>CM038116.1:31594793-31669791 GCA_001642375.2 Mentha longifolia | reverse complement strand
TTGTTCAACCTATAAGTGTAGTCTAGGTTCTCGCAATTGTACGAGATCTATTGTAGACGAATAAGCTAACCCAAGTCGAATCTCGTGGAAAACTTAGCAGGGCCTTTCAATTAAAAGTATTAACACGAAACAAGAATTAAAAACGTCCTAAACATTCTAATCAAGGAATTTTGGTATTTTAACTAAGAATTATAATAAAGCAATTAACACAAATAAACGTAGAGAAAACCAAGAATTAAAGGGCTAGGATTAAGAATATCTTCCGTCAATAATCTAATCTCACGATCAATACATGCACTTATTCATTCATCAAAAATTCTTAAGAGTTGCTTAATTAATAACTTTCGTATTCATAATTAAGCCGTAACCATAACTCTCGTATTCAAGTTACACAATAAGAATCCAATGAAAAACAAACAAGCAATCGATTCATATATTTCCGATTCAAAACCGATGTTAATTAAACCTAGATCCAATACTAGTATTATCTCTCGATCTCAACTAGTATTTGATAAATTCAAACGGTGATCAAGCGTTCAAATTAAACAAGTGCAATTTAATCAACGAGCATGTATGAATCATAAAATTCGATTATTAATTTCCATCCTAAAAGAGAATTTAGAAACTCAGAGATATTAAAGCAATCATAGAGAAGAATTTCATGATAAGAAACTTACGTTGAATTGCAAAATAAATCTGAGATCCAAATCCACAATTTCAAGTCTCAATCTTCACATCACTCTTCATAGCAGTTTTTTGAGTAATACGCAGTAGAAAAAGTGTCTTCTAAAAAGCGCCTCTACACTAATATATATCGTTTCTCTTTGGGCCAAAGGATAAAGGCGAAATAAAATAAAAATAATAATATATAGCAGTTTTTCAATCGCAGCAACTGTTGCGATCCAGCCTTTCAATAAAATTTATTGGATTAATCAGCCTTAGTAAATAACTCATAATCCAGTGTATTTCAATTTACTGTCGTTTATATAAAATGATAACTATTAATATATGATAATTAATGCTAATATATGTAAAATGTAATAAATTAGGATAGAGTGATAAATAATTTGCAAAACCCCTATACTAATGACTATGATTAATGTACCTAATAGAAATTTATAATGATTTTTTTTTTGAAGAAAGAAATTTATAATGTTAGAAACATATGCTCCCTCCGTTTTCTTTGACTTGGCTTGTTTATTTATTGTATGGTGGTATATAATAATAAAACAGGCCAAATCAGAGAAAACAGATGGAGTATGTATTGGTAGAAATATGCATTTAAGTATGACAAGAGAGAGAGAAATACATAAGTAATATCAAGAAAGCTTAAATTAAATATAATATATTATATTCCTTAAAATAAATACTTCAAATGACGCCTTCAATTGAATACTTTGATTAGCAGATATCGTTTCTATTTATACCAAAAATAGATTTAATATTCATTCAATAAGCATGGAGATCATAAATTACGCATCACCAGCATGCAAGAGGCGTGCTTCCTTTTCATTAATTTGTGTAAATTTTACTATAAAAAAGACTCTAAAAATTCTAATTACCAGCATTAATTTTCAAGGAAGACATAGAGATAGTACCTTACGGGTCCGTTTACTTTTCGATATAAGGCTGTAAAAGGAAGTATAAAAGAGTCTAAAATTTTTTATACCACTTTATTCATCATTTACTTTGACGTATAAAAAATCTAGTCAAGTGGTATAAAATCTCGGTCAGCCCGATATCTCTTGATATCCTTTACGATGGTATAATATAATTTTATACCACGATTATATTATTATTATTATTATTATTTTTGTTTGTTTTTTGTTTTTATTACTATTTATTATTTTAGGTTTTTATTATTATTTTTTTGTTTATTATTATCATCGTTATTATTTTTGCTTTTGGTTTGTATTATTATTATTACTTGTTCATTTTTTTTTTTTTGCTTTTATTACTATTATTTATTGGTTTTTATTATTATTTTTTATTTATGTTTATGTTTTTATTATTATTATTTATTATTATTATTATTATTATTATTATTATTATTCAATGCACGCGTAATCTTTGAAGTCTTTCTTTTTGTCTTGCGTTTCTACTACCATGCGTCGAGGCTGCAGACGATTAAATCCCAAACATGCGATAATGCTTCATGACCTTTCAAGAACATCAACTCGTTCAAGTCAAAGTGAAAAAATGGAGCCACAATTACAGGGGTCATTATATATACTATCTCTTAGGACTAATTTCTATTGGACTAAAATAATCAGGCCGTGATGAAGGGGTCGGTACATATTATATCCGTTTTGAGCTAATCCTAGAGGATATTAACAATGATATTGTTGAAAGTCTACTATACGTCATGTCTGAATTAGCCAGGCCATGTCAATTTTCAACTCAGTTTTTTTTTGGCCTACATACATATATGCACATGGGGAAGGATTCATTTGCAAATAAATCCTGATATAAAAAAATAAGATAATGGTTAAAGGTATACAAATGCATGCTTAAATATACATATAATTATGCTTATTATATAATTGTGTCTTTTAATGTATAAATTGATGCTTAAACATAATCATGCTTACTGTACCTTGTAATTATACTTAAATTAATGACAGCCATAGATCTAACAAAAATGAATGGTTTAGATTAATTTTTATGTCTCACACTAAAACTTATTTCTATATGAACCAAACTCTATATGGATGTAAGTAGAAATCTTTCTTAACTTAAAATTCGGTAGATGGAACATCTTTGTACACTTTCTATAAGTATGACATTCACGCATCTAAAATAGAGTGACATGCCTAAATTCATATTTAGGTCAGCATACATATTTGTGATGAAGGGAGTGCTTGGCTAATCTTATAAGATGTAAAATAAATAGAGGTGAAATAACTTATTTTAATAGTTGTTATAGTTATTTTTTGAACTGATAAGCTCTTGAAGAGCTAATTTTGTCAAACGGTATTCTCGAGCTTATAAGCTTAGCCAAACACCCCTAAGTATATATGTATAAGACTGCTTCCATGGTGCATCAACTATTATAAAAAAAAATCGGTTAATTAAAATTAGGGATAGTGATGAATGAAATATTGTATATATGCATTTTTATTTATTATTATTTTTTTTCATTTTCTTTCATTATCATTTATCTTTGAGTTTCATAAAAGTCATGCTTAGGACAGAAATATATATATTATTCAGCCGTGGTGGCCATTGGGCCGCAGAGACCTTAATTTAAAATATTATTCTCTTTTATATTATTTCAAGTATATAAATATTTATAGAAATGCTTCACCATCCATCATGGTACAATTAATATATTCATTGTTAATGAGGCAGTGTCACGTTGAAGCTTGACTCATATAGAGTAATGTCATGTTACACTATAAGAATCCTGTTCATCACCGACGGATTCGCGACGGATAAAAAAAGAAGAAAAAGAACGCCACAGAAAGATCTCCGGCGGATCCTATACTAGGCGGATCTGCGACGGATCCGCGACGGATTCCGTCACTATTCCGTAGCCAAAATTTGCCGGCGGACAAATCCGTCGGCGTTCGATGCCTATTTTGCCGACGGACTTCCCGACAAATCCGTCAGTAAAATGGGAGTCGGGAAATGCAAACGCCGACGGATTTGTCCGTTGGCAAATTTTGGCTACGGAATAGCGACGGAGTCCGTCGCGGATCCGTCGTAGATCTGTCGGGAATCCGTCACGGATCCATCGCAGATCCGCCTAGTATAGGATCCGCCGGAAATCCGTCCGTACCTTTCTTTTTTTTGTCCGTCGCGAATCCGCCGGCGATGAATAGTATTCTTGTAGTGTTAGAGCTTGATTCATTTATTATTGAGCCATCTCTGAACTTTAATACTTCGAGACTCGCGTGTTTGATTGATGTTAAATCTAATTTCAAAATGTAAATATTCAAAAAGGAAGTAGATATTTTATTATAAAAGCTTATAATATTTTAACTTCAATAATTTATTATTTTATTATAAAAAGTCAATTTGAGATGTTAGATACTTGTTTAACTCAAATGGCTTGTTTATGAGCCAACTATCGAGTAGGAGCTCATGATTGCTTCACTAAATGAGATTAAATGATTTATTTAATCTAAATATTAATTGCTCAGGAGTACCTTAATTCATTTGCAGTCTTGATTATTTCTACAATATACATACTTATTCAAAGAATTGAAAACGTCCAAGTTTCAAGATATCCGAACAACCAAAACCTACCAATATCCATCGATTCTTACTTCTATATAGAGTATTTTAGTACACTAATCACAGATGTATATATAGCTTATGTTTTTATTTCATCATTCTACTTCTGCTCTAGAACTATGCGATATTTATTTTCGCAATATGCTGTCTCTGCAACTAATTTCCATCTTCACTTTCATATTCCTTCTTCTTCTTCCTCCATCACTTTCCACCATTCAAATCGCTAAACCTGGATGTCAAGAATTTTGTGGGGATTTATCGGTTCCGTATCCATTTGGGATCGGGTCGGGCTGCTCTCTCGACCCGTCTTTTGACATCAGATGCGATACTTCTACTGTCCCTTCGAAGGCCTACATCACCATCATTGATAAAGAAGTAATTGAAATAGACGAAACTTATGTTCGGGTCAAGTATCCGAACATAATCGCCTCAGCTTGCTACGGTTTGTCAGATAACGAGTCGTACGCTACGGCTGTTGACCTTTCGGGAACTCAGTACACGCTGTCGGATGAGAACTGGCTAACCGCCATCGGCTGCGATGATATGGTTGAGGGAACAGAACAACTGGCGGATGAAAAATTGCACGATAGCAGATGCGCATCGCTTTGCACAGAGGGGAAAGATACAGGCGGAATCGGTTATTGCCCGGAGAATGGTCTTTGGTCGGTGCTCGGTAACGGTTGTTGTCGGGCCCCCATTAGTAGAGGTAATTGTCGATTAATAATTCTAATGGTGTTTACTAAACCGACTAGTTTTATCCAACGTAATTTCTTGTTTACTGAGTAAGATTGCAGTCAACGTTTATCGAAGGCTTGGGCTAAGCCCACACTTTTTCATTGGATCATGCGTGCACTAATAATTGGCAAGAACTGAAATTACCTATGCACAAGTGTATGAGATAAGATATAACAAAGTAGAGAATAAGGTCGTATCCACAAGGACTAAATCGAATGGATGTAAGTTCTATTACTAAGTCATTCAAATGTAACGTATTTAAGCTTAATTCAATTGGTAATTAATTAGCTATGAAAAATGAATGCAATTGATCAACTAAACAAGCAAAATGACAAGACTTTGATTAATTTGCAAATGAGACAAACTCAACTAATTAAACCAATCTATTTTTGGATTTTTCTTGCTTAGTGTGATCGCAACGTTCATCTCTGTTTGGTAGGCAAGATGAAGCAAGATGAAGGCAAGATGAGATGAGTCATCTCCCTTCATCCGGCGTTTGGTAGCATTTTACAAAAAGTGAAAAGCCCGAACATCATCTACCCGACCCGTTGCTATTTACTGTTTTTCCCACTTGACTCAACTCTCCAAAATGGTGAGTTGAAGGGAGATGACCCTCTCTTCTCACTTTGTCATAATAATAATAATAATAATAATAGGACTCAATAATATTTTAATAATGTAGATTGCAGTTGTTGTTAAATAATAATAATATTAATAATATTTTATAGATATTGTCAGTTATAATTATATAATTAATAAATAAATATGACTCAATAATAAAAACAATAATATTATTAATAATAATTCATTATTATTGTTATTATTATTAAAAAAAAATTATCTCACTTTGAAAGATTTGCTACCAAACAACATATGATTCATTCATCTTGAATACTATTCATATGACTCATCTAGAGATGAGTCATCTAGAGATGACTTCAAAAATGTACCAAACACTACCTTTAGGTTTAGCCCCTCCCACACGACTAACCCCGTGCATTACGAGCTAGAATTCTTGTCCCCGACTAAAAGCTAGCTTATAACTCCAAAAGGATCTAAGGATCAATAAGCCCTCACTATAACTCCCAACCTTAGCTTCTGGTTTATTGATTTTAAATGCCTCGTGCTCTCATTCAAGTGTCAAGTCTCATCTCCCATTTCTTGACCCAATACAATAGACATACATAAATGATGGCTAATCAAGTAAGCAAGCAATTGAATCGAGAACACTATGAAGAAGCAAGAACATAAATTGATATAATAATCAAAATCAATTGATTAGAAATCCATCTTGTCCATTCCCTAAATAAAGGTATTTAGATACAAATAATCATGCTAAGTATAATTCTAAATCAAAGCGAAACATGATACAAGAATGAAGAGAAGAGAATTTAGAGATCAAATCCTAGAATACTTTGTCTTAAATCTTGAAATCTTGATGCTTCTCTTCCAAGTCTTAAATGGTGATTGTTTTCTGAAGGTGTAGGATGATAGATAATAAAGATGGAGTGTAGAAATTTTATGTGTGTAGTGTGTGTAGATGATGACTTGAATGAGAGGCATGAAGGCTTGAATGAAAGGCTAATCTAGAAAAAGTTTGTCCAAATGAGTATTTATATATTGATATTGAGGAGGGGTTTAATTGCAAAAGGTTTAATTTGACGAGGAAAATAGGAGAAATAAGATTAAAATTGAAAAAAAATGGTAAAACTCAATACAGAGAACCCGCGCGGGTTGATGGTATGCCCAGCCAGCAGGGGGGGGGGGGGGGGGTTTGTAGTTTGCCGACGCCTAGTTGCGCGCTTGACCGCTCGGAGAAGATAAAACTTCCTTCTCCAACCCATGGTCGCGCCCCTAATGTATATCCTACCCCCTCATGTGTGTCTCAACACTCACATGAGGGTATAATAGAACATTCTTAATTTAATAGTCATGTGAGTATAGAGGTCATGCATGAAGTAGTAGGGTATAAATTACCTGCCCCTTGCATGCTCATTAATGTACACTTTGCTTATTTTGCTTTGATCTTCCTCGTCCGAACTCGGAACTAACTTTTGTATTTTGCTACGGACACCTATCAAATCCATTTTTGATTATACCATGTTATTCACCTTAATATGATCTCATACTTCTCAGTATTCCTGAAAATTAGCAAAACAAGTGTATAGTCATCAATAGATTAGTGAAACGAAGGTTCAAACTTGTTTCAAACATGATTATCACATACAAAAGACATCAATATAATCCCAAAACAAATTTGAAAATCCATATTTGTCAACTATTCCTTGGATATGAATTTGGGATAACTTTTATCCAATCACATCCTGTATCGTGTCCAAAAGTTTATCAATTCTCAAATTAATCTATCTTGATTAGTAAATGCCTCCTAAGAACACAAAAGAATTGATGGCATCTTTAATGTTGCTATAAAGGAAATAGAAATGGGAGGGTCGTTCCTTACCCACTGCGGGCACCATGAGTGCACCTAGCCCACGTTGCATTTTCACATTCATGTTGAACATGTTTACGGTGTTCACTATGGGCAAAATGTTAGTGTATGGAGATTGGACTGTACACTAGAGCCCGACATCGGCGATCCAACTAGAGCCCCCGAGTCAAATTTTTATGGGCTTATGCTTTAGGCCCATCTGAAACAGGGCTCGTTTTGTGCTATCTATAAATAACGGTTTTCTCATTGTAACTTGTATCCGAAAATCATAGTGAAATCATTAGCTTGGCGGCGCCCCCAGACGTAGTTATTTGTCACAAACTGGGTAAATAAATCGCGTGTATTTTCTTGCTTTCATATCAATTGCATGTTTAATTTCATAACAACTGGTATCTAGAGCACCAGGTTCGGTGGGACAGATACGATGGCTGAAGAAAGAACACTGCTGGAGAAATTTGAGGGTACGGATTCCCGATTTTGGAAATTATAGATTGAAGATTACCTATGTGGTAAAGATCTGTATCAACCTCTGGAAGAAAAACCAGAAGACATGAAGGACGCAGATTGGAAGTTGCTGGATAGGAAGGCAACGAGCATGGTTTGTTTGTCGTTGTCCAGAAACATCGCCCTTCATATATCCAAAGCCAAGATCACGAAGGGGATGCTGGAGATATTATCTGATGAGATGTCTTTTAAACCTAAAGATGTAAGAAGGTACAGCAGTAGCAGATCATCTCAACGAGTTCAATTCAATAACAACGCAATTGAGCGCCGTTGAGATCAAGTTAGACGATGAAGTTCAAGCCCTAATTTTGTTGTCTTCTCTACCAGAAAGCTGGAGCGGAATAGTTATAGCAGTAAGTGCTTCGGTAGGAAAGGAGAAGCTGATGTTTGATGAAGTCAGAAACCTGGTTATGAGCGAAGAAATTCGCAGGAGGGAATTGGGTGTTGCTTTAGGATCAGCGTTGAATACAGAGAACAGGGGCAGGACGAACTCAAGGACAAAGCCAAACCGGGGAAGATCGAGATCGAAATCAAGAGGCAAGAGCCAAGGAAAAAAGGATAGGATCTCGATTCAATGTTGGAATTGTGAAGAGTACATGCACTTCAAGAGCCAATGTGAGGAGCCGATCAGAGACAAGAAGGATCACAAGGAGAAGAAATCTGCAAATGTAGCTGTAGAAGCAACGGGAGATCTCTTGATCCTGAGTGTGAGCAGTCCTTTGGAGTCGTGGGTTCTAGATTCTGGAGCTTTGTTTCATTCATGCAGTAGCGCTGAAGTAATGGAACATTATACTAAAGGTAATTTTGGAGAGGTATACCTTGCTGACGAGGAACCTCTTCAGATCGTAAGAAAGGGAGATGTGAAGATCACCACTCCAAATGGAACTGTGTTGAAGCTGAATTATATCAGACACATACCTAGTTAGAAGATAAATTTGCTTTCAATTGGGCAACTCGATGAAGAGGGTTATGTTGTAACATTCGGCTGTAGAAATTGGAAGATAACGAAGGGAGCTATGCTGGTTGCTAGAGGAAAGAAAGAGGGTACGTTGTATGTTACAACGAACTCGAAGGATAGCATTGATGTTGTTGCTGCGACCAACAATGTAGATTTGTGGCCCTATCGTCTCGGCCTCATGAGTGAGAATAGAATGAAGGAGCTGTGCTTGAAGAGAAAGCTGCCCGGCCTAAAAACAGTTGAAGTTGGCTTGTGTGAGGATTGCATATTCGGAAAGTAGAAAAGAGTGAGCTTCTCAAAGGGTGGCAGGGCTCTGAGACCGTAGAAGTTGGATCTGGTTCACACCGATCTTTGGGGGCCAGCACAAGTGAGATCTCTTGGGGGATCCAAGTTCTACATGACCTTTATCGACGACTGTACAAGGAAGGTATGGGTTTATTTTCTTAAAAATAAATCTGATGCTTTTGATGCTTTCAGGAAGTGGCAAGCACTTGTAGAAACTAAGACAAGATTGAAGCTGAAATGTTTGCGGTCTCGATAATGGAGGAGAGTATGAACTGTAGAAGTTCAAAGACTATTGTGCTGAGAATGGGATTCGTATGGAGAAGACTAGGAAAGGGACTCCCCAGCATAATGGAGTAGCAGAACATATGAACATAACACTGAATGAGCATGCCAGGTGCATGAGGGTGAAGAGTGGCTTGCCAAAAATGTTTTGGGCAGATGCAGTAAACACTACTGCTTACATGATCAATCGGAGCCCAACAATTCCACTGGAAAATGGCCTACCCGAAGAAAAGTGGACGGGTAAAGAGGTAAATCTATCTTACCTACGCATATTCGGATGTGTTGCTTATGTTCATATTGCTTCTGTTGATCGAAGTAAGTTAGATGCGAAATCTATTAAATGTACATTTGTTGGATATGGAGGTGATGATTTTGGATATAGATTCTGGGATGAGAAGAATCGAAAGATATTTCGTAGTTAAGATGTCATATTCAATGAACAGGTTTCGTACAAGGACAGATTGAGTCATCAAGGTGCTGATGGAGAGAACAGTCAAGTCATTGACTTGGATATCTCCAACTCAGGTGTGAGAAGTGGAATTCAAAATGAAGAAAGAGAGGTTCAAGGGGAACTGAGTACTCCTCCACCACCAACTAGAGAGCCTCAGAATCACAGGCCATCTAACAGGTATTCGCCATCTAATTATTGTCTCCTGTTGACTGACGGTGGTGAACCTGAGAGCTTTGCAGAGGCAATACAGGTGGCAAAC
Organism: Mentha longifolia; assembly: GCA_001642375.2. Taxonomy (NCBI): domain Eukaryota; kingdom Viridiplantae; phylum Streptophyta; class Magnoliopsida; order Lamiales; family Lamiaceae; genus Mentha; species Mentha longifolia. The sequence goes on along the minus strand of CM038116.1, from coordinate 31,659,629 downwards.
AAGCGCAAGTAGAAACTTGCAATGGATGATGAGATGTAGTCTTTATTATCCAACAAAACTTGGGATCTAGTTGAGCTCCCGAAGTGGAAGAAGGCATTGCACAGTAAGTGGGTCTACCGAATCAAGCAAGAGGCAGATGGTAGCAAGCGCTACAAGGCCAGACTGGTTATGAAAGGATTTGAGCAGCGCTACGACATTGATTATACTGATGTATTCACTCCTGTTGTGAAGTTGTCTACAATTCAAGTGGTGTTGAGCATGGTGGCTGCAGAGAAGTTGTTGTTACATCATATGGATGTGAAGATAACCTTCCTTCATGGTGACTTGGAGGAAGATTTGTACATGAAATAGCCAGACGGGTATGAATTGGAAGGCAAAGAAGAGCTCTTGTGTAAGCTGAAGAAGAGCTTGTATAGGTTGAAACATGCACCAAAGTACTGGTACAAGAAATTTGATGATTTCATGCTTGAAATCGACTTTGCTAAATGCCTGTAAATATTACGTTGGGTAGTTTCTTCAAGCTAAGCAAGAGAGATTTGCTAAGCAGTAAGGAGAGCATGCTCAAATGCAGAATGTCCCTTATGCTTCAGCAATTGGTAGTATCACGTACGCAATGGTATGTACTAGACCAGATATTGCACGGTGGGAGTAGTAAGCCAGGTAAGCCGGTTCCAGGGTGATCCGGGAAAATAACATTGGGAGGCAATAAAGTGGATCTTACGGTATTTGCAAGGTACCACTAGTAAAGCCTTGTGTTTTGATGGGAAGAGTGCTGAGCTGACAGGTTATGTTGATGCAGACTTAGCATCAAATGATCTTAATGATAGAAGGAATACCTGTGGATATGTGTTTACATATAGAGGTATAGCGATATCATGGCGTTCCACATTACAGAAATGTGTCGCTCAATCTACTACTGAAGCTGAGTATGTTGCGGTGACAATGGCGAGCAAAGAGATGGTGTGGTTGCAAAATTTGTTGAGTGAACTAGGGAAGGAGCATGGAAGTAGTGTTTCACTAAAAATTAGTACTAGAAAATAAACTAGGTCTATCGTAGACTAATTAAGTAAAACCCGAATATTGATCTCTCGAGGAAAACTTAACAGGGTATTTAATCTTGTGATTACACACGAGGTAAACACTCTACGAAAGCAAGTAAAGAATTTAGGGTTTAAAGAATTTATATCATAGGCAAAGAATTTAAAGAAAGCAAATAAATTAAACTAGGCTTAGAAATAATTAAAAGCAAGTAAAAAGCAACCCCGTCTATCACCTGGGATAGAAAATTAAACTAAGAAGAAAACAATAAAATTATCTAGGCATGAATTGAAAGGAAAGCAATAAAAAAAATAATTAAATCTAATCTTATCAAATTAATCTAAACTAAAGAAAGCAATTAAAGAAAACAAGTAAAATTAATCTAAGAGCACAAATTAAACTTACGAATTGAATATGAAAGAAAGAACGAAGAACTTAAATGAATCTTGAATTAAAACTTGAATCTAAAGCTATAATCTTGAAAGCAATATCTAAGAACTAATCTAGCGTTTTGGAAAGCTAAAAACTAGTGTGAGCCAAGGTCTTTTCGTTCTAAGAAGATTACATATATATAGGATTCGGAAAAACCTAGTCCAAGAAGGAAACAAAACACTATTCTCGCCAGGGTGAGCGGCCGCCAGCTACAGTGAGCGGCCGCTCACTGCTTCCTGCGGTCCACTGCGCGCGACTTTCTTGTTTTGGCCGTATCTCCCTCGTCCGAACTCGAAATCGACCGTCGTTTTTTCCTACGCGCTCCTATCGAACCCTCTTCAATTTTATGCTTTAATATCATCCAAATTTGATCTTCATATTTCACACATTTCTTGAATCGTTTGCTCTTTTCTTCTTTTCTTCCTTTCTTCTTCTTCATTGCATTCCATTCTTTCCTCTCCTCCACTTTCCCTAACACATGAACAAAAATACATAAAAAAACACATAACACTCACAAAATCATAATAAAAACACCACACAAAACTCTCACAAAAACACATCAAACAAATCCCCCACACTTAATCCTTTGCTTGTCCTCAAGCAAAACTCATTCAAATCATTTACAAGACATGAACTTAAGAGTGACAATGATGATGGCTTCAGAATTTTATTAATAACAAGAACATAATGTAAAACATCTCATTCACTAAGCAATCATAGCAAACATCAACTTTTAACCTCTTGAACAAGAATCCTCACGGCATGGAAAATATTTGTGTTCTCTCAACTCTTAAGTGTATAATTAGGGACAAAAGAGACCACACTCAATTCAAAATATGCAAATAGCCTACCATAAGCTTGCCTATTGTCTTACCTCTCCATTGCTTCGTGTGTGCCTTCAATGATGATCAAATAAGACTTAATTAAGGGTTGTAATGTAGGCTCTTTGGTGGGTAAGATATTTTTGGCTTAGTGAGGTAATTCCCAAGATATGAAATCACTCAACTCACCCTCTCTTCTTTTCATTTCATTTAAATCCCCCACACTATGTATAACCATATTTCAAATAAAGCAACTCCAACCCAAGAACATGCCTAATTCACTTTCTACCACTTATACTCAATGAACTACTCTCTCTTTTCTTTTCCTTTTTATTTTTTTTATTTTTTTATACATATATAGAGAGTTTATTTATTTAGAGTTTATGTGGTAGAAAAGACTTTTTCTTTTTGGCACTAAAATATTCTTATCCTTCCCTTCCTCTTTTTCTTCACAAGATTTTCTACTAAGATCATGCCAAACCTAGAATCCAATATCACTCCCCATCCCAAGGTTTTTGAAAGAAACATAGACCTAAAATAGATCTACAAAAAGGCTCAAAGGGGCTCAACTAGGATCATATGAGATTTGGACAGGGATAAAAGGAAAAGAAATGCTAAGAAAAATGGCCTAAAATCATCTCATCATATCAAACACACTATGCAATCTCAAGAAAGATACCAAGGCAAGTTCTAGAGACATATATCAACACTTTTGAACATTTACACTCACCAAGAAAGTAAGACTATAAAAATATGATAGTCATAGGCTCAAGTCTCACAAGAAATTTGGGTCAAATGATTCATGTTCTTTAAGAGGTCAAAAAGTCTATTTTACCAATCATACTTAGCAAAATGAGGCATGTTTACATATCATTTTCAAACAAAAACAAGTAACATCATTAGCCCATCATCACAACTTAAAGGTCATACTCGAAACAACCTAAACAAGATGCTAAGACGCAAGACAAAAATTAAGCATGGTTTACACAAAACATAACAAAACAAAACAAATAAACACATAAAACACCACAAAAAGTTTCTAACCCCTCCCCCACACTTAAATCAAGCAACGTCCTCATTGCATCAAAAATAAAAGAGAAGGAGATAGAAAACATCACACAAATGACGAAACAATGGGCACCAAGCTTCTCGAGTCCACGAACCTCAAAGCTAGTACCTACACAACCAAAAAAAAAACAAAACACAAATACATGATAAAACATTAAACAAAAAGAAAAACATATGTTACCAATATGCTCAAGGTGGTGGTGGGTGTGAGGACCCTTCGCCCGATCTCGATTGTCAAGGAAGAATGCCGGTTAGCTCCTTTTCTGAAAATCTTTGCTTCACCTACAAAACAAAAGAAATTAATACTAAACTAACAAAAATCAAAAAGAAAAAATATGAAACCGTGGGTTGCCTCCCATGAAGCGCTTGTTTAACGTCATTAGCTCGACGCATTACGCATTTTTTTCTCAACCAAATCCCGTTGCAGCTAGCAATGGGGCGAATCCTATGGTCTCTTGAGTGGCTTTTGTGAAATGGAAAAATTCATCGACCATCCTCGATCCATTGTTGAGCTGACCCTCCACCTTGACTTGAGAATTTAGAACAGGATCATCTTCAACACTCTCCTCCCCCACACTTATTCGAGGCTCCTCATTTACTTGAATCTCCTCATGCATTGTAAGAAACACGTCGACAATGTGTTCCTCTTATTTCAAAACCTCCATACAGGCATCATCCACCTCCTCTCCTTCGTTCAAGTTGCGTAAGAATTCATCAATAATGTCCTCATCTTTATCAACACAACTAAAGAACTCTTCTTCAAGAAACTCCTCATCTAGAATTTCAGCTTGTAAGGCCTGCACAACACTTCCTTTATCCAAATCATTAGAAGTATGAACATAAGAACATTTAGGATTAAACGAAGTAGATGTAGGAGATGTCCCCTCAAAAACCGAGAATGTGACTGATCCTTCCTTGCCGGCCATGCTCAACATTCCAGACGCAACATCTATGCGAGTTTGTGTAGTGGCCATGAACGGTCGTCCCAACAAGAGAAGGTGATCTTTCATACTCCTTGCTCCTCGTCCCTCATTAAGCACTACAAAATTAGCTAGAACTCGAATGCCTTGAATAATGATGGCAACATCTTCGGCAATGCCCAACGGACGACTTAAAGTGCTGTCTGCTAACTCTATACGAAAGTCAGTCACCTTAGCTTCTTAGATGTCATCTTTTCAAAAATCGAATGTGGCATCAAGTTCACTGCCGCTCCTAAGTTCAGCATGCCAGAGACAATCTCTCCACTATTCAAGGTGACATTTAAGTTGAAACCTCCGGGATCACCTCGCTTAGGAAAAGAATCGAGATTACAAACAGGCTTGTGATCCTCCTTCGCCTTCTTCATCCTACTTGGAAAAGGAAGAGGTGGTTTATATAGAATGGAAGCTTTGTGGAGAGTATATTTGGGCTCCGGTTCAGCTTCGGGAGGTGTACCGCCATTTTGCCCATTGAGCGACCGCTCGGTGCCTATGAGCGGCCGCTCACTACCCTCTGCTGGAAGAGTGAGCGGCCGCCAGCTCGATGTGAGCGGCCGCTCACCTCCCCTTGCAGAATTTTTCTTTGTTTTGGGGTTTCGGACCCTGTTTTCCACCATCACCTCGTTCCGGAACACTGCAATGGCCTGAACTTGGTGAACTTGCGTCCCTTGGCCCGGACTCTTCTGCTGCTGTAAACTTTATTGAATTTGAGTCGCCATTTGACCAATTTGCATCTCAAAGCGTTTATTGACCGCTTCTTGTGTCTCTTGAGGATGCGGTGGCAACACTTGAGGGTTAGGTAGTGGAGCTTGAGGAGGTTGATTTTGAGGATGAGTGTTTTGAGGAGGGTATTGTTGAGGCAGAGGCGCAGGATAGTAAGGTTGTTGAGGAGGAATGTATGGTGGAGGTTGATAGAATGGCATGGGTTGGTAAAAAGGGGGCTATGGTTGAGGATAATAGGTGTTTGGTGGAGGATAATATGGTTGAGTTGGGTATTGTGGAGAGTAGGAAGGATATTGAAAATTTTGAGACGATGGCCTACGGGATGGGTAATTACCTTGTTGTTGGGTACGTCCCGTTGCAGCTTGTTGAGGAGGAGCTTAAGGATAATAACCTTGAGCTGCATAGACTTCAGAACCTCATTCATAAGTGAACTCCCCCATGTTTGAGCAACTATCAGCATAGTGCCCGTACTCTTGGCAAATGTCACACACCACAACTTCTGCTTCTTGCTTTGGCTCTTGCACTTATGGTTGTGTTTGTGTTAGAATCTTCACGGGGGAAGTAGGTGGCGAGACTTCTGCTTTCATCTCCAACTCTTGCATTTTTCTTGCCATTGCTGTCATTTGCTTCCTCAAATCAGAGCTAGTGTCTTCAGAAGTCACTGCACTAGCTTGCTTTCTCCTTGGCCGAACTAGCTTGAGTCTTGAGCTTGCAGCTAGGGTCTCGAAAATCTCATTCAGCTCATCGGCCGTCTTGACTGCTATGTTCCCTCCGGCTGTGCTGTCCACCATGAACTGGTTCGTCTATTGTAATCCCTCGTAGAAGTATTGGCAGAGCATTTCGGGAACCAGGTGGTGATGGGGGCATTACTGCAGCAACTCTTGGAACCTCTCCCACGCGTCATGGAACAACTCGTCTGCTCCTTGCTCAAAGTTCATTATTTGCGACCAGATTTCTTGTGTCTTCCGGTTGGGATAGTACTTGAGCATGAACCTCTCACAAATGTCCTTCCATGTGGATAGTGAATTTGCTGGGAGAGTGAGATACCACGTCTTGGCACGATCCTTCAGTGATAATGGGAAACACTTCATCTTCAGCTGATCCTCTGAAATGTTTTCCAATGGAAAAGATTGCACAGTCGAAGTAAACTCTCGAATGAAAGTGAGAGCATCCTCGTTGGCAATGCCGTGGTATGTGGGCAGCAAGTTCTGATGCTGAGGCTTGAGCTCCGCATCCCTAACCTCTTTAGGAAGAACTATGGCAAAAGACGATGATGCAAAAGTGGGCCGGGCGAACTCTCTGATGACTTTGGCCATTATCCTTGATTGCTCCGACACAGTAGACTCGTCAGAACTCGAACTAGCACCGTCTTCGATGTTCATTGTTTTGACTGGTTGGTGTGATCTCAAGGCTAGGAATTCAGGGCTTGGAGACTTTTCAAATATGGGAGATACAATGAGACCAAGACCGTTGTTCGATCCTTCACTTCTTTCTCCTCCTTTCATACTTGCCAGCACTGTTTTTCTCCGATTGATGTTGTCTATAAATGGCGAGAGATCTTGTTGAAGACTTCGACGACCATGCATGCACAACACTCAACAAACGGGTTAAGAGCACCAATGGAAAGCACAAAAGAATACCCAATAGAATTAACAAAATTTAATTTATTTATTTTTAAAATTAAAAATGAAAATAAACAAAATTAAACACACAATCACACAATTAATTACCTAAAGTTTTCCCCGGCAACGGCGCCAAATTTGTTTCACTAAAAATTAGTACTAGCAAATAAACTAGGTCTATCGTAGACTAATTAAGTAAAACCCGAATATCGATCTCTCGAGGAAAACTTAACAGGGTATTTAATCTTGTGATTACACACGCGCTAAATACTCTATGAAAGCAAGTAAAAAATTTAGGGTTTAAAGAATTTATATCATAGGCAAAGAATTTAAAGAAAGCAAATAAATTAAACTAGGCTTAGAAATAATTAAAAGCAAGTAAAAAGCAACCCCGTCTGTCACCCGGGATAGAGAATTAAACTAAGAAGAAAGCAATAAAATTATCTAGGCATGAATTGAAAGGAAAGCAATAAAAAAACAAATTAAATCTAATCTTATCAAATTAATCTAAACTAAAGAAAGCAATTAATCAAAACAATTAAAGAAAGCAAGTAAAATTAATCTAAGAGCACAAATTAAACTTACGAATCAAATATGAAAGAAAGAACGAAGAACTTAAATGAATCTTGAATTAAAACTTGAATCTAAAGCTATAATCTTGAAAGCAATATCTAAGAACTAATCTAGAGTTTTGGAAAGCTAAAAACTAGTGTGAGCCAAGGTTTTTTCGTTCTAAGAAGATTACATATATATAGGATTTGGAAAAACCTAGTCCAATAAGGAAACAAAACACTATTCTCGCCAGGGTGAGCGGCCGCCAGCTACAGTGAGCGGTCGCTCACTGCTTCCTGCGGTCCACTGCGCGCGACTTTCTTATTTTGGCCGTATCTCCCTCGTCCGAACTCGAAATTGACCACCATTTTTTCCTACGCGCTCCTATCGAACCCCTCTTCAATCTTATGCTTTTATATCATCCAAATTTGATCTTCATATTTCACTCATTTCTTCAATCTTTTGCTCTTTTCTTCTTTTCTTCCTTTCTTCTTCTTCATTGCATTCCATTCTTTCCTCTCCTCCACTTTCCCTAACACATGAACAAAAATACATAAAAGAACACATAACACACACAAAGTCATAATAAAAACACCACACAAAACTCTCACAAAAACACATCAAACAAGTAGCATCCTCTACAGTGACAGTCAGACTGCTATCTTCTTGGCTAAGAAACCGGCATTTCATTCGAGAACAAAGCATATCGAGTTGAAATACTACTACATTCCTCATCTCTTGGAAAGGAAGATCTTGCAGTTAGAGAAGATCCTTGGAAGCAAGAAGCCAGCCAACATGTTGACTAAGGTTATAACCTTAGAGAAGTTGAAGCTTTGCATAGCTTCAACGAGCCTTAGAACTTGAAGATACAGGCTAGGCTCTGCCACACAGAAACGGGAAGAAGTGAAGATGGGATGGTTACTTGAGAAGTTTGTCTCCAAGTGGGAGATTGTTAGTGTATGGAGACTGGACTGTACACCAGAGCCTGACATCGGCGATCCAACTTGGTAAACAAATTTTTTCTAGGCTTATGTTTTAGGCCCATCCGAAATAGGGCTCGTTTTGTGCTATGTATAAATAGCGGTTTTCTCATTGTAACTTGTATCCAAAAATCATAGTGAAATCCCTGGCTTGGCGGCGCCCCCAGACATAGTTATTAATTGACGAACTGGGTAAACAAATCGCGTGTATTTTCTTGCTTTCGTATCAATTGCGTGTTTAATTTCGTAACACAAAAGAGTGGTCCTCATGAAAAATTGATCGTTTACTCAGATAAGTTAAATTGATGTTCTGGCTAATCGATCATTAGGGTTTATTATGTTTGGTGCATATTTACAGGAACGGCTTCCTTGAGAGCAAAGTTAAGTGACCTAAGCGGAGCATTGTCACGCCATAGGATTTTCCCATGCAGCTACGCCTTCATCCAGGAGATTGGAACTGTGAACCAATCTGGTTTTTCGTATCCCTTGGATTTCTTACACAATAATTCCAAGGCATTCCCTAATCACGAGTTAAGCAAGACGATCATGCCGCCAGTGGTGAAGCTGGAGTGGCATATAGGGAATAAGAATTGCAGCAAACAATCGATAAACGACCCTAATTATGCATGTCAAGATAGGAATATATGTACTGATTTTGAAAATAATATTGGTGGATATCGTTGCAGTTGCTTTCAGGGTTTCAAGGGAAATGCTTACCTCACCGGAGGATGCAAAGGTACTTTCTACAGCTAGTTACTCTTTTTTCTTTTTCTTTTTGATTAAACTAGTAATAAAATTGCAGTAAATATAAGTAAGTTAGAGACGTGATGTGCTACTCCCTCAATGGTGGTCAACTCTGTGGGCACCTTCGTCATTTTATCACTTTGGTATTACTTTGTTTGATTTTTTCAATTGTTTTATATTCTAGTACCCTGGAAAATAATATAGAAATCATAAAATCTAAAAAATAAATAAATATCAAAGCTTGATTTATTTTATTAGTCATTTTTTGAAGTTAAAAATATAAAAAAAAAAATCGAGCTTTGATTTTTTAGATTTTATAATTTCTATATTAATTTATAAGGTATTAGAATATAAAACAATTGAAAAAATCGAACAAAGTAATGCCAAAGTGATAAAACAACGAAGGTGCCCACGGAGTTGACCACCATTAAGGGAGTAGCATATCATCTCCCAGAAGTTATATATGTCCAAATATATATGGCAACTAAAGTTTTCTTTTTTAATTTACTCATTTATCTTATGTCATTACAAAAGTAAAATTCATTGTCATAATATAAAATAAGTTGATGCATGCAATTATTCTTAAAATAGTATTATTAAAATACCTATTATACATATAGTCAAAATAAATATAAAATCTAAATTTAAATTTAATAGACATTAATATATTTTTCTACTAAGTTTATTCATACAAAACAAAATATAACTATTACAAAACTTATTAAATTATACTTTGTAAGACACATAATATAATGAAATCTAATGATTGAATGTAATATTGCTCAATTTTTAAATGATTTAGTTTTTCATAAACTTAATATATGCTTGTGATCTAAAATATATTGATATTTATGAATATTATATACTGCATCAATTGCAACTATACATAGTAAAATGAGGTGTCATAGAAAAAAAACAATAGGATTTACATGATGGGTAGCTTTTTTAAACAGGTAGAAGAATAATTTTAGTTTGCTTTTAAGATCATCAAAACTTTTGCTTCATCGGACTCCTTTTTTTTTTTTTTTTTGATATTTTGAGTTGATAGCAAGTTAATAATTAGTAAATTCATATTTTGTTTCACTATTATTGTTACACTTTTCTCTGTGCACACTGTATGTTCGATAAAATGTCCGAATGAGGAAATTGGAAATAGGGTAGATTTGATAACAAATTGATAGTTTAAGATTTAATTGGTTATTTTCAATAGTTCAGAGTATTTTTGATAAAAGAGGAATAGTTTGGAATTTTTCTGGTAATTAACCCTTAATTTTTATACAGAGAAAAGAAATTAAGTAAAAATCATACATTGGCAATAAAATTAGTATCAGTATATAATTCCGCAGCAGATTCCTGATACTACAACGATTCATGCGCCTACGTGGCATTCCCTCTAAATCCTCCGTTTTCTATTTATCCAAAATATGAATATATTTTCTTATTTTATATTTAAATTATATTTTCATATTATATTATTATATCTTATTCCATGTATATCTTTTATTTTAGTTTTATATTCTATTGATATATTGATAAGTATTTAGAATAGTTTTTTTTTATTAAGAGCATTTATAATATACCTAAGCAACTCATAAGCACATGGTTAGCAACTACATAGATTATAATTAATTTTTGAATAGTTTATAAACTTCATGAATATTTCGATTTTCCAACATAAGATTTCTTAAAAGATTCTAATCAATTTTCGAATATTTATCATTGGTAATGTCTCATAATTTTGCCTTTTTCGTAATTTTTTTTATTTTCATAATTTTGCTTTTTTCATCGATAATTTGATTTAATTAATTCACAACGAATGAGTACCAATATAAATAGCTATATATTCCCAACAAAATTCATAATTTGATTTGTGGAGCCACAACATTATTGTGGAACCCTAAAGAAAACATTAATGTTAAATTATAAAAATCAACACATTTATCATTGGTAATGTCACATAATTTTGCCTTTTTTTTTCATAAATTCTCATAATTTTGCCTTTTTGATCAATAGTTTAATCTAATTAATACACAATGAGCACTTGAATCGCATTTTTTATAAGAATTCATCGAAGGAGTACCTATATAAATAGCTTTATATCTAGGGATGGTAATTTGGGTTCAGATTTTCGGATAAGGACAAAAACACCCGAGTCCGAACGGGTATTTGGTTACCCGAAACTCAAAAAATTCGGGTTCGGGTTCGGGGTCGGGCAGTGAGATTTGAAATTGGGTACCCGAAACTCGAAAAATTCAGGTTCCGGTTCGGGGTCGGGTAGTGAGATTTGAAAATTTTGGGTATTGGGTATACCAGAACCCGAATTTTTTTTCCGAAATCCCAAAATTTATATTTAAATTAATTATAAAATAAATAAATAATAGAGTTAATAAATAAAATAATTAATAATGAATAATGAATAATTAACTTAACACTTAGACTTCAACCACGACTCTCAATTCTCATTTCTTCATTTGATGTTTTATCAATTATGCAATTGTATACATAATATCCTTATAAACTATCCATATGCATTATTTAAAATAGAAAAAATAAAAATAAATAAAATAAAATTTTTTCCTTTTATATTTTTGGGTTTTTTCGGGTATTTGGGTACCGGAAAATATTTTCGAGTTCGGGTTCGGATAGTAAATTTTAAGATTTTCGGGTTTGGGTACCCAAAAAATTCGGGACGGGTACCCGACCCATCCCGAATTACCAGCCCTATTTATATCTTTCCAACAAAATTCATAATTTAATTTGTGGAGCCACAACATTATTGTGGAGCCCTAAAGAAAACATTAATTGTTAGATAAAAAAAATAAAAACACAAATAATATAAATAATTTTATAAAATTACCCCTTCCCCTACATACAATAAATAATAGAAAAAAATTTAAATTACAATGTATATTTATCCGTGCCACTTATATAGGGATAGTTGACTGTCTTTTTGTCTCACAAAAAGGCAGTCAACTATCCCTATATAAGTGGGACGTAAGTTTTTCAAACTATTCTTATTTCATAGTATGTGTGTGTGTGTATATATATATATATATATATATATTTCGATATGGGATAATTGAATAAAATTAATTGATAATATAATATATTCGGCGAATAATATTATCCTTTTATTTTATAAGATATCTTGATAGGGGCTCTCTTTTAGATGGATTTAACGGGCAATTTGACATTCAAATGAATACAAGTACCCCAAATATATATTAAAAGAATTTCAAAAAAATTCTTGGCCAAAAGACCACCTCAAAATCGAAGTAGTATTAGAGCTAAAATATTTTAATTTAAAAGTAATTTAACCTGATCAACCAGAGCCCGACAAGGATAACCTGAAAATCGAATATGTTATCTGATCTTATATGTAATTCCGCAACACAACACATTAAGCCACCTTGAATTGTTGGTTGCGACAATTTATTAAAATTTATATTAAAATAAATAAATCAATAAAGATACTATTTAGGGATGGCAATTTACCTGCAGGTAAGCAGGTACCCGAACCTAATAGGCACGGGTTTGAGGGTATTTAGTTCGGATATCCACAGGTAGCTTCGTTGTTAAAATTTACTATCCATTTAGTTTGAAGGTACGGGTATGGATAGTTACTATCCATACCCATGAAACCCGCATACATGCGAAAATACCTACAGTTATTACCCGCAAAATACCCGCTATACGTATTTTATTTGATTATTTTATGTTAATAAATATTAAAAATTACAAACTCCTATTTTATTTTAAAATGAACAAAAGAAAGAATAAATATTAAAAATTACATACTCCTACTTTGAATACTAACTGTAATTTATAGATTTAGATTTTGAATATTAAATTTCTGGTCGAGGGCGGCTGGTACCTGACGGGTGGCGGGTCCACGGGTACTCGACGGGTGGCAGTATGGGTGGCGGATGGTACCCATCGCGGGTCGCGGGTATGGGTATACATTAAAAATTGTAAATGATTCAGTCGAATTTTGACGGGCGCTACACTAGAAAAGTAGAAAATTAAACGGAAAAAGTTGTATATAATTGAAAATATTTTTTATTTTTTATTTTTAAAATTAGATCCCGTCGAATTTCGACGGGCACTGCACTAGTATAATATATACATAAGTGTAGGTTGCTATAGCAAATATTTACTATATACAAAATCTATATAGAAGGTAAGAAGTCAATGAATAATCAATTAAAATATAATATAGGTAACTATATTAATTATATTATTGATGTTAAATTTAATATATGTAAAGATATAATAGGTAATCTACATTTTGTAAAATAAAGATCTTTAAATCTATTATTATAGAATTTCAATTGTTACAAGACTCCTACTAGGTGCACTCCTCTAAGAAGTGCTGCAGCCCTATCTGAATTGTCATTAAAAACAATTACCAGTTTTTCTTCGGAACTTTGTAGAATGGAAAGTGTGATGTCATTTTTCGATATTTCAAACTCAAATTAAATGGTAAAAAAAATAATAAATTCTAATTGAATTAGTGAACCCTAATTAATTCAGATGGGATCCTCTGTGCCAACTATAGTATTACAATTGTATACCAAACATTAACTTTTATTTGTTTTATATAAAAAATAAAAATTGTTATACTATAATAAATCACAATAAAAATTTATAACTAAAAATTATAATTTTTAAAAATAATATACCCTAATTTTGAATTTATCAACCCTAATTTAACTAAAAAAAAATGAAACTTAATATTAAAAAATAATTATAAATCCTAATTGGATGAGTAAACCCTAAAAAATATTTATAAAATTGAATTAAATTATTATAAATTAAAATTGTTGAATAAAAATGTATAAAACTATTGTAAAAGTAATCTAATGTACAAAGGATCCCAAGTGTAATTAATTATTGTAAAAGTAGTCTAATGTTGGTACAAGATTTGGTACACCCATATTTGAGAACGAGGATTCAATCCGTTCTTCTTCGGGAAAAGTTTTATTGATAAATAGGATACATATACAGATGGGCTTTAATTACTTTGGTGCACACAAAATTGAAACAGGCATGATAACCATTGATACGATCCCACAACAGATCCGCAAACAGTTGTGGACAGGCACTTATATCAGCCACATGCTTATAAGCAGTGGCGGATGCAGGATTATGAGCAAGGAGGGTCAAAAATTATACTCCTCCCCCGTCCTCTATTTCTTGAGCTTTTTCTTTTTACACGCGTTTCCATGCGTCTTGATGATAAGTTTTAAAATTAATTTTTGAAATATTTCTTTTACGTGATACTACGAGTGTCGTATGATCTCGTAAAAGAAAAAATACTTTAAAAATTTATTTTAAAATCCATCATCAAGACACGTGGAAACTCGTGCAAAAAAAAAGTTCAAAAAACAGAGGACGGAGGGAGTACTGTATTAAACAAAATTAAATATAAACTTTTACAACAAAATATATCATCTATAAAATTTTATTTGCAATATTTTTGATTAGCCATATTTTCAAACTTATGGACAATAACTTCATTAAAAACACAAATAAATATATTATTTTCTATATAGACTATCAAATTATCATGTATCCATTTATCATTGGTTGCAAAAGTCGTTTCTTCACAATCTTCCTAGCCGAGAATGTTGCTTTTGTAGAAGTCGTTCCAATCAATTATATCTAGGCTAAATTAATAATTAGGGATATAACATCAATTTTTTTTGTGATTTTAATTTTTCTATATATATTTAACATACATTTGAATATCATAATAATATTATGGGTATAATAGGTATCTCATGTCAAAATACAAGGGAGGTCAATTGACCTCCCTTGGCCACACTTGCCTCCGCCAATGCTTATAAGTACCAATTCATAATTGTTGGTGGATCTAATGTGGGATCGTATCAACCACGTATATGTAACTTATAATCACTTCTGATCAATTTTATCTTCTTGCTTCGTCTATGATCAGCATTATACAGTTCAGTAGCTAAACCTCAATGCCTCGACCAATGTGGGAACTTATCGATTCCATTTCCATTTGGAGTCGGTCCAAGTTGCTACAAGGAGCCATATTTCGACATAAGTTGCAATACCACCGCCTATCCCCCAAAAGCATACCTCACAACTCTCAATGCTGAAATCCTTGATCTTAACCTATCCCAAATTAGGGTCAGTTACGCGAAAGTGGCTTCAACATGCTATAATCTATCAGATGATCAACGGAAGACAGAAAGTCGTAGTTTGATTATTGACTTGTCAGCAACTCAGTTTACGTTGTCTGCTCAGAACGTGCTCACCGCAACGGGCTGTGAAGAAATGGTTGTGGGCTACGGAGGATCAAATCGAAGTTTAATTGGCGGCAGCTGCATAGCCTTGTGCACCCACTCGAATATGTACAGCGATCTTGGATGGTGCCCAGATTTCTATACAAGCTCTGCAGGTATAAATAGGTATATGCCTAGCTTTGCTTGCTGCCAGGCTTCAATTTCCAGAGGTAACGATCACGTTGTTATACAATTTTCATTCAATTCTCAGAGTAGATGCATTAGCAAATAAGAGAACCGATCTTTAGTCACCATGGACACCATTAATAAGCTTATCGCTGATGTTAAAACACAACGTAGTAGTCTGGAGAAGATTACCAAGTGCGGCCCTTTGTGTTTCTTAAATTGCATTAAAACATTCTTGTGTTTTAAAACATCCTGCACAAAAAACTCTAATGTATTTTTCTTGCAGGCACAGCTTACCTAGAAGTATATTTGAGTGACTTGAGTGCACAATGGCGACGTGAGAAGGTTCACCCTTGCAGCTATGCTATGGTTGCAGAAAAGAATCCACATTTTTATAAGTACCCATTAACATACCTAGATAACTCAACATCTCCATTCTTAGATGGTTTTTCATACAAGCAAGCATTGGTGCTAGATTGGAGGATTGGGATTGACAATTGCACGCAAGCAAAGAGAAATTCTTCTACTTTTGCCTGCCATAATAATAGTGTTTGTGTTGATTTTGAAGAAAAGGTTGGAGGGTACATCTGCAACTGTTTTGAAGGGTATGAAGGTAATCCCTACCTCAGTCCGGGATGCCAAGGTTGGTACTTAAGTTTACTTCTTCTTCATGTTCTTAAAAATTATCACTAGATTGTTTTGAGCTTTCTCCATGTGCGATTTTGGAAAATTCTTCTTACACTTTGTTTGATTGCTAATCAAATTGATTAATTAGCTTAACCATTTTACTTATAAATTGTAAGTTGGTTTAAGTTGATGGAATGGGAATTATTTATGTGTAAGCTGATGGTTATCTTGTGTTGCTTGTTGGTATTGTAGATATAGATGAATGTGCAGATGATACAACTAATCCATGCGGTTCGAATACAAATTGCATCAATACTGTTGGATCTTATCACTGCCCATGTAAAAAAGGGTATTTTCGTTATGGAAAAAAAGATAGCAAAGGTTGCAGTCAAGAACTGATCAAGATAATCTTGGCAGGTAACAATATGATATTTCACACATAAAAATATATAAATCACTTTAGGTTACAGTTTCCTATATATATATTTGATATTGCAGGTAAAGTATGATATTATCATTATACATTTGGTGTACGTTGATAAGTATCTTGAGCATTAAACAATCGTATAGTCGAGGTTTATAAGATGTTCAATCACTATTTTTTACATATAGGCATGGGCTTCGGATTGGGATTTCTGCTATTACTCTTAGTATTCTTTTGGTTGTATAAGATGTCGAAAACGAGAAAGAAGAAGAAGATTAAGGAGAAATTCTTCCATAGAAATGGCGGCCTTCTCTTGAAACAACAAACATGTGAAGGTGCACTTGGAAAACCAAAAGTTTTCCCTGCAAAAGAGTTGGAGGTTGCTACTGATTACTTTAATGAAAGCCGTATTCTCGGACAAGGAGGGCAAGGAACGGTCTATAAAGGAATGTTATCCGATGGAAAGATTGTCGCGATAAAGAAAGCAAAATTGGTGGAGGAGAATCAATTGGAACAATTCATAAACGAGGTGGTGATATTGTCTCAAATTAATCATAGGAATGTAGTCAAATTGTTAGGGTGTTGTTTGGAGACTGATGTTCCTTTACTTGTCTACGAATTCATGCCAAATGGGACACTTTTTGAGCTAATTCATGAACCGAATAACGAGTTTCCGTTTCCATGGAACACGAGATTGAAAATTGCTGCAGATATAGCAAGGGCACTAGCGTACTTGCACTATGCATCTTCCATTCCTATCTATCATCGCGACGTCAAGTCAAGTAATATTCTTCTTGATGACAAATATGTTGTCAAAGTCTCGGATTTCGGAACTTCAAGGTCCATTGCTATGGATCAAACTCACTTAACTACTCTGGTTAAAGGGACGTTTGGATATTTAGATCCAGAGTATTTCCAGTCGAGCCAATTTACCGATAAAAGTGATGTTTATAGTCTCGGAGTGGTTCTAGTCGAGCTTATTACCGGGCTAAGGCCGATATCCTCTGATAATACAGATGAGGAAAGAGGGTTAGCCTCACGGTTCCTCACTTGCATGAAAGAAAATAGTCTTCACACAATCTTAGATCCTCAAGTTTCAGAGCAAGGTATAAAGGAAGAGGTGATGCTACTAGCGACTCTGGCACAAAGGTGTTTGAATTGGAAAGGGAAAATGAGACCGACTATGAAAGAAGTGGCTAACGAGTTGGAAAGTTTATGGATATCTCATTTGCCTACTATAGCTAAAGATGAATCTGAAGATGTCACGTCTTTTGAGAACATCCCGTTGACGAATTCGAACAATGATTACACGTGGACAGGTAGTTATAAGAGTGCTGCTGCTTCATCATCTTCATCAGACATGCATCCCTTAATGCTCACAACAGACTAAACTCATGTAAATATATCCAGAATAGGTGTTCCTTCTATTTTCTGTGAGGCATTTCATCAAACAGTTAGCCTGCCCAACCGGTAACTCAAAACTATGGCTTTGCTTCGGCTTATTGAAGGCAAAATTTGAACTAATTATGTGTAGTATGTGTAGAAACTCTAAATTTTTTGAGCTAAGAGAATCTATGAATGTAACGTAAAGTATATTTAGAAAAATGAAGTTCATCAGTTTTTGTTACGTACTACTACATTGAGATCACCATTTCTATTTACAGTTGCTACCAACCACTAACTAACTGCTACAGTGGCTTATGATGTATGCCAATCTACTTATTATTATTACCCTTGGATACACTATTTATCTACGGTGGAGATCTCTTGTTATTTAATCACCCGGATTCACTCTATGCATGGCCTTCACTCCTTTTGTCCACGTCATCAAGCTGTGCATGCACACGATCTTCTACACCTTCATTACAGTATGTCAAAATGTTTGTGAAAGTTAGTTTTTCTCGTTAAGGATTCTTAAATAATCCAAGGGTTGTAAGCTATTGTTCCCTCAATATATAGATGCGAAAGTAAAAATAATAACACGAGATGTAAAATTTTACAAGTTATATAATTATATAACTTGCGAGTGCTGCATGGCGAAAATATTAACTATGCATGTTGATGTGAATTACAAAAATAACTGAGTAAATAATTACAAAGACTATGAAAATTGAAGATTTTTAATTATTTAATCGTTATTTTTTTTTTTTTTTTTTTTTTTTGTGATTTACAAATACTATGATGATGTGAATTACAAAAACAATCGACTAAATAATTACAAATAATTACATCTCGTCCAACAGTTGGCCTGCATAGAGTTTTAAAATTGTAGATTTTTGTTTATTAATTTTGAGGTGTAGTTCAATAATATTTTATATTCGTAAAGATATTTTAATCATCTTTTGCGATTTATATTTAATGTTTACTTTGTAATGGTTAGGTTTCATGGGTATTACCCGACAGGTATTATCCTCAAATACAGTGGTTTTCCAACTCATCTGAGTTTGTAAGAGGTCAACACACTTGTAATTATAACTAGCAGAGATTACGTGCGTTGCACGTTAATCTAATTTTTTTATTGATTTTATTAAGATATAAACTTAATTTTTTTACACAATATTATTGATATAATTTAGGGAACTAATAACTTTTAAGTATGTAATGAATTACTATTAATTAAGAAATGATAACAAAAACAATAAATAGATTATAGATCGATGCCAATAGTGTGAAAAAAATATAAAGAACAAGTTAATCACCAGTTATATATTAAAAATAATAGAGTAAAAAGTAAAACCAACTTTATATGGTATTCATAATAAGTCTAAATAATTTAAATGTCAATATAGATATATTTAAAAAAAAAAAAACTTTTTGAATTGATTAATGCTACTTTATTTATTTATTTATTTATTTATTTATTTTTTTAATTCTTTCCTCCCCACTCTTGTGGTTGAGTTTTTCGTTTATTCTCTTGAACAAATGCAATTGCAATGCTTTCGTATATATATATATATATATATATATATATATATATATTAGATTGCATTACCTGTAAGAGTTTCTAGAAATCGAGTTGTATATATTTGATTGCAACTATGAAACACATTTCAAATCAAATTATGTAAAGTCATTTTCGTCCCAATTAAATATACAATTATTTGAAATAGAAATGCTTCAAAATTTTCTTAAATTTAACATAATTTTCATTAAAAATGCTATATAATAAAAACTAACATCATTAATTGGTTGAAATAAAATATACTCATCCACCAAGCGGCATAAATATAATGATTCAAAATGATCTAACATTGTAATATATGCATTAAAATTTCTTTATAATTAATGCACTCGCATTGTATCTGATGCAAAATTATCTAATATTATATTATGTTTTATAATCTCCTTGCAAGTGCACTTGTTTGTTAAGGACCTTTTACAAGAATCATATTGATAAATTACTTTGAACCCTATGAGTCTATGACCATTTCTCATATAGCAACAATAGATTCTCGTTATAAAAAGAATAAAAATTATAATTATCACGATTAATATGAATATTAATATAATTTTTATTTGAAATCAAAATGTTTGAAAATTGTAGACTGAACTGCGTGTTATATAAAAAAATTACATATTAATAGGACATCTGTCCAAGTTTATAGATATAATTTGTGAAAAAGATAATCAATATATATATATATATATATATATATATATATATATATATATGTGTGTGTGGTCAGCGTATTATGCAGTTATTTAATTTTAACATTTATCAATGTATGGTCGCGCTTATCTTTTATGCCTTACTTTAAATAATTACAAAGCCTAGTAATTAGTAAGATCATGCTGGATGATCATGTGTCAACGGAAATATTGATACAGAAATATTAGATTAATATAAGCTATATATAAGAAAGAACGGATATTTATGTTTATAAGATTTAAGACATTTGAGCGTTTTCAGTAAACATCATATTAAGAAATTTAAAGATAGAAAATTGAAAAATAAATTTTTACAAAGAGAACCAACAGTCGACCAAATCGGCAATCGATCTAAAATAAGCTTGTGAAATATCATAATTTTCACGATCTTGCTAAGCTAATTAATTCCTAAAGTTACAGAAATTGAATAATATTTTTGACTCGAATGATAAAATAATGAGATTTCACATCCATTTATGCTTATCTACGATTCCTACGGATTTACGTCCACTTTGTCTTCAAGTTGGAGATCAATTGACTTTTGATAGACTTTCATTTAGCATGTAGAGTATGAAAATGAAACTCCTGCAAGCCACTTTTATAAAATTATAGTGCACAATAAGCCCATAAAAATCTTGAATGATCTTGATTCAAGATTGACTTGATAGTGCATAATAAGCCCGTAAAATCTTAGTATTTCCATCAATATATACTGTACAAGGTCTTATCTAAATATAATATCTACGATTCTTAAGAATAATAGTTCTAATCTAAATTTAATAGTTAGCCTAATAAATATTGAGAGTCAAATTGAATAGCTAAGAAAATAGTTAAAATAATTAATAATCCTACGTAAAGCCATATCGAAAACCATATAAGAATGCTTTGGATGCTTTTAGTCACAATCTATACTATTATTAAAATACTATTTCAAGATAACATAATTCTCGTCCTTATTGAAATATCAATGCCTTAATCCTGAGTTGAGAGGATACTTTCTTCATTGCCTTTTTCTTAAGTAATTTTCTTCATAAACTCTCTCTGTAACGTCCCGCATTTTTTCTCTCCAACTTAGAAAATAAATCCTTGTTTAAGAAAGAATTTCCAAGTTTTAGTAATTAAATCTCACTTTATATATATATATTTACGAGAAAAGAGAGTTCTGAAGTAGAATCAATAGCAACTTGATTTCTAATCACTCTTAGTTGATTATCGAATAATCATTTAGATGCTCGTTTGAATTATTCAATTAAGTATAAATTATTGTTCGATTATTCTTAGATAAGAATAAATCAACTCATGTGTTTCGATTAATATCGACTCAAGTGTTTTGATTAATCATTCATGAGATTTATTAGTATGTAGTAAAGTTAACGGGCCAAGCCCCACTTTCGATTGGATCGAGCCCATTAGTTAATATTGCTGGGCCAAACCCATTTCACACCTAAGTAACAAGCCCTTCTAAATAGAAGAAAGCTGCAGCCACCTATGTACGTAACTCTACAAATCGGAAAGATATGAATAGTAGCAGAAGCATAGTCCCTCCATCACCTTCAATCGGCTGCCAAGAAGAAAAGGGGGGACAGCCTCTGAACCCTGCAGAAAAGAGAGATCAAATTCAACACAAAAACAGCATATATATATATATATATATAGGGTGCTCAGGATTTTTTACCCCTTTTAAATCTTATAAAAGTTACCCTAAAAAAACATTGTATTTGTAAAAGTACCCTTCTCGATTAAAATAGGGCTAATTACCAAAAAAAAACCCAAACTATTCATCTTTTATCAAAAATAATCTAAACTATTGAAAATACCCAATTAAATCCTAAACTATCAATCTTTTATCAAATCTACCCTATGTCTATTTTCCTCATTCGGACATTTGATCGAGCATATAGTGTGCATAGAGAAAAACTCTATTTCCCTCTCTTTTTCTTCTTCATCCTCACCAACACCGATCTCCCTCCCCCACGAGCTCGACCCGTCCTCACCGACGAGCTTGATGACCTCGCCCTTCGAGATCGCGATGAAGCTGCTGCGGTTGAGCGGGAGCGACGGCAGGGGTGGGAGGGGGGGCGGCGGAAGAGGTAATGGTACATGTAGCGGAAGGAGTGGAGGGGTATGCAGTGCTTCAAGAAGAGTGCTTTGCGGGGATCGTCGTAGGTGAAGGAGGCGGCGCGCGGCGGAGATGAGGGTGGGGGAGGAGCACTGGGTGCGTCTTCTTGGAGGCAATGAAGTTGCCGGCGAAGACGCCGCTGGGAGGGGCGCCGGAGGAGGAGGGGTCGAGCTCGTGGGGGAGGGAGATCGGTGTTGGTGAGGATGAAGAAGAAGAGAGGGAAATAGAGTTTTTCACTATGCACACTATATGTTCGATCAAATGTCCGAATGAGGAAAATTGACATAGGGTAGATTTGATAAAAAATTGATAGTTTGGGATTTAATTGGGTATTTTCAATAGTTCAGAGTATTTTTGATAAAAGATGAATAGTTCAGGGTTTTTTTAGTAATTAACCCATTAAAATATGTGTTAGGGGCCCACTTTTTTGTATTTTATTTCTTCCAACTGAGCTGAGAACCCCACCCACATCCCCCCAAAACTTGTGCTGACAAACACAAAAAAAAAGAAAAATTTCGACACACACCCCACACACCCATTCCCCATTTATTCTTATTCTTATTCCATTAATAACAAAAACAATACAAACACAAAACAACAACAAAAAAAAAACATAAAAACCCTAACCCATAACACACACACATCCCCCCCCCCCCCTCGGCGAACACCATCTCTCTAACAAACCCTCTTCATCATCTTCATCATCTTTTTCCCACCGAGCACCATCTCCCTAACCGGCGTTCCATTCCATTCCATCTCCCTCGTCCCTCGCCGTCATTGCCCACAAGCCGTCGCTGCCATTGCATCGGAGATGTCGGGAGGATACATAATCAACGATGACAATGACGAGGAACACAAAATCTTGCCAGAAAACGAAATGGGCATCTCGATCGAAATAATACCGCGACGAATATTGATATGTTTTTAAAAAATTATTAATTTTTTGTATGATTTGCTACCATTTAAATTATATTAATTGTGAATCTCGATTTTTTTTTATAAGAATGATTTAAATTGTAGTATGATTTGTTACCAATTGTAAGAAATTGTATTCGTGAAATTGTATTGTATTCGTTGGATGTTTAAATGTATTATTTTTTAGGATTTAATTCAAAGTTAGTATATATATGTAATTTTTAACATAATAAAATCTATATGTGTCAAGAGAAATGAAAAAAAAAATGGGTGTATATATATGTGATTTTTGAAAAATTAAAATTTACATTCGTATTGAGAAAAATAGAAGAAATTTTTTGGCATTAGCAACCGGCCAATTCGGTGCCGGAAAATGGGCAACCGGACGCGTATTCCGGTTGCCGAAAAATTAACATTCCGGTCGCCGGATTGGCCGGTTGCATATACCATTATTTTTCTTTTTTTTTTTCTAAGTAAATAATGTTAATCACATTTTATTTTTGTGCTCATTAAATACTTTGTATATTTATTTTGAAAATTAATTGATATATATTTTGTTTAAATTAAGTTTTTTTTAAGTGATTTAATTAAACAACCTATATATATGTGATGTTTGAAACATTAAAATTTACATTGGTATTGAGAAAAATAGAAGAAATTTTTTGGCATTAGCAACCGGCCAATTCGGTGCCGGAAAATGGGCAACCGGACGCGTATTCCGGTTGCCGGAAAATTAACATTCCGGTAGCCGGATTGGCCGGTTGCATATACCATTATTTTTCTTTTCTTTTTTTAAGTAAATAATGTTAATCACATTTTATTTTTGTGCTTATAAAATAGTTTGTATATTTATATTGAAAATTAATTTATATATATTTTGTTTAAATTAAGTTTTTTTTAAGTGATTTAATTAAAAAAGGTATATATATGTGATGTTTGAAACATTAAAATTTACATTTGAGTTCAGAAAAATAAAATAAATTTTTGTGCATTGCCGACCGACCAATCCGGTGCCGGAAAACTGGCAACCGGACGCATATTCCGGTCGCCGGAAAATTGACATTCCGGCCCACTATTTGGCCGGTTGACTATACCATAATTTTTCTTATTTTTTTCTAAGTAAATATTGCTAAACACATTTTATTTTTGAGGTAATAAAATAGTTTGTATATTTATTTTGAAAATTAATTGATATATATTTTGTTTAAAATAAGTTTTTTTTAAGTGATTTAATTAAAAAACGTGTATATGTATATGTATGTGATGTTTGAAATTCAAAATTTACATATATGTTAAGAAAAATCAAAGAAATTTTTGTACGTATATATATGCGTATGTAATGTTTTTTTTATTTATTTTTTCTAATTATAGATTGTTATTCTTTAAGTAATGATTATTTAAAAAATAATGTTTTAGTAATTATAGATTGTTATTCTAATCATACGTGTATATATGCGTATGTAATGTTTTATATATATATATATTGTTTAAATTAATTATTTAAGTAATTATTTGGATAATCTTAACAATAAATTTGTACCATTTTATATGCTCAATACTTATGATTTGTAAAACATAACGATTATTTATTAAACATAATACTTAAATTTGTAATACTAATAGATATTATGTCCCTATTTTATAGGAATCTGAGCCCCCATGGTTCCGTCAAAGCTATTTGATTAACAAGAACATGGATGTGACTAACTACTATAGGATTAAACTCTTGGCTGATATCCGTGACGTACTGAGCGAGAGCTATACGCTAGTCGATAGATTTCAAGAGGGACCTTTCGGACACTTTCTGAATTGGGAGCCGGGGCATAACAGTAAAAAATTGCTAAACTCTATTATATCTCGTTGTATTGTTACTGAGCAAGGAATTTGGTTCCACATTAGGGGGCCAAGACGTAGAGTACACCATCCGAGACCACGCTCTCATTACAGGATTGAGATTTGGGCATACACTGTTTGATCCTAGGGTTCAGAGGCATCCAAGTGAATCGCATTTCTTTCAGGTGGTCTGTGGCGGCATTAATAGGAATGCGGCGTGGTTGAACTCGCAAATGAAGGAGATCACATCGGGCAACGATCCAGATGGTGAAGTTCGTGTGAAGCTATCAAACTTGTTGATGGCAAATTGTTTTATTCTCGGTCACGAGGCGAAGGCCAATGTTTTTCCGTGGTTGTGGGAGTTGATTGATGACGAGGATGAATTCAACGGTTTTCCTTGGGGTGCGTACACGTACAAAACCCTTCAGTACTATTTGAGGACGTTTCAGACAACGTCCAAGAAATATCACATTTACGGGGCGTCATGGGCATTGATGATTTGGGCTTTGGAGGTGATGACGGGTTTCGGAGATGATTTTGCGGTGAGATGTCCTACAAATGACGTGCCAAGGTGTCTGAGATGGAATTTCCTCAATACCTTTAGGGGCGTGTCTGATGATGAGTTGTACGCACCATTTGAGTATCCTGAAGGACAAATTTCGATGATCCATCCCGAAGATCAGGAGATCCAAGAAGGTTACTTCTTGTCTGTACTTCAACCAAGGTCCTTGATGGTTAATTTTCATGTGCCGAACAGTCCGTACATCATCATTGAATGCCCACCTGTACGTCGATCTGTGCCCGAGCCTCATCATGCCGAAAGAGATG
This sequence comes from Mentha longifolia, assembly GCA_001642375.2. Lineage (NCBI taxonomy): Eukaryota > Viridiplantae > Streptophyta > Magnoliopsida > Lamiales > Lamiaceae > Mentha > Mentha longifolia. Next base: position 31,633,838 of record CM038116.1, on the reverse strand, counting down.
ATCACTTGGAACCTCATCGTAGACGGAGTACCCGGTCTACGAGGTATTCCGGGCCACTATCCGATGAGGGTACATCTTCATCCCGTCACCCACGAGTGAGCAGTAGTGGCGGCGATGATGGCATTCCTTCAGGGATGTCTAGAGAGGATTGGATCGGTATCATACAAGTGGCCGCCCGTCGCGAGAATGAGAAAACAGAGGCCAAGATGATACAAAAGATAAGCAAATCCGTCTTCTCGAAGGTCAAGAAGTGGCTAAAAGGGGGTGTTGACTTTGTGAGCTACGGGACTTCGAGTATGTCCACTCGAGTGGACCGGCCCCAACTATTGAGCCCCTCTCTCAATGTTTCATCTGCACGGGAATCGGGTTTTGCAGTCACGGCTATTGATACGAGCCCCGAGGTGAACGAGCACCTCGAGGCAGCGACTGCACGTATGGACACCACTCTGCCCATCTGGACGCCGTCCTGTACGGGGCCCTACACGGGATCCGCCCCGAGTACTGTAGTGGATTCCGCGTACACTTCCATATTCGGCAAGGTACAATCTAAGATTATTAAGTTTCTTTGACATTTACTTTTATTAAATTCTTATATGTTTATTCGAATATTCATTTATCGTACAGGTCCAGCAATTCACTCCAATCACCACTAGTGGGCCCCTTTCGACCTATATTCCTCCCTACGGCCAATCATATTTGCCGTATGCTGGCGATGCTCATGAACAGCCCCGGTGGTCTTTGGGCGACTTCTCATTCACCGCGCCTGATTTCTCGACGCCCAGACCGTCATTCCCGACTGCCGCTCACCCCAACATTACAATTCGTGAACAACCGAGGCGTGTTTCATCACTCGAGCTTGGGCAGGTATTTTTAATAAACAAAAACTCATTTTTGATTTTACATTGAATTTATTTTATGTTAATATTAATAATATTAATATATGTTGCATGATATACGTATATATAGTAATATATATATGTATAGATATATGTCATGATACGAATTAGCACGCTGAAACACGCCTGATACGTTGTCCGTCTGTAAAATGCGATACATAATCGACCACATTTTCTCCATTTTGCCTACAATAAAGAAATTCAGCCAGTTAAACAAGCCTGAGTATCGTGCGTATTAGTTAATTAAAACGACAGGATATGAGTTTCATTACTTGATTGCCGCGATTGCGTGAGCACAAGGTAGACAATCATACTCCCACCGGTGGCATTCACAGATGTGTTGTTGCAAGTCCACCCTGACTTCGCGTGCCGACATTTTCAGTTTATAATGAGGAGCATCTTCAATCCGGGGGGCTACGTAGGTTGTTGACCTTTCCAATTGAACTACCATCTTTCTCCTTGCCTATTCTGTGATTGGATGAGGATCGTTCCTGCACTTTTCTCGTCGCTCATTGAACCATTCTTCAATGATAAGCCTCACAACATCTAGACAAGCGCAAATCGGCAGACGTCAGGCCCAAAGAAGACTGTTATTAAAAGATTCTGCGGCATTGAACGTCATGTTGGAGAAGCGTCTGGCAGGGCAATGTGCTCGAGACCACTTATCAACTCCGATGTTTATCAATTTCTTATAAGCCAACCTACTAGTGCTACGAATCCCTGACATGAATTTCCCGAACTCCGTCTTGTCGTATGTGTATGTGGCATGTTGAAAGAGTTCGCCAACTTTCTTTCTGTAGATCGCCAGATTCTTGGCAAGGTGCCAGTAACAAAACCCATGTCTAGCTTCGGGGAACTCGACTTGAACCGCATGTATGATAGACGGGTGTTGATCGGAGACAAACAACGTAGCCCTACATGGACCATATGCCATTCGGAGGCATCGCATGAACCAAGTCCACGAGTTGTTATCCTCAGTCGGCCCCATTCCATATGCCAAAGGAAAGAGTTGCTCGTTCGCATCCTTAGCCACAACTACAAACATTAAACCGTGGGCATTCCCCTTGAGATGCGTACCGTCAACAATAATAACTGGCCGGAGGTATCCGTTTTCCCATGCGAATCGCGTCGCGCCTAGAGCAATGAATACTTATTTGAACCGGCCATCTGGACTGATCTCATACTCGGTGTAGGTATCGGGATTAGTGATCTTCAACATGTGAAGGTAACCGAGCAGATCGTTGAAGGACTCATTGTGTTTGCCGTATACCATCTCGATTGCGTGATTCCATCCCGTCAAGCACACGTCGTAGGTGGCATCGATGCCGAACTCTGATTTGAGCTCGTTTTGAATTATTCTGGCCTTTATTATCTGAGAATCACGCAACAATCTCTTTGCAAAAATTGAACCGATCACCAATGCATGGACCTTCCTCTTATGACCAGTATTTGTTAGACCAAATTCACTGCACTCGTGCTCCTCAATAAATTTCGAAATAGTCCAAGGCCCGCCCTCAGTAGTGAGTGAAAGCCTGAAGGGGCACTGGTGGGATAATTTGCACGTCGCTAGGAATCTCTTGTTATCTGATTTCTCGACAATGTATTCTTTCCTCCTAATCAAATGCCACAAACCGACTGCGATGCAGATTTCATCCTTGTCCCAAAAAACAGAGTCTTTGGAGAGCTCATCAATATTAATGAAATCATCGTGATATACTGCGGAATCACGAGGCCGGGGGGGGGGGGACTAACGGGACAACCCAATTACTCATGTGGTCGGTGTCGTTATCCGCCACTGCTTCACCCTCACTCAAATCTGGGAACATCATCCCAAACAGTTTCTGCATACCCCCTTCCTCCTGGATCCAAGCAGTCCACTCTGCAAATAAAGCCCTGTTCATCTGCCTACCATCATGGTATAAATTGGTCTCGCCCTCGCTCTCCGAGGTCTCCGAGCTCTCGTCAGGATCAGGGACGTAATCTTCATCATCCGTTCGCTCCTCATCATTCTGGACCGATTGATTGAGGTCTAGAATTGCATTATCATGGACGATATTTTCATGATTCGCCGGATCCGCACCAACGTTGTTGCTCTCACCGAGATATACGCCCTCATACCAGTTACTAGAAGCAGCAGCCCTCCCGAAATGTTCCAAATCTACATGCCAATTAGTGCCTTGGTTGTGAAAATCAAATGAGCCAACATACGACCCGGGTTGATCGAAGGTAGGGAGGGAGGATGCCCCGGAATGTGAAGATGATGGCCCAGCATGTGAAGAAGATGCTCTATCGTTCGTCTTCACGAATATCGTTGGCGTCAAACCAGCATTGCATAATTCAAATAATTTCTCATCTCTTGTCAAGTGTGATTTGACAGTCCGTCCGCGGTTGTTCATCCTCAGATAAGAAATATCGAAATCGGAGACCGTCAGGTTGCAATAATAAGATATGAGGTATCTCAAGTTGTAAACGGTTATCCCGTAAGAAGATAATGGGATAGTTATCTCTTGGCAGCCTTCATAACTACAACCATCTCATTTACCCCTGTATTTAACGTTCACGTAGACCGAATCTATCTGTAATCACATAATTAAATATTAAATAATAAATCATCAACTGCAAATAAATATTAAAACAACAAATTAAACATAAAAAATATACCAATGTCTTTAAGAGTACCAAATTCAATGTCACGACCGCACTTTGCTAATTAAATAGCTAAGCTCGGTAATTCGTGACTATAAACAAATAAATGGATATGGTGCAAGAGATAGAATAGATTAAGGAATTTTACTCGTTCATTCCCCTCTTAGATAGATTAACGATATGACTTGTTCAAGAGTTGCAAGTATTGTCACGATTCTGACTTAAGGATACAACCATATCGAATGGAAGATAGTAAATATTCAGAGTGTACGCAGCGGAGGTGAATTAAGAAAATACATGTATGAAGACATGTATTACCAAGAGACTTTCAAGACTACTATAATCACTTGAGTTCGACAAAACACCGCCGGTCACTTCGCTTCACCTGCTCAACCTGCACATCGGAAATAATGTACAGGGCTGAGTACGAGAGTACTCAGTGGACACATGCCCAAAACATTTATAATTGCCAGCCATACATAGTGAAACATAGGTTTTTCTTAAAAGTCTATGTTCACTAAAATCCTTTGTGATCTTAAAATCATTCGCGCGAACTAAGTTTTAGTGTAATCCACCATATCTGAGCTGTGTGATCGAGGAGGTGGCCACCTCACTCGTCACTTGATCGATCGTCACACTAGACAATTTGACCACTGTGTACACTAGTCCAAGTATAGCAGCTGGCCATACCAGGACCCGAATTCGATTAAATAATATTGGCATAACCAATAACAGATAGGTATCAATACAAAATCAAAACATTTTATGGCATGACAATACTTTTAAAAGAGCTATATCATCTAATAAAACATGCTTTTTGTTTTATAGAAAGTCCACCTCGTCTGATCTTCTGCTGCTAATAATCTCTCACGCCTCCTTGGCTACTGCTCTTTCTTTGCTTGACCTTCGTTTAGAGATCAAAATAAGATTCTCGTTTATTGATATAATTTATCGGAATTAATTCTAATCTTAAGTTTGTTCGATCTTAACTCCAGTAACATTGTTACTGCTATCTAGGCTCTATTCCGTTAAGGAAACGTATTAAGCGAGGATAATCATTAATTGACTTATTGTAAATCTTGAATTTAAATTAATTGAGAACTCCTCAATTAATTAATCTTAATTGTTCAACTGATTAGCTTAATCAATTTGATCTCGCTCAATAGTATTGGCCTAATAAACTTATTTCTATAAGTTAATTTAAATAATTCATTTAAGAATTATTAACCCCTAAATTATTATTATAGAGGTAAAATAATTTAATTAGTGGTATCTTAATCCACATAATTAAAATGAAGATTAAGGAAATTTCTTAATCTTTTCAACTTGTTGCTATAAGTTAATTAAGAATTTTAATTCGCTTAAGAATTATGAATTTGCTAATTGTAGTTGTGTAATTGATTATCTAAATCAATTAACATAAATTAATTAATCTAAGTTAATTAACTTATCATAAGTTAATTAAGAAAATTCGTAGATTGATTCCTTATGAATTAATGAAATCTAATTACGAAATATTTACGAGATAATAGTCGAGTCTCGACTCGTATTTTAATTTAAGTTCGGGTTCATAAATAATTAATTGGACTTGGTCCAAATAAGAGATTAAATTCGGCCCATTGATTAAATGAATCGGCCCAGCTGAAAATTTAGCCCGGTCCACTTGATTTCCGGCCCAGCTCCTGGCCCGAAAACCCGGCCCGAACCCGACTAAAATCCAGCCCGACCCGCTGAGAACCAAAACACCCTCAACTCCCCATTTCTTCTCTCATCTCGAGCGGACCTTTCTCTCTCGACTCTCGAAATTCTTCTTCAATCGCCCTTCCTCTTCTCGACCTGCCGCCGTCAGCCTTCTTCTCCATCGCCATGTTCCAGCCGCCGTCGTCGCGCCACCGTTTCCCCCAAATTGAAGTTTTGGGGTTAATAGCCCTAATTTCGTCCGCCTCTCTTGAATCTCCTTCTCCGTTGCTGGAGCTATAGGGGATGAAGCTGGAACTCGCCGCTGCTCTGCCTTCGAGATTCGCTGCCACTGCGATTGGAAGGCTACTGCGGTGGCCTTGCCGTCACGAGCTTCGATGGCTGCCGGAGATTCTCCGCGTGGCTGCGATGTGGCTGCTGCTGCGCCATTTCTGACGTGTCTCAGTCGCCATCGCCGCTCGTCGACACCGTCGCTTCCGTGAGTGGAGCCCCAACATTGTCGCCACCATCACCGCCGAGAGCAGAGCTGAGCTCGGCTCTCTCCGACTTCTTCTCGCTCTTTTTTTTTTAATAAAAAAAAGATTTCAAGTTCAATTCATTTACTTAAAAAAAAAATTATGATTCTCTCTTTCTTGTTTTGCAGGATTCGAGCGCTGCGACGACGGGGACGTCGACGTTGCTCACTGCGGTACGCGCTGCTGCTGACCCTGAATCTCTGTTGGATTCTTTGCCGTCGGAGCTTCATGCTCCGACGGAGGTTCGAATTTATTAATCTCTACATCTCTGAATATTTTCATTTGTTGTAATGAATAAGCTAGCTGTCGTTCTTGCTATTATTGTTGGGGTTGATTAGTTATAGAATTTACATACTTAATCAAGTTATTTAGGCTGTAGAGGTGTTAGTTGATTATGCTTGATTCATGCTCTTATGAATGTCTTAGCTCATACTTAATAGGCTTATTACTGGAAGAGAGTATAGTAGCATGCTCTGTGTGTGTTTGTGTGTGTTCTTATGCTTTAGTTGCTGAAGTTCTAAAAGAATGGAAGCACACTCGCATTAGATATCTTAAGTTTCATAAAGGCTGCTAAGGTTCTCTTTCCCCATTTTTTTTTTGAAAGAGTTGAAAGAAAAGGAAGTAAACATGCTTGGTAACAAGAGTTGGTTTCATGTGTTGTTACCTTAATGAAATGGGAGTGCTAAGGGGCTGTTGCAGTGGGAAAATGGAGCTCTGCTTCAGTCTACTTCTGCTACTTCTGCTACTGCTCAGCTCTTCACTCTCACTCTCTCTTCTCTCTAAGTGTTTGAAGTATGAATGAGTGTGAAGCTTGATAGATGAGGTAGGAGGGGGTATATATGAGGGTGTATACTTGGCTTGTCATTATTAAATCTCTGCACAAAATCCCCCTAAATCCCCTCTTCATTAGAGCTGATTTAACTCTCTTCTTGCAGGTTTGTTGGGCTCAAGAGGGCTGCTGCACATAGCTGGCCTGTGGAGATGGAAGAGATTGATGTGTTCCTCCCTTTTTAATTAGAAAACGTATAGGTCTTCACTACTTGTTCAATTAGCCTACAATTGTTGACTTGAAGGAAAGATGGTGTAACTTAATTCTTGAATTTTTTTGGTTATTGGACTTGAAGGTGGTTCGACTTTGGCTGTAGAAATTTGATTATTGAAATCAACATGTTATTGATTTGTTGTATCTATAAAAATATATATAAATATATAATTGTAGTAGTTTTCTTTTATCTAGTTGGGCTTGGCCCACTATCTTGCGTGTAGTGGGCTCGATCCCACAATTATTTATCGAATGGCTCAATCGAATCGAATTATATTAATGGGCTTGGCCCGTTAATATACTACCTTATCTCGTGAATAATAAGTCGAAACACTAGAATTGTTTTAATTGTTAATTAAACGAGAAAATAATTTTACTACTTAGTAAAATATCGTAATCAAGCTTCTACTCGATTTATTTGCTAATTAATTGAAAAACATTGGGAATCAAGTAGCTACTTGATTTATAAAAGATTCTCCTCTAGAAATTCCATTATTCACAAGCTATATTTAAATTACTAAAATAGAATAATTATCTTTTAATCATTTCTAAAGTAGATAGAAAATACGGGGCGTTACATTCAATTTTGAAATCACTATTGTATACTAATTTCGAATTAAATATTAAAAGAATTAATTTAACAAAATAATAATCAATTAATTTCAATATAAATCTATAAGAAGAATTTCTAAGCTCAAAAATTTAATATATATAAACTATTCATACTTAGAAAAAAAAATGAAAAATAACGGTAAAGCCAACCGGCCGGTTGTTTCACCGGAAAAAGTAATTTCCGGCGACCGGAATAGGCAACCGGTCGGCCTTTTCCCGGCTACCTAATGACCGGTTGGCTATACCCAAAATTTTCTCTTTTTTTTCTTAACATATTTGTAAATTTTCGTAGTTCAAACATTAAAAATATTTTAATATTTCGAATTAAATCATTTAAAAGAATTAATTTAAACAAAATAATAATCAATTAATTTCAATATAAATCTATAGGAAGAATTTCTAAGCTCAAAAATTAAATGTGATAAACTACGCATACTTAGAAAAATTTATGAAAAATAATGGTTTAGCCAACCGGCCGGTAGGTTCACCGGAAAAGTGATTTTCCGGCGACCGGAATACGCGACCGGTGGGCCTTTTTCCGGTGTCGGAATGGCCGGTTGGCTATACCAACATTTTTCTCTTTTTTTTCTTAACATATTTATAAATTTTGGTAGTTCAAACATTAAAAATATTTTAATATTTCAAATTAAATCATTTAAAAGAATTAATTTAAACAAAATAATAATCAATTAATTTCAATATAAATCTATAGGAAGAATTTCTAAGATCAAAAATTAAATGTGATAAACTAGGCATACTTAGAAAAATTTATGAAAAATAATGGTATAGCCAACCGGCCGGTAGGTTCACCGGAAAAGTGATTTTCCGGCGACCGGAATACACGACCGGTCGGCCTTTTTCCAGTGTCGGAATGGCTGGTTGGCTATACCAAAATTTTTCTCTTTTTTTCTTAACATATTTATAAATTTTGGTAGTTCAAACATTAAAAATATATACTAATTTCGAATTCAATTACTTAAATAAATCAATTTCAACGATATAATAAGCAATTAATTTCCAAAATAAATCTATAAACTATTTCCTAAACATATAAGTTCATTTTCGACATGTTAAAAAAATTCAATTTATTTCCAAAATAAATCCCTAAACTACTTACTATACTAAGCATACAAAATCGATATTAAAATTTACCTATATTATTGGATAATCCAAAAACACGATTGAAGAAGATGATGAAGCAGGCGTGGCACGATATCCTCCTTGATAAACCCTTATAATGGCTCGTCTTCCTCAGCTCAGCTCAGTTCTTTAGCTCGGATGTTGATAATGCCTCCTCTTCTCCCAACAATTTTTTTTTGGTGAGTCTGTTTATTTTTTAATTTTATTTGCAATTTTTATGGTTGTATATATTGAGTTTTCTGTGGGTGGGTTGGCATAGGATACCAAAATTTATTATTCCTATACAGAGTATAGATTGAATTATTGTAGAAAAACAGTAAAAAATTGTATGATTCAATAGCATTATTAATAGCCTTATTCACGCATGCATGCAAACAGTAAAGTCTCAGTAGATCAGTAAGGTCAGATTGAATTGAATTATTGTAAAAAAATAGTCAAAATTGTATGATTCAGTTCAATATCATTCAATTCATATGCATGCAGTCTATCATTCAATTCATATGCATGCAGTCGTTGCACAAAATTTATTAGTTGTGAAAAACAAAAAATAAAAGATAAATTATAATAAATGAAAATAGTCACTTCCTTGGTTGGTTGGTTCGTTGGAAGATTGCTACTTTTTAAATATAAAATTGGGGCCCATTACACATTAAAATATTAAATAGGGCACTTTTACAATTTCATTTATTTAGAAGGCTATTTTTTCCATTACCCCTTTTAAAAGGGGCAATTTCTCCTATTTGCAGTATATATATATACCCGTAAAGCAGCCACTCACTACATACTTCTTCAAAATTCAAACACATAGAGAAAAGAAAAACAAGAGAGTGAGTGGAAGGGGAGAAGTTGGGGCAGCAGCTCACTAAAGAAGCAAGAGAGGGACTAACAGTCAAGAGAAGAGGAAGGAATTCCCCAACTGCAGCAGCCACTCACCTCTCTTTCCTCCCTAGGTAACATTCCATAACACCAACTCTTGAAGATAATAAACATGCTATTGTTTTCTTTCATGTAATGAGGTTACTAAGCATAAACTAGGTAATCACAACCCATGAACTAGCATGCTCGACACCAACACCATGTTTCCAGTTTCTACAAACCAAGAAAACCAATAAAAGATGTGCTTTCAGTCCCTAACAATAGAACACGTAGCACTCATACATGTTGATCCTGAAAACTTAACCTAAAACTAGAGAATCAATACACAACAAAGCAAAAGAAGAACTTGATTCTTGATGAGGCATGTTTACTTTTACAATCACTAGGCGGGCACTACCACACAACTTCTCGAACGTAATCAGCAAGCATCTGCATGTTAACTTTAGAACTCTCATAATAGAACAAGTAGCATTTTCTGAAAATCTCTAAGGAACCTAGCAAAAATAAATTAAAAAAAAAATGCAAAAGAGAGAAGGGGGAGCGAGTTCGAACCTCCGTCGAGGCCTCGGCCTCGACGGCAAAGAAGCTGAACGGAGAGAGGGTCAGCAGCGAGCGGCGGCAGCATCCTCGTCGACGCAGCGCCGGAAACCTGCAAGATCAAGAAGAGAGAATTAGAAATTGATATCAAGTTAAATAAATAGAATTAAATATATATATATATATAGAGAGAGAGAGAGAGAGAAAGAGAGAGGGCCGAAGCTGCCGGAGCTGCTTCGTGGAAGATGGGCAGAGCTCGGCTCTGCTCCGACGATGACAGCGGCGCCGTCGTGAGTGGCGAGCTTGGCTGGTGACTGCAACTCGGAGAGGGACGAGCTCACGGCAGCGGCGGGCGACGGACTGGAGACGGCTGTGCACGCGGAGGAGGGCCACTCTCAACCACTGAGGACGCGACGGGAAGCCGTGGTCGCACCGGAGACGACAGCGTCAACGGAGACGCGGCGGTGAAGGCGGAGATGCAGCGGCGTACGATTTACCAAAAAGGGAAATTCGGAGGAATGATTCGAGGAAGGAGAAGAGCTTCTGGGACGAAGCCGGAATTGGCACCGGTCGTCGGCGTGAGGGAAGAGAAAAAGGGTGGAAGTAATGAGCCGGCTAGATGGCCGGACAAGAAAAAGGGCGAGAGGAAGAAGACGGCCAGAGAGAGAGGCATCGATTGATATTAGAAGGGAAAAGGGGCGTGGTTCTCTTGTTTCTCCGGGTCGGGTTCCGGATTCGGGCCGAGTCAAAGAAACTGGGCTGGATTGAAGACCGGGCTGGGTATGCTTATTACTTGGGCCGAGCTCAATTAAATTAGTGAGCCGAGATTAATTCTTTTATAGGACCATAATTGATTTAATTAATTTTATTTACCTAACACTAATTAATTATGTGGTTCAAGAACTACTAATTAACTTATACTACTCCCACAAATAATTATTTATAAATTAAAAATTATCGAGTGAATTATTTTTTTTGCGAATTAAAAGGATTGACTTATAGAAATAAGTTAATTAATCAAGCTGTTAAAAATCAAGATTTATTGATTAAGCTAAACAATTATACAATTAGAGTTAACTATTGAGAAGCTTCTCAATTAATTTGATTTTGAATTAACAATAAATCAATTATTGATTTAATAAGAAATATTCCACGTAAACCGTTCATATAACAGAATTATTAAATCGAGCTTAGATAGCAGTGACAACGTCACTGGAGTTAAGAACGATGTCCGAGGAAACATAATACTAGAATTGCTTTCGATAAGCTTTTATCGTTCAAACAAGAATCTTACTCCGTTCTCTAAACAAAGGTCAAGCGAATAAGGAGCAGTAGTCGAGGCAAAGTTAGAACTCAGTAGCAGTTAAGATCGAGAAGCAAGTCAGGTGGGCTTTCTTTTAAAACAAAGCATGTTTTATTAGTTGATATAGCTCTTTTAAAGATTGTCATGCCATAAAATGTTTTGTTTTTGTATGATGCCTATCTGTTATTGGCTATGCCAATTTTATATGAATCGAATTCGGGTCCTTGTATGGCGAACTACTATACTTGGACTAGTGTACACAAGTGGTCGACTTGCTTAGTGTGGCGATCGATCAGGTGACGAGTGAGGTGGCCACCTCCTCGGGCACCACAGATCAGATATGGTAGATTACAACAGAAATTTGACTGCAGTCACTTTTGAAAACTAAGAGACTTTAGTGAACATAGACTTTTAAGAAAAACCCTATGTTTCACTCAGTATATGGATGACAATAAAATCAGTTTTGGGCAAAGTGTTCACTGAGTACAATTTGTACTTAGCCCTGTACATTGTTTTTAATGTGCAGGTTGAGCAGGTTGAAGCGGAGTGACCGGCGGAGCTTTTGTCAATTTAGTGAAGATTTAGTTGTTGATAACTCTTGGTAATACATGTCTTCATACATGTATTTATAGCCATACTTCCGTTGCGTACACTCTGACGTTCTTAAAGTTCCTTTCGATTTAGATGTATTCTTAGTCATAATCCTGACAAGTATTGTCCTACTTTATCACTTATAAGTATCAGATTATCTAGAAATGAGATTGTCCTGAGAGTCGATTCAAAAAATATTCTTCATTTATCCATTATTTCATATTCATATTTTATAGTCACGAATTTATAAAGATTAGCTATTTATTTAACAAAGTGTGGTCGTGACACTCTCACTTTCGTAGTCCGTTGTTGCGCTAGAATAGTTGAGAAACTTAACCTGGCACACAAAGAATGATATTGACTTGATTTGCAGAATGTGTTCCTGTAATTACCATTTGAAACGGCGATGTTAAACTAATTTCATACTATATTTTGAGTAGAAACATGAAAATGTGAAGCCAATTTAATATATATTCAATGTGTTCTTATATATCTTGTGTATGTGATATATAATTTTATTCATTTACCCTTATATTATGGATGTATAAGAAGGATACAATAGGCCAAATCAAATTGTATAAGCACATTTTTTTTATAATATATGCATATTATATATATATACACACACACACATATATAATTTCTTATGAGAACCATCTTATTTATATATACTTTCGTGTTTTTTTTATTATATATGTAATTATGCCTTTTAGATATTAAATTATGATTTTTATGAATTATACTTATTATGTGTTACAATCATATATTCTAGCACGACAACTATTGATCTTGAAAAAATCAACGATTCGAATTGGTTTTGAGTTCTCATGAAAAAATTGGTTCTCATGAATCATTTACCTCTTGCCATGCATTATGACCTTTTGTGAGCATCACTCACTTTTAGTCCATGTTAGCATTATCTTTTCCTTTTTTTATATTTTTATTTTTATTTATTATTATTATAACATCTCATTGATCATTACGAAGAACATTATATTTTTAGATTCTATAAAAATCAAAACCTAGTTTGATTTTTTTTCTTTTATGTTAATTCTCATAGTATGAATTTTTTTGTGATATAATTTATTGTGTCATCTTATGTTCTTCTCGTCTTAAAACGCAACGGTTATATGAATAGTTATACTTTATGACTTCATAATTTTGTAAATAAATTTGATAGGACACATGTTTTTGATTGAACGTTTTTACTATATAATAGCTACAAGTTGATTGAGTGGTTTGTTAGGAAAACAAAGTATTCTTTTATAAATATGTAAGTTGGTATTCATGTATGAGTACAATTTAACATACTTGACTATTAAAATAATTATTTTCCTATCATATTATGATATTGTGCAACTTAATTTTGATTTTTTTTCCAGTATTCATCTACCATCTATGATTATTATATTATGATGATATTTTGGGTTTCCGTAATTTGATTTGAAAAGATATTATGCAACCTATAATATATGGTTGTCCTAATTAATATTTTATTATATTTTATGATATATAACTCTACTATCGGAACAAGTCAACTAATCTACGTCCCTTGATAAATATTTCCCACAAAGTTTCAAATTTTCTCTGATAACCTAATGAAAAGAGTACAAATTTAATACTCTTTCCGTCCACGAAATATGCGCACTAATTACTGTATTTGTCCATTCACAAAATATGCGCCTACCTATTTTTGGACGTGGACACGTCACTTTATCAATCAAAATATCACTTTATTCAACCAAAATATCACTTTATTTAATCATTTTATCCATTAATCATTACCAAAATTAAAAACCGTACCACAATATTTTAGGCGCAGATTTCATGAACGGAGGGAGTACTAATCTCTTTTGATTTCTTATCAGGTGATTAAATCGCATGCAATGCATCTAATAAAAAATCTATTACATATTATATAATTAAATAATGATTATACATATATTATATCAATTGGATAGAGTTCTACTAATAAAATACGTATTTCTTAAGATAATTATAATAGTTCGCATAATATATTAATTACACTACGGGCGGAAATTAATAATACCCAATTTAAAAAAGTTGATTATCAAAATACCCATTTTGAATTTACATATGCAAAAAATACCCATTTTGTTAAAATAATGATTGTGGGGCCCGCTTTTTCACATGGAATTCTGCAAAGTTTCTTTACTTTATCGGTGGTTGTTTTTTTTTGTCTTGTTGCTGTTTTGTTTACTTTGACTGCTACCCAATTCCCAATTCGACCACTATAAAAGTATAATTTCAAAATTAAAAAAAAAAAAAAAAAAAACAAAGGGGTAGAAAATAGCAAAAGGGCCCGGCTTTGACAACTTAATTTCGGCCCTCGGCTTGACACATTAAAAAAGTAATAATAATAATAAAAAAAAAAAAGAATTATACCCAGTTAAAAGAATTAAAATTCATTTTGCCCCTTTCCCTTTCACTTTTCACGGTCCTTCCCCCTTTTTCCCACCCACTTCTCACGGTCTCTCTCAATCTCTCTCGCCCCTCTCACGATTGAAGAACCCTAGCCACCAAATATTTTTTTTAAAACCGTGAGATATCTCACGGGTCCCTCTCAATCTCTCTCACTCTCACGATTCAACAAACCGTGAACCCTAGCCCCCCAATTTTTTTTTTCAACCGTGAGATAGAGAGAAAAGAAGAGAAAAGTATGGCCACCAATAACAATTCGGATTCCGAAGATGAAAGAGTCCCGACTCAAGCGCGTCGCGTTCCGACGATGGAAGAACGTCGAAACCTTCCTCATCCGCATCCTCCGGTAATTTTTATAATTTTCTTCGTCTCTTCTTTGTTATTATTTGTTATTTAAAAAGTTTTGAATTTTTAGTATTTTTTATTTCCTCAATCAATTCGTATGTAATGATTTAATGATTTTATGTTATCTTGAATAGAATTATAAATTATAATGTGTATAAAATGCATTAATATTTCGATTTTGGTATGCAAGAAATCTGGATTTATTGGAATTTATTGGGTAATTTATGAATTCGAAATCTGAAATATATATGGATTTATTGCGATTTAAATTATACATGTTTCACGGTTTCTGTTGCAAACAAACCGTGAATCACGGTTTCATTTACTTTAAACCGTGAATTTTGATGACTGGGCAAATTTCACGGTTTCTACTTCAATCAAACCGTGTTTGGTTTCATTTACTTTAAACCGTGAATTTTGATGACTGGGCAAATTTCACGGTTTCTACTTCAATCAAACCGTGAAACACGGTTTGATTGAAGTAGAAACCGTGAAATTTGCCCAGTCATCAAAATTCACGGTTTAAAGTAAATGAAACCGTGATTCACGGTTTGTTTGCAACAGAAACCGTGAAATTACTTAAAAACACGGTTTTGTTTAATTTCATACTATTGCGTTTAATTTTGATACTTCACTAAATTGATGAATCATTTTGGTCTATTATGTTGCAGCCTAGGTATACATGGTACAGGCCTCGTATGCAAGGATTCCCCGGTGAAATAAATAGTTACAACAGAATCAATGTACTTCAAGGCGTAATGTATCATTTAATACGCATTGGTGGACAAGATCTATTAGGACGATTTGCCAACGAATCTCCATTTGGAAAGGTGCTCGCGCTTAGGAAGGTCGGGAATGCCAAGCGTGCCTTGCACGAGTTATTGGCTAGGGAGTTGTGGAGGGGTGAAGAACACGAATTCGAGAGGTTGTTCCACGTAGGTGGACGGGATATTCGGTTTGGGCCTCAAGAATTCTGCCTTGTGACTGGATTATGCTTCGGCCCTACGACCTTTAACCCCCACGGTCGCAATCATGTCATCCCACAGTCGAGCCTCTTTCATACTTATTTCAGCGGACGTCAGGTGCAAGTCAAAGAGCTCTTGAATCATTTCAAAGATGCTTCAATCGTCATAGGGACTCCGGATCAATACTTGAGCGCCGCCAACCTCATTGTCTACTACTACGTGCTACTAAGTCGTGACCCTGACAGACATGTTGATGATTGGGCATGGACATTAGTAGAGGATCCACAGCGATGGGCGGAATTTCCGTGGGGATCATGGTCATTCCAGATCATGTGCCACCAGCTCGGAGTGGCGAAGAAGGACCCCACAGAAATAGGAGGCCAAAAAAATAGGGGAGCCTACCATCTCTACGGGCCCGTGTGGGCGATGTTCATTTGGGCCGTCGAGGCCATTCCTGCTTTAGGGCAAGCAATTGGGGTTCGTCGCAACGAGCACCTCATGCCACGACTTCGGAGATGGGAACTTGGGTCGTCGAATGCCGACTTCGTTGATTTCTTTGACAATCCAGAGGTATATACTCTCTTTTTACTCTTTTACTGCATTAATTAATTATGTTAATCATTTACAATAATATTTATGGATTATTTAGTTTATCAATAATTAAAGTAAGTAAATGTTTTTAGTACATGTTATTAATTAATGATTAGTTAATTACTCATAATAATACTGATTTCATAATAATTGTTTGGATTCGAATTTATAATAATTGTTTGTTTGTATTCGAATTTAATTTAAAATTTGTTTTTTTTTATTTGAATGGTGAAATAGTTTTTCCACGGTTTGATCTTATATTAAACCGTGAATACACGGTTACATTTAGTTTAAACCGTGATAAAGTGATTTTTCACGGTGTGATCCATATTGAAACCGTGAATTCACGGTTTAATTTAACTTCAAACCGTGTAACATGCTTTAAGTTAAAAAAATAGCTATTTCAGATAGGTGAAGATTGGAAAATTGATAATGGTAATGGTTATGCATTTTTTTTTTATGCAGCTCGAAGTCAACCCCACACTGGAACCTGATGAAGAGGAACGAGCCTCCTATTACTTTCAGTCCCTATTCGAGTGCCAAGACCCGTTACAAGTTCGGTTTAACCCGAATAAACGCCATTCGTGGAAAAAAGCACCTCCGGAGCAGAGGCAAACAAAGGATGCGAGAGATATGGCTCGAGTGATTGATAAGTTGAGGTGCCGTGATTCGAGGCAAGTAGGTCAGCCCCAACGTCGCCATCCTCGTGCCACCCGGGCAAATTCAGAGGGTGGAGCACCTATCCCGACCTTCACGGCTCGTGCGAGTACGTCGAAGAGGCCGAGGGTGAACAGTTCACCCCCCGATAGGTCCTCAGGTGTCGTATGCTGCGTACACGGGGATCCGTGCCCTCGAGGATGTGATAACGACGCGTGGGCCGACAAGGTAATGGAACGTCTGGCTCGGGATACGTCGGAGACTGGCGTCATGGCTCGTATCGCCAAGTTCATGGCAGGGCACTTGAAGGGGATCTTCGGGAAGTCGTCATCTTCCTCGAGCCATGGCATGCATTCTCGTCGTCGAGAACCATCACAGGGCAGCCACGTCCCCTTGGCAGGCCGACATTTAGTTGACGGGGGCCACGCAGCTCGTTACGATGATGACGGTGGCCACATTGAACAGAGGGCACCTAGCCACGTCCCCTTGGCAGGCCGACATTCAGTTGACGGGGGCCACATTGAGCAGAGGGCACCTAGCCACGTCCCCTTGGCAGGCCGACATTCAGTTGACGGGGCTTACGCAGCTCGTTACGACGATGACGGGGGCCACATTGAGCAGAGGGCACCTACCCCCGAGGCCGCTCCGGGTTTCGAGCACATGTTCGGGTTTTTTACAGAGCCAGTAGGGCAGAGCTCAAGGACGCCTCCATTTCGAGAGGCTGAGGTCGAGGATGCGGAGTCATCGCACTCGTCTTTTATCAGGGACCTGGAGAAGATGCCCCTGATGGATTGGGTACATCCTGTACTGCAGCCAGTGCTTGCCCATGAACCGGTGATTCCAGGCTCCGATACTCTGCAGGGGGGTGACTACAGTGACGCGGATTCAGATATTGCAGGAGTGACGCCTGTGCGTCGGGTCCGTGTTGGGCGGCGGACCGTGAGGCCATCGGCGTCGTTACAGAGCCCCTTTGTCCCGAATATTCCGACACCGTATTGCGGTATGACGATCAAACAGCTGTATCACGAATTCAGACTCAGTGGGCCGAATGCCTGCGTCTGGAACCTGCAGGACCCGCCTTTTCAGATGAACCAGTCTTTGTTTGATGAGATCGAACACCCTCATATTCAGTTCTCAGCCGAGGTTAGAACGATCCTTACTTTATATTATTATTAATTATGATACGCAGTCTAATATTTTTTTTTCATTAATACTCTGTGTGGATTATAGATCATGGACCTGTATACTGTTTATTGGTGGAGTCGACTCCAAGACGGACTTTCTTTGTGTCCGTCTCTAAATGACAGACGGACTGTTCTCCTTGGAATGGGCGTATATGTGAGTTTTTTTTTACATTTTAAATGAATATATTTTTTTATTTTATTTTTTTCTTTAATCTCTAAATTAAGATATTTATTGACAGTACGACTTGAGGAGGGCCCTGATGGATTTTCACAAGGGAGATCAAACGGCAATGGCAAAGTCGAATCTAAAGTATCGTGATTACAAGCTGTCCGATGATCTCGGGAATTGGTTTCACGGCGTTGGCTCGTACGATGTTTGGATGAACGCAACTTGTGTAAGTTTCTTCATTTGAACTTTGAGTTTTTATTACGTATTATTATTAGTGCTTAAATGCATTATACTAATTATTAGTGATTAAATGCATTATTAGTGCTTAAATGCATTATACTAACGTGAGTAGTGGGATTAATATCAAAATCTTGTGTTGATCTTTTTTTTATGAAGCAAACTGTGTGGATGTAGTTAAAAAAATATGAATATGTTGATCTTTTATTTTAATTTTGAGTCACTAATTCTAATATGAACTTGTTTCCCATTTGTCATGTGCTGTTTTAATTTGCAGTTTGTGTTTATTTGCCACGTTTCCACCGATCACTGGGTTATTTGCCGAGTACTGACTGATGAGTGGACGATGGAGGTATACGACTCACTTCTACATACGCTCCCTAATGCACGAGACAGAATGCATCGGTTGGTCCAGCTCTACCCGATCCAGAAACTGTGGCCTAGAGTGTTGCAAAAGGTTGGATATTGGGAACAACATCCAGGGATGAAGAAGCATCAAGATTTTCTGAATGTTGTTTGGATCCCCCTAGAGCAGCAATACATACAGAAGGACGAGTATTCATGCGGACCGTTCTCGTGTATGTACATCGATCGTATTTTCGCCCTAAAGAAGCCGCGAATTGAACGGATTGGCGTGAGGTACCTCTCCGCATTTCGCTTAGAGGTCGCGAAACGGATATTTTCCCTTTCACGTCGTGCCGTCGAGCTGTGAACATTATATTTCCAAACGAATATATGTCAGAATATTTAAATATTCTATTTAAATATAAGAATGTATGTATTTAAATATTAGTATAATTAATTAATTAGAATGTTTGCCTTTAAAATGAAATTTGGCCTTAATTTTGACCAACTTAGAGTGTCTCACGGTTAGGGTTCACGAGCTGGCACGTAATTACACGGTGAAAATCACAACAAAACCGTGAAAATAGTAGTGGTTTTGACCGGATTCTAATTTTGACCAGATTCCACGATTAGGGTTCACGGTAATTGTGATATCACGGTTTCATTCTCATATAAACCGTGTACATAATTTTTTTATTGTTTTCTGAATGTTATACACGGTTTACTAGCTCTTAAACCGTGATATCACGGTTTGAAAGCTACATAACCGTGATTCACGTTTAAAATTGTTTCTAACCGTGATTTCACGTTTCACGGTTATTGGATACATTACAAATGATAATTTATATTTGGTATATTATTTATATAATTTGTCCTAAATTTTGAATTATGTTATATTATTTTTCTTGATTTTTATTATGTATAAAATAATAGGATAATATATTCTTCATTTATTGCAACAAATTACATTAATTGAATGATTCCATCCACAAGTGACACATGGCTGCAACGTGACCTGTCATATCACAATGTGGACATCTTCGAGAACCACGGCTTGCCCGTCGGCGTGCTTCCCCTCTCCCTCTACGTCTTCTTTCTCTCGGCCTCCCCGATAGACGTACTCTTATTGGGGGCAATACCTCCGCACTCTGCAGCTCTTTAGGCCAAGAAGATCTATGTGGTACACGTAAAATTGGGAGCTCGTAAGCTTTTGCATGAGTACCTTGTTGGTAGTAAGGTGAAACGTAATGCACTACTTCCTCCCCTTGGTACCTAAAATCAGACAAAAAAATATAATTAAGTTGAAAGTACTTAAATTATGATTGTTGTATTCACATGATACCTTGAAGGTGACTTACATGATTGCCGCGATCGCGTGTGCACAAGGGAGACAGTCCCTCTGCCAACGCAGACATTGACACTCATACTGTTGAAGATTCACAGTAACTGTCATTTGGGATGTACGAACATTGAATTGGAATTGAGATGTTTGCGTGACCCTGTATTTCCGCGCGTGCTCTGTCTGATCCACAATTGTTCGTCTCGCCGCCAACGTTATTGGATGATTGTCCCGCTGGCAAGCTATGCGTCGTTCATCGAACCATTCTTCGATGATTAGCCTCACAGCATCGAGAGAAGCACAGATCGGTAGACGCCTAGCCCATAGGAGGGTATTATTGAAAGACTCGGCAGCGTTAGACGTCATATTGCTAAAACGTCGAGGTTGGCACATCGATCGAGCCCACTTGGCAGGGCCGATTTCCATCAATTTTGCATGGGCGTTGGCGTTCAGATCATGAATTTGATCCATTCTCGTATTCCATTCCTCCACATCATACGTGTATGCAGCTCGTACAAACAGCCCGATGACATGCTTACCATAGTGTGCCAAGTTCTTACTCAGGTGGTAATAACACAAACCGTGGTAGGCATCGGGAAATACAACGGATACGGCATGTATGATGGATATGTGCTGATCCGAGACAATCAACGTGCCATTCAATGCTCCGTATGCACTTCTGAGTCCTCGCATGAAGAAAGTCCAACACTCGTGGTTTTCGATAGGCCCTACTCCGTAAGCCAAAGGATACAACTCCTCGTTAGCGTCCTTCGCCACGGCTACGAACATGATTCCCTTGTTCTTCCCCTTCATATGTGTGCCATCCACTATGATAACCGGCCTCATAGTGAGTGAAAACGCAACTCGAGTAGCGCCTAGAGCAACAAAAACTTGTTTGAACCGGCCATCATTGCCGATGTTGATCTTTGTGATTGTACCTGGATTTGTCTTCTTCAGCATTGCGAGGTAGCCCGGCAACATCTTGTACGAAGCTTCGTACTCGCCATAAATCATCTGAATTGCACGGTTTCGCCCCCTCAAGGCGACATCGTACGTGATGTCGACACCGAAAACTTCCTTTAGCTCATTCATTATGATCTTTGGCTTGATTATTTCCTGATCACGTAGAATTCGCTTCGCAAAGTATGCCCCAATGACCGTAGAACGGAGCTTCCTTTTCTTCAGACCCATTATTTCATGATTGCACGTGTGATCGCCACAAAACTTGTTCACTAAAAAATGGCCGCCTCCGCTGGCGGTGGCGTGTAACTTGAAGGGGCATTGCTTCGATGCTTTGCATTTCAAATATAGTCTTCCACTATCCGACCTCTCTACCTTTGATTCCGCACTCTTCTCCAAATTCCACAGACCGGCTGCAATCGTGAGTTCATCCTTTGTATCGTACATGGCGTTAACAGCAAGCCCTTCAACAATCAGATTAACCTCACCCGCATATACTGCAGAGTTTTCAGGTTGGATAGGGACCATGGGGACTATCCAATTACTCGGATGCGTTGTATCGATATCCTCATCAGCATCGTCATCGTGCGGACTTGGATACATCAATCGTAATAATTTTTCCATCCCGCCTTTGTCCAGTATCCACGCTGTGTACTCAGCAAACAAGGACCTATTCAGCCGCCTTTCAGAATTGTCTCCGGCTCTGTCGCTCTCGGTGCTCTGAGCATCAGATTCAACGTCGTAATCTGGGTCGTCCTCATCGTCTATAACTTCATACACATGGCCTCGAGACCGCGCCTCGCTACGGCCATTATGCTCATCCTCGGCCGCAAAATTGAGGTCTGGGATTGAATTTTCTCGGGCACTCGAGGCATGAGGGAATGAACTCGCTATGAGGTTGAGATCTGGACGATACACGTCGTCAGTTGGAAATGATGAAGTAGCAACCCTACCAATCTCATCGAGGTATGTGTGCCAATCAGTGCCCTGGTAGCCGAAGTCGAATGAGCCACCATACTGGTATGTCTGCTCGGCCGTAGGGAAATGTGAAGAGGACGCCCCGGCTTGTTCACCGTAAAAGTGAGAAGACGATGCCTTGTTGTTCCAAGATATATATACCTTTGGGGACGATTCTGTTCTGCACAAGCAAACGAGTTCTTCGTCCGTCCCCAACGGTGATTTAACAAGACGTCCAGATGGTGTCTTCCTCAGATAGGTGATCTCAAAATCAGTACTCAAGAAAGCATCTGTTGATAAGACGATATCAACTATTTGTCGTCTCAAGTTGTAGACAGTTATAACATCTGTTGATAAGACGATATCCATCTGTCTACCGCCCTCGTACTCAACGCTTTCCCAATTTCCTCCATAGTTTACGTTCACGATAACGTAGGACATCTGCATGAATTTAATTCAAAACATTAGATGTATATTAAATGAAAAAATACATTAATTTAAAATTAAGATTTTATAAAAAAACAATGATAATACAAATAGTAAAATAAAATTGAAACTAATATTGAGTTCGACTAAGGCAAATTATAAATAGATGCGTACCTAAATTAACTTGAGCATGCGTAATTGTAAAAATAGACTCATTAACTTGAGAATGTAACTTAAAAGTGCTAATTTTATTAAAAAAATATTATCAATATAGTTTAAAAGATGTCTCACGGTTAGACTAGCATTTAAACCGTGAAATTCACGGTTTAAATGTTATCCTAACCGTGAAATACCTTTCTAATTAACAAATTATTTTATTAAAAAAATAGTATTAAAGAGACATCTCACGGTTAGACTAGAATTTAAACCGTGAGACTAGAATTTAAACCGTGAAATATCTTTTTATACTATATTAATACTATTTTTTAATAAGGTCTTTCACGGTTAGACTAGCATTTGAACCGTGAATTCACGGTTCAAATGCTAGTCTAACCGTGAAAGACCTTATTAAAAAATAGTATTAATATAGTTTAAAAAAACAATTTTATTAAAAAAATAGTATTAATATAGTATTAAATGCTAATCTAACCGTGATGTAACTTTCTAATTAACAAACTATTTTATTAAAAAAATAGTATTAATATAGTTTAAAAAGACGTCTCACGGTTAGACTACAATTTAAACCGTGAATTTACGGTTTAAATTCTAGTCTAACCGTGAAAGACTTTTCTGAATTAACAAATTATTTTATTAAAAAATAGTATTAATATAGTTTTAAAAATGTCTCATGGGATTTAATTAATAATAATAATAATAACAATGATAATAATAATAATAATAATAACTAAAATTAAAATTCAGAGTTAATAACTTAAGCATAATTTAAATAAAATAGCACTTACAAATCGCCCTAATCATACCATAATTAAAAAAATTTAAACAGTACACTTTCATATTTATCTAAATATCTTACGGCTAAAATCATACTATAACACATAAGAATCAATATAACATTGAGCATAATCAATATAACATTGAGCATGTAAATTCCAAAAATAAAATTGAAAAATAGAATAATTAACTTCATAATGTACCTTAAAAGCTATAATTTACTGAGCTTTTTCAATTTCGTTTGCTTTTTCTTCCTCCTCAATTTGCCACCAGTAAGTTGTCTTTGATTGCCTTCTAGCGCTAAAAAATACTCCAAATTGTAAGCTTTTAAGAAATGAAGAAAATAATTTTTAAGGTGTTATGAGCGAACTCTACCCACTTTATAGGATAAAACAGGTATGAATTAGGAATTATTTGCTGTGAAAATAAATTTGATAAACTAGTCAAATTTGTCCGAATACAATTATTATTTTCACTATTTAGTCCGTGAGTATGAATTTTCAGAGAATCCATTCAATAATTTTACTGTTTCACCTATCATATTAAATTTGACTGAATTTAGAATAGTTTGGTGTCGGTGATATAATTTCACCCCAAAAATTTTCTTTTCTAATAAAAATAAAAATCAAACTCGATGGGGGCATAGATAGATATATCTAGATATAGATATATTACCAGTAGATAAAACTAGATAAAAAGTATAAAAAGTGGGGCCCCAACTCTGCGCCTCTGCAAAGTTTGTGCATTGATTTCAACAATATAACATTAATATATTCAAATGGGTATTTTCTACATATGCATTTTCAGAATGGGTAATTTATACATACCCACTTAATATTTGGGTAGAAAGACATATTAGCAGTTACACTATTACCCTTATTATTAAATATATAATAAGGATATAATAGGCAAACCAAATTTTGTAAACAAGACACTTTTTATAATATATATATATATAATATAAGTATAGATTAAGGATCATCATAATGTATCTATCTCTTTTGATTTCTTATCAGGTGATTAAATCGCATGCAATGCATCTAATAAAAAATCTATTACATATTATATAATTAAATAATGATTATACATATATTATATTAATTGGATAGAGTTCTACTAATAAAATACGTATTTCTTAAGATAATTATAATAGTTCGCATAATATATTAATTACACTATACGTCATGCATGTTTGAATCGGTCATGTCAATTTTCATCTCATTCTTTTTTCTCTTTTTTTGGCTAGATATATGTAATATGTTTATCTGATCAGAAAATTTCCCACATAATCAGATTATGAGATTCATGCACGAAACAAATTGTGATATATCTGAATCAAGTGGAAAGTGTGACATGTCGAAATTCATATTTAGGTCAACGTAGAAATGTATATCGAATTATAGCATGCATATACAATGTTAGTTATAATAGTTGTCCCACATGCATCAACCAGCTAATTTTATCCTTCTTGTAAGTTTTTAATCATCTATAAGACTGCAAGTGGTGCATCAATAACTATAACTGAATATTCGCTCAAATTAAATAAAGGACCTTAATGAATGGTGTCACGTTATTTGCATTTACATACAATTTGATTGATTAAGTATCATCGTGCTTATTGTACAATGCAATTATGTTTACCGCAAAAACAAATATATCATACTAAGGTCAATTATTCTGATCTATTCTTATTTTTGACACCAAAACTTATTTATATGAACTATTCCCTATATAT
Organism: Mentha longifolia; assembly: GCA_001642375.2. Taxonomy (NCBI): domain Eukaryota; kingdom Viridiplantae; phylum Streptophyta; class Magnoliopsida; order Lamiales; family Lamiaceae; genus Mentha; species Mentha longifolia. The sequence continues at coordinate 31,608,679 of CM038116.1, read as the reverse complement.
ATACAGATTCCTCGTATTATTTCTCCTCTTCCTCTTGTTCAAGAATGCATTCAAATTTTCCCATTATGCAGCCTCTGCAAATAACTTATATCTTCAATTTCATCCTCTTGCTTCTTCCACCGTCATTTTCCACCGGTCTGGTTGCTAAGCCGGGGTATCCGGACCGGTGTGGGAACCTATCGATTCCATATCCATTCGGAGTCGGCTCGGACTGCTCTCTCGAGCCATCTTTTGACATTAGTTGCGACACCTCCTCCGGCTCCCTGAAAGCCTACATCACAATTATCAACAAAGAAGTAATCGAGATAAACGAAACTTACGTCCGGGTTAGGTACCCGAATTACCTAGCTTCGTCTTGCTACAATTTGCCGGATAACGAGCTGTACGGCGTGGCTGTGAACCTGTCGGGGACTCGGTACTCGCTGTCGGGAGAGAACTGGCTCACGGCCATCGGCTACGACGACATGGTGGTGGGAACCGAAAAACCGGTAGACATTAACGTGGGTAGCAGCTGCGCGTCGATTTGCGCGGAGAGGAATGACACAGGCGGCGTTGGTTACTGCCCAGATAATGGCCTTTGGTCGGTGATCGGTAATGGTTGTTGCCGGGCCCCAATTGCCGGAGGTAATTATTAATAATTCTCAACTACTCTTCTAATATTTGTGTTCAGATCCGTATTTGTTAATTATTAATAGGGACACACTCGGGTCAGCAAGAGGCACCGTGCGGCCGGCTAAAACACTGACACTTTTATTCATGTAGATTAACGCTTTTCTGTATAAAGATTGACACTTTTAAAATTGACATTTTATTCGTAAAAAAATTATGTTAAAGATTGACACTTTTATTCGTATAGATTAGCACTTTTCTGTATAAAGATTGACACTTTGACCTGACCACACTATGTGGCCGACCTCATCCAAGTTTTTGTCTTATTAATAATTCTCAACTACTCTTCTAATATTTGTGTTGAGATCCGTATTTGTTATTAAAAAATAGAGAGTGACCAAAATAGCTAGTAATTCTAATAAGGATTAGGATTAAAATAGCCACTGATAAATAAAAGGTATAGAATAGTCATATTTTGCATTTAGTATCAAATTTGCTCTTATATTAATGTACTTAGTAATCTATAAAAAAGAATAGGAACGGATTAATTTAATTTCTACATATCATTAATTTTAATTATATTATTTTTTATAAAGTTAAAAAAAATTATACTACTATAAATTATAATAGATATTTATAAATTAAAATTATTGAAATATATAATTAAATGCTAAAAAATAATTATAAACCCTAATTGGAGGGGTGAACCCTAGAAAATAACGATTAAATTAAATCATTACAAATTAAAATTATTGATATATATATATATATATATATATATATAGGTAGTAGATCATATGAAAACTAATTATTACGTGAAACCTGCAACCCATCATAAAATGTTGCATTTTATGCATAAAATGATGCATTTTTGTGCAAAAATATTGCATAATAAAATATATTATTTTATATTATTTTTATGCATATAATGCAACATCATGAGAATTTGCATGATAAAATATATTATTTTTATGTATATAATGCATCATTATGAGAATGCAACATTTTAAGTTAAAAATGCAACATTTTTGTGCATAAATACAATATTTTATGATGGGTTGCAGTTTTCACGTAATAATTAATTTTGACCATAAACTATATATATATATATATATATATATATATATATATATATATATATATATATATATATATACTTCTAACTGTATATATCAATTCTAATAAGTTAATAAGAATGTAAGGGCAAATTTGGTACTAAAAATGCAAAATATGGCTATTATTATACCTTTTATTTACCAGTGGATCATTTTACTTATTAGAATGACTATTTTGGGGGATTGACACTTAAAAAATACAGGTACGCTAATTTTATTCTCTTATTATTTCCTTTGTTTATTTCTTTATATAAATGAATTACATTGCTAGTTGGTTGGAAAGCAGAAGCCGAATGATAAGGTTGTTAATCAAAATTGATTGATTGTGTTAATTTTTATTCTTAGTTAATAATCCCTCCTCCTTCCGTTCCGATCTACTAATCCACTTTCATAAAATAATAAACGTAGGTTGGGAAAGTAGATTAGTAGATTGGAACGGAGAGAGTAGTAATTAATTAATATGGTTGATAGTGAGAATATGATCTACATATTTTGCCAAAGAGCAGACAAATGAGATCCTCGATTTTCTCTATAGTATATCAATTGCGTACCAGAATCGATTTTCTTTTTTAATTTGCTTTATTTTTGCTTCAATGTATCTATCTTATGATAGAATCTAACTTAATATTGATTGACTATAGTCTACCTATCCAATTACAGTTGATTATTTATCTTCTAGTATCTCATTTTAATTTTATTGAATAAAAAGTAAAATTAAATGTTAATGAACCTTGTTAATTAGTGTAAAATTAAACTAAACCGGATTACATCGTAATTGAACAAAAAATTAAATGAAATTAAAGAAAGTCAATTTTAATACACAATTAGTATTTCATAATTGGGACGGAGGATTCCATCCTACTAATTACACGTACCCACACTAGTAAAACAAAAACTACTCAGCTGTTACGAAATTGCCCTTCAGTGTGATAATTACACTGACAAAAAGGTTCCTCCATTCGTGTAACATTTCAAAATGAACTACTACATCAAACATAGAAATAGTTTTGCTTGTGCATTCGTGTTTAATTGTTGATTTAACTTTCAAAACTTTGTTTTGCTTTTACTTTATTACTTATTGATGATTTTATTTACAATCAGTTTCATCAATGATTTCCACCCAATTGTAAAACAGGCTGGTATTTTTCACTACTAGCCCACTAGCCCTTGGGAGTACTTATTTAATTAGGATTTGTGGTTTTTATGTATACTAGCAGAGATCACGTGCGTTGCACGTGAATCCAAATTTCATTAATTAATTTATTAAATTAGGATTTTAAAATTTTGTTCACGGTATTATTGACATAATAGGAAATTACTAATTTTTAACTATGCAATAAATTACTCCCTCCGTCCCTCATATATGCGTGCAGAGAGAAACGGCACGCAAATTAAGACAAAGTTGAGAAAAGTAAGATAAAGTAGGGAGAAAGTGGGAAAAATAGGTAGAATGTGAAAAAGTTGGAATAAAGTGAGGGTGAATTAATAATTTTGATAAATGAATCTTTCTATTTAAGGTATGCACATATATATGGGAGACTACCCAAACGGGTAACAAGCACATATATATGGGGATGGAGGGAGTATTAATTATAAATATAAATGAAAAAAATATAAATAGATGAAATGAAAAGTTAATCAACACTTAAACACACACATAATAATAATAATAATAATAATAATAATAATAATAATAATAATAATAATAATAATAATAATAATAATAATAATAACTAAAACCAATTATTGTATTCGTGATAAGTGATTTATAATGTCAATAAAAGATTCTCTTTTCAAAAAAAATTGTTTGACTTAATTGATGCCAAACAGTTTTCTTATCATTGATCATCATTTAGAATAACAATGAAACTCTCAAACTTTTTTTTTACCATTTCTTTTCCTCTTTCCTTGAACTTCATGCACTCGATGAAATTCCATAGGCATTGTCTGTATTTGAGGAAATCTCTGTCATCCTTAATATTATAAATGAAATTATAATAATGAATATATTCCACACATGTTTAAGTTCAAGCTTGATTTCGATCAGGGTATCAGAGCCGTTGGCTAACGCTGAAGTCATGTGTTCAAATTCGTTGAAACCAACTTCACCACTACTAAAAATTAATTCATACACTACGGTTTTAAACCGTAGTTTATGCTATAAAAAAAACCTGTAGTATATTGAGAATTATAATATAAATAATAGATTCAATATCTCTCTTTTGAGATTTTAAATGAGCCACTGCAAGAAACTAGTGTTTTAGCCACACATAATCAGCTACACATAATTATGTATGGTTAGTTTAGTGACACATAATCAAACAATATGTAGGTAAAGTTTTAGCTACACATAATTATGTGTGGTTAGTTTAGAGACACATAATTTGAAAAATGTGTAGGTAAATTTTAGCTACACATAATTAGCTACATATAATTATGTGTGGTTAGTTTAGCGACACATAATATCTTTAATTGTTAACATTTATTGCATTTATGATTAACATGTATGTTTGAGTCTCGATTTATATGCTTAAATGTTAGAAATGCTAGGGTTTCCTAACTTGTAGCATAATTTTTACTTTTCTCGTTTTCTTTCGGTTTTCGATCTATTTTGGTAAGAATTGGAAAGAGAATTCATGTAGCTAAGGATCAAGGGTCGGAAACAAGTAAGAATCGAGCTTAATTAGAGTGAAACTTGTGCTTAAAAATGTGGAATTTCAAAGTTATAAAGTTAGGGTTTCACTAGTTTGATTTCATTTATATTTTCCTCATTTTCTCGAGTCTTTTTATGCTTTTTGCAGGAATAATAAAGAACTCATTTGGCCAATTTGATCATTCCATGTCTAAGAGGAGTTCGTAGCAAAAAGCAGTTTGAGAATCGGAGTTCGGACGAGAGAGAACGAGCGAAAATGAAAACATTGCGCAAGAGAAGACGGATAGGCGGCAAACCGGCGACCCAAACCGGCGGTCCACTGGGCCGCCGGTCCACCGCACCCAGGCCTCCGTTTACCACAGAGAGACCGGCGGTGCCCCGTACCTGGATCGCCGGTTGAGCGAGAAATCCTCCCGGTTCGCCCCGGTTCGCTCCTTTTCATCCCGGTTCGACCAAATTCGACCCAAACAAGATTTTCAATGTATTTAACCCCAAATTCTTCCCTTTTTCATGTATCTTTTGCACATTTAATATTCCTAGAACCCTAGAAACATTTCCCTCTTTCCACTTTAGTATTTTAAAGATTTGGAGAGCATCACTTTGTGGATTCAAGATTCAAGACCATTTTCTTCTTCCTTATTAAATTCTCTATCTTTTAAGCATGATTTCATTTACTTTTTATGGTTTAATTTCCTTAATCATGTCTAGCTAGATCTCTTTGTAATTCTAATTATATGTAGATTAGGGATAAGTGATGGGATTAAGCTTTAATTATGAATTTACCTTCTAATTTCATGTTCATTTCTCTTGGGGCTATGTTTTATTATGTAATTATGATTGATCACCATAGTTGCATACCAAGTGTTTGATCTAATGCTTAGGAGGCTTAGATTAGATGCTAGGATCAAGAAATTTGCATACTAGAGTATAGTAGGGTTAAGGAACTCCATGATCTATTGGGAGTTAATGAATTGCTTAATATCTTAGTAGGAATTATGCCTTTCATTAATCTATTTGATTTCATTACAATGAGTAATTGAGTGGATCATACTTAGGAGGTTTCCCACATGAAATTGGATTAAAATGGCTATTCTAGTTAGAGTGTCACATCCCTATCACTTAGTTCTAATTGAACTATAATTGGAATCACTTGCATTTCCTATTGATTTTATATCATTTGCTACTTGTTACTTATTTAGTTAAGTTCTAAACTCGTTAATTACTTTTCATTTGTCATTAAGCAATCAAAAACACAAAAACATGTTAGTTGGTAGCTTGGATAGTAGTTAGGTAACTAGATTACTACTTGAATCTCATTCGCCATTGCATTCCCTGTGGATTCGACTCGATTATACACATCGATTATCATTGATCAATTTAGCAAATACATTTTAGTCACATTTGCATTTTGATTTAATTATTTTTATTCATTTTCTTTATCCAACCATATTTGTTATTAAATTTATTTTTCCACATGGTAAATTAAAGACTTTTTATTAGCCACATGTAATTCAAAATTCTATATGTGTTATTTAATCAATTGCTAGTATTTACATTTAATAAATACGAAAAAAAATGTTTAGCTCATATGTATTGATATAAAATTCAATCAAAAAAAATATATTATGTGTGGTTCAATTCTCAAGTAACGTGGTTGTTTAGTTGGCTTGGTTCTTTAACTTCTTGTCTACAATTTGAGGCTTACCTCGACTTCTCTTATATTCTCGTCAATGTGAATGTCTCTTTTAGTTTCCAAGGTCGTGCTACAATACTTTGCAGATATGAAGTTTTGATCCTAAAATATACAAAGAAATCAATATTGTCTCGTATATATTTCGGTCACATTACTTCGTGTCTCTTCAAAGTTCGGACTAATACTATGCCACATTATCCATTTGAACGGTTTTAATTCGTTTAACTTTATAATACTCGCCATAGAACCTCGAGACATCCAGACCACTGAAAATTAGCTAATGGAGTATTTTTCTTTATGGACGCTTGATATGATTTTTTCTTTAATGCTTATGGTAATCTTAGTTTTCTTTCATTGAAACTGAGAAAGGTTTTAGATGTACATCATAAGGATTTTTTTCTATTGCATCATCGTGTCACATCTCATATTTTACCAAATATCAATAGATGAAAGCCCACATGTTAAAAACCCTTTCAAAAATTATCAATTTGTTTATAATTTTTTTTTCAATTACTATAAATTTTAAAATTAATATTTTTAATTATCCAGATTTACATGATCAATAATTCTCACATCACATTTCCTCACTAGATTGAACATGGAATTATTCAATTCAACTCTTCTACGCGATCTCGTGTAATAATTCTTATTGCATCATTTAGTTTGGAAGTATGCTCAACACATGATCGACCATTGATGCAATATGAGATGCACATAAGAATGCAAATTGAAATATTGTCACTTTCTTTAAAGATGAGCTATATATACACCTAACTTTTTCACTTAAACCTTAAACTTGTAAAAGTGCAGAGTAACTTTTTTTTATCTATGATATGACTGAAGTAAGAATGTAATATTTTATGAACCATTTCATAATTTAGAATAATAAGATAGAGATTAAAAGAAAGAAAAAAAATCATCACCGACTAATTTCTATTTCCTTCTATTTCTCTCAAATCCACAATTAATACTTGGACGTAGTGCGTTATATAATATAATAGAACACACACACACACACACACACACACACACACACACATATATATATATATATATATATAGACTATATTATCTTACAGTTGGATCCTCTGTACAAACTATTGTGTACCAAATCGTGTATCAAAATTGATTTTTTTTTATTTTTATTTAATTTTTTTCTTCAATTTTGATGTAATATAATTTAGTCTATCACAATGGTTCATTAATTCAATTTGTCACGACCGCACTTTGCTAATCGATAGCTAAGCTTGGTGATTCGTGACTATGGTGGAAATTAACGAATAATTTACGAAAGATGGGGAAATTTGGGAATTTAATACGAACATATTATAGAACAAACACCGATAGGTAGACATAATACCACTCGTCATGATCTTGAATTTCAACCATATAGAAGGATTAGAAGTATCAGAGTGTATGCAGCGGAAAAGTGTTTAAGAATACATGTATGAAGACATGTATTACCAAGAGAAATCTTCAACTAATACTACTCGCTAACTTTGACAAAAGCATCGCCGGTCACTCTCCCTTCATCATGCTCAACCTGCACATTGGAAATAATGTACAGGGCGTGAGTACGAAGTACTCAGTGGACACATGCCCAAAACATTTTTATTGTCAAGCCATTCATAGTGAAGCATAGGGTTTTTCTTGAAAGGCCTATGTTCACGAAAAACTGAGTTATCTTAAAAGTGACTGCAGTCTAGGTTCTGTAGTATTCTACCATATCTGAGTTTGTTGTGTCCGAGGAGGTGGCCACCTCACTCAGTCACGTGATCGGTCACTATCTGGAATGACACGATCGATGTGTACACTAGTCCAAGAATAATAGCTGATCATTCAAGGACCCGAATTCGATTTATGAATTGACATCTACGCCCAGTTAACAGATAGGCATCATACAAAACTGAAAAACATTTATGGCATGACAATACTTTTAAAAGAGCTACTGATCTAATAAAACATGCTTTGTTTTATAGAAAGCCCACCTCGTTGTTTCTTTCTACTGCAACAAGACTTGATCTCTGCTTCTGCTACTGTCCCTCCTTCGCGTACCCTTCGATTAAAAATCGAGGTAAGATTCGTATTTTAACAAATAAAATCTTATCTAAGATTTTAGTTTTAATTCTGATCGGAGGTTATTCTAAATCCAATAACGTGGTTACTGTTATCTAAGCTCGAGTTATAGATCCCGTTATGTGAACGGTTCATATAAGTTTATTATAATAAATCAATCTTTGATTTATTGAGAACTGAGCTACTTAATTAATTGTGTAATTAATCAGCTTAATCAATTACGATTAATATTAAATCCTGATTAATTAACTTATTACCATAAGTTAATAATTTATTTAAAATTTCTATAAATCATTCTCTGGTTTATCGATAAACTGGGCTAATTTATGCTTGTAGTTGTGTAATTGATTAGCTAAATCAATTCATCTAAATTATAAATTTTTGGTTAATTAACTTATCTTAAGTTAATTATTTTAGTCGCGAAATAATTTCTTACGAATTATCAAAATCTCATCACAGGTAGATTATGATTTAATTAGTCGGTCTCGGTCCATAATACTTTAAGATTGGGCTCGTAAATTAATTAATGAACTCAGGCCCAATTAGCAAGTAGACCCGGCCCACTAAACAAAACTTAGCCCCCTTTCCTTCTCGTCATTTCAGTGATTTCACAGAGCGAAGCTCGCTCTCTCTCTTTCTCCATTCGCAATTCTGCTCCCATCGTTCTTCTTCTTCATCCCGGTTCTCCGGTCATCTTCCCCGGGATTTGTCATCGAGCGGCGCCTCAATTAATGGGCCACCGTCGCTCTCCTCTCTCTCTTTCGCGGCATTGCCCCTTTCTCGATTGGAAATTGGGGGCGGATTCATTTCTGAAAATTTAGGCAGCGAGCCCATTGGTTTCCATGGCCGAATTCCGGAGAGCTTCCTTCATTTGGAGGTGCCGCCAGCGGGGTGAGACGGTGCCGGTTCCGATGCGTCGATCAACAGCCATGTCCGGTTTTGTTGGGTTTGGCTCTTGCGACGCGACCTTCTCGGCTCGGCATTTTTTTTTCGGCGCAACTCCCACGCCTGTGGCGAGCTCCTCCTCGATTCTTATATTAAAAGCCCTAGTTCAAAGAACTAGGGGACATTCGTTCCTCTTCCCTTATCATTTATTCTAGTTAGTGAAATTGCCTAACAGCAGATTTGATGTTTTGAATTAGAGTTCGATTTTAGTTACTGACTTTTCTCTATTTCTCGTTGCAGGTTCCGGTGATGACAGTGAGGCGTCGCTGCTGACTTCGCCCCTCCGCCGTGGCTCCAGCGCGCAGCTCTCCCTACTCCGATTCTTCGCCGTCGAGGCCTCGCGCCTCGACGGAGGTTCAAATCCTCTCTCTACTCCCTCCATTCTTGAGCTACGCTTTCTGACTTAAAATTCTTTCTCTGTTTACTATCCATAATCTCATTTATGAGGGTGGGAGACATGCCTGGGTTGCTTCATTACTAGAAAGTGTGTTTAGTAGCTATTTTCAGTTTTGGATACTGGAGTGGAAACAATGATGCAAACCTACTTGTTAGATCTAGGTTTGAGGTTTGTGGGTATCTTGTGTTATTGTTTTCTTTTCACAAATCTAGAACTCTTTGATTAAAACTGAGGGTAGGTAGCATGCTTGCATTTATGGCTGCATACATCACTGGATTGTGCTTGGGTTTAGATTTTTGTAATGAAAACTGGAAACTGAGTTATTATCATGCTTAGTTTACTGAGAGAGAACATTAGCATGCCTAAGGATTTTTGGTTACCTTGAAAAAGATGAGGCTGTAGTTGCTAGCTACTTCTTCTCCTCTTCCTAGCTCTTCTTTTCTTCTCTCCCCTTGAAGCTTGAAATATTTGGTGAATGTTTGAGTGTTTGAGGTGTGGTTCTGAATTTGGATGGAGAGGGTGAGTATATAGAGGATCAGTTGGGATTCCATGGACTAGAAGAGAAATTTGACTTGGGGTAATAGAGTGTAGTCTTTCAAGAGTGCCTATTTTTGTGCTATTCTTGTTCTTGCTTGGGAGATAGTCTGCAGACTTGATTTGTCTTCTTAATATGCAGCTTTGGTTTCTCTTTCTTTTTGTTTCTACATGGCTGATTTCCCTTTTTTTCTTTTGCAGGTGAAGCTAGGGTGATGCTTGCTATTTTCTGCAGCCAAGTTGTAGCTAAAGGCGGCTGATTTCCTTTCCTTTCTGGTAGGTTAGGATTTTATTTAATTTGTTCTATTGCTGCAGACCTTAGGAGTCTTAAATTGTCTTATTTGGTAACTTTTTCTTTCTCTTTGCAGGTTGCTAGAGGGATGTTAATCCTTGCTGCTTGGACACAAGGAAAGGGCTGATTCTTTTCTAAATTTAGACTAGAGGAGATTCCTTCACTGTTTTATAGGTTGTAAAAGAGATCTGTAATTTGTAGAGATTTGATATCTCATCTTCTGTAACTACTCGTACCTCCTTGTAACTATAATTCAAGAATGTAATTATAATAATCTAATTATTATATATATATATATATATATATATATATATATGTGTGTGTGTGTGTGTGTGTGTGCGTGTGGATATTAAAATCTGAATGATTAGTCTGTAACTGATTGTGGCGATTTTGAATATCTCTACTAGGGCTCGTCCCAAGCTATTAGTTGTTGGGCTTCAGATTCTATTTGGGTTTGGCCCAATAATTAAACAAACTGGTTGGACCCGCATAATTTGTAAGTGGGCTTGGCCCAGCTTCTAATTAATTAGGCCTCGACCCAATTTCTTAATCGAGTAATCGAGTAACTAACTCGTTACCGGAATATCTTTACTAGATCAATACTTCGCTAAGAATGATTGAGACTTAATAATCAATCACTTAATTAATCGAGCACTCAGTCAATTGTTCGGCGATAATGAGTTATGGAAGTCGAGTCGCTACTCGATTTTACTATTGATCTCTAAGCAATTGTTCTAGGATTCTGGAATATAGGAGTGAATCATATAACTCAATAATCGAGATTAATTAACTTGAACTAGTTATGAAAAAAAAAAAAATACGGGGCGTTACATCCTTCCCCCCTTAAAAGAAATTTCGTCCCGAAATTTGCATACCTTAGTTAAATAGTTATGGAAACTTCTCTTTCATCTTATCCTCAAGCTCTCACGTGGCTTCTTCCTAACCGTGGTGCTTCCACAAAACCTTCACCGAAGTGATGGATTTATTTCTAAGTTACTGTACTTTTCGGTCTAAGATTGCTTCTGGTCTATTCTCATAACTCAAATCTGGATTAAGTTCTACTTCGTCTTGATGGATTACGTGCTTTGGGTCGTGCATGTATTTCCGAAGTTATGAGACATGGAAAACATTGTGCACGTTTCCAAGGCTTGGCGGCAACCCCAGCTTATAGGCTATTTGTCCGAGTCTTTCTAAAATTTTGTAAGGTCCGATAAAACGAGGCCTCAGTTTTCCTTTAACTCCAAATCTCACTATCCCCTTGGAAGGAGATACTTTTAGAAACACCTTGTCTCCTACTTCGAACTGAATCTCATTTCGACGGTTGTCGGCATAAGATTTATGTCTATCCTAAGCTTCCCTAATTCTCTCTGATCTGGCGCATGATCTCGATCATGTCGCCAATCGCGTCAGGGACTAATATCTTTCTCTCACCGACTTCGTCCTAATACAGTGGTGATCTACACTTCCTTCCATATAGCGCTTCATGTGGTGCCATATCTATGGTTGCCTGTTAGCTATTGTTGTAGGCAAACTCGATCAGTGGTAACATTGACTCCCAATGACCACCTCGATCAAGTACTACCATTCTCAACATGTCTTCTAAGGTCTGTATGGTTCTCTCTAACTGCCCATCGATCTGAGGGTAAAAGACAGTGTTAAGTCTAGTTCTCAGTTCCTTTTTCAAATTCATCCAAAATCTAGAGGTAAATTTTGAATCTCGGTCTGACGTAATTGAGATTAGTATTCCGTGAAGACGTACTATCTCACGATCATACAACTGAGCTAATTTCTCTGATCCGCGAGTTATTAGGATCGGGAGAAAGTGTGCGCTTTTTGTAAGTCGATCTACGATCAGCTAGGTGGCTGTATTTCCTCTTCTTCACTTTGGTAGTCCTATTACAAAATCCATGGCGATATGCTCCCATTTCCACTGCGAAATTTTCCGGGGTTGCAATTTGCCATAAGGTAATTTGTGCTGAGCCTTTATCTGCTGACAGGCTAGACATCTTATAAAGAATGAAGCTACATATCTCTCCTCATTCTATCCAATCATAATTTATTTTCAGTTCTTGGTATATCTTCTTGCTACTAAGGTGGACGGTATATGACGTATCGTGAGCTTCACTTAAAATATCGTCCATAGCTCCTTACTGGGTAGAATTCAAAGTCATCCTTCGGCAATAATTACATTATTTGCCTCCTTAAGCATCTAGTATTTGACGTCTCCCATTAGATGCTACGGTTACAGTGACAATGATCCCTTAGTTAGGAGATGGATTATAGAGAAAATAGTTAGTTCTCTCGAGTCTAAGACATTATGGTTTTGATTTCTAATTCATCTAGATGGCCTGGTTCGATAGATTAATTAATGGGCTTAGGCCCCATAGTCTGTATACTCATTAATGATAAACACTACTTGCTTGCTTGACTAGATAGTCCATTCGTATACTTGATCGTTTGTGCAGTTCTTATCTAAGAACCATAGTAATCAAATTGCTATTTGATTCTTTTTAGAAAGTACTACCAGAAAATCACTTCTTGAAGAAATCTTATCTTGGTTACACTTCTACTCAACTCGCCAGAACTACTAGAACACCTACTTGATCATGGGACCCTAATACTAAATTAGATCTGGATACTAACGTAAGAAGCAATTTGCTAATTGCTTCCACCCAAAAAAAGATTTTAGGAATCCTTTCTTGTAGATTCTATTCCAAATGGAATAAGAATGTAACTAACATTCTTTCTGGCGGAGTTTTCATATCAGTGTAACTTAATTATTGGAAGGGTTGTTTCAAATCTAACACAACTTCTAAGTTCAATTCTGGAAACTCCGGGAGGAGTGCTTCTTAGTTGGTCAAGAGAAATGATGGTTTCAACTGAATTGTGCGATGAAAAGCACCTGCCAATACGTTGGCTCTGCCCGGGCAATAGTTGAATCCATGTTCACAATCTTTCATAGTCATAGTCTCTCTGCTCGAAGAAGTATTTGGGCTTTTGTGATTTGTGAAAACCTCACACCGAGCTCAATAGAGGTGGTGTCTCCAGATTTCAGGGCATGCATAATTGCCGCTCATTCTAGGTCATGAATTTGGGTAATTAAGCTCATGTGGTCTAAGCTGTCGTGAGGCATAAGCTATCACCTTCCCTTCTTGCATTAGAACACATCCTAGCCCGTTCTTGGAGGCATCTATGTAAACGACATACTCCTTGTCCGGATCTGGGACTGCCAGAATTGGGACGGTGGTCAATTTCTCTTTCAACTGTTGAAAGTTTGACTCGTATTCCGGTGTCCATGTATACTTGATCCCTTTCCTCAGTAGTTGTGTCATTGGTCTGGCTATTGTGGAAAATCCCTCTATGAATCTTCGATAGTAACCAGCTAATTCTAAGAAACTTCGGATTTCATTTGGTGTTGATGGGATTTCCAATTCTGAACTGCTTCAACTTTACTTTAATTCCTTCAGCTGACATAATATGACCCAAAATACTACCTCTTCTAGCCAGAGCTCACACTTGCTGAATTCGGCGTAGAGCTTCTCTATTCTTAGAGTTCCTAACACTACTCTCAA
>CM038116.1:31374097-31588695 GCA_001642375.2 Mentha longifolia | reverse complement strand
AAAAGATGAGGTAAAAAAGAAATACCTTGCCCCGTCGAAAAATATATTTGACAAAATTGAGTTCGGCTCATCCCGTCTAAAGACGAGGTAAAAAGAAATACCTTGCCCCGTCAAAAAATAAATTTGACAAAGTTGAGTTCGGCTCGTCTTGTCTAAAGGCGAGGTAAAAGAAATGTCTTACCCTGTCGAAAAATAAATTTGACGAAGTCGAGTTCGGCTCATCCCGTCTAAAGACGAGGTAAAAAGAAATGCCTTGCCCCGTCAAAAAACAAATTTGACAAAGTTGAGTTCGGCTCGTCTCGTCTAAAGATGAGGTAAAAAGAAATGTCTTGCCCTGTCGAAAAATAAATTCGACGAAGTCGAGTTCGGCTTGTCTCGTCTAAAGATGAGGTAAAAAGAAATGCTTTGTCCCGTCAAAAAATAAATTCGACGAAGTTAGGCTTTAGGTAGCTCGTCCTCGTCATGAGATGAGTTTTTAAGCTTTAAATAGCTCTACCTCGTCATAAGATGAGGTTTTGGCTTTAGATAGCTCTACCTCATCATAGCACGAGGTTTTGGCTTTAGAGCTCTACCTCGTCATAGCACGAGGTTTTGGCTTTAGATAGCTCTACCTCGTCATAGGATGAGGTTTTAGCTTTAAATAGCTCTACCTCGTCATAGGAAGAGGTTTTGGCTTTAGATAGCTCTACCTCATCATAGGACGAGGTTTTGGCTTTAAATAGCTCTACCTCATCATAGGATGAGGTTTTGACTTTAGATAGCTCTACCTTGTCATAGGATGAGGTTTTGGCTTTAAATAGCTCTACCTCGTCATAGGACGAGGTTTTGGCCCGTCTTCATTTTAAACAAAGGTAATTCGTCTTTGTTTTTAACGAAGGTAGTGCCTCCTTGTTTTAAACAAAGGTAGTCCATCCTTATTTTTAACGAAGGTAGACTTGAGGTTCCTTATTTGTCAAGATAATATGCATAAGTGGAATAGAGAGAGATGTGCAAGATGTATGCAAATGCAAGATGTATGCAAGACCCTAAAAAGACAACCTAAATGACCTAAATGAACTATATGAACTTGGACATTACTCTCGGCCACTTATGCAAGGTATCTCTTTAAATGAGTAATGTGCCATGCACGGAGTATTGGCTTACCGGATAAGTGGGCGAGCTTGTATGACCCTTTGCCGAGGACTTTTTTTGCTCGGTAAGGTCCTTCCCATGTGGCTTCAAGCTTGCCGAGCCTTGCGGCCTTGCTGACTTTATTATTTCGAAGAACGAGGTCGCCTAATTGGAATGGTTGGTACTTGACTCTGGCTATAATACCGAGCTACTTGTTGCTTGTACTTGGCTTCCCTTATGTAGGCGAGCTCTCTTTTTTCTTCCACCAGACCTAGGCCGGTTCGGAGATTCTCTTCATTATCTTCGGCTGAAAAACTGATAGAGCGAGGGCTCGGCAGGCCGATCTCTACCGGGATCACTGCTTTGGATTTATACACCGAACTGTAGGGTGTTTCACCGTTCGAGGTCCGGGGAGTTGTGCGTTATGACCATATAACTTGGGGTAAGTTCGCTGCCCAATCTCTTTTGGCTTTATCGAAGCGAGCTTTGAGTCCCTTGATGATCGTCCGGTTTGTGACTTCAGTCTGGCCGTTTGCTTGGGATGGGCTACTGAGGTGAACTTTTGCTGAATATGTTCACACCATTCTCTAAACGTTGTCTGTGAACTGCGTCCCATTGTCCGAGATGAGGATATGGGGTATGCCGAAGTGGCATACTATGTTCTTCCAGACGAAGTTGAGGGCGTTCTTGCTCATGATTTTTGCCAAGGGTTCGGTTTCCAACCATTTGAGCCTAAAAGTTGATGGCTACGATGAGAAACTAGAATTTGCCGAGAGCTTTATCTATTGGACCGACGATGTCTATCCCCCGTTGCATGAACGGTCACGGGCTTTACATGCTGGTGAGGTCGGAGACTTCCTCAAGATTTTCCTAGCTTCGAGCTTATCGCTGGGTAGTTCGCCCTTCTCCAAGCAATTTTGAAGGGGTCATCCAGTTAGGCTCATTGTCAGTTACTGGATTGACCTCAGCTTCGTCTACACTTTGGTGTTTGATTTCTTCCATAGGAGGACTTGTGGAAGACGAGGCTAATTTGCTTAGTGTATCTGCTCGGCTGTTCTGCCCTATCGGGATGCGAACCAACTCAAAATACGAGTAGTATTGTTGTCGGCTCTTGGCTTTGTGGAAGTACCTTTTCATTCTGTCACCTTTAGCTTCGTAACCTCCTAGTATGTGGCTCACTATGACTTTAGAGACTGTAAAATTGTACAACTCGTGTCTGGAGACTTTGAGCTAGGCAAAGTTCAGTGATTAAAGCTTCGTACTCCACTTTGTTGTTTGTTGTAGGGAAGTCGAACTGAAGTGCATAGGTTGTCTCCTATCCGTCTGGACCGAGGAGTATGATGCCTGCCCTGTTTCCCGAATTTCCCGAAGCCCCGTTCACATATACTCTCCACCAATCTTTAGGCGGTTCTTTTGCAGGTTCGGCTTCGGCTTTTTTGAGGTGGGCTTAGATGGCTTCGGTGTTTCAACATGCAAACTCGGATTTAGTTTTAAGACTTAGATCCGCTGCTGCTGTTTCGGTCATTTTCCCATCAGATCTGAATAATAATCGTGAAATCGACTCGTGGCTTTGTTCTCCTCGCCAAGACAAAGAGATGTATGGGTGGATCGCTCGCTTTGGTTGAGAAACGACGGAGAAATCCGCCGGAAAAGATGAACAAATCATGATTTCGCGAGTCGTGCAGCAGCACGAACTTCCAGACGCGATTCTTGCCGCACCGGTGATCGGCTTTCAATGGACAACCTACCGTTGGAATCCCCTCGACGAGTAGAACATGTTTCCGGGTGGTTTCATCCGATTTGGTGGTGATTTCAGTCCGGAATTGGCGAATATCCGAACAAATCGTGATTTCACGAGTCGTTCAGCAGCACGAACTTCTTGACGCGATTCCTGTAGCACCGGTGATCAGCTTTCGACGGGCAACCTACCGTTGGAATCCTCTCGACGAGTAGAACATGTTTCCGGGTGGTTTCATCCGATTTGGTGGTGATTTCGTCCAATTTGGGGGATGTGGCAGCAGCTGGGCTAGCTTTGTCTTCAGCTCCTTCGCCTTTGCTTCTCCAAATTCAAATTGAGATTGATAAAGAAAATTAAGATGCTTACGACTTGAAGCGGCAGCGGATTATTCCCTATCTCGAAGTCTCCGCTTACGACTCCTCGAAGCGGCTACTCCATGGCAGTGATACGAACCTGCTACAGGGACGAATCCCACTCTTCGATATAGCTCAAAGAAGGCGAGAAGAAACCTAACGGTTTGATCAGTGAGCCTTCTCCTTCATCGGTGTTCAAACAGCAGCGGCGGTTGATCGTGTTGGTCTTCCTGCTATGGCTGTAGATTACCTAGAAAACTTTTGATCGAAAATCACAAATTTTTATTTCCCACAGACGGCGCCAGTGATCGAACTTGTTTTCGTAAGGTAATTAATAAGCACCAATAAGGAATTAATGAACACGAAAGTAAACGGAACACAAAGGGATTTACGTGGTTCGATCTATTAGAATAGATCTACGTCCACGGAGCAGAAAATAGATGGATTGTATTGCTAATGTGTGTGTAGCTTTACAAAGATTGTTCTCCCTCTCAATCTATTCTAAGCCCCTATTTATAGGTAATTACATAGAATTTGACTATAATACAAAGTCTTTCTCCTATTAGGACTTTTTGACTTGATCTCCTCCTTTATGGATAAACACCGAGTTTCTATATCTCTCTTGGAGCTTGAGTTGTAGTCGATGTAGGAGTCTTGATTGCCTTAGTGATGAAGTCTCTTATCTTCAGTTGGGCCGAGCTGCCTGAGCCGAGCTTAACTGTCGGAGCCCAATTATATTGGGCCTGATGCTTGGGCCTAGGAGCTGGGCCATATCCTATCAATCTCGAACTGAAAAAAACAAAAAAACATTGTCTGTATATTATTCTTGATTTTCTTTCCTTTTTCTTTTTGTGTAATTAGTTGTATAATTTTAAACGGCTAATTTCTTTTTATGAATACTGATTTCCTGATTTCTTAGGCATGCATATGAATAAAACCTTAAGAGGAATGCAAAATAAAAACTCAACAATAATCATAATAATAATCAAATCCCATTAGACTAGTTCGATTAGGCTAATTAAAGAGCTAAAGGTGATGTTAATCAAGATTTTTGTTTTCGAAGTAAATTTCCATATGTAATATAGTAGTTATAATTGAACATGTAGACGTATTATACAACCCAAAAAAAAAAAAAACTTCAATTTGTATTTTTGATTGATCTAATTATTAGGAGTATAGAATGAAACCTGATTGAAAATTATAACATGTTACTAGAAATAATAAAAAGGGTAGTGCTAAACGGATCGAATTGATCCGGATCAAATATACTATGTGCAATAAATGTGACATGATAGAAAGACAAGTTTGCCCCTAATTAATTGTGGCTCCAATATTTTTCTTCCATTTCTAGTGTAATAATTATATTCATGTTTGAAATATTCAACTTAATAAATATTCTCATTAAAATTAACAACTTCCAAATTTTCATGTTGCATACCATTGAATTAAATTGAACGTAACTTGCTTTTACATTATCTCAACTAAATGTCACCTATTGGAATGCACATGAGCTATACATTTTCTGTCCAACTTATTAAACTAAGACCTATTAGTGATGCATATAATGGACGAGGCTATTTGTAAGATAAATGAAAATGGAGAAATAAATAAAAAATAAGAAAAAAAAATGAGATGGAAACTAGTATTAGAAATATTGAATAATATTTTTCTCGTTGTGATGAGAGATTCCATAATGAGACAAGGTTAGTTAATATTAGGCTCTAATTATTTAAGTCTCTCTCAATTATTTAAACCGAGCTAGTATCTCTTCATTTCATCCATCATACATACTTTTCTCGCCTTTAAAAGTTCTCTGCTCTCAATCTCTCTTTTCTCTCTCGCTCTCCTCGTGAAAATGGCGGCTCAAGGTGCAAATGCTGCTGTCTCGGTCGCCGCCGTATTGCCAACCATATCCCTCGCGACCATGACGGTGGTCGACGCTGCTTTCGGGATCGCCACAGCACAGATTCAAGTCGTCATACTTGCGCACTCGAGGGATCCCGAAATCATGACGGTGCTGACTTACGTTCTGTTTCTAATGATGGTTGCGTCTCTGTACTGCACCTGCTACAGGTTGAGGATGAACTACCGGGATGAGGACCATAACTGCTTGGCGGTGGTGTGCAGCTGCCTAGTGACTCCGGTTCTTCTTGCGATGCATGTTGTGAAGCTCTTACAGTACGCCGAGGGGGAGAAACACCGCCTCAAATCTCCTAAATGGGATATTCTCACCACTGTTCTCGCATTCTATGTAACTCTCAATGGTCTTGTTGGTCCAGTCCTCCGCTCGTGGCAGTGGCAGTGGGAGTGGCATTGGCAGTTCTGGCAGTGAAGACGAAGAGGAGCGATCGAGCTTCTGTTTTTTGTTCCATCTCACCACCAAACTCGGCCTCTATCTTTATTTAGTTTATTTATGTTATTTAGTTTATGTTATTTAGTTTTTGTTATTAATTAAGACTACTAGCTAGCTACTATTTAATCTTCTTCAGCTTTCACTTTAATCACTAGGCCTTGAGTTAATAATGTGTAGTGGGTGGATTTTTCTTGTGAATGGAATGGATGTTTGGATGATATTTTGGATTTTATGTCAATGTTTTTATCTTTTATTTTGAATAAACTCAAGATAATCTGGTATAGGAAGAACTCTCAACATTTTTTCATGCTCTTTAATTGCAAAAAAGAAAATATATATTTTTTTTTTAACACCAAGGCGGCTTTGTTATTAATGGATGATTGTAAATATGTTCTACTTTCAAATTTTGAGGTTTTCAAAATCAGTTTTATTGACGGCTGGCGTTGATCCGTTATTCGCCATAGTTTAATTTGTTGGATTGAATATCGAATGTCATAAACTGCCAAAAAAAAAAAAGAAAAAAAAAATCGAATGGATATTCTCAACTTATTTCTTTTCAGATTAATGGAAAAAAAAAAATCGGCAAGTAATTTTAACAATAACAATATTCATATTTTTCTCAAAAAAATAAAATAAAATAATATTAAAAATAATAAATTAAAAAAAACAATATTCCTATTTAGATTTTGATAAATAAATTGCAGAGCCCATATGTAAGAGGGATGCCTGTTGGGCTTAACTATAGACCCAAAATCAAATTGAGTTACGCCTACTTTAGATGGCTCAGGTGAGGTGAATTGGTGAACTGCATGAATTGATAATGCTTTAATTTGCTTGTACATTGAGAACATCATGTTGTACATAGTGAGAAAAATGGGAAAAAAAAAAAAAAAAAAACCACCGGTGTCCATTAATTAATGGTTTCAACATGTTTGATGCATATGGGATCCTCAATCTCTCAATTCTCAACATTAGTGTCTCAACAGTCCTCCCAAATGTCAATTTTAATCAATTTTATTCATTTCAATAATTTCAGTTATCCGATTAGCTAGGTTTATTATAGTTATTTTTTTAACATATAGGATTGATAAATCAAAAATAGTGTATATAAGTTTTTAAAATTTTCAATATTTTTTTAATTATAAATGTTTACTAGTATAATTTATTATATTGGTAATAATCTATTTATTTTTATAAAAAGTAAAATTTGTGCCATGATTGAAATGCCAAAATTGAGAAGAAAATACCGTTCAACTTTTATGATATAGAATTGATTATTGCAAGTAATAAAAACTTAATAGAGCCTTGATATTTGACTGTTTTCGATTAGTCAGCCTGCAGAAATTCGAAAAGCCCAATATTATGAGGCCTAATAATAGATTGGAATCTATATATATATATAAACAAAACCATTTTAGCAGTTATTTATTGGCGCCAACATTTTAACTGTTAATTAGTTAATTAACAATATGCAGTTACTTAATAAATTGATAACTAATTTCTACAATAGCCCTACTCTCTGCTGCAGTTTATTTTCCCACTAACCCATGACTAATATATTCACTAGCTGTGAGCAGTAATGTGCATCGAGATTGTTCCAAAAAAAATGGAAAAAGAGTTAATTTTATGAGAGGCACCATTGTTGCCAAACTTGCCATACAATATTTTCTTGAAAATTGAAATATGTGAACCGCTTTTAGTATAAAAAGGAAACGAACGTAAAAAAATAATTGAAATATTACAAAGATATTTTTATATAGATAAAAATGACAGATGCTAACAAGCAATATTATATATTTTTTTGAATTAAAAAAGAAAAGATGCAAATTTATAAAATGTGTTTGAATATAGTCTGCAAAAAGTATATGCAAATTTAAGAAATAATCATATAATTTGTTTTTATGTATCACGGGGAAGATGGGGGATGGAGTGGAAGAGCAATTTATTTATAATTTTTCATCTTGCTTTTATTTTTAAGGCCAACATTGAAACGCTATTTGGGTCTAATATTGGGTTTCTACATAATTTTTTTGTGATTTGGCTCACGGTATGAGTATATTACTATTAAATTATTTATTTTGAAAGGTATGTGTATTATTTTTTAGAGATGATCACTTTTGGGTCATTCTCTTTGTATTTGTCCTTTGTTTTGTTTTTTCAGCTCATTTAGAAAGTTGGATCTCATGTCGATCCTTATCCGGTTAGTTGAATTTTTCCGGTTTATGTTGGAGGTAGTACTCATTTTTAGTACTATCTTCACTAGACGTTGTACGATCGTTATTTGATTTATATACAGGTTGGAGGTAATTCTAACCCCTCACCCTCTCAGGTGTTTTGATTAAGAAAAAAAAAGGGTATTGTCATATTACTGATTTATTAATTTAAATAATTATAAAAAAAATATTGTTTGTGTTAATGGACAATAGTTTTTTTAAAAACTATACTTTTTATACAGTCTTAGTAGTCTGTGATATATTTGTGCGTGTTGTAAATATATAAATGCTTATGAATAAATAAAATCATCAAATTTTAGCTCATTTTCATTTCTATAGTTATTAGTATGAATGAATCAATAATTTTTTGCGGTTAGTATTTGGAATATAATGCTCAATAATGATATTCAGTCATAATGTGGCTGGTCTAATAATGACATTGTTTTTAATATACATAATTTAATAAATAATAAAGTAAAAGTTATAATCAATATTGAAATATTTATAAGAGATTATTCTTAATTACTTTTAAATGTGATTATAAAAATATTTTTCATAATAACATATTTTTTTCTCTTAAATAAGAAAACAACAAATTTTTTAAATTAGTCACGATCATCAAATAAATTAAACGGTTAATTTGTTAAAAATAAATAAATTATTACCAGTTTTTGAATTTTCTCATAAAATTTAAAAAGAAATTAACATATAAATACATAAATTGTTACGGAATACATATTAATATAAATTATGGCCGACCATATTATGGCCAAATAGCATCACCTCTACAATGTTATACGGAGTACTTTAATTTTATAATATTAATTTATTTTTATGATACCCAGGCATCGCACGGGTCCACGTACTAGTAATTAATTAAGCATATCAGAATTTGGGAGGGGATCTAGGATTGGAAGTGGATGTGGAGGAGAGCTTTGTTCGGTAAATAGCTCGATTCTTTTAAGTCTCTTTTATCTTTGATTAATAGGAATTCTGTGAAGGAAGACGTCAAATAGTATACTCAAATTAGGAAGACGGTTGGAGTTGGAAAGAAAATTCATAAGGAATATACTCATTATTTACTCTATTTTATATACCTAATTATTACTACGTTTCAATAGAAGCAAATTGATAACGTATAGATGGAAATTTCTAAATATTATAAATAAATAGGGAGTACTAAAATTCACAAAAATCATATGGTTTTTCCATTTTCATTATATGATGGATAAATTTTTCAAGTCAATATCGAAGAATATTCATGGAGTTTATTTATTTTTGTCTTATGAAAATGGCTGATATCCACTACAACAAAATGCTCAAATAGTGATACGATTTTAAAAGAATTGTGACACTTATAAATATTATTAAAAAAAAATAGTGACATTTTATGGTTGAGCGACTAATATGCGTGTCACAAAAATAAATGTGTCACTAAATTTAGTGACACTTAAGATTAACTAATTTTATGACATGTACAAGTGTAATTATAGTTGTGACATGTGAAAGTATAGCTATTCTTTGACAATTTATTTACAATTATTTCTTAAAAAAATATTTTATCAATAATAAAAATATAATATATATATATGTGTGTGTGTGTGTGTGTGTGAGTATATATTATATACGTGTGTGTGCAGTGTATAGGAAGCCCTCGATCCTACAGTCTAAACACTGCACTTAGAGGAATTACTAGACCTTGAAATTGCATGTTAATCTAGGGGAAATTAATTTTTGACATTGCTTGTTGATCATTCTCAATAAATACACTATTTTCTCTTGTAATTTTTCGATGTGGGATAATTCTTGTAGCAAAAAGTACACAAACTTTTAAGGTGATATAATGAAAGTGTTTGTGCCATGGAGAGAGAGAGAGAGAGAGAGAGAGAGAGATTGTGGCACGCCTATGTATAATAAAAATATTTTGTGACAATTTAAAATGTAGCAAAATTTAGTTGCATGTATAGATGTCACACAATTTGCTACATTTACAAATGTAACTAATTTACTTACATTTTTATATGTCACAAAATATTATAAATGCATATATGCATGTAACTAAATTTTGCTATACTAAAGATGTAGCAAATTTTGTGGCACATCTCATGATGTCACTAAAATTGTGTCACTACTAGCCATTTTTGTTGTAGTGATCACTTTTTTCTCTTGATAAAACAAGTGGTTACCATGTTTACAAGATAAAATTTTTCATGATTACTTCACAAAATATGATAGTAGTCATTTGTCGATCTTACTTATTAATTTTAGCAGCTTATAAATTTCAAATACTTGTAACATGTCTTGAAAGCTTATAAAATTAACTTTGGGATAAAAAAATTTAAGCAGTGTATAAACAATTAGAGTTTCGTTTTTTCATAAGTTATGATGCTTTTTGCCACAAACATTTTCAATAGTTTATATATAAGCTTCCTTAAATATCTTGTGATAAGTTATTTTAAGGGCAACTACAATGGAGAGCTCAATTTAGGGCTCTATAAATTGACACCTAGATAAGAACTTTAAATTGAAAATTTCTACAATAATGGACTCTAATATTGGGCTCTAATACTTTTTATTGGGTCTCACTTTATTAAAGTCAATTATTTTAATTATTATTAAATGTATAGTTTATCTATTTTATTTTGTGATTAATTTGAAATTGTTAATTTTTTAAATGATCTATTTTAATATATATTATTAAATAATTTTAATAATATTTTATTTACTTTTGATTCGTGAAATTTGATCAACGGTCACCGCAAGAAATAAAACAAAAAGTCTTTTGGCAACGACATTTTTTTTTTTTGAATGAGCAGATACGAATATACAGAGGAGGAGAACAATGGGAACAACTGCATGCAATAAAATTGAAAAGAAAATAATAAAAGAAAATGAAGAAAAAACAAAAAGGAAAACCAAAAGAAGGGAAATGCACTTCAATCGGAATTACTACCTCCATCCCATATAAAATGTCCACTTTGAAATTGGATCACAAACCAATGCATTTATATAATAATGTGATGTGATGGGTTGAAGTGATATTAATTTGGGGTAATAAAGTTACTTTTGGGATAATAAATATACTTTTGGGCTAATAAAGTTACTTTTAGACTAATTAAAGTGTGATGGGATGGGCTGAAGTGATTTTAATCCATACCACATTAGTAAAGTGGACTAAATTTTGGGATGGCTCAAAGAGGAAAGGTGGACATTTTATATGGGATGGAGGTAGTAATTAGTAGTCTGAAAAGTCAACAATTGTAGCTCCACTCGCCCAAGATGTCGCGTGAACCATACTCGCCGCATTATTGGTTTACACTCGCGTGAAATGCACGCGCCCTTCTTAAAATAATTTGAGAGCTCGGGCTCTTGCAGGCGAGCTCGAGCTCCCCATTTTGGGCTCCCCCAATGAAGTAATTTTTTTAGAGCCGGCTCTATAAGCTGCCAACCGGATAAGAATCTCTCCATTATAGATGCCCTAAGGAGCTTATAAGCTCGGTCAACATTTCCTATATCAATGTTTGAGCCGATAGGATTTAAAATTTCAGATCCCAATTTTTTTTGATGAGTTTTAAAATCAAAAAATTGAAAGATTATGTATTTCAGTTGCAAATCCATTTTGTAAAATAAGACTCTTTTATATATTGATTATATTTTACTGGGAATTTTTTTTTTTGGCAACGAGGGTAAACAAACAATATAATACTAACAACATAAGTAATTTCAGAAAAATAAATAAATCAAACATCACAAACTCAAAAGAAATACTCCAACTAATACATAAAAAGGATACCAATTACTACCAAGTACCAACCATTCAGAAATCAGAATACACATAAAGGATAGAAATATGCAAATTAAGAAGTTCAAATAATTAATTACAGTCCCTAAACCTTAACTAACACTATTAAATACTAGTAGGAAATACTATTAGAAATACTACTATACGATACCATAGGAAGGACTGCATTTGGATCGATAAACGAATCAACGTCCCGCTTGGCGGAGGGCGGCTGCGATGAGAACAAACACGAAAGACGACACGGCAGCTAAGACGAGGCAAGTGAGATCATATTCATCGGGGCTACGGTAGAGCTTGAGCTTCAAGATGTGGCGTCGATAATCAAAGCCTCCAGTGCGAAAATGAACGTTTGGGGCACCGGTGGAACAACCGGCGGCGGCGGCGGCAGCGGCCTCGGCTTCCTGAAACAAAACAAAATAAATAAATAAATAAATAATCAATTATTATTGAAATGGAATTTAATTTCAGAGAAATATATGCTAACTCACCCATCACCTCCTCGGCCTCCTCGAATTCCTCGCCAACTACGACTTCCTTGTTCAATTGAAATGAACAAGTAAGGAAAATTGGATAAATGAAGCTAGAGTGAAAGGGGAAAAGAATTTCTAGCTGCAGCTGTAGGTATGGAATGGAACAAGGGAAGAGAAGAGGTGATTTGATTTCATTGTCTAAAAGTGGAAAAGAGCATCTCCAAATCTCTTCATCTCAGTTTTTGAGTGCTAATATATGTGAAAAAGAAAGGGAAATTCTTGTTTACAAACGTTTGCTATCTATAACCTCCATATGCCGCCACGTGGATCCCGGTTTTCTTTCTCCCGGATGTAAAGAGTGGTTTTGTAATAGTAATGTAGGCTTTTGCAGAACCCTCCCCACGTACCCACCCCAAGCTCCACCCCTTCTTTCCGACTGATCCTGCATTAAAGAGTGTAGTTCCAAATATGCCATTTTTAGATCTAAACTTTTTCTAATGTGATTAAATTATATGAATTCGCAACTATTAAATTCGGTAGCATTACATTTGGCATAATAATAATAATAATAATAATAATAATAATAATAATATTATTATTATTATTAATATTATTATTATTATTATTATTTGCAACTATTTTCTTTTTATCAGGCAAACACAACACACTCACACATGCATGCACCCGAGGTGACTCGAACCCCCGATATCTTGGTTGGAGGGGAATCTTACTAATTGAGCTGCGCTTGGTTGGTTGCACGACCTTTAAATTTCAGTTTAACTATATTAAAAAAAAATTAAAAAAAAATCATTCGCATCTCTTAATCTATGCTTCATTGTACTCCGTAGCTTGAAAGATGAATGATGTGGTATTGATTCAGTTACTTGGAAATTGATAAAGAAGGATTAATCACACTAGTTTTGTACCCGCGCTTTGCGCGAAAGACAATTATTTAATAAATTGTCATTGCAATCTTATACGAAATATGTGGCACATATTTAACATCTTAATTCAAATATAATTGCTCCCATGCGACGGCTAGTTAAAGAATTATACTAACATTAAATAAATATAATTCCTTCCAAAAATCGATTAGAATTTGCACCCGTGTGATGCACGGCTAGTCAAATAGTTATAGTGTATAGTTAATTTGTAATCATTACGGTATTTTATAATCGAGATAGAAAATTAGTACTTATTAAGTTCATATTTATAAGCGTGATCCTGTATTAGTGGAACAGGGAGTAGAGTAGTCGAATGGCCGATCCCGTATTAGTGGCACTACAGGAAATTGAACTTTTAGCTACACATAAATTAGCCACACATAAATATGTGTGGTAATTTAGTCACACATAATAAAAAAATGTGTAGGTAAATCTATTTAGCAGTTTTCATTAGCTATTGACATTTATTATGTGTAGGATAAAAAATTAGTCACATTTATTTTTCGACCTTATTTTCTTTTATCAATTTCTTTACCTTGACCAAAATTATGTTTAAATTAATCATGCATACGTGGAGAACTAATAAAAGGTATTAGCTACATGATTATCCAATAATGCAAATGTGGTTGATGAGTTTTTAAAATTATTACTAGTGTTTGACAATCACTATTCATATATTTAATTTATGTTTAACATATTTTAAAAACTAATTAATGCCTGCGCGAATGCGATAATTTTCATTCGCTACATAAATATATAATTACCAATTATCCATATATTACTATTCAAATTTAAAGTTATTAATTATCATCATTTGATAACCTCTAAGAAAAAATAATCGTAGCAATATGTGGTATTAAATTCATTTTTAATTTCTCAATCTTATCCCGTTCAAAAAAAAAAAAAAAAACTCCATCACTATGTTTGTTTTATAAAGATACGAATATTTATCTCTTCTGTCACTATATTTTCCACGTAATCTTAAAACAAAAATAATGAATAGAATCAAAAATAAAATAGATAGAAATAATAATAAAAAAAGATTTTATTATAAATTGAATCTTGAATGTTTTTCTAAGCTGATGAAAAACAGCTCCGCCAAAATTATCTCCCCGTGTAAAAAAAATCATTATCCCCGCCTGGCTGCCTAAGAAAAAATTTCAAATACGGATGGATGACGGTTTTTTCTTATCTCCCCACTATCACATTACATCCTTCAAATTTGGATTTTTATCTCACCTTCCCCCTCCCTTATTTTCTTAAAGCAACATATATAACACCGCATCAATTTTTAGTGCACTTGTTTTTCTTTTAAACAATTTAGTTGAAGAATGCAATTGTAGTATAATTCGGCAGCTATTCGATATTCGAACAGGTGGCAAGTTTGCTTGTGTCGTGTAATAGCCGTAAAAATCCGTATTTGGAAAAATTAAAATTTCGAAGGAGGAAATAAATTTTCCAAGTATTTGAGATCAAGCACGGACGAAAATGAGCTTATGGGAATTTTTATACTCCGTAATAGGTTGGAATTATTCCAATGAGAGCTCGAGAATTTTTGAGAATGAAGGAATTTTGACAAGGCAAGAAATTACCCGGAATGATTTCCGGAGAATGTTATTCTGTAAATATTTTACGGAAATAAGATGAGATGTGTGACTTAGTAGTAAAATACTACATATTTATAATAGAGCAAGTAGAAGGAATTAAAAAGAAAAGAGGGAAGAAATTGTGTTGTGTGTGTGTGTTACGTGTAGAGAGAGAGAGAGAGAGAGAAGAGGGTGTTGTCCTATCTCCTACCTCACAATTATACTTAGCACTCATCACCACCATTACCACCACCACACCCACATCACCCTCTTCATATCTCACCACCCAAACTTAGTGAGAGAGAGATAAGCTCTCCCTTCTCTCTTCATCACCATTCCCGCAGGCCACTATTGCCGTAACTTTCGAGCCGCCGCCGGGGACTCCTCGGGTCTCCGATCACTCCCAAAGTTCGCCCTCCCCCATATTTCGACCCATAGAACAAGAATCTGAGGTCAAAATCATGATCAAGAAGCTCTAAGTTCGACTTGCAAGGTTCGAAAGTTGGGTGATCAAACAAGTGTTCGAGTTTCATCAAGCTTGAGGTAGTTCTTGTTTCCTCTTGTTGGTTTGAACTTGATTTCGTGTTGTATGATATGATTCGAACTCCCCTCATCATAATTAAGATTCGGCCTTCTCAAGAAAAGTTCATGAATGATGATAATTCTTTCATATTTGTGTTCCTCTCATCATTTGAAGATCATCTATGTATGTATTGTTGAAGCTCCCTTCGATTTCCTTCATAACCAAATGAGTATAGCTATTATATGAACTCCCTTTATGATGTTCTTGACAAATCCTTGCTCAATTGATGGTTTAAGATGAGCTAGAGCCGAACCCGTAAGCATTTCTTCAAGTTTTTGATTCGGGCCTTTTATCGAACAGTTGGCGTGCACGTTTTGTTCAGTATTTTCGAACCCTTTTCCGACTCTATCTCATTTCGGGTCCAAAATGAAAGTTGTAGCTCATGTTCTCAGCTATCCGTAGCTAAAATTTCGTCTTGATCCAAGTTCATATGCATCGGTTATGACAAATTGAAATTTGTCTCTCATCTCTTTTGAAATCTGGAAAACAGCCCACTTGCGGACTAAACTGAGAACAGGTCGTTTGAAATTCGACATTTATTCTTCATCCATGTTGAAATACATTCCATTAGGTTTCTATACATATCTCGTTCACTCAAAACGGAGTTCGTATGAATTTACTATGATTTTTCAAAGTTTGTATCTCCAATCTGGAAATTCCGACGAACAACTTCTGTCCCGTTTTTCCAACCACGTTTTGACCACTTTCCTTTGGTCGAATGAAAAATAGTATAACTATAAAGTTGTTCCTTGTTTTCTGAACTTCAGTTTTGATAGCTCATTCATTCGAATCTATTAAGAAACGAGTGAGAAATCATCACTCAAAGTTAGTACCAAAATCTGCCAAATTCCCGATTTTCAGATTCCGAGTTTTGGGAATAAATGCTTCAAACTCCCTGCTCACTCATGGGAAAATTCTGAAATTTAAACATGTCATAGCCCTATGTGTTATCTTTCCAAATCAATATCATATGCTCTGTTTCGATTTATATTGAGTGAGAAACAATTATTTTCCTAGAGGGTCGCAGAATTTCCAAATTCTCTTAGAATGTTGAACTTGTGTTTTTCATATGACGGACCTTCTACTGCTTTGTTAAGCGTCTTGATCGAGTCTTGGGACTAGTTCGAATGGAGAAATTGAGTTCTCATTTGAATTAGTCGACTTTAGCTGATTTTAGATAATTTAGAATTATCAGGTAGACTTATCGAACGTCGAGGGCATGTCGAATTTCCGGGTGGACTTTTCTATCTTCTCGATTAAATATATATAATTCCAAGACGCGATACGAACTAGAAATAGCATATTTCTCCAGAATTAGAATATCTATTAAGACGATACTTTTTCCTAAAGGTCAATCGCAAGACGAGGCCAAGGAACGTGAAGAATAACCAAGAATCGCTCAATTATTTCTGTATAACCAAGTGGGTGTTTCTTTCAAAGAAAATATGTATGTTGCTATAAGAAAGCATGTTTTGAAATGAAATGCAAGTTTACTGAAAACTATTCATGCATAAAATGTTTATGGTTTTATGTATGATGCCTCTATGTGTTGGATTGCCAACGTTATATCGATCGAGCCTGAGTTAGACAAAGGTCGCTAGCCAGGTTATGTGTATACAAAGTCGAAAAATATGTGCTCAGAAAGTGAGCTGGTTACGTAAGGATACGTCCGGGAAGGTGGCTACCTTGTCTGGTATATAATTACAATATGGATAATATATTATGGATGCGAAAGGGGTTGTACATCCGAGTAATATGTTATGGATGCGAAAGGGGCTGTACATCCGAGTAAATATGTTATGGATGCGAAAGGGGTTGTACATCCGAGTGATATATTATATGGATGCGAGAGGGGTTGTACATCCGGATAATACGTTATGGATCTAAAAAGGAGTTGTACATCCGGATAATACGTTATGGATCTAAACAGGTTATGGATCTAAACAGGGGTTGTACTTTTGAACTGTTATGAAACAAATGTTGTTTATTATGCACTAGTTATTCTCTAAAACTTTGTGTGATATTATGGTGAATGCTTGAATAATAATTGTTTACTATAAAATGTTTTCGGCATAAACCCACGGAGTACATCAAGTACTCAGCCCTGCTCGTGTTTTCTAAAAACTTGCAGGTTGAGCGAGGTGGCAAGGGCGGCAGTGTTGAGAGGAGATTCACTTATCTTTTGATTTCGGTTCAAAAAGAGATACATATCTTCATATATGTATCTATTTAGTTTAAGACTTCCGCTGTATGCTTCAATTATCTTATTTAGATAATTATGTTTAACCGGCTTCATGAACCAGTAAATCGAGAACTACTCTACTCGTATTCCTTCACGAAAATTTGATTATGTTCGACCCTACCGGGTTTCTTTTCTTGGACGAGGATGTAACCTTTGAGCCTTGAGCTTCTTCGTAACTTGTTTGTCTTGCAAGTTTCTATTGATCGAGTTTATTCAATTGTTCATTTTGCTAATTACTGAGTTATAAGTCGTTTCCCCTTTCTTTCCCGCTTCTTATATCCAACCCCTAGTCACGGTTTCCCGTCTTAGCTATCCTTAGCAAAGTGCGGTCGTGACATGTCGGGCGCCATGAAACGAATAGAGTTGTTGTAGTGTGACTGCAAGTGCAAATGATCCAGTCTTTTATTTTAGCAGTTGGTAGATACTACGTACTTATTTTGAGATCTCACCGCCGGTTTAAAATTTTGATTTATTTGCTTTCCTGATTTGATGTTTTATTTTTTGTCCATGCGTTGGAGCAACTTAGTTGATGGACGAATCGGGTACATCTATGAGTGAAGAAGAAGTGGAGAGGTGGTATTTTCACGTTTCATGTTTCCATTAAAAATTTTCTAATTTTGTGTGAATTTTTCGTGTAAACATGAATTTTTGATTTGTTGAAATATCACGTGCTTGTTCAATAGACAAGGTAATTAAGAGTTTCCGATGTTATTCTCAAGTTAAATGTTAGTACTTGCGAATTCCATGTGCGTGGTTTAGGATTTTGATCTAAATTGATATTGAATATTATTATAAATTCAATTCTGTTGAATTTTCCTTCACTTCTTGTAAATACATGACTTTGCAGATCAAGAGCTGCACCACAAGAATTTTCACACGAGGAATCCAACATATATCGTTGGAGCAGCAAGCCTTTCTTCAGCTCTTAGAAAGACAGAGTGTTAGATTTTATAAGGAATTTTATTATTTATTTATTTTATTTTATTTTTTTGACGGAAAGTGTTTAAATGTTTAAAGTTCTATGTATGTAGTTATATATAATATAGATTTTGCATACTTTATGTATAATAAATACTTGTCCCAGATTATATATACTACTTTCTCATTATACTTTAATGTGTTTTATTTATCATCTTTGATTTGTGGTTTTATGAACTCATGAAAATCGAATATATTTGAGCAATACAAAACTATATTAGAATATATATAAAAAATAATAATTTATCTTTAGATAAAAAAATTATTGCCTACACATAACTTGTGATATTTTTCCACACATACAGATTGCCATGTCATTGTCATTTCCACATCATTATTACATTATGGCAAAAAATATATTTATCTACATATAGAGGACACTTTTAGGGACAGATATATGTGTAAGTAATACTTGTTGATTTGTTTACACATATGCATATGTGTAGGTAAAAACCTTTCTTGACAAGGAGATAGCCACACACGCTAACATTTAACTTATGTGTGGGTAAAAACTTCTACGGACACATAAGCTTACTTTTAGCCACAAATGCATGTGTAGGTAAAAACGTATTTTCTTGTAGTGTGGATTAGTGATAATAAAATATAATTTTACTTCATTAGTCACTAATTGAGTTGAATTGGTTGAAATTCTCAGATAATTATTGAAACATGAAGTAAAGTAGTGGAATGGTCGATCCCGTATTAATAGATTTGTGATAATAAAATGGATTTTCACTTAATTAGTCACTAATGGAGTTAAATCGGTTGAAATCCTCGGATAATTAGTGAAACAGGTCGAAAGGTCGATCTCGGATTAGTGGATTAGCGATAATAAAATGGAATTCACTTCATTAATCACTAATCGAGTTTAATTGATTGAAATCCTCGGATAATTAGTGAAACGGAAAGGAAAGTAGTTGAAGGGTCGATCCCGAATTAGTGATAATAAAATGGAATTTTACTTGATAAGATATTAATTAAGTTGAATCGGTTAAAATTCTTGGATAATTTGTGAACACGTGAAGTAAACTATTCAAATGGTGGATCCATGATTAGTTGATTAGTGATAATATTATGTAATTTCACTACATTAGTCATTAACTGAGCTGAATCGATTGAAATCCTGAGATAATTAATGAAACGAGAAGGAAAGTAGTCGAAGCATCTATTCCCATATATTGAATATGATTCGTATGATTTCAACAGATTTCGATTTGGGGGTTTTCAACAGATTTCAGTGTGGGGCTTTTCGAATTTGGGGATTTTTGGACGAATGGAGAAGGGTGCAGCTGCCTGACGGCGGCGGCGGCGCTAAGACAATGGCGCCGACCGATCGCCGATGGCAATGAAGAGGAAGGAAGAGAGTCGCAAGTCGTTTTAGGTGAGGGGTAATTTGGGGAAAATGAAATGTATCACAATTTTAAAGCTTTATCTTTAAATAAATAAAGTTGTGAGAAATGCTATTTTTAAAAATAAAATAAATTCTTGCTCATACCTACAACACTGTTGTTAACATAAACTATGGGTAGCTTATTTTTTATAAAGATAAATTAATTAATTAAATTAACGTAGTTTAATTGTTACCACCATCAAATATAAAAAATTCAATCTTCGGCCATATTAATTCTACAGAATTTTTATTAGTTGCGCACTAAATATACAATAAAAAAATTACTCATGCACCCGTAATTTAATACTAATAAAGAACAAATAAAATGCAAATGTTGTTTATGTGAAGTAAAACATAAATAAAATAACAAAACAATTAAATACATAAATTAAATAACTACGCAATTAAATACATAAATTAAATAACTACACAATTAAATATAAGTAAACAATAATGATATTTGGCCACAATGTGGCCGGCCACATTATGACATTTTTCATAATATATGTCATTTTAAAAATAAAAAATAATTATTATAATTAATTACATTTATATATTAACTTCAAAAAAAAATTCCCCAAAAATTACATATTTTTCCTATTTTTTTAAATATAATGTAACAAATTCTTTAAAATAATCAAAATAATCAAATAATTAAAGGGTTATTTTTAAAAAAAATATAAATTATACGAAAAATCACTTTTGAGTTTTCTTATAATCTAAAAAAGTTTAGCATAAATATATAAATTATTACATATTAAAAAAAATAAAATACTTAAAATTATGTCCGGCGACATTGTGGCCGAATAAATATGGAGCAAGTAGTATTGGGGGGGGGGGTGGGAATTTCGGTGGGGGTGGATAGTGGGGTTGACACCACAAATTACAAAACCACCCTGAAAATATAAATACTATTAGTAAAATAAAGATATGGGAGTAAGTGGGCCAGTGGGACACGTGTTGCATGGAGGGCGTTATGCTTGGCAAACGTTTATAAGCAAGCATGTCCCAAAAAGAAATTAATTAATTTTATCTGACTTGATACTTGATAGACAGTTGTCATTTCTTTTTTGTGGCTACCAATGTCATTTAATTTTTGGGGAGATTCGTGTTTGAGAACTACGGGAGGTTCTTCGGTGCAAACGTTGGCACACCAAACTCTTCATCCATGCCGCCACGTGTCCGTTGTGGCTTTTTCAAAACTGCTTTTCTTTTTGCTTTTTCTGTAATAGTTTTGCTTTTGGTTTGCCATGTCACTAGATCCACCCTACCCAGCCGAAACCCCACCCCCAACCCTTGTTGGTCCCACCAGTAATTTAAGATTTGTGAAGATGTAATTTTTGTATTTCCGTT
Source organism: Mentha longifolia (assembly GCA_001642375.2). NCBI lineage: Eukaryota > Viridiplantae > Streptophyta > Magnoliopsida > Lamiales > Lamiaceae > Mentha > Mentha longifolia. The sequence continues at coordinate 31,567,580 of CM038116.1, read as the reverse complement.
TTATTTGTATTATTAATATTAATTATGAATTGTTTTTGATGTTTGGAATTCTTTTTTTGGTATTTAAAAAATAATGTTAGGATGGATTCATGTTTTAATAGTAATAGTTAATGTCAACGAAACACAGCTCAGTTGGTAAGACGTTTCCCCCCCAACCAAGAGGTCGGAGGTTCGAGACACCTCGGGTGTGTAAGAGTGTGTTGTGTTTGCTTGATTTAAAATTTTAAAAAAAAGTTAATGGATTCATTATTCAAAAATTTATTTATGCAATGGAAAAAAGAAAATGGTTCCTAGAAATGAAGTAATTTTTTTTTTCAAACAACTAAATGCAATTCTTATAAAGTAATTTATGTTTCTGCCATATTATTTCTTAAAATTGAAATATCCTTTTAATGCTACCAAATACAAGAAATTAAAATTTGTAGAATGCATTTTAATAATTAACTAAGGTCTGATAATAATAATAAAAATTATGTATGCAAAAATTAATACGTATATTGTGAAATTGGAGGGAAATTGATTCCAACAAGTACAATTGAGCATTAAATGCTTGAGAGTAAAAAAAAACAAGAAGAAAGTATTAGGAGCCACTATGTTTGATAGATTAAAAGGTTTTTGCTTCCTACTCCCTCCATTTCATATAAAATGACACTTTTCTTTTTTGCCTTTTTTGGCACGTTTTTCCATGTTTCTCGATGATGGGTTTTAAGATGGATTTTTGAAGAATTCTTTTTTTTACCCATCATCGAGAAACGTGGAAAAGCGTGCCAAAAAAGGCAAAAAAGAAAATTGTCATTTTATATGAAATGGACGGAGTATTTGTTTGGTTGCTTCATACTTTGTCGAAAAAAAATTATTGTTCGAAAAATATTCCTGTTTGAAAAATGAGGGGAAATGAGCAATTCATCAATTCATTAACTTTTTTGTTCTAACTAAATGAGGGGACATATTATTTGTTTTTGCTTTTTTGATATTGTAAATGTGTGTGGGACTAACTAAATTTTTATGTAAATATGTAATTCATGAAATTCAGATTCACAATTATCATAGCCACAATTAGTTCCAACAATTCTTAAGTTTTACTAATTATAATCTTTGTTTTCCATCTCGATCAAACAATAATTGGAATTACAATAACATTTCTGGTTATTTGAGATTTTTAGATTTACAATGTTGAATTTCTAATAATTAGTACTCATTAATTAATATGTTCATCAATCTATATATATATATATATATATATATATATATATATATATATATATATATAAAATACGAAAACGGATCCTCATCCTGTTTGGAATAATCTCGATTTTCGTGAATATTTCCTAAATTCTCATAAATTTGTCTATTAAAATCAATAATTTAATCAATATATACATTTAATATTATTATTATTATTTTTGCTTTCTTCCCTCTCTAAATTTTAAACAAGGCAATACTAATTGGGATATGGTCAAACAAAGTCTCAATTTGATGGTAATCGTGTCGATTTAATTCAAATAAAAAAAATTGATTTATTGTGATATTTATTGATTGAGTCTAATGAGACCACTATCATATCAATAATAATTTATAGCTTTAAGTTACACAAACTAATAATAATTTATACTATAACTCGATACATCATAATAATATACTCTCTACATTTCGTCGAATAAACTTCATTTGTTTTTTGGCAATTTTGGCATGCTTTTCCATGCTTCTTGATGATGGGTAACGTAAATTGATTTTTGAAGATTTTTTTCTTTTACGGGATACTACAATTGTCATAATATCCCGTAAAAGAAAAAAATATGCAGAAATCTATTTTAAAACTCATTATTAAGAAGCGTGAAAAAGAGTGCCAGAATTGCCAAAAAGTAAATGAAGCTTATTCGACGAAATAAAGATAGTATTATGTAATACTTAAATAATTAATTTGTATATGGAAATAGAATAATGGACAATTGTCTTATTTTTGTCATGGTAAATATTTCGAATATATGATGTCTTCTTATATAGTACGGAGTATAAATTTTCTATTGATGGAATTTTATAAGAAATTGATGTGGGATAATTATCGGATCCTCATCCTACTTGGAATAATCGCATTTTTTTGTGAATATTGTACAAAATTCTTATAATTTTGCATATATATATATATATATATATATAGAGAGAGAGAGAGAGAGAGAGAGAGAGAGAGAGAGAGAGAAAGAGAAAGATAAATGATATGCTACTCTCGTTATGGTGGCACCTATCGTCGTTTACTCACTTTTGGCATTACTTTGTTTGATTTTTTCAATTATTTTATAATCTAATGCCTTAGAAATTAATATAAAAAATATTTTAATTTATAAAATAAATAAATAAAAATCAAAGCTTGATTTATTTTTTTCTCCCTCTAACTTAAAAAAGGGTAATAAGACAAATCGAGCTTTGATTTTTATTTATTTTGTAAATTTAATAATTTCTATATTAATTTCTAAAGTACTGTGATATAAAACATATAAAAAAATCAAACAAAATAATACTAAAGTGAGCGATCGACAATGGGAGCCTATGAAGGTGTCCACCTTAGGGGAGTAGCATATCATTTCTCTCTCTCTCTCTCTCTCTCTCTCTCTCTCTCTATATATATATATATATATATATATATATATATATATTTTATTTTATTTTTTCAATCAATTTTTCCAATATTATCATTCCTATACAAGTAATTATATTATTTTTCATGTATTTTACTTAAAAATTATGACAAAATGTGATCCGTCAAATTTCGACGGGCGGTACATTAGTACCATTAATAAAACAAATATTAATCCGAGTTAGACTATTCGACAAATCGGATTCCATTTGAGACTAGTCGCCCGAAATCTCTTCTCGTTTCTCTATTCCACTAATCTAAGATAGACTATTCTAATTAGACAAATCTGACTCCATTTGAGACTAGTCGCCCGAAATCCCTTCTCGTTTTCTCTAATTATCCGAGGCTAATTGGACAAATCCAACTCCATTTGTGACTAATCTCCCAAAATCCCTTCTCGTTTCCCTATTCCACTAATCTAGGATCGACTAGTCCATTAGTAGCCTTCGGGTTTCTCTAATTAATTATCCGAGTCTAATTAGATAAATCCGACTCCATTTGAGACTAATCGCCCGGTATCTCTTATCATTTTCCTATTCCAGTAATCTAGGATCGACTATTCCATCAGTGGCTTTCGGGTTTCTCTAATTAATTATCCGAGTCTAATTAGACAAATCTGACTCCATTTGAGACTAGTCGCCCAAAATCCCTTCTCGTTTTCCTATTCCACTAATCTAGGATCGACTATTTTATTAGAGGCCTTCGAGTTTTTCTAATTAATTATCTAAGGCTAATTAGACAAATTTGGCTCCATTTGAGACTAGTTGCCCGAAGTCCCTTCTTGTTTTCCTATTCCACTAATCTAGGATCGACTATTCCATTAGTGGCTTTTGGGTTTCTCTAATTATCCGAGGCTAATTAGACCAATCCGATTCCATTTGAGACTAATCGGCCGAAATCCCTTCTCGTTTCCAAGTTCCGCTAATCTAGGATCGACTATTTTATTAGTGGAGTTTATCATAATTAACTTATTTATTTACTTTATACATTCTCTACTTCTAACTGCTACTATTACTTAATATCGTGGACAACATGTTGATGTAACTGATTAAAGATTGTTAGGATTTTTAATAGAACAATAAGGTATGAATTGATAACATTTCTCAAATTATCCTTTAGTGGCCTTTGAGTTTCTCTAATTATCCGATGCTAATTAGACCAACCCGACTCCATTTGAGACAAGTCGGCCGAAATCCCTTCTCGCTTCCATATTCCACTAATCTATGACTGACTATTAGCCACCGGGTTTCATGAATTATCATCGGATAATTACACCAATCAGACTAAATTAGTGACTCATGTCCACTTTTATTTTCCTATTCGACTAATCTAGGATCGACTATTCCATTAGTGGCCTTCAGATTTCTCTAATTATCTGGTGCTAATTAAACCAATACGACTCCATTTGAGACTAATTGGCCAAAATCTATTATCGTTTCCCTATTCCACTAATCTAGGATCGATTATTACATAAATTTACATTGAATTTACTTAGTATTTACTTTACACATTCTCTAATTCTAACTGCTATTACTTATATCATGTACAGGGATGCCAAAAAAAATTCAAGATTTACCACCTAATTCGGATCATTAAGTTTAAAACGTTTCAACACAAATAATGCAGTATCTATTTACGCTTTTAATATGAATTTAATTTAATTAAAAAAATGTCGCTATATCATTCATATGAGTCAATAAACTAAAATATTAATTTCCAGCCTTAATTAATTTCAAATAAATTATTATTTTTATTATAAATTCCAACTTCAATAAAGGAAAACAATAGGAAAAGGATTCTAATACAACATTAATGGAAAAAAAAATCAATATAGTTTGAAATTGCTTTTTGGCAATTTTTAAATGAATGGTGTAGTAATGCAAAAGTTAATCACACACAAAAATACCAAAAGCTAATTTTATGATGATATAATTATTACTTGGGTGGAATTTAAAACATAAAAGGGATATTACAAAAACATAAAAATGACAAATGTTCAGGTATTAATTAAAACTACATAAAATTTGGATTACATAAATGAAGGGGGAAACGTGTAAAATTGGGAAATATGAAGCGGGGGGGGGGGGGGGGGGGGGGGGGGGTTGGGGGTTGATGGGGGTTCTGAAAAGGGTCTACAAAATCTAGAAGTGGCAGAATAAAAGTCTCTCAAAACAACTAAAATATTGGGGCTTTTTTTAAGTGGTTTCTGGTACTTTACACGTGGCGGCATGGATGAAGAGTTTGGTGTGCCAACATTTGTACCGAAGAATCTCCCGAGAACTACTGATGATAATTTTAATTCACGCCACTAATGTACAGTGTATGTATTGATCTGCCAAAAGTTATTTTTATGACACATTCCTCCAATTAACACCTACATTAAATACTAGCAATAATGATATAGTAGTAGTAATTAATACTCCCTCCGTCTCAGTATTTCCGAGCTCTTTCGTTTTGCCATGCATTTTTCATGTTTCTTCGTACTATCCCGTAAAAGAAAAAATACTTCAAAAATTAATTTTAAAACCATTCATCGAGAAGTATGAAAAATGCATGCCAAAACAAAAGAGCTCAGAAATTCTGAGACAGAGGTAGTATGGTTTAGTTTTAATTATCGCATGCAGATTACTATAGTACGGAGTATTTTTTATTTATTTATTTTATTTATTTATTTATTTTTTTTGACCTTTTGGCTTTGTAAGGAAAGAAACTGAAATTTTAATTAAAAAAGACAAATGATTAATAGAATTAACATAAAAGTTGTGGCAATTGAAACCATTAGAACTCCATAAAAAGGGCAACTGAGATTATTGAACTGGCCCACCCCCCAAATGTTACCTTACCCCACTGCCACATAGACATCTCTTCTCTTCGCTTGAATTGCTTCCTAATCTTATTAGATAGTAATAGTAAACATTTGTAAATTAAAGGTGTTGAAAAATCTAAAATTTAGCAAATTTGTATGGATTTTTATTCACCTAAGATAAGATCAAAAAATTTAATGATGAAAGATTATTTATTCCCGCAATCGAATTAAAATATAACCATAAAAAAATCTAAATTTTAGATTTTTCAACACCTTTAATTTTTCAACATCATCAACGGGAAAGAAGAATCGAATTACATAATTGAATTTGACTATGGGGAATGGAAGATCAACGTTTGGAATACGAAATGAACATCCCAAATCGACGCAAATGGAGACTCGAAGATCGACATCAGAAATACGAGAAGAATGTCCCAAATCAACGCCAAAGGACCCTCTAAGATCGACGTTCGAAAGAAAGAAACATCCCAAGAAATCGAAAAAGATCCACGTGTCGTCCTCCATTCGTGAATTTATTATGAAAATTAAGGATGCCATTTTAGCTGAAGACCGATGTGTATCCTTTTAAGAACTGAAAAATAGTAGGTTAGATCCGAAAATTATATCCCGTAAATATGTTATAACGGATTGGAAACATTGAGCAATAAAATTGAAACAGAAGCGTAAAGAAGACATAGGTTTACTTGGTTCACCAATTGGCTACATCCACGGGCAGAAGGGAGAACATATATTCATTAGGAGGCTAGGTTTTCAGATTACAGACACAGCTCTCAAAGACCACATATATAGTACTAAGAGAATACACCAGATGGGCTGAGCCTAATACGACTATTAAGGCCCACGAACAGATTCAAGGCATATTAACAAAATAAAATAACCCGATCGATAGGGCTTAAGCGAAAAAAGCCCAAGCCCCGTAGGGTTGGACCGAAAAGCCCATGGGTTGGTCATGTGTTAAAATTCATGTGATATTTCATTACTTTGCTCGTAAATTTGATAATAAGATCATTTTCGGTTATTATTAATAGCTTTAGTTTGTTTTTTTTTATTTTTTATTGAAACGGTAATTATCAATTTTAATTAATATGTGTTTTTCCTCAATGTAAATTAAAATAAAGATTAATATTTAGGCAAAATGCTTATTGAATTCTCAACATTTACGAAGCTATTTATTGGATTTATACTAATATATGTTGAGGATGCTCATTTTTGTTTCTGGTACAAGATTAAATATATTGGATTGAAAAATATGACATATTTTGTTGCAAAAATTTGACAATTAACGAAATTTATACATGCTAATTCTTCTGAAAACTGAATGGATTACCCAATTAACGTCCCTAATGAAAACACTCCCGATTTAATTAATTCTTCATCTTTTGATTTTCGGAATCTATATAATTTAATTACAGTAAGACGGATCGGATTTGCTGTAAATCCATAAGTTAAAATAGGACCGGGCCATTAAAAGTACCTCACATTTTTCCTTATTACTTGCTCTTTCCCTCCATAAGTTAGGGCACGCAAAGTTATTAATCCCTAACAACTCTAGACTCCATAATCAACTTACAACTTTAAACTATAGCTCCAAATTCACAGAAATCGCAAGAATTAAAAAGAATGGCATCACAAAGGTAATGATAACATAATAAAACTATCTTTTGATCAAACAGCTGAGACTTCATCTTTCTTCTCTTCCTCTTTATTCTCTTCCTCTTTCTTTTCTTCGTCCTCTTTCTCCTTGATGCGTCGTAAGAGTTTCCGTATGCGGAAATGAGTGTTCCAATGGAGCATAAGAAAATACGTCACCTTTCTCTTTCTCAACCATCTCTCTCCTATCTCACTCTCTCCTCTTCGGTGCAGTGATTCAAGCCTACTTACCAAAGCAAGATTTGCTAATAGAACAGGAAGAAAGGTTACAAACATTATACCCAAGAAAAAAAACACTGAATAAAATTTTATTGCGATTGGCATAGGGAATACTGCACCAATTAACGCGAGTATAGTGCACGCCGATAAGTAACCTACACAATGACAGTTATTGTTTCCTAATATTTTCCGCAACTCCGAATCTATCTCTCCCTTAACATCTGCAAAATTAAGAAATAAAAAAAAATAGTATTAATTATTTAATGTATTAGATTATGCCAAACCCTAATTTTCATAAGTTTCAAAATTGAATGATCATTATCATAATAATTAATTAACTCACAAGTTGTTGGCATGGTGAAGGTTCGTGTCGCTTTAGGATTCTCCTTGTTGATTGTGATGTTCAACTTTAATTCTGTAATTAAATCAACAAATATCTATCACATATTTGTAGTACTAGCAGGGATAACGTGCGTTGCACGTTGATTCACTTTTTAGTATGAGAAAAAAATATTAAATTTATCATTAAACTCAATATTTCCATAATGGTTCATAGATACACATATATGATGAAAAAACGATGATGTTGTTGATATTTGGAAGTTTAATTACTTAAAAAAAGAGTGAAGAAAGAAACTCCCAAATGACTATATATAGTACGGAGTAATGATGAAAAATATTTTATTTCAAAAAATTTACTTTGGAATGCATAATTTACTGTTATTTTTATATAATGATACTTTATTAATGATTACGTGCGTTGCACGCATAATCTCTATTGTATATGAGTAATTTATTTTAAATTGTAGTAATATAATGCGTATCAATTTTTTTAAAAAAATATTATTATATTAATTTCAACAATTTCGGCAAGTAAATATGAAAAGTAGACAAAAAATGAGCCTTAGTAGACAAAATATATTTTCCATCGTATAACTCTCTACTACTTGAGCTCTAATGCAAAATAGAATTAGGGTTCAAAATCTAACATGTCATCTAACTTTATTAAGTACTATAATTGAATCAGATGTAATTCTTAGTTTCAAATTTATCGCATGGAAAAAAATACAAAATCTAATTTCTAATAAATTTAATATGAGAATTTAAAAATATCTATTATATATATTTTCAGATAACTAATAATTCTATGATTTTACTGAACTTTAATTATTCTGCGATCATATTCTATATCGTAGAATATATCATCTTAGTTATGTCTTCCTAGTGATAGATGACTATATATAGAGATATGTATGAGTATGAAATAAAAATGATTATATTTATTAAAATATAAATATTTTAAAATATAGAATAATCTATTGAATAAATAAGAATATGATAAATTATAAATAACTCACTCATTCATCGAAGATACTATGTATTGTATGCCATAATTTTTTAACTATAAATATACTTCTCACACTCTTAATGAACAAACCAAAATGGTTAAAATGTCACACTCTTAGAGGACGGATGGAGTACCATTTTACTAATATGATATTGAAATTTAAGATTCACTTTTTATTTTCCAATTTCTTTTTATCTTACGTCTTCATCATGTTTATCAAGGTTGTTTAGCTTAGAATATTGGAATAATGTTAATATATTCATATTTTTATGGTCTTAGTTAGCAAACATTTTCGAAGGAATAAGAACTTATATAATCAAAATTTCGAGATACAATATAGATAATTATTCAAAAGATTAAATTTTATTTTATTTTATTTTTACTCATAGATAAATATCAATTCATGTGGATGCGAATTATGTTGGAAATATAATACTATTAAAATGTAACACTAATGATTTTTAAAGACCTTATAGTTATAGTATACTACATCATTGCCCTTAAATTGAAGACATAGCCAAGGAAAAGAAAAACTATATTTGAAATTCAAATAAGAAATATAAGGGAAAATATAATTTAAATTCCAATATATCTTTTTACTGAAAATATGATAAGATGGATATTTATTGTCACATTAATATAAAAATAAATTTTTTAATAGTGGCAAGAGAAAAGTTTTGAAGACTTTAATTTAACAATCATTTATTTTGTGTTCAACTATATTTTTATAAGCTATATATACATATTTGTAGAGGCCATATTTATTTAAAAATTACATTGTCAGATCCTTTAATTTTTGTGGCGAGAAGTCCAAAAACACTGAAATACCTAACCCATTATGTCCAAACGTTGAAATAACTATTTCCTTCGTTTTTTAAATGTCTTCCTCATCAAATTATAGTCCCGACTTGGACATTTGTAAAAAATCATCAAATTCGATAAGATAATAAGATAATATTTTTTGAAAAATCCCTTTATAAATATTAGATTGCATTAAAACTTTAATTAATAATTCATAAATATTACAATTACAAATATTATGGTAATTTGCTAAAATATGAATCTATTGTTACTTGATTTTCTTAAAAATTTAATCTCATTGGATTTCATCAACCCACTCTTGTAAATCTTTTTGAGTGCATGTGAGATGGTCTCTCTTATACTCATATAATGCTTTATGTGTGATCATTCATGAATGATTTTGCGATGCCTTCTAGATGAGAAGACATGGCTGGGTGTTACGAATTATTTTATTTCCATATTGAGATTTATATAGTATGTGTTTCATTCATCATGCATGAATATATTTAATTGACTTAATAGTTATTTAAGTGCAAGAAATTAATGTAAGTATGTATATTTAAGTAATTCTAATGAATTGTGACATGCGTCCATGAAAATTATAGTTAATTATATACAATGAGTTGATATTGTACATGAATATATTTAATTAGTTACAAAGAATTAGTTGATGCATGAAAATAATCAATGAAACATATATGAATTCATTTATTTTCAATACATATGTACTAAATTTGTTGAATTTAAAAAGTCTATTTTTTAATTAATAAAATATTAATTTATCGATATATTAATATCTCTCTAGATTAATAAAAATTCATGGTCCCAAGGTTATTAATTTATAGAGATTTTACTGTACACATACCAAAGAAGTGTGTAAATTTATTTTGTAACCTCATTTATTATTCTCTTTTTATGAGCACCAACTTATATAAAACATTAATTATAAGCGTAAAATGGGAAAACAAATAGCTATTTTATTATCAAATTCTGAAATGAAATATTTAAAAGGAAACAAAAACAAAAACTAAATATGACATTTGAAAAAGAAAAAAAAATGGAGAGAGTAAACTATTACGTCCAAACGTACAAAAGACGGTTTATTTATTATCAAGAATTTAATTTTTTTGTTATGAAAATTATAATATACATGACTACACTATTGATATGATTATATTTTAAAAATAATAATTGAGTTGATTATTTATTGATTGATATGATTATATTTTAAAAAATAATAATTGAATTGATTATTATTTGATGGAGTATTAAAGTATACAATTTTTTAGTGTGTACATATATAATAAAGACAAATTAGATTAACTAAAATTTGTTAAAACAAAAAGACTCTTTGTAATAGGTATATAAATTTTACTCTATATTATGTGCATGGATTCGATGTATAAATCGTTATATTTTATTATAATTAACCTCAAGAATGTTGATCGTCAATACCCGTCCTAGTGCCTCAAGTAATTTTTTTTCTCACATCTTAGGATTAAATAATATTCTATCATAATACGGATAGAGTTTTACTCCTATTAAAGTACTTAAGATAATAATAATTATTTATAATGTTATATTACAATATTGCCCTTAGTATTAAATACGGAGTATATAATAAGGATATAATAGGTAATCCAAATTTTGTAAAACAAGACACTTTTATAATAGGGTATAGATTGTATATAATAAGTTAAATAATAAGAAAATTGACATGAATAGAATTAATTAACCCACCATTAATTGGAGTGTTGATGGTTGATGAATTATTCTCCATAATCAATCTCAACTCTGTAGTGCGATGATTCTCCACGCTCAACTTTAACTCTGCACTTGGATTCTCGCCGCTTTATTTTAATTCTGCAATATCGGTGGAATTCTCCATGGTGTGGAAATCAATTTTATTGTTTATATTGTTGCGTGAAAAATGAACGTAATTAATTAGCATGTGTAGATGGATATAATAGGAGTAGCTAACCTAACTAATAAGTGAACGAAATCCCTACGGACTAGGAACGAAACTAGATGCAAAACTAACCCTAAATTAGCAAGGAAAAGTATAATGAATTAAAAAGGTTATTTTTCATTATTCATTCTTATTTAATTTATTGAAATATTTGTTTTTTTCGGATGACTATCCAATACATTTGCTAACAAACATGCATATTACTAGTCAATTTTGATCTGCTGGGCTCCAATTTGTGAGCTCCACATGGTAAGCGACAACTTTTTTTTCCCTTATTCTCTCTCAATTGTCATATAAATTATTATTTTATTTCATTTTATTATCTTTCTCCCTCTCTTTCTCTCTCATAAATTATTTCATGCTCAATCTATATACCCGTATTCAGAGAACTATGTATATATATATATATATATATATTTAAATTAAATTAAATTAAATTAAGATTTTCAATTAGGATTTAATAATTTTTAATTAGGGTATATTATTTTTTAAATAGGGTTTAATAATTTTCAATTAGGGTATATTATTTTTTAACTAGGGTTTAATAATCTCCAACGATGGTTTATTATTTTCTACTTGGGTTTAACTATCCTCAATTAGATTTATTTTTCATAAATTAAATATAACTTAACACTAATTAAATTAATAAAATGGAAAGAAAAAATTGTGTATTACGTGAAAAGTGACAAACCGATCTATTTTATAGATACTTTCTACAAGCGAAAATAGAGAGAGAGAAAGATAATAAAAAAATAAGAAAGATTAATAATGCATATAAATAGATTTAGAGAGAAGAAAAATTGGGGTCGCTCACAAGTGGTGCTTAATTATATTAGTAGCCCAGCAGATCAATACTACATTACTAGTATTTTTCTTATCCAAGCTTCTTTATCTGTTAAAAAATAAATAATTTATTTATTTAACGCTAGCTGCACTTCGATTTTCCATATCCGATTTCAGTTCTGTTGTTAAGTGGGATTCTCCATGATATGGAAATCAAAATTTTATTAATTTATTTTGATGTATGAAAAATGAAAGTATAATCAACATGTTTAGATGGATCAAACCTAACTAAAAGTTAATGAAATCGGGATACCAATCAGATAACTCACTCGATTTTTCATGCCAACTTTATCAGGTTCGAACTACTTTTAGTTAGGACTAATCAGGTTAAATTTCTTTGGGCTAAAACTCTTTGACCCTAACTGTACGGCCTGGCCCGTCGGGCCATGATAGTTTTGAAAAAAGAAATTAGCGTGTACTATTTGATCATTACCAATTCCAATACATATTTGTATAATTATCAATAAATTAATAACTTACGATCTTATTGCCAAATTTATAAGCAAAGCAAATTAACTTATGAAAGAAAAAAAATAATAATTAAAGAACCTCCAAATACTCCTTATAACACTTAAACCAAAAGTAATTAAAACATAAAACTTTTTTTTTTTGATAAGGCAAAACACAAAACTATTTATCGATTAGACAACAGAGACTTCCTCTTTCTTCTCCTTATCTTCCTCTTCCCCTTCCTCTTTCTTTTTCTCTTTTTCTTTCTCTTTCTCTTTGATGCGTTGCAAGAGTTTCCTTAAGCGGCAATGAGTGTTCCAATGAAGCATGAGAAAATACAACACTAATCTCTTTTTCAACAATCTCTCTCCTATCTCTCTCTCTCCTCTTCGATGCATTCTATTAAGACTAAGTCCCAAAGCCATATTTGCAGAAAAATCGGTTCAAGTAAGTAGTAATATCAATAACACAAACAATGGTGCTAAACGAGATTTTACTGCATCTGGTAAAGGGACTAGTGCAACAATTAACGGGACTATAGCGCACGCTGTGAAGTAACCTAAACAATGCAAGCCATTGTTTCCTAATATTTTTATGCAACTCCAAATCTATCTCTCCCATAACATCTGCAAAATTAATAAAGCAAATTAGTATTAATTTCATATTGGATATTCCCAAAAGGTAAAGTATTATCATTTCAAAATTGAAATTAAAGAATGTCGAGAGCATTATCATAACTAATTAACTCACAAGTTCTTCTCCAAAATAAAAAAAATAATAACAAAAATAAATAAATAAATAATAATTATAATAATTATTATAAACTCACGAGTTGCTGGCGTGGAGATGGTTGGGGTCGCTTTGGGATTCTCCTTGTTTATTGTGATGTTCAACTTTAATTCTGTAGTTAAATCAAGAAATATATCTCATATTGTGAGCTATATATAATAAATAATAAGAAAATTGACAATATAATTAATTAACCCACCATTAGTTGGCATGTTGATAGTTGATGAATTATTCTCCATAATCAATCTCAACTCTGTAGTGTGATGATTCTCGATACTCAACTTTAACTCTGCACTTGGATTCTCGCCTCTTAATTTTAATTCTGCAATATTGGTGGTGGAATTCTCCATTTAGCATGCACGTGTAGTGTAGATGGATATAAACTATAAAGGGAGTAGCTAACCTAACTAATTAAATAGTGAACGAAGTTATCCCTACGAACTAGGAACGAAACTAGATTCAAAACTAACCCTAAATTATCCAGGAAAAGTCAATCTTACTTAATTTATTGATATATATATATATATATATTGGATGATTATCCAATACATTAATTTGCTGAAAATACATGCATATTTTGAGGGAAAAAAAGAATAATGATCATTCATCATGCTTCTTGCGCTAATTGAGGACTGGAACGAATCGAATTTATTGTATAGATTCACCAATATTACAATTGAATATTCCAAAAAAAATATTACTAGTATTTTTCTTATCCAGTACATCTGTTCAATAAATAAATAAAATCCAACCTTCTCTTAATTATATACACTGTACATGTACTATCAGAATGAGGAATATTCTTCTTTATATATATATGTACTATACACCCTAAAATGAAATACAAAGTAAAAGTTGTTGGAAAAGTAGAACTTGCCGGGCGTACAATACAATCGAAGATTACAAGTGAAATAAGAAAAAACTACGAACAAAGTGAAATTTGAAGTCGAGTCGAGGAAACCCTCTTTCCGCAAGACGAATTACGCCCCGAGTGCTCGCGGATTTGGCGCTTCGTCCCCAAAGATAAAACGACTTCTCGTCTTCTTAGTAGCAGCACCACAAACTAAGAAGCTCCGGCGAACTGGAAATAAAAGGCGAAGGAACTGAGCTCAAAAACTGAATGCAGTAGAAGAGAGGATGCAAAATGCTTTGAGTTGTGTGTCCTAGAATGGCCTGCAGAGCCTTCTATTTATAGGCTGCTCATTCAGGAGGGACATCAATGCCATAAAGGCATTAACAGCCACTAAGGTAGTGGGTTAGTGGTGGAGTGGAAGAGGCTGACTGTTCAGCTGAAGAGACACTTTCCAGAGTCTTCTTCCGGATGGGCCACGAATTGGGCTGGACGGGTAGGCCTCATTAGAATTGGGCTGGGCAATTAGGCTTCCACATGGCCCAAAATACTATATATTTTGTGGTCTAAAAAATATAGTACACAAGACCCCAAGCCCAAGCCAAAGGCCCAAAGGACCACCCAAAGGACCAATTGCCAAGATCCAAGTCCACGGCCACGGCCACGAAACCCGAACCCGAACCCGAGCCGGAGCCGGAGCCGTCCGTGCCGTCCGGCACGGACGGCGGGGCCGGATCGAGTGTGTGCTCACGCGAGAGCCCAACCACACACTTATCCACTTACTTGGCCCACTTGTTATTAAGCTCACATGTTTAAACACTTTTAAACAGCACACCACATTAATATTTAATCAATGTGGTATTACTTACACTTCATTAACTAATGAAGTAACTCTCCACCAAACTTTGAACATTTATATCTCACTCACCGAAAATCGGTTTTGAGCCTATAAATATACCACGCTCATCTACTCCGCGAGTAGAACAATAATCTAATATTTAATTTATGTAATAAATTAAATATTTGTTATTATTTATTTGGTCAAAAACCAAATTTCCAACAATCCCCCACATGAGTGAGATAGCCATATGCAAATGTATGCAAATGCAAGAGCTCAGTCCTCACGAGGTATAAAAGTATTAGGATAGGTAGTTTGTGGCTTTGAACCTTCCATAGTCAACACCATCGAGTACACAGGCGGCATAGTAGCGCAATGCTTTGAACTATCCCTCCATGGCGTGCACCGAGACAACGATGTTAACGCTTATACACCTCAACCTCATCCGTTCTCACGTTTTGTGTCCATTTCGGCCTTGAACACCCCTTTGGATTCATAAGTGTATCTAACGAAGCGGCCTCACTTCACACTTACATAGGTGATTCTTTACCGAGTATCTTGCCATACTCAACCTCCTCGAAGTATTTAGGAATCATTAAAAGTCATAGACTTAACCTCACCACTAGGCAAGCTTTCAGCACTCAAACGCTTTCTAAGGAATAGATAAATGTGAGTGTTTTCACACGAACTTTCATAGCTTAGTTTTCCCTTTGAACCAAGTTCTTGGGATTTCCAATCATCATGGTTGGGTTACCACTATGATAGTTCTTAATTTGTGGATTTTACTCCCATTCCCTCTAGCAACTTATTCATTTGATCACGGTTTAACCCTTTGGTTAGTGGATCCGCTAGATTATCCAACGACTTTACATAGTCGACTGAGATAATCCCAGTTGTGATCAAATGTCTCACGGTATTATGTCGTCGACGAATATGTCGAGACTTACCATTATACAAACCACTTTTTGCCCTACCAATAGCCGCTTGGCTATCACAGTGAATCATCACCGGAGGCAATGGTTTCTCCCAACATGGTATGTCCTCAAGAAAGTTTCTTAGCCATTCGGCTTGTTCACCAGCTATATCTAAAGCTATGAATTCGGACTCCATGGTGGATCGGGCTATACACGTCTGTTTTGTGGATCTCCACGTAACAGCTCCACCCCCAATAGTAAACACATACCCACTTGTAGAAAGTGAATCTTTCGTGTCCGAAATCCAATTCGCATCACAGTACCCTTCAAGTACCAGGGGGTATCTCAAAAAATGTAGCCCATGACTTTGAGTATACTTCAAGTATCTCAAAACTCGTACAAGAGCTCTCCAATGCTCTTTGCTTGGATTGCTCGTGTAACGACTCAATTTGTTAACAGCACATGCTATGTCGGGTCTAGTGCAATTTGTAAGATACATTAAACACCCTATGACACGAGCATAGTCTTCTTGAGCAACCGACTCACCTCGATTCTTGCTCAAATGAACATTAAGTTCAATAGGAGTTTTAGCGGGCACGCTATCAAAAGCGTTAAACTTCTTGAGCACTTTCTCAACATAGTGAGATTGTGACAAGACAATCCCATCGGATTTCCTTAGTATTTTCATACCAAGAATAACATCCGCTAAACCCAAGTCTTTCATGTCAAAGTTCCTCTTTAACATGCTTTTCGTTTCGTTAATTACACGGATATTGCTACCCATAATTAACATGTCATCTACATAAAGACACACAATAACATATCCGTTATTTATGTTCTTAATGTAAACACATTTGTCACATTCGTTTATTTTAAAACCATTTGATAGCATCACACTATCAAATTTCAAGTGCCATTGAAGTGGCGCTTGCTTCAATCCATAAAGGGACTTAACCAGTTTGCAAACCTTCTTCTCTTTACCAGGTTCTACAAATCCTTCTGGTTGTTCCATATAGATTTTGATGAGACGGGACCTAGCATTGAAGAAAACAATCGGGACTTGCAGCTCGGAGGACCAGTGACGAGATCGAGAGCCAAGAAGCTGCAAGGTTATTTGCAATGCTACATTCCTAAGAGATTGGAGGATGATGGAGTCGAATTTCATCAATACAAGTTGGTGAATTTGACAAGTGTTGAAGATGAAGATTTGGGCGTCCATCATTGAAGAAAAAGGAAGACAAGCCCAAGAAAACACAATTTCTTATATTTTATTTGGGCTTAAAAAAAAACTACTTTGTATTTATTTCTTAATTTAGTTTAGTCCAATTATCACAACATGTTTAGGTGATTAATTGGCCCAGTTATATTTAATTAAGGAGTCCGAAAATTAACAAGTCCAAGCCTTGTTAATTTCGAAACCTAGCTTAGGGATTAGTCTAGTATTTAAGTTATTTTCGCTGTTACTATTCACAGACAATATTGAATGAAAAAATCGAGTTCTTCGTTTTGTCTCAAATCGCGTGCTTAGGTTCACGTCTCTATAGTTCTTGGTAGAGTTTGTTGTTGGCACTTCAAACTTGAATTCATTCGACTCGTTCGTGATATCTCGTAGTATCCGGGTTAGTCGAGCCACGAAGATTGCTCCATAAACGCGTTTCGGATTCAAGTAGATCCGGGGTTCGTTTCGGGTAAGATTCATAATTTGTTTTCGTTTTCAATTCTTCAATTCGTGTTCTTTTCGTTTTCCCAGCCATTCTTCATCGTTCCTGTATCATCAGTAATCATCCCCTTCGTTCACATAACCATCCCATCCCAGAAACCCTTAGATTAATTTTCAGATCCGTTTTTGAACCCTAATTCTGTCCTGAAACTGACCACCGAGCCAAATCGAAAACTACCCGTGCGTTTTTGCTGAATTTTGGATATGTTCTTCATAACCCTAAGTTGTAACTTGTGTTAAAATTTGAGCTTATTCGGAATTGAATTGCTTAGGTTACTGTCGTCGCCTATTCAGCGTATTTGTGGGTAGAATTTCAGGAAATTTCCATTCGATTGTTCATAGTTATATTTGGATTGAATCTTTCATACTTGACGTTGTTCGATCCTTAGCTTCCGCGTTTATTGTGATCGCATCATATAAATTTTGGCATCAGAGCCACGTCAGTTTTGCTGATCGTGGTTCAATCCAAATAGGTGTCGTGACATATTAGGGGGCAAAAAAAGAAAAAAAAAAAAAAAAAGAGAGAAAAAAAAAAAAAGAAGAGAAGAAAAGAGTTAATCGAAGGCCCTAGTGTGTCACAGTGTGTTCGTAATTTGTTCTTGCATCATTCGTGTATTGGGTAGTAGTTGTGTCTTCGTTTCTTCGAGTTTTCGTCGGTAGAACTTAAAACGGACGTAACTTTTGATCGGCTTATCCGCTCAACCGCCATAATACCTTTTCAGAAATGTCTCGACGAGACCTAGAAGTTAACACTGCTACGCCGTGTTCGGTTCGAGTTTAGGCCAAAAAACAGCCGTTTGAAGGTGTTACCGTCCAGTTCAAAAAAAAAAAAAAAAAAAAAAAAAAAAAAAAAAGTCTATATTATTTGAGTACATTGGATAGTGTAGGTTTCAGTTCCTAAGTCGATTCAAAGTCGGGTTAGTGCTCATAACTTGTTACTACTTATATCCAAAGTTCCTAGATAGCCTTTCCTTTCTTTCTTATTTCCTGCCTTTCTCCCTTTTCAGCTTTCCTTGTTTGCTTAGCCATTAACTAGCCACCCTTCCTTGTTTCCTTAATTGTTAGCCTTCTTAATCCCTTTACCTAGTTTGTATTCCTTGCCTTGCCGTGCATTACCCCACATTGCAACAACTTCGTGTTTCTTTCTACACCTGTGATCCAAGCCGAGAGTCAAGTTCGAGTTCTTGATTCAGGCCGAGAAGTCCACATCGGTTCTGCCTTGAATTTGGAATTTGAGGTTTAGAGGCTATTGTGACTGCAAATTGAGTGATATACACGAGTGAATTGAGTGACATACACGAGTGTATAAACATCTGAGAGAACAAACGAGTGATTGTGAGGAATTGTGATGAACTGTGAGGTTTAGACTTGTTTTTTTTTCTTTCACGTTTGCTCGTTTTGCAGGGTACCATGAAGTCTGGAGACGGTGCCAATAAACCCAACAGCCCACCCAAATCAAATATTACACCTAATGAGGATTCCTCATCGTCTCAGCAGCAGCCTTGGGATGCTAAGTATCACTTTGATGCTATGGCCCAACACTTTGAGAGACGGAGTCGATTACTAGAACAGAAGCTGGATGATTCGATGGGTAAAGTAATGGCACAGTTCGAACGTCTCAACACTCGAACAATATTACCTCCACCGATCAGAAATCAACCTATCCACCAGCAAGAGCAAGAGCCACCATTCAGACGACAGCCTGTCCACCGAGAGACACCACATCGTCCCCAGCCCCAGCCTGTGTTTGAGCATATTTCTGATGATGAACATGAAGAAGAACATGAACATGATGGCTATAATGAGGAATCAGAGGCAGAATTCGAGTTTCCATGGAGGAATCAGAGACGTGACCGTCGACGTCCACCTCCACCTCCTAGGCGTGATTTCCGTGCCAACCAGCGCCGACACGTCGATGCGGAAAGCTTGTTAAACAACATCAAAACAAGCATCCCAGAGTTTGAGGGGTTACATGACCCTGATGTGTACCTTGATTGGGAGAGGAAGGTCAACAAGATCTTCGACTGTTATGACTTTCCTGAGTTGAAGAAGGTTCAGCTTGCTTCTTTGGAGTTCAGAGGGTATGCAGCCTCATGGTGGGAAAATCAGCAAGAGAGAAGACGCCGAGATCGATATCCACCTATTGACACTTGGCAAGAGATGAAGGATGTGATGAGAGGCAGATTTATCCCAGTACATTATGAACGAGAACTTGAGAAGAAGTTGAACAGGGTTAAACAAGGCACTCGTTCGATTGAGGAGTACCACAAGGAGCTCGAGACAGCCATGAACCGAGTCGGAAAGGAAGAGACATTGGTTGCCACAATCAACCGATACATTGAGGGAATGAATCCAGACATAGCATGTGAAGTCGAGTTGAGGGACTTCACCAGCATTGAGGCTATGATTCACTATGCCTCTATTGTTGAACGGCAGTTCAGAGAGGGACGCAGAAAATCATTCCAGTCGGCACCAGCCCGGACGCCGTGGACAGCCACGCCGAGGACAGCTCCTGCACGTCCTCAGAACCAGTCCACGCAGCCAGTTCACCGTTCTGAGCAGTCTGCACCCCAGCCCTCTCGCAGATCTGATTACAGCTCGTCTGCACAGAATCGGACCCCTCCACCTCGACCCACCCCATCTAGCCAGCCGCAGCAGAACAGTACTCCAGGAAGAGCACGTGACGTTCAGTGTCACAAGTGCAAAGGATGGGGACACTTCCAAGCCCAGTGTCCGAATCGTAGAGTTTTATTCCTCACCGAGCAGAATGAGTTAGAATCAGCGAGTGAAGAGGAATTTAAAGAAGAAGGAGAAGTAAAAGGGGATACTGAGCAGCCCCTAGTCAGCTCACTCCTGGGCGACATTGATATTGTGGATGAGCAGCCGAAGCAAACGCACGTCAGCCTTGTTTCGATCCGAGCATTGAGCCTTATTCGAGAGGAAGAACAGAATGATCAGCGGGAGAACATCTTTTATTCACGCTGTTCCATTCAGGATAAGGTGTGCTCGCTCATCATTGATAGTGGAAGCGTTGTAAACGCCATTAGTCAGTATGCAGTGGGGAAGCTGAATTTGACCCCACAAAAGCATCCAAAACCGTACCGATTGCAATGGTTGACAGACAGAGGCGAGATTCGTGTTGGATACCAGGTACCTGTCACCTTTTCTATTGGTCGTTTTACTGACACTGTTTTGTGTGACGTCATCCCTATGGAGGCGGCACATATCTTGCTTGGTCGTCCTTGGCAATTTGATAGGAAGGCGATACATGATGGATTCGCCAACACTTATGCTGTGACTCGAGAAGGACGCACCACGCGATTGTGGCCACTAGCGCCGAAAGATGTGATTGAAGATCAGCGTCGTATGTAAGAGAAGTACAAAGAAGAGAAGGAGAAGCGTGCTGAGAGCAAGCAGCCGATCCAATCTGAACCATCTACGGTCGAGTCTCAGTGTACTAAGGGAACCAAGGGCCTCCCCAAGGCTAAGGCTGCCCACGTTACCATCCCTTCCAGTTTAGATATGGCGCACCGGACTCTGTTCATCGGTGTAAAAGGAGTTCAGACCGCCATTAAATCAGGTAATGCTATTGTTCTCGTTAATTTTAAGGCTAATGATACTCCTGATGTTGTTATTCCTCCTGTTTTGCAGCCGTTGATGGAGGAGTTCAAGGATGTTTTCCCGGATGAAATTCCTAGTGGTCTGCCGCCGATTCGAGGAATTGAGCACCAGATCGACTTCCAGCCGGGAGCAGTCCTTCCAAACAGACCCGCCTACCGTACCAGCCCTGAGGAAACCAAGGAGATTGACCGTCAAGTCAAGGAGTTGCTGGAGAAGAAGCAAATTAGAGAGAGCTTGTCACCGTGCGCAGTGCCTGTCATCCTCGTTCCGAAGAAGAACAACGAATGGCGCATGTGCATGGACTGCCGAGCTATCAACAAGATAACGGTAAAGTATCGTTTCCCTATCCCTCGATTAGATGACATGTTAGATGAGTTGTCTGGAGCGTCTGTCTTTTCAAAAATTGATTTGCGTTCTGGATATTTTCAAGTGAGGATGAGTGAGGGAGATGAATGGAAGACCGCGTTCAAAACGAAACATGGATTGTATGAGTGGCTTGTGATGCCGTTTGGCCTTACCAATGCCCCTAGTACATTCATGCGACTTATGAACCATGTCTTACGTGATGTCATAGGGAAGTATGTTGTAGTATATTTTGATGATATCCTTGTCTATAGTACTTGTGTTGATGAGCATGTTAGACATCTTAGGCATGTGTTTGTGTTGCTACGTGATGCGAAATTATATGCTAATTTGTCTAAGTGTACCTTTTGTATGGATGAGGTCGTCTTTTTGGGTTTTGTTGTGAGTAGTCGTGGGATAGAAGTTGATAGGTCAAAGGTGAAAGCCATAGAGGAGTGGCCGACGCCTAAGTCATGTGCTGATGTTAGGTCTTTCCATGGTTTAGCTGGATTTTATCGTCGATTTGTGCGTGATTTTTCATCTATTGCTGCACCATTGACTGAGTTGAGTAGGAAAGACAAGAAGTTTGAGTGGGGCAAAGCCCAAGAGCATGCTTTTAACTTGCTGAAATCGAAATTGTGTAATGCTCCTTTGTTGGTTTTGCCTGATTTTGATAAAATGTTCGAGATTGAGTGTGATGCCTCCGGCATAGGGATTGGTGCTGTTTTGATGCAGGATAGGAAGCCAGTCGCCTATTTTAGTGAGAAGCTGAATGGAGCAGCCCTTAGGTACTCTACGTACGATAAGGAGTTGTATGCATTGAAGAGGTCTTTGGAGACTTGGCAGCACTACTTGAGGCCGAAAGAGTTCGTGATTCACACTGATCATGAATCTTTGAAGCATTTGAAGGGACAACAGAACTTGAACTCACGTCATGCTCGATGGGTTGAGTTCATAGAGTCATTTCCCTATGTGATCAAGTACAAGAAAGGAGAAGAGAATGTGGTTGCTGATGCCCTTTCTCGCAGGTACGTGTTGATATCTGTTATGCATGCGCAATGTTTAGGTCTTGAGCATATTAAGAGCTTTTATGTGAATGATCCTTTCTTTGGACCTATCTTTGCATCGTGTGATGGAAAATCTAGGGTTATTGACTCGTACTATGTTTCTGAAGGTTTCTTGTTTAAGGATTCGAAGTTATGTGTCCCTAATTGTTCTATGAGGAAGTTGTTTGTGTTAGAAGCTCATGCGGGGGGTCTTATGGGTCATTTTGGTGTTGCTAAGACATTGAGTCTATTGCATGAACATTTTTATTGGCCTCGCATGAAGAGAGATGTAGAGAGAGTCTGTGCTAGATGCATTACTTGTAAAAAGGCTAAATCTAGTTCTAATCCATTTGGTTTGTACACTCCACTACCTGCACCTTCTGCACCTTGGATTGACATATCTATGGATTTTATTCTTGGTTTGCCTAAGTCTAAGTCTGGCAAAGATTCTGTGTTTGTAGTAGTTGATAGATTCTCCAAAATGTCTCATTTTATTGCTTGCAGAAAAACTGACGATGCTGTTCATATTGCTAATCTGTTCTTTCATGAAGTAGTTCGACTGCATGGCATGCCTAGGACTATTGTGTCTGATAGGGATTCTAAGTTTTCGGGACATTTTTGGCGTGTCTTATGGGGAAAGTTAGGTACTAAGCTGTTATTTTCTACTGCATGTCATCCTCAAACGGATGGTCAAACTGAAGTGGTTAATAGAACGCTAGGTACTTTACTTCGTGCTTTAGTTAAGAACAATCTCAAGTCATGGGAAGAGTGTTTACCATTTGCTGAATTTGCCTATAACAGAGTTGTGCATTCTTCTACACACATGTCTCCATTTGAGGTTGTTTATGGATTTAACCCGTTGACACCAACGGATCTTATTCCTTTGCCTACTGATCATCTTTCGAGTTTGCAAGGTTCTCGTAGAGCTGAACAGGTTCGAGAGATGCATGCTAAAGTGAAACAGAGGATCGAGCTTCAAGGTGTTAAGAACGCAACAAAGGCGAACGCCCACCGCAAGCAAGTATTGTTCAAACCTGGTGATAAGGTTTGGATACACTTCAGCCCGGGACGTTTTCCTAACTTGAGGAAGTCGAAGCTGATGCCTCGTGGTGATGGACCATTCACCGTGGTCGAGCGAGTCAATGACAATGCATACCGCATTGATCTTCCAGGTGAGTATAAGTGTTCTTCCACTTTTAATGTGGCTGATTTGTCTCCGTTTCCTGTAGATGATCAAGATGTCGAGGAGGACTTGAATTCGAGGACGAATTCTTTTCAGCAGGGGGGGAATGATGAGACGGGACCTAGCATTGAAGAAAACAATCGGGACTTGCAGCTCGGAGGACCAGTGACGAGATCGAGAGCCAAGAAGCTGCAAGGTTATTTGCAATGCTACATTCCTAAGAGATTGGAGGATGATGGAGTCGAATTTCATCAATACAAGTTGGTGAATTTGACAAGTGTTGAAGATGAAGATTTGGGCGTCCATCATTGAAGAAAAAGGAAGACAAGCCCAAGAAAACACAATTTCTTATATTTTATTTGGGCTTAAAAAAAAACTACTTTGTATTTATTTCTTAATTTAGTTTAGTCCAATTATCACAACATGTTTAGGTGATTAATTGGCCCAGTTATATTTAATTAAGGAGTCCGAAAATTAACAAGTCCAAGCCTTGTTAATTTCGAAACCTAGCTTAGGGATTAGTCTAGTATTTAAGTTATTTTCGCTGTTACTATTCACAGACAATATTGAATGAAAAAAATCGAGTTCTTCGTTTTGTCTCAAATCGCGTGCTTAGGTTCACGTCTCTATAGTTCTTGGTAGAGTTTGTTGTTGGCACTTCAAACTTGAATTCATTCGACTCGTTCGTGATATCTCGTAGTATCCGGGTTAGTCGAGCCACGAAGATTGCTCCATAAACGCGTTTCGGATTCAAGTAGATCCGGGGTTCGTTTCGGGTAAGATTCATAATTTGTTTTCGTTTTCAATTCTTCAATTCGTGTTCTTTTCGTTTTCCCAGCCATTCTTCATCGTTCCTGTATCATCAGTAATCATCCCCTTCGTTCACATAACCATCCCATCCCAGAAACCCTTAGATTAATTTTCAGATCCGTTTTTGAACCCTAATTCTGTCCTGAAACTGACCACCGAGCCAAATCGAAAACTACCCGTGCGTTTTTGCTGAATTTTGGATATGTTCTTCATAACCCTAAGTTGTAACTTGTGTTAAAATTTGAGCTTATTCGGAATTGAATTGCTTAGGTTACTGTCGTCGCCTATTCAGCGTATTTGTGGGTAGAATTTCAGGAAATTTCCATTCGATTGTTCATAGTTATATTTGGATTGAATCTTTCATACTTGACGTTGTTCGATCCTTAGCTTCCGCGTTTATTGTGATCGCATCAGATTTCCTCCTCTAAATCTCCATAGAGGAAAGCAGTTTTCACATCCATTTGATGTATCTCGAGATTGTGCAATGCAGCAATTGCGAGAAGCACCCGAATGGATATAATCCTTGTTACAGGAGCATAGGTATCGAAATAATCGTACCCTTCTTTCTGCTTAAACCCTTTGACAACCAAACGGGCCTTTTACTTGTCAATTGATCCATCGGCTTTGTATTTCCTTTTAAGGATCCATTTGCACCCCAAGGGTTTACACCCTTCGGGCAAATCAACCAACACCCAAGTGTGGTTTTGCCTAATGGACTCAATTTCACTTTGTACCGCTTCTCTCCAAAGCGGACTGTCCGATCTAGAAAAAGCTTCTTTGATCGTCGTAGGTTCTTGATCCAACATGAACACTACATAATCCGGACCAAATTGCTTTGGTTTCCGAACTCTACTACCACGTCTCAGTTCACTATCTTCCGGATTAGACCTTTGTCGTTTGCGTGACTTAGGTTCTTCATCCTCGGATTTAGAACTCGTGGCTTCACCTTCAATTCTATTGCTAGAGTTGGTTTCTACATTACCCTTGTCTTTACAAGGATATATGTGTTCAAAGAATATTGCATTCCTTGACTCGATCGTTGTACCCACAGTCATGTCGGGTACTTCCGACTTGTGGATAACAAAGCGATAGGCGCTGCTGTTATGTGCATACCCAATAAAGATACAATCAACCGTTTTAGGGCCAATTGTAACTTGTTTAGGTAGAGGCACTTCAACCTTCGCCAAACACCCCCACACTTTAAGGTATTTGTACGACGGTTTCCAACCTTTCCATAACTCATAAGGAGTAACATCTTTACCTTTGAGTGGAATCTTGTTTAATATATAGTTGGCTGTCAAGACAGCTTCCCCCCACATATTTTGGGGCAACCCTGAACTAATCAACAAAGCATTCAACATCTCCTTAAGAGTTCGATTTTTACGTTCAGCAACGCCATTTGATTGAGGTGAGTATGGAGCCGTCGTTTGATGATTTTGTTGCATAATTCCTCAAACGGAGCGACATATTCGCCACCTCTGTCACTTCGAACACTCTTAATTCGACTACTTAGTTGATTTTCGGCTTCATTCTTGAAGTGTTTGAACGCTTCAATAGCCTCATCTTTACCTCTTAAAAGATAAAGATAACAATATCTCGTGCAATCATCGATGAACGTGATAAAATACTTCTTACCACCACGAGTTTGCACATACTTTAAATCACACACATCGGTGTGAATTAAATCAAGGGGTTTCGTGCTCCGCTCAACCGAATGAAACGGTGGTTTTGTCATTTTTGCCTCAACACAAACTTCACATTTGTTTTGAGTGTTAACTTCATTTAACTTTAGTAAATCTAAATTTACTAATCGTTTTATAGCATTTAGATTAACATGTCCTAATCTACAATGCCATAAATTAGAGCACTCAACAATGTAAGAGGAAGTAGTAGCATTTTCATTACTCTCAATAGATTTTGGTACATGGCGTATAGCCAATACATTCAACCTAAAGAGACCATCAGAGAGGTAACCCTTTCCAAGAAAAGTACCACTCTTTGACAAAATAAACTTGTCAGACTCAAAAACTAGTCTAAACCCCTTATTAACTAGAATAGAGCCCGAGACCAAGTTCTTTCGGATGTCGGGAACATGCAGCACGTTCTTCAAAGTTAGAGAATTCCCGGATGTAAGCTTTAGCACCACATCTCCAACTCCGACAACCACGGACGAAGCTTGGTTCCCCATGTTGAGCTTCCTCCCCTCAACAACTTGATAGGTAACAAACTTGTTCCTATCGGCACACACGTGCGCAATAGCGCCAGTGTCGATGAACCAGCCTCCCGGCTTTTCGACTTGGTTGACCTCCTTGGTGACCACAGCCGTAAAGTCTTCTTTCACCCACTCACCATCTTTTTCGGCGACGTTGGCAGCATGTTTCTTCTTCTTCTTGTTCTTGGGCTTCTTGCAGTCCTTCGCAGTATGCCCATGCTTGCCACAATTGTAGCAATCACCATCAAACTTCTTCGATGGTCCCTTCGCCTTGCCTTTGTCTTTGGCATTTAGGCGATCACGCTTGTTGGAGGGACCGCCCTTCTCCATCAAATTCACCTTGGCATCAGACGGTGCTTTTGGTTTGTCTTGATCGCGCACATCAGACTCGATGCGTAGCTTCACAATCAAGTCTTCAAGAGTCATCTCCTTTCGCCTGTGCTTAAGGTAGCTCTTGAAGTCCTTCCAATGAGGGGGCAACTTCTCGATCAATGTTGCAACCACGAACGCGTCCGGAAGGACCATCCCCTCAGCATGGACGTCATGTACAATGAGTTGGAACTCTTGTACTTGCTCCATCATTGGTCGAGAATCGACCATCTTGTAATCCAAGTATCGTGCTACCACAAACTTCTTCGTACCCGCATCATCGCTACGGTACTTCTTATCTAACGCCTCCCAAATTCCTTTGGAGGTGTTGACACCGGAGTACACATTGTACAAGCCATCATTCAAGGCATTTAGGATGAAATTCTTGCACAAGTAGTCTCCATTTCGCCAATTGTCGTAGAAGGCTCGAACATGGAAGTTGGCCTCCTCCGCACTTGGTACAGGTGGTTCATCTTCCGTTAGGAAGTTCGCCACCCCCAATGTTGTTAAATAAAACAACATCTTTTGTTGCCACCTTTTGAAGTCGGCTCCTCCGAACTTCGGCGGTTTCTCGGCGGGTGGCATCACCCTTGGTGCCGAGCTCGCTCCCATCAGGGAGCCACTTGGGTTAGGCCCATAGGCCGCCCCCACAGTTGAGCCCATGAAAGGTGCTCCAACAGTTCCACTAAAAGTGGAACCCACGGTGCCGCTTGAAGCAGAACCACCGCTTGACAGAAATGGGTTATTGAAAGCCCACGAACTTGAAGGCATGGTCGAACCTCCGGTGTTTGAATTCATTGCAGATGCTGTTGTAAAGCTTGGCAATGAAGTAGTCATTGTTGACGGAACAGTGGCGGACATGGTGGATGGCAATGTTGAAGCTCCAATGGACGAGTCGGTGGAAGCGGCAACACTTGTCATCTTCGAATAGGTGATTGAACTTCAAACTCCTTGGAACGGCAAGTACTAATTCGTCTTGCGTTTGTTTGGAAAAGTAGAACTTGCCGGGCGTACAATACAATCGAAGATTACAAGTGAAATAAGAAAAAACTACGAACAAAGTGAAATTTGAAGTCGAGTCGAGGAAACCCTCTTTCCGCAAGACGAATTACGCCCCGAGTGCTCGCGGATTTGGCGCTTCGTCCCCAAAGATAAAACGACTTCTCGTCTTCTTAGTAGCAGCACCACAAACTAAGAAGCTCCGGCGAACTGGAAATAAAAGGAGAAGGAACTGAGCTCAAAAACTGAATGCAGTAGAAGAGATGATGCAAAATGCTTTGAGTTGTGTGTCCTAGAATGGCCTGCAGAGCCTTCTATTTATAGGCTGCTCATTCAGGAGGGACATCAATGCCATAAAGGCATTAACAGCCACTAAGGTAGTGGGTTAGTGGTGGAGTGGAAGAGGCTGACTGTTCAGCTGAAGAGACACTTTCCAGAGTCTTCTTCCGGATGGGCCACGAATTGGGCTGGACGGGTAGGCCTCATTAGAATTGGGCTGGGCAATTGGGCTTCCACATGGCCCAAAATACTATATATTTTGTGGTCCAAAAAATATAGTACACAAGACCCCAAGCCAAAGGCCCAAAGGACCACCCAAAGGACCAATTGCCAAGATCCAAGATCCACGGCCACGGCCACGGCCACGAAACCCGAGCCCGAGCCCGAGCCCGAGCCGTCCGTGCCGTCCGGCACGGACGGTGGGGCCGGATCGAGTGTGTGCTCACGCGAGAGCCCAACCACACACTTATCCACTTACTTGGCCCACTTGTTATTAAGCTCACATGTTTAAACACTTTTAAACAGCACACCACATTAATATTTAATCAATGTGGTATAACTTACACTTCATTAACTAATGAAGTAACTCTCCACCAAACTTTGAACATTTATATCTCACTCACCGGAAATCGGTTTTGAGCCTATAAATATACCACGCTCATCTACTCCACGAGTAGAACAATAATCTAATATTTAATTTATGTAATAAATTAAATATTTATTATTATTTATTTGGTCAAAAACCAAATTTCCAACAAAAGTAAAAGGTGATGCTATTCGGCCATAATTAATATTAATATGTAATTGTCTATGTATTTATGCTAAATTTTTTTTAGCTTTCATGAGAAAATTCAAAAAGTGATATAATTTATATATTTCTAACATATAAACCTTTAATTTATTTGATGATCGTGGCAACTTTAAAGATTTTGTTGCTTTTTTTATTTAAAAAAAAAAAAAAATTATGGAGAAATTTTTTTTTTTATATTCAAATTTAAAAGTAATTAAGAATATCTCTTATAAACATTTAGATATTGATTATAACTTTTAACTTATATTTTTTAAATTATGTATATTAAGAAAAATGCTCTTGTGTAGCCGGTCACATTATGGCCGAATATCATTATTGAAAGTAAAACTATATAACTAATATATATAGAAATGCTCCCTTACTTACGATGGGCACACCCACCGCTGATGTGGCAGAACCATTTTATTAACTTTTTCCATTTATGGTTGATTTTTTAGCAGGATTTAGTTTTTTTTTTTTTTTTGTAGGGTTTAGTTTTTATGGTATATATTTAAATTAAATTCTAAATTTATAACGTTGTCACGTCATCCGTGGGCACATTAAATATGCTCACGGTGGGCATTGGAGCATTCCTCCTAATACATAATATTATTATCACGATGTACTTTAGTTTAGTTTAAATTAAAGTTCGCTTCTTGACAAATTGTACCCTATCATTTCAATTAAGAAAAATAAATAAATAAATAAATAAACGCACTATATAGGGTCATTGGGACCGACTGATTTATTTATTTATTTATTTTAAATCGCCTATTGGATTTTATTCGAATAAGTAAAGAGGGTATTTTCATTTTTCTCAATCTTACTTAATTTATTGTATCTTTTGTTTCCATTTTGTATCTTAACAAATCAGGGTAATTTTTCGAGCCTAACCCACTTTATTTTCAAGCTATTCAGATTGGCCCGTCAATTTCGTAGCAAAATGACATCCCTAATTTTCATAATAAACTCACAAATGGAGGACGACATGTGGATCTTTTTCAATTTCTTGGGATGTTTCTTTCTTTCGAACGTCGATTTGGGAATCAATTTGGGACATTCGTCGCGCATTTCTAACGTCGATCTCCGAGTCTCCATTGACATCGATTTGGGATGTTCATTTGTATTTCGAACGTTGATCTTCCATTCCCTGTAGTAAAATTCAATTATGTGATTCGATTCTTCTTTCCCGTTGATGATGTTGTTTCGAAATTCTGCATGATCAAATTCAGATCTCCATCCGTACTCGCTTTTGACACTGCATGGGGATTTTCTCTATTAATTATAATGTTGTTGGAATATTTCCCCATCGTTGCTGTGAAATCAAGTCTTTTTTTATTTGTTGAATGAATTGAAATATAGTGAAAGTGATAAGTGTATATGTGTTTATATAAGAACTCAGCCCTAACTTATCGAGGAAAATAGCAAGTAATAAGGAGACATGTAAAGTGCTTTCATTAGCTCGGTCTTATTTTAGTAGTATTTTATTGTATTTTTGAATTTGAAGAAACATATTTACCTTAATTTTGATTATCTTTAATTATTTTCAAATGTGATGCTGATATTTTACAACATGAGGTATTTCTATTTATTTGTTTGTTGAATAAAATATCAAAGTAGCATTTATTTTATATTAAATTTTCGTTTCTTTTGCGACATTGATCATGCATGTTGAACAATGAAGAGTTGTTTAATTTTGTCCTAAACTATTCACCATTTAACAAATATATCCTAAACTACTATTAATAATTATAATAAAATCTACTAACTATCTATAAAACTAACAAATATACTCCGTGTTCTATATTAGGTAATAATTCTCACCAACTAATGGCTCTAATCATCGACGCAAAAATATATAAACTCCCGTGAACCAATCAGTTATAGGATATAGTGAATGTAACAAACATATAAATTAATTATGGATTGGAAAAACTAGCTGGGTCAAATTTAAATTGATCAAGTTCAAATAAAACCAAAATTAAATTCTATACTCAAAAAACAAGTTCGAAACACATATAAATCAATTAGCAAACGATTATGTCTCACAAAGTACAAGCTTAGTGATAATCATTCTTGCCGAATATAAGAATTGATCATGTACATAAATTTTAACACACGAAAAAAAAAAAGAAGCAAAAAAGCAAAATAATACTATTGCAATGGAATTAAAAATTCCAACAGCTTCTTCCGTCTTTAATTGGCATACAACACTTCAAAGAAAAGGAAAATAAAGAAAACAAACTAATCTAAATTGATCGGCGTAAAGAAAAATAAAACCTCAAACTCAAAATTACCTAGCAGTCGCCCCTCAATAATCAAATCTAACATTTAAATAAAAGTTGAAGTTCTGAAGTAATAAGAATTATTGTAAATAATCTACAAACTAATTTTCTTTCTTTTCTTTTATACTCCATATAACTTCAAAATCTAAAACGGGATTCTCTTCTTTTTTCTATTTGATGAACAATATATCTAACGATTGTACATGATTGTAATATATGTATAACTACATCATACAATTGCCCTTATATATTATGTGTATAATAGGGGTATATATAATAAGAAACTAAATATTGTAAACAAGATATTTTTTATAATATAATATATAAATAGATAATTAAATATATCTACACGCAACATATATTTAATTAACAATGGCAAATATATCCTAAGTCGTATTTAGGGAAAGTTTTGTTCTTAATGATTATTTATGATTTTTATTTTTATTTTTTCTGTCAGCTTATATAAGTACATATAAACTTGTAGTATTTTATTTTATTTTATGTTTCTGCGAAGACGATTCAAATTCATGTACGATTAAATTAAAGCTAACTTACATTTATATGTAATAAGCGGACAAAAAATATTAGGGTTACAAAATGAGTAGGTAGGTTGGTAGGGCCCCCCACTTCATATTTTTCATTTATTTATAAACATTTTTTGCTGTAAAAATTAGGTAGGATCAACTCTTTTCTCAAAATAACACAATACAACCAACATGGTGGATCAAACAAATGCAATTAAAATTAATAGGACAAATATCAATTCAGAGAGTTGCATTGTAAGATGGGATCGGTGCTATGGAGCAAATTCTGTATATTTTGCTTGATTTTCTTTTCTTTTTCTCTTTATTTTTTGTGCAATTATAACTTAAAACGACTAGTTTCATTTAGAATTTTCAGAAAGTCGATTCTACATTCAATTCAATTTTTATGAAGCCTGATTTCCTGCAGATTTCTTAGGGATGCAAATTATAAATAAAACCTAAAAAGGAATATAAAATAAATTAAAACTCAACAATGATTCGATTAGGCTAATTAAAGAGGCTAAAAGGTGATGTTTAATTATCATCAAGATTTTTGTTTTCGAATTAAGAGTCCATGTGTAATTTAATATAGTTAAAAAGATTGGCTCTTCACATGTAGACGAAATACGAATTATACAAAAAAAAAAAAAAAAAACTTTAATCTGTATTTTTGATTGATCTAAATCTAATTGGGTGTATAAAATAAATCATCATTGTAGAATTAACGAATTATAACAGAAGTTAATTTAAAATTAAATTGCTACTTCTTCGAAAGCGTCATGTTCCAATTTCCAACGCAAATTTGCTCGCCAACTCTTTATTGATGTGACGAATCATCTTTAGGTTAATTAAACATACTTCATTCAGTTTTAATAATAATAATAATAATAATAATAATAATAATAATAATAATAAATGCACTAAATATTTAAGTCTTCTCTTAATTTCTTCTTATTATTCTTTTGTAATACTCATAATTAGCGCTAGGATAGGATAAGGAGAGAGACGCATTTTAATTAGCGCACGAAAGGGCTAATCGCGGTTGCGGCACACGCGGCAGAGGCAAAACCTAGAGCTAAATTGTTCAGCAACCCATGGGGACGGTGGCTCGCGGAAATCATCACGCACACCGTTACGACAGCAGTAAAACCGACGGCGCTCATAACGTCTGCGCCGGCATACACGCCGCGGTGGTGAAAGCGACGACGAGCCTTAAGGAAAACAGACAAAAGGAAGGCGATCGTGAAGAAAACAACGACCGACGCGAACGCAAACATGTGCTCCTTGTCTTGTGGCTTGAGTCCGCGCAACAGCATTGTTACACACAGAACACCGCCGGTGACGAAGGCTTCAACCCCAGCAAGTACGTTTTCCGGCACGATTGGAATCACACGATTTGCCGCAGCCTGCTCCACCGCCCTGCTGGAAATATATATATATTAGAAAAACTTGAGAAATTAATACAATTGACGATAGATAGATACTCCATTTGAAAAGATACCCTTGTTGTTCTGCCATTGGAGAGAGAGTAAAAGAGGGAGGGACGGTCTGTGATTTTCTTTGGATGGGAAGAACAAACGGCGCCTAAAACTCTAAAGTGATCGAAGTGAATGAACCTACACCCTTACGCCTTCCCTTAGGGCATCTCCAACCCTCCACTAAAAAAAAAAAACTCATTTTGCAGTTTCTGTCATATCAAACAGTAATTCATTCTCAACCCAAAAACTCAAATCCAAACCCATAAGAATATTCTCTATATATTCCTTTCTATACCACTTTTAATATTTTTACATTATCATCTACATATTTGTGAATATTACACTTTAGACCCACTAAAATTTTTAAAATCACTTTCAAGATCATGTATTACTTATATAATTGACCAAAAAAATTGGCCCAAAACATAAACTATTAAAAAAATGCCCAAAATTAAAATTAAAATTAAATTAAATAAGTAGAAAAAGCCCAATTAATAGCCCATTCAAGTAGAAAACCTAGCTAACCCATTAAACTAGTAAAACGGCCGCTCATTTAAGTTTTTATTTTCATCGTCGTCTTCTTCTTCTTCTTCTTCGTGTTTCTGTCTCTCTTCTGCGTCTGCTTCTTCTGCTCTTCTTTTTTTTCTTCCTTAATCTCTCTTCTATTCAACCACAAATACAACGAAACAATAGGAGAAGGACTACAATACAATATTTGAAGATCAAAAAAGTTTTTGCGTTTTTGCTACAGTAGCAACGCATATATGCGTTTGGAGGAGAGAGAAATAGGTCAAAAACGCAAAATGGGATGCGATTTGCAGCTGGGTTGGGGGTAAATTCCTTATATATACTCTCTCCGTCCCCCAATAAAAGTCCCCTCTTGGGTGAATAAATGTCCACATTCGGATGAATATGGACTTATTAGGGGACTTTTATTGGGGGACGGAGGGAGTATATATATAGTGGTTTCAGAGGCGGTTTTGGGCATGTGTGGCATGGGCAACCGCACAGAGCCCCCGAAAAATTAGGGCCCCGGAAATGTGGTCTCCTATGTATTAATTATATATTTAAAAACATTACAAATTTTTTTATTAGATACCCTTTGGTGCAGTGGTATTAGTGTGGAGGGTCTCCGGCTTTTTTTTTTGAAGACAAAGGTTCGAATCCCATCTGCTCCCAGTTAATTTTCTTTTTAAAGTCAACAATTGAATTAAATTTGTACTATTGAGAAATTGAGGCCCACTTAATTTAGTAAAAAAAAAGTTCCTCTATTTCCTTTTTTTTTTATCCGAATTAAGAGACTGTAATTATAGTTGGGGCCCCAATAGTAGAGTAAAAAAAATGTTTATCAATAAAAAAAGGCCAAATTTTAATTAAAAAAAATATAATAGTATTAAAAAAAGGCCAAAATTTGAAAATTGCACGGGGCCTCTGAATTCCTTGCACCGCCTCTGAGTGGCTTTATTTGTTTTTCTATTGGCTCTGCTGCTGTGCTAGGGTTAAGTTAGAGAGAGAGAGAGAGAGAGTTTTCTGCGTAAACAAAACAACAAATATTTTATAGCAACTCTGCTCTGCCTTTTGTCGATTGAAATACATACATAGGGATGTCAATCGGGCCAACCCGAGCGGGTTTGGGTCAGCTTTATCGGGTTTCGGGTTATTCGGTTCGGGTTGAATCGGGTTGAGTTTTTTTCGGGCTAGAAATTTTCAACCCTAACCCTAAACTTCAGGGCTCAGGCTAGCCCGTCAGGCCAAGAAGTTGACGATTTTTTTCATAAATAATAATTTTATAAAATTAAATAAATCATGTTATACCATCGAAGTCACTTTATTTCGTATTATGTTACTCCAACTTGCATAATATAAATAAGTAGCTCAATGAGATGTGAATATATTTTTCTTTTAATGATTATATTAATCATTTTTTATTATGTAGTGAAATACAAAATAGAGAAAATATTATGATGAATAAAACTTATAATAGAAAATTGTAGTAATATTTTTCACAAATATTTGAATCAAGACATAAATTTTAATATTTGAAACAAAGTAATAAAAATCAACACTTAATTAATGAAAACTTTCGGGTTATCGGGCCAACCCGCCAAGTTTCCGGGCTAGCCCTATCGGGTTTCGGGCTATTCGGTTCGGGCCATTCGGGTTGAAATTTTTTTTGGGTTATAAATATTCAACCCTAACCCGGTTTTGGCTCGGGTTACTCGGGTCAACCCGCGGGTTTCGGGCTAAATTGACATCCCTATACATACATACGGATCGGAAGACAGAGAAAGAGAAAAAGAAAATAAAGTCGACCAATAGAATTTTTTTGACGCCAGTCTGAGAGGAACCAGAGATTTTGAAATAGAGTGTTGTTTTAATTTCTTGGGGTTTACCAAAGAATTATCGATCGAGCCCATCCTCTTGGAGTAATTGCAATCAAATGTTAAAGCCGTTGCATGGTGTATATTACTAATACGCACTTAGTAACTAATAATAATTGGGTCTATAGTCAAGCCCAAGTGCGCAACATGCATCTTCTTCTATAGCTTTTTTTTTTTTTTTTTTTTTTTTCTGTTTCTTTATTAGAAAATTATGGGCTCTGCAATTTATTTATTAAAAAAATATTTATAAATATTATATTGTTATTGTCAAAATTTCTTGCCGAATTTTATTTCAATTAACTTGAGAATATCCAAAATATACTAGCCATTGGGGTTGCCTTCCTCCACTTCATCAGGAATTTGAGGCATAGTTTATATATTCGCTAATTACATTCGATATTCAATCAAACAAATTAAATAACAAACATTTCTTTCATGCTTGAAAGATTAATTATTGCGAATGACGGATCGACGCCAGCTAGCCCTCAATAAAACTGATAGTGATTAGTAAAAAGGTGAAAATCTTAAAGTTTGAAAGTAGAACGCATTTATAATCATCCATGAACAAAGCCTTATTGCTAAAACCAAAAATAAATAAATAAATGAGAATCAAGCAGTAGAACATTAAAAAACGTGGAGTTCTTCCTAAACCAAAATATCATGCGTCTATTAAAAATATAAAATAAAATAAAATAAAATAAAAAGATTGACATAATAAATTCCAAAATATCATCCATTCATAATTCGCTATATGAAATTTTACAGTGGAACCCTATTGGTTTGAAAAAATTGTTTCATACGCAGAGATAGACACCGTTTGTTGACTTCGGTTCTGTGGAGAATTCTTTCTCCATTTGAAAAGAGAGAGAGAGAGAGCATGCAGTCTACTTTTATATGTACTGCAAAACACTCCAAATGATTTTCATAATTTTTTATTAGGAAACAATTATTTCTCGACAAAAAACAGGAAACACTTACTAAATAAGTACACTTTTTCAATCGTACAGGAATTTCAATTGTCTTCGCAAAAAAAAAAAAAAACAATTAGAGTACGTAACAAAATATAATAAAATAAAAATCATAGTAATCATTATAACAAAATCTTTAGAAAACTTTCCCTAAACCCGACTTAAGTATTTTTCATTGTTAATATATGTTGTGTGTTGATATATTTAATTATTTAGATAAATGAGTGATCCTCTAATTCTGAAAAGAACAAAAGAAGAATAAGAAATTGACAAGACTTAAATAATTTAGAGTCTAATATTAGTGATAATGGTACAAAATAGCCACTTAAGTTAACAAAAAATAAAATCTAGCCACAAACTTAAAAATATATAAATTATAGTCACTTTTAATATGAAGAGACATAAATACCCTTAATGAATATTAATAAAATAAATAAAATAAAAAATAAAAACCCAGAAACCACCCTACCCTTTTTCTCTTCTTCCCTTCTTCCTCACACCGCACGATCTTCTTACTGTTGCTTTTTTTTTCTTCTTTCTTTCCTTTTTTTTTTTATTTCCTTATGCTTCTTACTCTCCATCTCCCCACCCTACCTCCACTTTATTTGATTCTCTCAAAACTACAAATAGATTCTACTCTCTAAAATCTCTCCTAAACACCAGAGATTTCAAGAATCCTCTATGGCTCCACTATCCTTGTCGACAACTGTACGCAAATTATAAAAATCATAGCATGAACACCCATACTCTTGGAATTATAGCTTTGAATTCTCTACTTCTGATTTTGAATTTGTCAACTCATCACATTCTCTGCAATCGAGAGCAAGAATCTTTTGGGGAATAAAAAAATTTAAAATTTACTGAGAACTACGTGGCTAGAAGCACATGAAAGTGGCATTATTTCACTAGAGTTAGAATACTTTAGTTAGTGGAAGACTAACTACGAGGCAAGAAAAAATTAAAGCCAATTAGGGTTGCATACAGGCTACAGCACCATCATCGCCATAATTCCAAGCGTAGATTGGAAATTAGGATTTCTTAATTATTTGAAAAAATTGATTTGATGTTGATCCTTGGTGTTCGTTGGAAGCAGTGGTCCTCGTGGCAGGTAGTGGTGGCCGTTGACGGCGGTCGATAGGGAGGGTGGTCGACAGCAATATTCAGCTTTTTATTTTCCATTTTTTTTTAATTTTTAGATTTTTATTCAATGTTTAGAGTTATAGAGAAATGATCCCCTACCCACCGTGGGCACGCTTAATGTGCCCACGGCTGACGTGGTGGTGCCACGTCAATGATTTTTCCTTTTAGGGTTTAGTTTTTTTTGTTAGGGTTTAGTTTTTTTTGGTAGGGTTTATTTTTATAAGGAATACTAATTAATTTTTTCCTTAAATATAATGCCGCCACCTCATCCTTGGGCATATTAAGCATGCCCACGGTGGGTAGGGGAGCATTACTCATATATATATTTTGTAATTCTCAGAATTTTATAATTTTAAAAAAAAAAATCTCAATTTCACATTTTTCTTATAAATTAAAGGGCATATATATGAGAAAATAGCTAAAGAAAGTGAGGGTATTCCACAATTCATGTAAATCAATACTACCTCCGTCTCGCTATGTTTG
This sequence comes from Mentha longifolia, assembly GCA_001642375.2. NCBI lineage: Eukaryota > Viridiplantae > Streptophyta > Magnoliopsida > Lamiales > Lamiaceae > Mentha > Mentha longifolia. Next base: position 31,528,820 of record CM038116.1, on the reverse strand, counting down.
ACACTTTTCTTTTCGGCGAGAGAATTAAGACGGAAGTGATTAGTGTGTAAAGTTTAATGTGTGTAGGCATATGGTGTTGTTTATGTATTTATACATATTTTAAAATAAGAGCATCATAGATGCATAAAAATATATTCATGTTTGATCTTAAATGAAAGATCGTATCGAGACCTTTAATTTGGTATAAAAATTATAAAAATCCAAGAATAAACGATCAAGTTATGACAATTTAAAGTTTTAGAATTTAAATTATATTGGGATGTGTGCTGAAAAGTGAAAAGTGAGTGGATGGTGAGATTTAATTATAGAAAGTTAAGTGTAATAAGGGAGTGTTAATTATTTCCCAAAAAGAAAAGGTGTCAAACATAGTGAGACGGCCCAAAAAGGAAAATATGTCAAAGATAGCGAGACGGAGGGAGTAATAAACAATAATTGTATTCCACAATCCTATCAAGTTTATAAAAAATCCAATTAAATGAATAAAAAAGTAATAAAAAATAATTGTATTCCACAATCCTATCAAGTTTATAAAAAATCCATTTAAATGAATAAAAAAGTTAGCCATACTCTATACTTTATGAATACACCTAAATATCACATGAATAAATTAATTAACTAATGAAATTTTAAAAAAAAATAATAATAAAAAAAGCCCACCAAATACTCTCTCCGTCCCCTTTAAATAGCATATTTGCTATTTTAGTCCGTCCCATTTATTAGCTACATTTCTTTTTTTGGCAAAGAATATGTGGCTACAATAAACTCTCTCTCCTTAGAATTGATTATAGCCACATATACCCTCCTTCTTTGGTATTTATGCCCAAACCAAATGTACTACTTATAAAATTGAAATGGATTTTTTTTTTAAATAAAAAAAGATTATATTAATTGCAAGAATGAGACCACAAAATTGGCATCACATCATGCTTTAGTTTGAATAAACTACTAGATCAACTTACAACTTTAAACTATATCTCCAAATTCAGAGAAATTGCAAGAACTAGAAAGAATGACATCACAATAAACAACAAAGGTAATGACATACTCCGTATATCATAATAAAACTATTTTTTGATCAGACGACTGAGACATCATCTTTCTTCTCTTCATCTTTCTTCTCTTCTTTCTCTTTCTCTTTGATATGTTGTAAGAGTTTACGTACACGGAAATGAGTGTTCCAATGGAGCATGAGAAAATACAACACTGATCTCCTTCTCAACCATCTCTCTCCTATCTCTCTCTCTCCTCTTCGGTGCAGTGTCTCAAGTCTCATTCCCAAAGCAAGATTTGCTATGACATCAGGAAGAAAGGTTACAAAGATTAAACCCGGAAGAAAAGCCTCTAAACGAGATTTTACTGCGTCTGGTAAATGGATTAGTGCAACAATCACAACGACTATAGGGCATGCACATAAGTAACCTAAACAGTGCAAGTTATTGTTTAGCATTATTTTCCGCAACTCCAAATCTATCTCCCCCTTAACATCTGCAAAATTAATTAATTCCAAATTAGTATTAGTTTCATTTAAGATAGTACAATATTTTCCAAGATATATTTTTTTTTACATATAATTTTCGAAATGGAAAAGAATGTTGATTCCTTATCATGGTTAATTAACTCACAAGTAAATGGCCTGGGGAAGGTTGGCGTTGCTTTGGGAGTCTCCTTGTTGATTGTGATGTTCACCTTCAATTCTGTAAATTGATATATCACATATATATTCCAATAATAGAAAATTAAAAATTGACAATTAATTATAATTTAACCCACCATTAATTGGAGTGTTGATGGTTGATGAATTATTCTCCATAATCAATCTCAACTCTGTAGTCCGATGATTCTCCATACTCAACTTTAAATCTGCACTTCGATTCTCGCTGCTTAATTTTAAATCTGCAATATTGGTGGAATTCTCCATGATGAAGAAATCAATTTTTAATTATTTGTTTTGTTGAATGAAAAATGAAAGTAATTAGCATGTGTAGATGGATATAAACTATAAATAGTGAATCGAAATGGTGAACGAAATCCCTACGAACTAGGAATGAAACGAAATGCAAAACTAACCCTAAAATATCAAGGAAAAGTAGAAGTATTAAGTACATATTGAGTTAAAAAAAAAACAAAAAAAAAAGTGTTTAATTAGGCTATTTTCATTTCTCATCAATCTTACTTTATTAAGATTATCCAACATTTTGTTTTTATGGATGATTATCCAAAATTTTTGATACAAAACATGCATATTTGAGAAAAAAAATAATGATCACCATTCGCTTCACGAATTTAAAATTATTATATATATAAAGATTTCACCGATTTACAATTGAATATTCAATATTTATTTCCAATTAAGCTTCTTATATAAATCCGAGCTTCTGGAATCTTTATATACACTATTATAAATGTATATTCGCACTACAACAAAATGCTCAAATAGTGACATAATTTTAAAGGAATTGTAACACTTATAAATGTCACTAAAAAAATTGTGACACTTTATGGTTGAGCGACTGATATGCTTATCATAAAAATAAATGTGTGTCACTAAATTTAGTGACATTTGAGAGTGTAACTAATCTTTATGACATATATAAGTGTAGCTAATCTTTGTGACATATGAAAGTGTAACTATTCTTTGACAATTATTTACGATTATTTCTTAAAAAATATTTTATAAAATTTTATAATTTATTTATTATAGCTCGTTTGTGAATAGGAATTGATGCCCCGATCCTCCACTCTAAACATGCACTTGGAGAGGAATTAATTAATTCTTAACATTGCTTGTTGATCCTTCTCATTAAAATACATTCATTTTTCTTGTAATTTTTCTATGTGGGATAATTCTTGTAGCAAAAAGCATTTAAATTGTTAATGTGATATATGAAAGTGTATGTTTATGTCATGGAGAGGGAGAGAAAAAAAAGAGATTGTGACACGCCTATGTGTAACAAAAATATTTTGTGAAAATTTAAGGTGTAGCAAAATTTAGTGACATGTATAGATGTCACAAAATTTGCTACATTTCTAAATGTAACAAATTTATTTACATTTTTAGGTATCACAAAATATTATAGATGCATGTACAAGTGTAGTTAAATTTAACTACACCTAAAAATGGAACAATTTTTGTAACAAATCTTTTTGTGTCACTAAAATTGTGTCACTATTTGACATTTTTATTGTAGTGTCGAATAGGAAATATTCTTCTTTATATGTACTCCTATTATCCTTTCAATTAAGAAAAAAATTAAATCATTAATAATTCCACTATATTTAGGGTCATTGGGGCCGACAGGAATAGGATAGTTTTTTTTTTAAATCGCCTACTAGATTTTAATTGAATAAGTAATGATGGTATTTTCATCTCACTCTTACTTAATTTATTTTATTTTGTATCTTGAAAAAAATAAGGGTCATTAATTTGCTCCTAGTTTTTTTCCATAGCTAAGGATCGCTACCTTATAGATACCCCTATATATACTGCATACACAAAAATGCTAAGATAAAAATTTTGTATCAGTCCGATCGTACAATGCGACTAAGTTTTGAAAGCAAAATAAATTACTTAGCTCAATTAATCCACTTGATCCACAACCCAAAAAGAATGCCTCATAAAAACATTTAATGGACGTCGATGTGAGTTCGGCTGATACAAGTGTCTCTAAAATGCTAATTAGCACTAGTAATTACTTTCAGTTTTTCATTCAATAAAATAAATCAATTCAATATCGAATCACATAGTTGAGATTGATGCTGGAGAAGAATTCTAAATCGACGTCACCGTCGATTTTCAATCTAACGTTGAGTTAATTTTTTAAGAAAATTATATATGTTGAAGATTCCTTAGGGTTTAATTCTTTTTTTTTTTTTTTTTCAAGAAATATCAGATATATATAAATAGTCAACTCCTTACGGGGGGAGGAATATAATTTATGGCGAGGATGAACCAAAAGTGCTCATCCTCTAAAGTACAACTCAATCACCTACAACCGAAACGCCCACTCAAGGGGGCATATATACAAACGAGCTAATCAGATAAAGAATGGAGCTTGACAAAAAATATGCACTAAGATCTAACTGTGCAATATGAAATTAGGATAACCAAGCTGGTCCATCCTAACCAGAGACAAAAAACCGTGCAACAGCAATATCCAATCCAATCATCAAAACACAAAACAAGCAGAAATAAAAAAAGTGTCCAGCACTTTAACCAAAAACAGTCAATTCTGCAAAACACACAGCTGGATCAACATCTCACTTCATCAGCATCCCCGTCTTCATCATTAACATCAGCCAGCTCTTCTTCAGCATCTGCATCATCACCATCATCTTCCCCTTTTTATGAAGAAAGCAGGAGAGCAAGCATCTGGTTTTGGTGTTTACAAGAGACAAGCAATGTCGGCGACTGAGTGAGTGGTTGCGTCATTGCAGGAGGCTGAGTGACATTGACAATGGGATTGACCATTGATGATTCGAAGGCATGGAGTCTAAATCCGGATGCTTGATAGATGACGAAAGGGTTGAAGCATTTGACTTATGGAGTAGAAGGCAAAGGAATTAGAGCCAGATTTGGAGTGGTTTAGGTCGGTGTGGTTGTAGATGTGAGAGAGACAGAGAAGATGAAAGAGCAAGACAGAGAAGACAAATAGTAGAATAACAGAGAGAAAGAGGTGTGCTCACAGATTTAAAGAGGGTTTGTTGGTCCCGAAAGTGACTTACACAAGGAGAGGGGGGGTGAATACGTGTGTAGAGAAGTGTTTAACTTCTCTTTCGTTTTTCAGCCTTTTTAACAAGTAGTCGCTTGGAAGGCTTGGAAGGCTTTCAAAGCTTCTCGCTTGTGTGAGTGTTATGCGGAATGTGATGAGACTTAATTTTCTCGCGAATTAAAACCGGATTAATATATGGAGCGTGTGTGTGTGAATGCAGTAAATCAAAGCTTGTAAATAAAGTAAAGAACACAAACGCTTTATAGTGGTTCGGAGCAACTCTCCCATGTCCACTTGGTGTGGCTGCTGGGATAAGGATTCTCGCTTAGGGTTTGTTTTTGTAGAGTGAGAATCCTTTACAATGAAAATTAGGAGTAAAGGGATAAGGATTCTCAAGAGCAAGGTTATGGATATGATCGTTGAACCTAAAAGTAGAACGAAATTGCTAATTACTCAAGAACATAAGATTCTTGAGGACACACTAAAGTTTTAAAGTGGTTTGAAGAACTAAAGGAAAGTTTGTGAGATCGATTGCTTGAGTTCTGTAGGCAATTAAATTTACAGCCTATTAAATCACGCCATGTGGAAATAAAGCATTAAATATTTAATTATATTTGCTATTTATAATTTTGGGATTGAATTAAATATAATTCCAAGATTAAATAGATATATAATTAATATTTATACATGTGGAATTTTCGGCCAATCAGAAGCTGCCACGTGTCAAATCTGCACAATATATTAAATATTTTGTGTAGATAAGTACAAATATTGAGGAGCCAATCAAATTATGACGCCTCAGCATCAAAGCCCATCTTGAAGGCCCAAAAGCCCACCAAGCCTGCTCCTCTACACCTATAAATAGGGGTCTATGGAGAGCTCATAAATCACACACACACATCAGAAATATTAGAGAGCTCTAGAGAAAAATATAAATTCTCTACGAATTTTCTACAATACAATATCCAAGGCCTTCTTCGTGTGTTCTTCGTGGGAAGCATCGCGTTCTTCGCCGAAATCTGCCCAAACCTGCATTTGATCCGGACGTCCTCCGAATCAACGCGTTTCTCGCCGGAATCGTTTCAAATCTGCGTTTCTTGCTGGAATCGTCACAAAACCGCGTTTCTTGTCGAAGTCGTCTTAAATCCGCGTTCTTCGTCAGAATCGTCTCAAAGCCGCGTTTCTCGCCGAAGTCTACTCAAATCTACGTTTAATCCGGAAACAAGACCAAAGCCCTTCGGATTAACGCCACAAATTCAAACACCAAATTCAAGGAGATCAAGGAGTACTAAATTCTCCACAAATCTCGAAAGTTGCTCAAGGTTCGATCAAGAAGCAAATAGGAGAGAGAATCAGAGGAACTGTGGAGACCGCAACCCACATCAACTCAAGTTCTCAAATAGTTTATTTGTACACATTTATTTGTATTTATTAAATTAAATATATATAAATTTTGTGTTTACAAATTTTGGCACGCCCAGTGGGACAACTCTACCTTTCATCTCTCGTCTCCGTCAAAATCTTGATCGATGACTGCTCCAACCAAAACAACGGAAACCGCAAGTGATGCTGGATCGCAGATCAGCGGGACTGTTACACGACTACAAGCCAAGAAACTTCAAGAAGCTTCCAAGCCAACCTCCGCTGAAGCAAAAGATCTACCCTCGCCCAACATCGACGGAAGATGTGTGGACGAAGAAGATGACTCCGACTATGTAGGAAATCAGTCAATTGAGGAACTCTCCATGATGGCTAACGCTACAACCATGGAGGAGCAAGTTGCAAATCTCACCAAGATGATCGAGGGTTTAACTAAGCACATACAAGCACAAGATGCTGAAATTGCGAAGCTTCGACTCAAAAGTGGTGAATCAAGCCAAACACATGATGAAGGAAGTGAAGAGGACAACGATGTGGAGAAACCTGAAAAGAAAACACCCGAAAGAAAAAAAACTATCTGATGATATCCTCATCTCTGCCGATGGTCTCATCCAAGTGGACTAACTCAAGGACTTCATTGAAGGCGCAATAAAAAGCAAATTTGAAGGAAGCTCCAAGTCCTCCATTGTCTACTCAAAGCCATATACTCAAAGGATCGATCATTTGAGGATGCCTCTTGGTTATCAACCCCCTAAGTTCCAACAATTTGATGGAAATGGCAATCCTCGTCAACATGTGGCTCACTTTGTGGAGACGTGCAACAATGCTGGCACCTATGGAGATCATTTGGTTAAGCAATTTGTTCGATCGCTTAAAGGAAATGCTTTCGATTGGTACACCGACTTGGAGTCAAACTCAATCGACAACTGGGAGCAACTAGAACATGAATTCCTCAACCGCTTTTATAGCACTAGAAGAACTGTTAGCATGGTGGAACTCACAAGTTCTCGACAATTCAAAGATGAACCTGTAATTGACTACATCAACAGGTGGAGGAATCTTTGTCTAAACTGCAAAGACCGGTTGTCCGAGTCATCTGCTATTGAAATGTGCATTCAAGGGATGCATTGGGGCCTGCAATACATTCTGCGAGGAATCCAGCCAAGAACGTTCGAAGAACTAGCCACAAGGGCTCATGACATGGAACTAAGCATGGCGGCAAGTGGGATCAACGGACCACCAGTTCACGATTCTCATACGTCTAAAGAAAAACAAGACTTCAAGAGAGGAGCCAAGTCCTTTGAAAAGACACCCAAGAAAGAATCAATGGCAGTAAAAGCAACTTCTGTTAAGTTCGTGAGGAAGAACGATAGCCAAAGTGAAAAGCCAAAAGTTCCTCAAGACATGGGACAAAGAAGGCTCACCCTAAAAGAGATGCAAGAAAAACAATATCCTTTTCTTGACTCGGACGTCTCTGGGATATTTGATGACTTGCTCAAAGAAGGGCTTATTGAGTTGCCAGAAATGAAACGACCGAATGAGTCAGGCCTAACGGATGATCCTAAATATTGCAAGTACCATCGTTTAGTTGGACATCCAATCCATGATTGTTTCATCTTTAAAGAGAAGGTCATGCAACTGGCTCGGCAAGGAAAAATAGTGCTCGATGAAGATAATGTCGCCACAAATGTCATCACCACTGAAGCTACAGAAATAGTTGGCGCTGGGGCATTATACGAGTCAAATGCCGATACTCTTGCAATCACATTTTCGATGAAGATCTGCAACTTGGAGGGGAACCTCATAATAGGCCATTGTTTGTGAGTTGCTATACTCAGGAGCAAAGAGTTAATAGGATACTCATCGATGGGGGTTCTGCAGTCAACATTTTGCCACTAAGGACACTAAGAGAATTGGGGATTCAAGTAGAAGAGCTTTCGAGCAATCGATTGATGATCCAAGGATTCAATCATGAAGGACAAAGAACTCTTGGCACTATAGCTAGACCTGTTAATAGATGATATGAGTTCGACTGTATTATTCCAAGTGATTGACGCTAGTACATCTTATAACATGCTTCTTGGCCGACCATGGTTGCATGAAAATGGTGTCGTCGCATCCACATGGCATCAATGCTTCAAATACTATCAAGATGGCATGGTGAAGAAAGTGATGGGAGATCATAAGCCTTTCACTGAGGCCGAATCACATTTTGCTGAAGCAAAATACTTCATGGTTAAAACAAAAGCTCTGAAAGAAATACAAAAGGGGTGTGATAAAGAGGTCAATGAAAGGCAAGAAGGCACCCCCTTGAAAGGATTCACTTTACCTTTAACTAAGATCGATACCAAAAAACCAATCCCTCCACCACTCGAAGGATTTGTCAGACCTAAGCAAGGTGCCGCAATCGAGCATGGAGAACTCTCTAACCAAGAAATTTCAAAGCATTTTGGCCCAAAGGCATACAATCTTCTTGTTAAAGCTGGATATGGTTCACAAGAAAAGTCCACAAAGGAATCTCCTTTGAAGGTGGTGCAAAATCGTGACATCGAATCTACCCAAAAGGTGTCAAAAAGGAGCATCATGGTAACTCAAAACACCAAGGTTGGTTTGGGATTCACTCCAAAAAGTCCTGTTCGTATTGCTATCAAAAGAGTCAGTACTAACTATGTCTTTGAGGGGGAAATTGCAGAAAGCTTTACCGACAAAAGGAAGGTGCAACGGGTGTCTGCCTTCGAAAGACTTGGATCTCGACATGTCTCTGTCTTCAAAAGGCTCGGAAAGGGCAAGAATGTGAGGAAGAAAATCTCAAAAGATGATCAAGGGTTACTTCAAACTCATAAATTGAGAAGTGTAATCCCATCTCGCATGAGGAGATGTACCACCTTATCAGTGTCTTATGGAAAAGAGTTGAAGGTTAAAATGACGACGGTCATTTTTACAAAAACTGTTGAAGACGATGAAGATAGAGAGAGTGTAGGTTCATCTTACCACATCATTGAGCTAAGTGAAGAAGAAGTCATTGAAGAAGATGCTGAAATAACTCCTCAACAATTCGAAGATGGTGTGAACTCTACCATTGATGAGCTAAAAAAAGTTAACTTGGGCACTATGGAAGATCTTCGACCTACTTACATCAGTGCATTGTTGACTAAGGATGAAGAAAATTCATATGTTGAACTTCTTAAAGAATTCAAAGATGTATTTGCATGGTCATACAAAGAAATGCCCGGATTGAGTCCAAAGATAGTTGTGCATCATCTAGCTGTCAAGAAAGAAGCCCGACCCATCAAGCAGGCTCAACGTCGGTTCCGACCAGAACTGGTCCCATTGATTGAAGCTGAAGTGAATAAGCTCATCGACGTTGGGTTCATCAGGGAAGTCAAGTATCCAACGTGGATATCCAGCATTGTTCCCGTAAGGAAGAAAAATGGGCAAATCCGTGTGTGTGTAGATTTCAGAGACTTGAATGAAGCATGCCCTAAGGACGATTTTCCACTTCCAATCGCCGAGCTAATGATTGATGCCACAACTGGTCACGAAGCGTTATCCTTCATGGATGGATCTTAAAAAATTCGCATGTCACCACAAGATGAGGAGTTGACAGCATTCCGCATACCAAAAGGGATATACTGCTACACGGTAATGCCATTTGGGTTGAAAAATGCCGGCGCTGCATACCAAAGAGCCATGCAGAAGATTTTTGATGACATTCTTCACAAGAATATTGAATGCTATGTGGATGATGTTGTGGTAAAGTCAAAGAAGCGTAGTGACCATCTGCAAGACTTGAGAATGGTTTTTGAGCAATTGAGAAGACATCAGTTGAAAATAAATCCATTAAAATGTGCTTTTGGGGTAAAATCAGGCAAATTCCTTGGATTCATCGTTCGTCATCAAGGTATAGAGATTGAACAAGCAAAAATTGATGCCATACTCAAGATGCCCGAACCTCGGAATATACATGAGTTGAAAAGTCTACAAGGCAAATTGGCATACCTACGAAGGTTCATCTCAAACCTAGCTGGAAGATGTCAACCATTCAGTCAAATCATGAAAAAGGGTATACCTTTTGAGTGGGACGAATCATGTAGTAATGCTTTTAAGAGCATCAAAGCTTACTTGACCAAACCTCCGGTTTTAACTGCACCAGTCGCAGGTCGTCCTTTAATCTTGTATATTGCTGCTCAAGAACGTTCTATGGGTGCATTGCTCGCACAAGAAAATGAGAATGGAAAGGAAAATGCATTGTATTACTTGAGCAGAATGATGACACCAAATGAATTGAAGTATTCTCCGATTGAGAAACTATGTTTGGCTTTAATCTTCTCTATCCAAAAGCTAAAGCATTACTTCCAAGCTCACACTGTTCGTCTCATTTCAAAAGCAAATCCATTGAAGTTTGTCATGTCAAGGCCAGTCTTGTCCGATAGACTTGCACAATGGTATTTACAGTTGCAGCAATTTAAAATCATTTATGTTCCTCAAAAGGCTGTCAAAGGTCAAGTATTGGCTGACTTTCTAGCTGACCATCCAATGCCTGCTGAGTGGGAACTAAGTGATGACCTTCCCGATGAGGACGCAATTATGATTGAGGTTCGCCCACCTTGGGTGATGTATTTTGATGGAGCATCTCATAGAGGAGCAGGAGCCGGAGTTGTGTTCGTGACACCCGAAAAGGAAGTACTACCATATGCTTTCACTTTGACCGAAAATTGTTCAAATAATATGGCAGAGTACCAAGCATTTATCCTGGGATTGGAAATGGCTATGGATGCAAAACAGTTGCACTTGAGAGTATATGGAGATTCTAAATTGGTGGTGAACCAATTGATGGGATTGTATGAGGTGAAGAAACCTGAATTGCTACCATATGTCAAGTATGCCCAAAGGATCATGGCATGGTTGGGGGATGTTGAAATTGAGCATGTCTCGAGAAGTGAAAATAAGCAGGCCGATGCGCTAGCAAAACTCGCCTCAACAATAGCCATGTCAAATGGAAAAGTTCATATCCCGGTTTGTCAAAATTGGGTTGTACCTCCAGTTTTCGAAGATAGTGAAGATGACGAAAGCAATGCCATTGAAGTTTTTGAGATTGAAGAAGAAGATTGGCGTCAAGTCTTTGTCGACTATTTGAAGTATGATAAACTGCCAAGTGAATCACATAGAAGAGTCGATGTTCGTCGCCGAGCCACTCGTTTCATTTACTTCAAAGGAGTGCTTTACAGATGATCTTTTGATGGAGTCTTCTTGAGATGCTTAAGCAATGAAGAAGTTGTTACAGCTATGGAAGAAGCCCACTCAGGCATTTGTGGTGCCCACCAAGCAAGCCCCAAGTTACATTTCCGAATTAAAAGGATGGGTTACTATTGGCCAACAATGGTAAAAGATTGCATGGAATATGCTCAAAGGTGTCAAGCTTGTCAATTTCATGCGAATCTTATTCATCAGCCACCAGAACTGCTACACCCTACAGTCGCCTCTTGGCCTTTTGATGCTTGGGGCATGGACGTCGTGGGCCCATTGACAAAATCATCTGGGGGACACTTGTACATCTTGGCTGCAACCGACTACTTCTCAAAATGGGCCGAGGCAATACCTTTAAGAGAAGTAAAGAAGGAAACAGTTGCTGATTTCATCAAGACCCATATCATTTATCGCTATGGGATTCCTCGATACATCATCACCGATAACGGAACCCCTTTCAGCAATGCTTTGATAAATAAACTTTGTGAGAAGTTTGGATTTAAGCAAAGGAAGTCCTCAATGTATAATGTGCCTGCCAATGGATTAGCGGAAGCCTTCAACAAAACCTTGTGTAATCTGTTGAAGAAAGTCGTTGTAAAGACAAAACATGATTGGCACGAGCGGATTGGAGAAGCGTTATGGGCTTATAGAACCACTCATCGAACTCCAACACAAGCAACTCCCTACTCATTGGTATATGGTGTAGAAGTTGTTCTCCCTCTCGAACAACAAATTCCATCGCTCCGAATTGCTATCCAGGAAGGGTTGACCGAAGAAGAAAATGCCCGCTTGCGCCTTAAAGAACTGGAAGCTTTGGACGAAAAATGATTAGAAGCACAACAAAGACTTGAATGTTATCAAGCTCGTCTTTCAAAAGCTTTTAACAAGAAGGTGAGGCCGCGTTCTTTTCAAGTTGGAGATTTGGTGCTTGCTGTCAGAAGGCCGATCATCACTACTCATCGTGTCGGAAACAAATTCATATCAAGATGGGATGGTCCATATGTTGTCAAGGAAGTCTACACCAATGGGGCATACAAATTGATCTCCAACGATAACGTGAGAATCGGGCTAATCAATGGAAAGTTCTTGAAGCGGTACTACCCCTGAAAAAAAAAAAGCAACAAAAAAAAAAAGAAAAAAAAAAGAAAAAAAAGGGAAAAAAAGGAGAAAAGTAAAACGAAAAAAAAAAGAAAAAAAAAGAGAAAAAGAGTTCCATGACGCACGAGCTTAAACTGCCTGTTACTCCTGACCCGCATGAGTATAAACTATGTACGGTACCCACCAATGAGAGTGCATGTGGTTAAACTGCTAAACTTTTCCACCAAAAGTTAAATTAATGTGGTTAAACTTTATTTATCCCACCAAATGAATATATATGTGGTTAAACTATTCTATACTCCACTTTGTCTATATAGTGGTTAAATGAATAGTCACTCCTGGCCCGCATGAGTATAAACTGTGCATGGCACCCCCTCAAATCAAATTGATCTCTTGAACTACGTTTTGACTTGATTCCTTTCAAAAGGATACGTAGGCAGCTTAGATAAATTCTAAGTTCAGTCATAACTTCTATTTATCTTCTCAAGTTGGGTAATCATAAGTTCAATGCTTGGCCTTATCTTCAAGTTGGATCATTGCGATTAGGAGAATACAAATATTTGAATCAAAGCAATGCATAGATTTGAAGATGAAGAAGAGGAATTACTAAATATTTTATTCCATAAATGTTTACCACAAAAGCATTGCTAAAGGAAAGAACGAAAAAGAAAAGCAAAAAAAAAAAAGAGAAAAGAGAAGAAGAAGAAGGAGACAAGTCTAAGCAAATGGATCTTGGTCTTTAAGAGCCTCTCGTGTAGACTCCAAAAGAAGCTTCGAGTTCTTCAAACTTTCCAAAACTTCACCATCGACTGGAGGAGCATTCTTGAATTTGTCAATCTTTTCCTCCAAATCCCGAATCTCCATGCAATTGACATCAAGTAATGATTGGTGTTCCATCAAGTCCATGGTTAGCTTATCCTCTCGCTTCTTTATCTCGGTAAGTTCATCCTTGATGCGGCGAATATTAAGAATGTCTTCCTTCTCTTTCAAACGAAGTGTGTGAAGATGGACTTTGGCCTCTTGAACTTTGTTGACGGAACTCTTGTCAATCTCGTAAGATTTTGATCGTGCCTGATCATAGTCAGCAGCTCTGCTAAAAAGGGTGGTGATATCACTCTCAAGACGAGAGATGTCAAAGTCATGCTTCAAGTCCTTGATATATGAAATACCCTTGGTTATCTCCTCTTCGATAAACGACATGTCATTTACTGAAGTCCTCATGATTTTGGCTATAAGATCGTCGCAGCACTCTTTCAAGAATTTCTTAAGTCGGCCATCAAACGTCGCTTGGCTATTAAACTCAGAAACAACTCCAAGGCGGGGTCTTTTGGCAAGAGGAATGATGTCGCTTGATCGAATAGGTTCAATTGCCGAACTAGCATCTTCAGTGTCTGCTTTGTCACTCTTAGAATCCTCTTCGTCATCACCGAAGACATCCTTCATCACCTAAAAAGGAGATAAAAAGTGAGAAGTTAAATATATAAATAAATAATACAGAAAAAAAACATACCTCTTGAGCAAATGTATTCTTTTGACGGGAATTACTTTGTTCTCGATCGTCAACAAGTTCTGAAGATTTGGCTGGCTTCGTCTTTTTCCAATGACGTTCCACACTGCTGCTGGCAGAATCATCCAAGTGTACTGAAGGAGACTTTCTTTTGGAAGGACCAGCATCTTTTCTTTGCCCTTGGTCTTTAGCTACGTCAATTGTCTTCCTTTGAACTAAAGTCGTGATATTGATATCAAGAAAATTTCCATGAACTTTTCTCCACCATCTCATGTATTCGGGAGATGCCAATTTCTTGAGGTTTGAAGTCGACTTAGGAAGAATGACCTTGGCAAGAGATTTCTGCAGCAAGCAAGCTCGCCAATATTGAAGCCCTTTGTCCAAATTAGCTTCACGAACATCTAACGAAAGAATGCCGGGCGGAACCTGGTAGTATCCAAATTGACGACTGAAGCGATGAGGGCTATACGGCTCAATTATAAAGCCATCGTTAAATCTCCAAGCTAGATAGTTGGAACGGATAGCCATGAAGTAAGATTGCCTCGAAACATCCACACTCCCATCATCAATATATTCAATGTTCTCATCCTTTGTGAGCATGGTGCAATTCCACAAAATTTGGTCCCACTTGTGCATTCATTTACGAGCGTCCATGGGATTGTAATATCGTGCGCATCCTTCGCCTGCATACTGGATTATTTTGGGAGTACGGCATGGTCGATCAAGTGGATAATGTGTCTTGAAGTACTGCGCCAACCAAGCATAGACGAAATGGATCGGGAAAACAACTTGGACACGAGAAAGGTCTGAGAGTTTGGAAATCCTGTTCAGACCTCTGTAGATACTTGCCAAGGCAGGGACAGTAAGAGCAACTTGCCTCTTGTTTGCCATCATACTTGCCATCTTAAAAGTACTTGGTCGAATAGAGTTGGCATCACCTTCGGGAAGGACGAATGTACATAACCAGCAGGAGAGGTAGGCAGCCAAATGTGTCTCATCCCAATGCTTCTCTTTAATTTCAAGTTTGGAAAATGGAATCTTTTCCATAGAAGTCCATGTTGTATACTTTGGTAGCTCACCAGAAGGATTGGAAGTTGACTTGAGAGCTGCGGACTTCTTTTCCTTGCGAGGAGGAGGTGGTTGATAGCGTGTGACCTTCCTTGACCAAAACTTGATCCAATCTTCGGCCGAAACCGAAGAATTTGAAGTATTGCCTCTGGTCCGAAGAAAGTGATAAGCATGAAATAGATGCTTGCAGCTCGCCGGGTTGAGTCGTTTGCCTCCTTTCTCGCCGATGAGTTCCTCCGCGCGTGGCACCATCTCATCATATAGCGTACCATTCATAGGGAGTCCAGAAAGGACATGTAGATCCCATAATGAAATGGATAGCTCGCCCGACGATGTCAGTAGAGTGTTCGTAGACGGACACCATGCTTCGCAGAAAGCTTTGATGATGTCCGTATTACGATCATATGTGAAGAGAGAAGCGTATACAGAGTCGTAGATTCCGATCTTGTCAAGATCATCCTCATATCGACTAAGGATATCTTCACTCCACTCCCAATAGCCTTTGATGTAGTGAGCTTCTCCGGCAAACTCCACGTCATCCTTCCAAGAAAGCTTTTCATCGACGATGCGTCTTCCCAAAGATGGTAATGTGCTGACATCTCCCATTGAATGATGATGAGCAGATTACAGAATCCAGACTGTAGACGATTTGGGCAGATCGAACGCACGGGACCATCCTCCTTTGTAAATTGGATTGACGAACTTAGGCCAGTCCTCCGCATCTCCACTAACTAGAGATATGTGAGTCCTCAAACGTGTCGCTTTCTCCATGCGTTGCTTATCGTCATCTAAGATCGCCAGGTGAGGTTTCCCCACGAAAGTGACGTCCTTAAAGTAAACCATCTTGCAGCTGCATTAGAAAAAAAGGGGACAAGTAGAAAGGAGGAAGTCATCAAGATATATACGCGGTAAAATAAATATGGGGTTTTTGATGCTTGAGAGAAGAGCTGAAGTAATTTATCAAACGGATTGTGTACACACATGTATATCCGTCTAGTGTCAAATTTTGATAAAGGAAAGAAAAGGACCACCATATATATATATCACATGTGTATACTGTACATATATGTATAGGTTTTTAATATTATATATATATATATACATGTCTATATCCATATGTTTATGTATGTACATGTATATAATATACAAACCTATAAAAGCATAAATCAAGGGAGATGGTAATTGATGGCATATGTTGGTATTAGATTAAGAAGCACGCATGGGGCAATTTTCAAAGTTAGTGATCATGAACATGGGTTAATATTTAAAAAGGAATTCTCATTCATGCGATTAGTCAGGAGTTAAACAAAGTAATTTGTACTGAGGCATCACGATTTGTAGACATATGTGATCGCAAGAAGAGCAAAAGAAAAGAAAGAAAAGAAAGAAAAAAAAGAAGAAAAAGAAGCACGACAGCAGTTTCAGGAAAAAAGATGTTTTGTGTGGCAATTCATCAAACGAGTTGTGTGCATAATAAGTGAGGAGTTAGAGACTCTAAAAGCTATGAACACAATGCCAGATTCAATCATGGTACGTGATTTGTAGACGGCAAGCATGAAGTTCTACAGTTCATATACAGCATGAAAAGAAAGAAGAGGATAAAATCTTACAGTCGGAGATGGAAATTCGATGGTTGAGATCCTCGTCTACAGCAGCAGCAAGATTCGTCTGAAATCTTCCTTAGCAGCAGCTGCCCCTTTACGAGAAGTCGCTGAATTAATCTACGTCAGCTTGGATTGTATGCGAGAGATGATTGTGAAAGAAAAGACAGAGGAGGAGCAGTATATATATAAATCTCCATGAAAGAATTCGAGTAGGGAAAGGAATCCATATTTGAGTTCGAGTAGGAGAAGGAATTGAAGTTGAAATCTGCTAATTTATTATGGAAGGAGTTCGTCTGCTTTCAAGGGTAACAATTCTTGAAATTGATTCAGAAGGGAAGACAGTATTCGAAAGGGAGAAGGATTAGGATTTCCTATTCATTTCCTGCATTGCTGTATCGGCGGAATTAATGTGTTGGACAAATTGATTTGTTTTACACATTTTAATTTCATATGGGTCAAAGCTTTGGTTTCAATAAATAACTAGTTATTGAACCAATGATAAAAAGATAGAGAAATTCTTCTAGGGTGATTTTAAACATAGCCACCTTTTTTTTCACTATAGCCTCTCATTTAAAATAATAAATATAATATAAAAAAGTGTACATCTATACCCTTTTAGAGTTTTAGCCCTCATTATAAAAAATCTTATTATATATGACACCACGCCATTACCGTAATATTGGAGAAAAGAAAACCAAAAAAGTTATTTGCCAGAACTCCATTGATACTCAATTCTCGAAATTGAATAATAAAATTGTGTGTGAAGACAAAACGAATTCAAATATTTTTATGAAAGACAAGAACAATCTACGCACAAGGAAAGATATGATGTCAGATTTTTTTCGAAGCAAATTGCTAGTCTTTGGATTTAAATTTCTCCAATCTATATCAAACCCAAGATGTACGTGCTATCGAAGTTTTAAATTCCAAAAAGTTTTTCTGAATAATTGTATGGGTATTCTAAAATTGCTTCTCATGTTGGGATCAAACAATAGTATATATGTGTGTTTTATCGTAGACTTATCTAATAATTTTATAGATTATTATATCATGAATAAAGCCTGTCTTGAGAAGAGTAATCAAATTCTGTGTTTTTTTTTTTTTTTTGGAGTAGAAGTCCGATTTTTGCCTTTTGGAGAAGAAGGTAATGGAAATGTATAGCCCCAACGCCGTGAAGGGGGAGGGGTTATGGGGTAGTAAAAATTTTCTTTTAATCATAATTTTAAATTGGGACTAAAGGGTATAAACGTACATTAATAATTATTTTTATTATTATATTAAAAAAGGGGCTATAGTGAGAAAAATGATGGCTATGTTTAAAATCCCCCATTCTTCTACTTTGTTAATTGGATCAACAATTGCAAAGTATGGCCCACTTGTTGCTTTTAGTTAAATACTAAATGATACACGAAGGATGAAATGCAAATTGGGTAATTAAAATCCTTATCTATCCCAACCAAATTCACTCCTGAATACGAGTATAAACTATTTACAAAATCAAGTTCTAGAACTCCTAAATACGAGTATAAACTATTTACAAAATCAAGTTCAAGAACTCCTTGACATGAGTATAAACCGTTTACAAATCCAAATTCAAGTTTAAGAACTCCTAAATACGAGTATAAACTGTTTACAAATCCAAATTCAAGTTCAAGAACTCCTAAATACGAGTATAAACTATTTATAAATTCAAATCAAGTTCAAGAACTCCTCGATATGAGTTTAAACTATCAAATAAATTTCGAGACTCGTCCATTTCCAAGACAACTCGTCCTTGAACAAGTCTCGATGGGGCAATTTGTAGGCAATTTAATTTATAGCCTATTAAATCACGCCATGTGGAAATAAAGCATTAAATATTTAATTATATTTGCTATTTATAATTTTGGGATTGAATTAAATATAATTCCAAGATTAAATAGATATATAATTAATATTTATACATGTGGAATTTTCGGCCAATCAGAAGCTGCCACGTGTCAAATATGCACAATATATTAAATATTTTGTGTAGATAAGTACAAATATTGAGGAGTCAATCAAATTATGACACCTCAGTATCAAAGCCCATCTTGAAGGCCCAAAAGCCCACCAAGCCTGCTTCTCTACACCTATAAATAGGGGTCTATGGAGAGCTCATAAATCACACACACACATCAGAAATATTAGAGAGCTCTAGAGCAGAATACAAATTCTCTACGAATTTTCTACAATACAATATCCAAGGCCTTCTTCGTGTGTTCTTCGTGGGAAGCATCGCGTTCTTCGCCGAAATCTGCCCAAACCTGCATTTGATCCGGACGTCCTCCGAATCAACGCGTTTCTCGCCGGAATCGTTTCAAATCTGCGTTTCTTGCTGGAATCGTCACAAAACCGCGTTTCTTGTCGAAGTCGTCTCAAATCCGCGTTCTTCGTCAGAATCGTCTCAAAGCCGCGTTTCTCGCCGAAGTCTGCTCAAATCTACGTTTAATCCGGAAACAAGGCCAAAGCCCTTCGGATTAACGCCACAAATTCAAACACCAAATTCAAGGAGATCAAGGAGTACTAAATTCTCCACAAATCTCGAAAGTTGCTCAAAGTTCGATCAAGAAGCAAATAGGAGAGAGAATCAGAGGAACTGTGGAGACCGCAACCCACATCAACTCAAGTTCTCAAATAGTTTATTTGTACACATTTATTTGTATTTATTAAATTAAATATATATAAATTTTGTGTTTACAAGTTCTTGCTTGAGATATGATTGCTTGTGTATGTATTTAGTGTGAGCAACTCTTTCTATTTATAGTAAGAGGAACCCTACTTCTCGTTGAGAGAGAAGAGGTTGCGTGTTCCTCATTTTCCAGAAAAGTCAGCGTGTTGTCAGGTGCTTTTCAGACTGTGGTATTAGGAAGGGATGTGCGCCGAACCTAGAAGCATGGCAGCCTTCACCTAACCTTGACTTTTCGGAATATAGCTTTATCCGTTTTGCGATAGTGTGTTGACACGCAAGCCCTTTATGCGGCTATTGTCAGACCTCCGAAAGTTTGAAAATCAAACTTGGAGTCTATGAGTCAACTTATCACATTGGCACAAATTGACGCTTTAAGTTCAGCTTCGTATCTGAGACGCTTTGAGTGAGCTGATTTAAGAGCGCTTGCTTCCACTGAACGGTAGCATGCTCTAAGCATCTTTGTCTTGAAAGTGTTTCCCATAAGCTTTGCAAGTCTTGTCTACTGACGCATTCATTGTCGATGTCGCTTTGCATCGTGACGCTTTGCGATCTTTTACAGCTTTATAATCTGCGCTTCTAGACAAATGAAAGCTTCCTAACATGCAAGTTTTACTAAACAATAGGTAGTCTAGATTCATCAAAAATAATATGGGAAATATTCTACTAGGATTTTGGAATCGAATCAAAACAAATTATTTATTAACTTGATTCAAGTTCCCCCTTAACATAACATTCCAACAGGGTTGAAACTAAGATATGGAGAGAGAGTCGAAATAATGGAGATAAGTGTAAGTGAACTATCCAAACTTTGAGGTATATTCACTATATCCCACAGAAATAATAAGAGATCCAAACAGTATGAAACTTTCAAGGGAAGTGTTCCATCACACTCCCTAAAACCACGTTGCTATACTCTGCATTTTTTAAAGTATGAATTATATCTGGTTAGATATATTTATTTATTTATGTGTGTATATATATATATATTTTTTTCTTCTTTTTTATTTTATTTTAAATTACACCGTTTTTCAAGGAGACACTTATGCAGAATCTTTGAAAATGACTATGCTTCAAGTTATACGTTTTTTTATTATTTTTTATTTTTTTAAATAAATAAAATGAATATACTAGCCAGAACATCGTCAATTGCACAAAGCAGAATGCAGAGCAAGCAACATCCACCTACTTATCAGATGGAACACATCCCTGAGGTTTGAACTACATCAACTTGATCCTGGTGTGGGTATGTAGGCAACCATAGTTGAATGGTGTAGCTAGTTGGGTGATTTGTAGTTCGGTGTTCGTCCAAAATTTGAGGTTGATCAAATGATGGACGAGGTGGAGAATTGTAGTGATTTTGGGCCATGCACGGATCATGCTTGGCTATGGTCTTGAAGGCACGGACCGTGCTTAAGGGCCAAAACTAGCCTTCGTTCTGTTGTGAGGCATGGACCGTGCGTCTGTGGTGCAACTGACGCATAGACCGTGCGTCAACTGCTGTGGACAGGATTCATTTCTATTTAACCTCATTTGTGTTAGAATAGGGTTAGGGTTATGGGAAAACAGAGAGAGCGCGAGAGAAACACAAATTGGGTGGAAACAAGAGTGTTTGTGAGGGAGTGATTGTACGAGGAAGAAGGATTTCTTCTCTTGGATTAGAATCAGTGTACCTCAACCATAGATGAACTTGCGAGTTGTGCTCGTTTCTAGTTGAACTCTCGATGACCTCCGTGAATGTAGGCTTTTCCGAACCATGTAAATCTTTTGTTCATTGTCTTCATCGCTTTCGGTTTACTTGTATTGGCTATTGCTTGTTGTTTGATTGTGAAACTTCGGCTAATGATTTGATCAAAACATATACTACCTCCATCCCACTTTATTAGTCTCATTTGCCATTTTGGTCCATCCCACTTATTAGTCACATTTCCTAAAATGGTAAAAAACTTGTGGCTACAATTAACTCTCTCTCCTTATAATTGATTATATCCACATATCCTCTTCTTTATTGGTTTATGTGCCCAAATGAAATGAGACTAATTAGAAGGGATGGAGGTAGTATTTCTTAGGTGATTAGCTTCTGCATGTGCTAGGGTCTAATTGATTGTATATCGTTTATCTCCAACACGTATGTTCTCTTATTTTCCAAAATTTCAGGAGGCTAGCAAGCGAAATAACAACTTGTTACCACCTATGGGCAATCCTTGCTTTAGTTGTTTTAGGATTTAATGAATTCATGACCCTTTTAAGGTACTCTAGTCAATCATTATATTGTTGATTTTATTTTCTGACTAGTATCGCACGTAAATATATTTTCTTTTAATTAATTTTGAAAAATATGTTAAAAATAAAACTACTCCCTCCGTCCTCCATTTACTGACCCTATTGACTTTTTAGATAATTTTAAAGCTTTGTGATGATGGATTTAAAATCGAATTTTTGGAGTTTGGTTTTTTTTATAAGGTAGTACGAGTGTTGTAGTATCGTGTAAAAAAAAAAAACTAATCTCCAAAAATTCAATTTAAAATCTAACATCACGACACTCCAAAATCATTTAAAAAGTCAACAGGGTCAGTAAATGAAGGACAGAGGGAGTATAATTTTTTTATATTTCACTGTTTATATCATACGGAGTACTTATTAGTATTTATTATTGTGAGTTTTATGATATAGCACGTAGGAAACAATAGATTTTTGAGGAGATGAATAATGTTCTTGGAAAATTGAGAAGATAAATAAGAACGGAGAAGTAGAATTATAGTTGAAGTACGAAAAACTTTTATAAATTTAATTGAAATAATAAAATTACATTCAAAATTACTTTTATACCCTTAAAATAGATTTAGAATAAGTAGATAGATTTGTATCTGGGAGGCAGTGGAATTAGCCTAGCAGCAGTTCATACGTTTAAATCTATACACTGATCAATGCTCATGTCTTCTTTCTTTGACAGAAATCCATTGTATTTCGGCATCATTTGCGTTGCATTTCTGCTTGTAAAAGCCCTACCCTCTTTAAATTTTACTCAAGTGTAAGCAACTGTTTAATCAACTTGTTTTTGTTTGAATTAGACGTCTATCAATTTAGTACTTATTAACATATATGCTCGATTCTGTTTCTCTTCTTTCGTCTCTATTCCGACAGCTACCTGGAATTCTATCACTGTCGACCAAATTTGGTTTGTTAGCGAATTTGGTTATGGGAGTTGGTCTTAAGATAAGGCACCAAAGAGGATAGAGAGAGAGATAGGAGAGAGATGGTTGATGAGAAGGAGAGTGATGTTGTATTTTCTCATGCTTCATTGGAACACTCATTCCCGCATACGTAAATTCTTACAACGCATCAAAGAGAAAGAGGAAGTCTGTGTTGTCTAATCAAAGAATAGTTTTATGATTTCATTATCTTCGATCTAGTAGTTCAGTTAATTAATTTATTCATGTGATATTTCAATATTGTTTTGCATATAAATTTGGTAATAAGATTGTGATGTGATTGGATTGTTATTGATTTTTAATTCTTTATTTTATCTAAAGTTGCGATCATCATTTTCGATTGTTGAAAATTTGAATAAAGATTAGTATTTCCACACCATGCGCGGAGAATCAACTTAACTAGAGAATTGAAATCGGATAGGGAAAATCGAAGTGGAGTAAGCATTAAATTAAAGTTGAGTATGGAGAATCATACATGTCACACTACAAAGCTAGCTATGAACACCCCAACTAATGGTGGGTTAAAATTAGTTGGTAAAATTTGCAGGTTTCGAAGTAAGCACGAGAGAGAGATAATGTGGAGTTGTATGAAATATCTAGGGAAAATTCCTTAAACGGTATGGGTTTCAGTTTCACAGAGGCGTGCATTGAACGAAAAGAAAAAAAAGAGGAGAATCCCAAACAAAGCGTCGACCACAGCAACACCATGGAAGTCTAAAATAAAATAAAACAGAAATGAGGAAACTAGAGATAAACATTAATTACTAACATAATAATAATAATAATTAGGGCCCCATTAATAACTGATTCCAGATAAGAGGAGTTACAGTCCACCAACAATTAAACCATGGAAGTCTAAAATAAAACACATAAAAATAGACCTAGGAAATTGAAACTAGAGATTCTGCAACTCAAGTCTAACATAAATAAGCATAGGAATAAAAACTTAAAAAACATAATATATAAGACTAATAATAAAAGGGGCGGGCTATAGCTAGGTTGGGTGGACTGCAGCTTCAAAAACAAACTTTCATCCAGCTTCGATCAATGACCGATGCGGATGATTGGACCAACTGCACCAATCACAAACACATAGGCTGCGCAGAAGGAGGTGACCAAATCCACAGTGATGGAAGCCTCAAGCTTCAAGTGTTTGGGCACAGCGTACTCGAAAAGGTGGAGTACCGCCATAGCAGCCAGAGCGAAAGTCACAGCAACGCAGAAAACATTTGCCCAAAAATGATTGTATTGCGGAAACTCCCTAGCCACCCAAACCCTGTAGACTGAACAATAAAAAGAGATTATTAGCAGCAGCATGAGCAAATATGCAAGCACAATCATGACCGAGGGATTTCGTTCATTCCCAATCATAACTATCTGGAGTTCGAACGTGGCAACGCCAATCCCTACGTCAATCAGGGACATTGTTGTGAACGGGATCATAGGCATAATAGCCACAGGGGGGACTGGGACTGGGACTCCTCCTCCTCCTCCTCCTTGGATGTTATTGTCGGCCATTGAGTGAGAGAGAGAGAGAGAGAGAGAGAGAGATTGATTGATTGAGAGTGAGAGTGAGAGTGAGAGGAGCGAGTAGGATATGGTATCAAAACGCTGAGAAGTGTACATATATATAGCTGAGCTGAGGCCTGAGAGTATATGGCTTAATTTTTTTACTAATTTCTCCTATTGATTGATTCGCCATTCACAAACAACAAATTTTTTTTAAAATGGTATTCCTTGCCAGCTGCTATCTGAAATTCTCAGAATTTTGTTTCATAGCTGAGATTGACTACGGTATGGTTCTGTGCAGAGAGAGAGAGAGATCGACAGACATACAGATGGTGAATTGAAGAGAGAGAGAGAGAGAGAGAGAGAGAGATCGTACTTAATTTGTGTTTTTATCAGTTGAGTTGAGAGAGAAATGGGATTGTTTCATTTAATGTTTCCTTGGACATTTGTTCTCACGTACTGCCATAAAATATTTCGATGCATGCGGAAGTGGGGGGGCCCTACCTACTACCTACATACTTACTACTACTTTGTAACCCTAGCTAATTCGGATCCCAATTTTCTACCATTTTTTTTTTTTTTCTTCTTCTTCTTATTAGTACATGAATTTGAATCTGTCTTCGCAATAAAACAAACTATACAAGTTACTAATACTTATATAAGCTGAAACAGAAAAAAATAGAATTAAAAATCATACTAATAATCATTAGAACAAAACCGACTTAATTAGGATATATTTTCCATTGTTAATCAATATAGTACAGTATATGTTGGGGTGCAGACATATTTATTTATTTAGATTAAATGAGTGTGATCCCCTAAAAAGAACAAAAGAAGAATAAGAAGATATCGACATTGACAGACTCTTATAAATAAATTAGAGTCTAATATTAACCGACCTTGTCTCCTTATGGAATCTCATCACAACGACAATATATTATTCAATCTTTTTAATGAAATTTACCTTATCTGATCCTAAAAATAAAAACATAAAAAATAAAAAAAAATTCAATCTTTCTAGCATTACTTTCCATCTCTCTCTCTCTCTCTCTTTAATAATAATAATTCGTCTAAATGCATGTGAAGAGTCAATCTTAAATTACATATGGACTTTTACTTAACTCGAAAACAAGAATCTTGATAAACATCACCTTTTAGCATCTTTAGCCTAATCGATCGAATCGAACTAGTATTAGTATCATTGTTGAGTTTTAATTTCTTTTGTATTCCTTAATTTTTAGCTTTTATTTACACGCATGCCTAAGAAATCAGGTCATTCATCAGTATTCATAAAAAAAACTAATTGAATGTATATTCTGAAAATTCTAAATGAAAACTGCTAGCCGTTTTAAGTTACAATTGCACAAAAAGAAAAAAGAAAAAGAAAAAGAACATCAAGCATAATATACAGACAATGTTTGTTTGTTGTTTTTTGGGTTTTTTTTTTTATTTTTATTTAGTTCGAGATATTTGTTTGAAAAAAAATTTTAATTGTTATTGTAAATTCCTAGGTTGCTTTTGTAAAAAAAAAAAATTGTATGTCGTTCCAAGTTTTTCCATATAATTTATTCACATACTATATAATTGCAGAGAGTCTTGTATTAATGCACATCATCATGAAGGATTTAATTTATGTTCCAATTCTCAAGATAGAATTAAGTCTCATAAAATGACCAGCCAATTTGCAATATTTTCTTGTCCTATATTAATTGCTATTAATGTCCTTATTTGTTGCGGTTTACTTGCATAAAATTAAATTCAATACAACGAACTTCATTCATACTTGAAACTGTGCTAAAAGCCTAAAACAAAACAACTAAATAAGTTATAATTATTTTTATTTTCAATATAAACGATTAATTATTTGTTGCGTAGCAAAAGATTTTTTGCTAGTGGAGTAGTAGTATAAAACAAAAAAGGAACGTCTCCTCATTGTAACGTAGATGGTCAAATGATAAGGTTTGGGATAGGGGACTGCTTCAAGTGAGTCCAAACTCCACAAAGAAGAAGATAAACAGAGAGAAGGAGAGAAATTTCATTCATCATCGTCCTCCTCCGTATACAAGCTTCCCTCTTTTAATTAAAAAAACCCTTTCTAACGTACAACTTACTTGGGCTTGGGCATAAATAGAAATAACACATAAATAACAATACTAGGACTTAACACTTAGCCCACTAAAAACATTAAATAACTTATTACTCAATTAGATATAATCTAGCCTGTAGCAAAACTTCATATTCCATCATTTGATCGTATCAACTCTTCGCCCCTTTAAAACCACCTTGTCCTCAAGGTGGAGATTCAAATGTTCAACATAAACTTCCTTAAGGGCATAGAGCTTGAATGTTGTCCTCCTCCGAGCCACGTGAGCCTTGTACGGCCTGCTCAAACCGAGTTGTTCCACAACAAAATTGATTTTCTCACCAAGTTCTTGTATAAGCAATAGTGGAAAGTCAGTCAGCTCTAAAATTCTTTTACCATCATTTTCCTTATTAGCAATCATATAGTTAATAGGAATGATATCTGCAAATGAATGAAGCAGGGAAGTATCATTAGCAAAATAAGCATCTACAGTCTTCAGTTTTTCCTCTTCAATAGCTTGAATCTGCACCACATAATTAGTGACTGTCCCCACCTTGAAATCAAACTCATTAATGCTACTTCCATCAGCTCCGGTCTCTATTGAGCTAATCAACCCATCCTCAACCTCAACTTTTGTTTCCAATTCAGAAAACTTCAACTCACTACCTTCCTTATCCCCTAGATTTTCAAAAGCTGTTTGAGACTCTGCTACCGTAGAAATCTGGGTTAGTTTTGAGTGTAGCCTTTGGAGATCGTTGTATGGGGAGGAACCAAATCGATTTTGCAAGCTCGCAATGAACTCCGGCCATGTTGTTAGCAGATTATTGACCTGCATCCACTGGAACCACGCAGCTGCCCTTCCTTCCATATGAAAATGCACGATTTGCAGCCTCATGTGATGCGGCGTGCCATGGAAATCAAAGAAATCTTCCACTCGTAAGATCCATCCTTGCGGTTCAGTCCCATCGAATTTAGGCACATCGCTCTTCATAGATCGCAGAAGAGAGGAAATTTCAGTTTCTCCCTTTGAGTCGTTGATTCTGAACCCATATTTGCCCGAGTTCGTGTGGAGGGATTTCTTCTTCCGGAGCTCTAATTCAGCAAAACACGAATCCATCGAATGCATCAACTCCTGCAAGGTTTTGTTCGTCGCATGGATCTGACCTCCAATGTGAGTTTGTAGAGCTTTAATGGCAGCCAAGATTTCTGAAGATTCATCCATAACTCTCAATTGAGAACTTCACCCAGAATAGCCCCACCGCCGTCACAAAAGAAACAACAAACTTAATTCCTTTCCCCTCTAAAATCTGAGTTAAGCGAATGGGCAACAACCTTTAGCACAAACAATTCCACTTTTCTTTTGCTTAAGAAACTACCAGCATTTTGTCAACGAATCCCCACCTCTGAATCTATGCCTTGCTCCACCTCTCTGCTAGTTCGATATTCTTTTCTTTCTTTCTTTCTTTCTTTCTTTTTTTTTTTTTTTTTTTTTTTTTTTTTTGAACTCTCCCTTCAACAGATGCTCTGCCCCCAAACACAAACCTAACCTGAAATTGTTCTTATCCCCAAACCCGCCACCATTTTTTTTTTTTTTTTTTTTTTTTGCAGACACTCAATAAGTTAATGGAAAAATCCAAATCCACAATCCATTTGTTCAATTGATGACTCAGTTTAATAACCCATACTTTTCATATCAATATTCACGCCCAGACAATGAACAATGGGTAATAAAGGGCAAGGTGATAACAATTACCAGGAATTCGTCAAAGGCCACTTCCCCAGAGTCGACGCGAGGTGTATCGACCATGAATCTTCACCTCCGAAGTGCGCTGCTCTGCCCGTTCATCTTGAACCTTCGAGTTTTCTCTTTTCTTTTTTTTTTCTTTTTTTTGATAAAATTGAATCTTCAAAGAGAGAATCTCTCAATGAAAGCACCAGTTGATAAGGTTTGGGATAGGGGACTGCTTCAAGTGAGTCCAAACTCCACAAAGAAGAAGATAAACAGAGAGAAGGAGAGAAATTTCATTCATCATCGTCCTCCTCCGTATACAAGCTTCCCTCTTTTAATTAAAAAAACCCTTTCTAACGTACAACTTACTTGGGCTTGGGCATAAATAGAAATAACACATAAATAACAATACTAGGACTTAACACTTAGCCCACTAAAAACATTAAATAACTTATTACTCAATTAGATATAATCTAGCCTGTAGCAAAACTTCATATTCCATCATTTGATCGTAGATGGTCAAAAGTCATAGAAACATTAATTACATATGTGCTTCTTTTTTGTGTGTGTGTGTGTGTGCAAGCAATATATGTACTACATTATTAATTTTAATTGCATTTGTTTGATCCACCTTGTTGGCTGTATTGTGTTATTTTGGGAAAGTTTTGAACCCATATATATCTCCCATTTCTTTTTACACCAAAAATGTTTATGAATAAATGAAAAATATTAGACAACTTTAAATGCCGCAGGTTTGTCTCCATAAATTAAAGCAACGTACTTCTTTCTCGTTGCATCCTTGAAATTTTCAAAATTGGTGCTGAAAAAACAAAGGCATTCAAGTTTCATGTAATTAATTAATGTTGAGCTGGACTTTATTTTTTATTTAATTTTTATTGATTTTGTACAGATTTATCATAATTCCACGATTTTTTTTTATTTTTAAATTATTATTTAATTTGCAGTGTAATCGTTATTGGCTAGATATTAACGATACATCAATTGTTCGTAAGTCGTCATGATTTATGCCTGTTGTATGTTTATTTATTTAATTAAGATCAAAATACTAGCTAGTATAAATTTGTTATCTAAACCTTGTATTGTATAGGGACAAATTGTTTCTTTTTATCTTATATATACGCACGAGAGATTCTAGAATATAATTATGTTGTGGGGTTTTGATATGCATGCGATAGCAGGCTCCAGCAATAAGGAAGCCCAAAAGGAAGGAACAAGAGCCCATGTAGCTACTAGGAAGGCCCAGAAGAGAGGCCTGTTTATAGGCCCACATCTAGTAGGGTTTGAGTGAGAGGCGTAGGTTGTAATTTGTCGTTTTCCTTTGGTTTAGTTTCTCTAAGCATAAACCTGCTATATAGGCTTGCAAAGTCTGCAGCATGAGTATGGAAGAATTATTTGTAATTTTCATCTTTTATCTATGGAGTTTTGGCAGCTCGAAATGCCCTTATCTTGATACTCTGTTTTCTCATAGAAATTAGTTGTATCAATTGGTGCTTTCACTGAGAGATAATCTCTTTGAAGATCCAATCTATCCAAAAAAAAAGAGTTCGAAACAGAAGAACGGGTGGAGCAACGGCTGTTCGGAATCGATTTGGAGGAGGTCGCCGTTACTCATTGCTGAGTCGATCACCGATCTGAATTGAAGATATCATGGAGTCAGGATGCTTCCACCAGCGACGGTGAGCTTATTGAAGCAAAAGCTGATTGGGGAAGCGACGGGGCGAGATCTGGGGTTTTCGAAATATAGGAAAAATCTGTTCGGAATCGATCCGGAGGTGAATAATCGTTGATGTGTTTGACATGAGGATGCTGGACTTGTCGCAACATCCTGGTAATTGAAATTTCTTGCTCTTTATTACCAATGTTCATTATTTGGGGGTGCGAATATTGCAGAGATTGAATTATAAAAAATAAAATAAAAAAATAAAAAGTTGGATGTATTTTACATGAGATTGCATCCATCGTGTTAGCTTGGATTTAATAGTATTGTTGAATTCTTTTGTGGTAGCTAAAAAAAAAGTATTAGAGGTCAAATTTTTGTTGCTATCGTGAGTTTGATTGCTTGGAGTTCATGTTGATGGGAGTTGTTTGATTGTCTTGGCTGTGATTGGGTTGGTCATTAAATTACTTGGAATTGGATTTTGTGGTGGCGTTGGAATTTGTTTGTGCCGAAGGTTGTCGCCGTCGGCTTAGCTCAGATTTTTGGGGAGAAAGAATTAAATTTTTTGTTGGGTTCTATTTTGATTGAATTTCTGAGCTGAGAGTTATGGAGAAATCCTTAGAAATATTGGCTGCCATCAAAGCTCTACAAACTCATATTGGAGGGTAGATTCAAGAGACAAACAGAACCTTGCAGGAGTTTGTGCATTCGATGGATTCACATTTTGCAGAAGTAGAGCTCCAGCAGAAAATGTCCCTCCACACGAACTCGAGCAAATTTGGCTTCAAAATTGAAATTTCTCCTATTCTGCAATCTATGAAGAGGGACTATCAAACTGAATTTGAAGATAAACAGAGTCATGTAACTAAAGTGGCTGAAGCAATTGTAGATTCTCAACTTCATAGCCGGAAAGGGCTTCAACAAGATCGACCCACTACTTTGACAGAGAATTTGAGAAGAATTATCAAGAGAACAAAACAGAGGTGCAAGGGAAGTTTCAAGAGCATTGTGATTTTGTAGAATCTGCTGTCCATGCTCACCTGACTTCAAGAGGTCCACCAAATACAACAACTACAGTTGGGGATAAGTCGAATGCATTGTCCATGATCAAGTGTGAGTATGCAGTCCATGGTGAGATTGTGAACCTTGCTCAGAAAATACAAGAAGAGTTGAAGGTCAATCTAGATTTTCATCCTTTCGATGAGATACTCGATCAGATTCCTAGAAGAACAACTGAAGCTTTTAGTCACAGCCAAGGTATCAAATGACTGCGAGACACAATCTGCGCCGGCATCGAAGCTCGTGATGGATTCTCAGCTGATCCAAATGATATATTCTTGATAGGTGGTGCAAGCCCAGCGGTTCATATGATGATGCAGTTTTTGGTAAGATCGGAAAATGATGAAATCATTTGTCCTATTCCACAATGCCCTCTTTATTCTGCTTCAATTGCCATTCATGGAGGCTTTCTTGTTCCTTATTATCTTGACGAAGCAACGAGTTGGGGTTTGGAAGTCTATGATGCGAAGAAATAGTTGGAAACAACCAAACCCGAAACCATGATCAAAATGCAAGATAAAAGGTCTATATCTCAAGATGACATTGTGATAAACTTCTATTGCAAAATGGACATGTTATGTCATTGTTGGGGAGATACTTTACTTGAAGTCTCCTGACGATTGTTTATTTTCAGCCTCTACGCACTTGAAGAAGTCTACAAGGAGTCTTTTAGTCTCCACCTTGAGGACAAGGTGGTTTCCGAAGAGAGTGGGAATGATACGCATGTGATAGCAGGCTCCAGCAATAAGGAAGCCCAAAAGGAAGGAACAAGAGCCCAGGTAGCTACTAGGGAGGCCCAGAAGAGAGGCCTGTTTATAGGCCCACATCTAGTAGGGTTTGAGTGAGAGACGTAGGTTGTAATTTGTCATTTTCCTTTGGTTTAGTTTCTCTAAGCACAAACCTGCTATATAGGCTTGCAAAGTCTGTAGCATGAGTATGGAAGAATTATTTGTAATTTTCATCTTTTATCTATGGAGTTTTGGCAGCTCAAAATACCCTTATCTTGATACTTTGTTTTCTCATAGAAATTAGTTGTATCAGGTTTTCAATTGTTGGGAGTCCAATTGAACCAAATTTTACCATAATATATACTACTACTATATATCAAAGTGTGTTTCTTGAAATTTCATAATTCAATTTTGCCAAATTGAATAAACTGTATTTTATTTATTCTGACAATTATAAAATGATATATGACATTGTGATAAGTGAAATATCACCGCAATCATTTGTTCTATTGTATTGATAACTTTATATAGTTACAAAATACAATCAAGATAAGGAAAGAGAATAATCTAGATATTATAATATAGGAAACATAATTATCTAGAAGATTTTGGCGTATCTTCTCTAACACCCCCCCCTCAAGTGAAGTGTGGGGTTCGCCCGAACACGAAGCTTGGATCGGAAAAGCTCAAAGAGAGGTCTGGCAAGGCTTTTGGTAAAAATGTTGGCAAGCTGCAAATGAGACGGCACAAACTTAGTTTGCAACTTCCCGGAAGAAACCAACTCGCGGACAAAGTGATAATCGAGATCAATATGCTTAGCACGCTTATGAGCAACAGGATTTTGGCTCCAAAAGATTGCACTCCGATTATCACATAGAAGTATAGGTTGAGTGGAAGGCAGCACATGAAGCTCACGAAGTAAGTTGATTACCCAAATAACGTCGGCGACAGCATTAGCCAAGGCACGATACTCCGATTCACAACTTAAACGTGCAACAGTAGGTTGCTTTTTAGCGCTCCAAGAGACTATATTATCTCCCAAGAAGATTGAAAACCCGTAGGTAGAGCGACATGTGTCAGCACAACGAGCCCAATCGGCATCGGAGTAACCAATGATGAATAAAGGAGAGTGGCGAGAGAAGTTAAGCCCAAAATGGATTGTGCCTTTGACATAGCGAAAGATTCGCTTGACAACAAGAAAGTGATCTTCACTGGGCTGTTGAAGAAATTGGCTAACAAGATTAACAACATATGACAAATCTGGACGAGTAATTGTTAGATACTGCAATGCACCAACCAATGAGCAATAGAGAGTAGGATCTGAAAAAAGAGTGCCTATTTGAGACAAAACAACACCGGTCGGCAAAGGAGTAGAAATATGCTTAGAATCAAGTAACTCAACTCGAGAAAGAATATCTCGAGCATATTTGGCCCGACTCAAGAAAAGTCCGTCATCAGTATATGTAACCTCAAGACCCAAGAAGTAGTTCAAACAGCCCAAATCTTTGACTGCAAATTCTCGTTGGAGACGAGAAATAAACTACTTCAGAAGATAAGGATTATTGCCAATAACAATAATATCGTCTACATAGACGAGAAGATAAAGAAGAGATGAGCCACAACTAAAGATGAATAGAGAAGTGTCTGCTCTACTACAAATGAAACCCAAACTAAGTAAAAAGGTGCTGAAGCATTGAAACCAAGCAAGTGGAGCTTGCTTCAGCCTATAAATCGCTTTCTGCAGGCGACATACATGATCTGGAGCTTGCTTCAGCCCGTAAATTGCTTTCTTTGTCCATGGCAGCAACCCATGCCTGAGATTTTAAGGCAGATTTAATTCCCTTCGGTTCCTTCGAGGCTATTAACGCAGAGATAAGAGCAGAATGAGCAAAATTAACATTATACTTGGGTTTAAAAATACCAGATTTGGCTCTTATTTGCATGGGATGAGTGGATTGAATAACACGTGGCGGTGATGGATGTGGCAAGTCTAGTGGCACATGGTCCCCAGAATGTAAATTATCAGAACTTGATTCCTCGTGAGCATTGGTAGAGCTATGAACATGAGGTTCTGGACATAAGGCACAAGGTGCTACGGGTGAGATCACGGTTGGCATCGAGATAACATATTTTTGAATCATAAAAGGAGTTATCTGCGGCTCGATGAAACTAGAAAAATCAAGTTGATAATTAATGCCGTTCGTGGAGTTTCCTAAAAAGGGAAACAAGATTTGTCAAATTGAGCATGACGAGTAATATAAACACATAAGGTGACAGGATCGAGACACCGAAACCATTTGTAGTTGCAACTGTAGCCTAGAAAAACATAAGGAGCACTTCTCGGCATAAGTTTGTGCGAGGCATAATCACGAAGACATGGAAGTACTCGATACCTAAATGGATGAAAATTAGTATAATTAGGAATAGAGCCGAAAAGAATCTCAAATGGTGTTTTCCCTTGCAGCACAACAGATGACAACCGATTTATAGTATAGGTGGCTGCACTAAAAGCATCGAACCAGTATTCAGAAGGGATTTGAGCATTGAACATCATCGCTAACTCCATTTCTGTGATATGGCGATGCTTCCGTTCGGCTCTACCATTCTGGGCCGGCGTATATGGACAAGAGATGTGATGTTGAATCCCATGCTCACTAAAGAAACTTAACACGGAAGCATTAATAAATTTACCACCACCATCACTTTTCAAGGTCTTGAGAGCACATGAGAATTGATTGCATATGAAGGTGTGAAAATGTTTGGAAATATCAAAGAAATCAGATTTTCAATGCATCGGATATATCCAAGTACAGCGAGAATAATCGTCCACAAAAATAACATAATATTTGTAGCCATTAACAGACTGCACAGGTGCTGATCCCCACAAGTCGCAATGGACGAGTTCTAAAACAAAAGATGGCCGTTTTTCATTGATAGAAAATGACAGATGCTTGCTTTTAGCCAATTGACAAGATAAATATATCGTCAGCTTAGGCAACAAAGCAGTAACATATAAATGACCCAACTTATGCAATAAAGAAATGGTGGAAAAAGACACATGACCAAGACGAGAGTGCCAAAGCTCATACGACCTTTTAAGCTCTTGGTGTGTAAAGCAGCAACTAATCTAGAATGCCCGTGCTCGAGGATGTAAAGACCATTATCCCGTCTGCCTTAAGCCAGAATTACCTTTATTTCCTGATTCTGAATGAAAAAAGACTTGTCAGTGAACACCACATCCATAGGATAATCAGCAGTCAGCTTGCTAATAGATAAAAGATTTTTAGTAATATGTGGAACCACCAACACATTTAATAAATGAATATTTTTGGACAATGAATGAGTGCCAGTATGAGAAATTTGTAAATTAGCGCCATTACCAACGACCACCCTATCCTGACCAACATAGGGTGTATAGGAGTCAAGTTGAGAAGGAGTCGAAGTCATATGAGCGGAGGCCCCTGTATCAAGAAACCAATCTGAAGCGGTGGCAGGAGATATGGCACAACCTGCATTGAAAGCTTCTGCCAAAGTTGCACTATCAGAAGAAGATGAACGAACATAACGTTGGGCACATTTATCAGCATAATGACCGTTGGTGTGACAAATTTGACAGTGAGGTGGACGCTTATTGTTGTTAGTATAGCCATGTCCATGACCACCATGATTGTAGCCACCGTGAGAACCACCACCTCGAGAACCGCGACCACCACGTCCTTGATTATGAAAGGAATTACAACGAGATTCTTGATGAGTGGTTGTAAATGAAGCAGCAGGTCCAGGAGCAGCATGAGTTAATGAGCGTAAGAAAAGATCGAAGCTTTCCGTGCTGATCAAAACATCGGAGAAGGAAGGCAGTGGGCGGATGGCCATTTGTGATGCTGAAAATTAAGAGAAAGAAGCTCCCAAACCACGAAGAAACCAATGAACTTTGTCGAGATCGTCAACATTGAAGAGTCAGCCATATTCTGAAACATTTCGTGAACAATTGGTAAGAGAGAACAAGGTTTCACGAAGATGAGCTTCACAGGACTTAGAATCGTGACTATAAGTGGAGGAGAGTGCGAGCCAAATCTCGCGAGGAGTGGTGCAGCCAATAGTAACACTCATAGCCTCTTCTATAAGAGAAGATAATAAAAGATTGCAGAGATGCTAGTCGGACGCAAACTCTGGATTTGGGGACATGGTGCCGTCCGAAGTGATTGTCGTTGCAGGAGGAAGAGAGGAGCCATCCACAAATTTCAAAAGATCTTGACTTTGAAGAAGAGGTAAAACTTGATTCTTCCATAAAAGATAATTTGTAGAGGATAGTTTTACAGTAGTCGTGTGAATTAGAGTGCATAACAGGAGTATTTCAGAGGGAGGGGAAGGAGCCATCGAGAAGAATAAAATGGCTAGGGTTACGGTGGGATGGCTGATACCATGTGATAAGTGAAATATCACAACAATCGTTTGTTCTATTGTATTGATGACTTTATATAGTTACAAAATACAATCAAGATAAGGAAAGAGAATAATCTAGATACTATAGTACAAGAAACAGAATTATCTAGAAGATTTTGGCGTATCTTCTCTAACAGACATGACATTGCAACTGATGCATATAACGTTATTAGTACATTTCACTTATTTCGATCGAATGTAGACCATGTAGCATGCTAAAGACTTTGATTTCACACCAAGAATGGGGAAATATTCCAACAACATTACTATAATTATTAGAAAAATCCATATGCAGTCTTAAAATTGAGTACAGATGGAGATGTGAGTCTGAATTTGATCATTCGGAGTTTCGAAACAACATCATCAATGGGAAGGAAGAATCAAATCACAAATTTGAATTTGACTACGGGGAATGGAAGATCGTCGTTCAGAATAAGAAATGAATGTCCCAAATCGAAGCCAAAGGACCCTCAATGATCGACGTTCCAAAGAATTTGACAATTAACAAAATTTATACATGCTATTTTTTATGAAAACTGAATGGATTACCCGATTGATGTCCCTAATGAAAATACTCTCGATTGAATTATTTCTTCATCTTTTGATTTTGAGAATATATATAATTTAATTACGGTAAGACGGATTTGCTCTAAACCCATACATTTTATACAAATTTTGATTTTTACCTCATGCTATAAGCTTATGATCTAAAATTACAAACTATCATTTTTTTTTAATTTCCCTAAAAACTGTCGAGCAAATCGAATATGATGATGTGTCAGGCTTAATATATAGTACTCACATTTCTCCTTATTACTTGCTCTTTTCCTCGACAAGTTAGGGCAAAGTTATTATATAAACACATGTACCAATTTCACAATATATAATTCATTCAAGAAAGCAACAAAAACTTTCATTTCACACCAACAATGGGGAAATCCACCGCCATTACAGAGTTGACATTAGTTAGTAGGGAGAATTCCATGTAGTGTTAAAATTGAGTACGAATGCAAAGCTGAGTTTGATCATGCAGAATTTTGAATCCATGTCATCAACGGGAAAGAAGAATCAGATCATATGGTTGAAATTGACTGCAGACGATGGAAGATCGACATTAGAAATATAAAACAAATGTCCCAGATCAAAGCCAACGAAGCCTCAAAGATCGACGTTAGAAATATGAAACGAACGTCCCAAATCGACGCCAACAGAACCTCAAAGATCGTCCTTCGAAAGAAAGGTACGTCCTGAGATATCGAAGCTATTTAGTGCATATTTCTATGATTTTTATAGTTTGGTGTGAGTTTATTTTCATATGTTTTGTTCGTTTTTATGTGTTTATTGTGTGTGTTTTAGTCAAAGTCAAGTTTGTGAGGAGTTTTGGAAGAGAAGAGAGAAAATGAACAAAAGAATGAAGAATTGAGAGGAAAGTGGAGATCAATTTGGGATGAAATATATGCATAATATCAAATAGAAAAAACGCGTAGAAAAAACAGGGGTTGATTTTCTGTGGCTGAACTAGTTGCCTGATACCACTTGTTATGGACTGCCAGACGGGCCACCGAACCACACTAGTATGATATTATCCGCTTTGGGCCAAGCCCGCACGGTTTTCTTCTTGGGCTCCTTCCCAAAAGGCCTCGGACTTGCCCTCCTCGGGCAACTAACAGCTCATGACGTTAAGTAAGTCCAAACAATGTCGAAACTTGCTTTACGGGACCGGCTTGGTGAACATGTCAGCAGGATTATCAGCAGTACCTACTTTCATCACCTTGACTCTCTTCTCATTCCTCAAAAAATGATACCTCACATCAAAATGTTTGGTCCTCTCATGGTGGACCTGATCCTTGGCTAAACAGATAGCACTCAGGCTATCACAGAACACAACAGCTTGCTCTTTATGTAGACCAAGATCACCAACTAGCCCTTTTAGCCAAATTCCTTCTTTAGCAGCTTTTGTCAACGCCATATACTCTGCTTCAATCGTAGACAGAGTAACTGCAGCCTGCAAAGTTGCCTGTTGACGATCTTCTCTGATGTGGAGAGCAGATCGAACATCTTCCAAAAAGAGAGTTTCTTTCCCAGTCATAAAAGACTCAACGAAATTTTCATACGACTCAGGCAAAGAAACCAGCAGAACTAAAGCAGCATCTTCATCTTCTACTTTAACATCAACAATACGCAAATCCAGCAAAATTTTATTTAAATTATCCAGATGATCCCGAAGGGGTGTACCTTCCTGCATGCGTAATCGGAACAGACGTTGCTTCAGGAGAAACTTATTGGTTAGAGACTTCATCATGTATAGACTCTCCAACTTCATCCAGAGGGCAGCACCAATCTCCTGATCAGCAACTTCGATGATAACATCGTCAGACAAGCACAACATGATTGTCGAGTGGGCCTTTTCTTCGAGTGTATTCCACTCTTCATCTTTCATGTCGCCCTTATTCGGATTCTTGGTTAGCGGCACTCACAAACCCTGCTGCTTCAGCAACGATCACATCTTGATCTGCCATAAGCCAAAGCTATTCCTCCTATTGAATTTGTCAACCTTCACGTTCAGAGCATATGACATCTTCGATCGACTCAAAGAAACCCTAACAATGCAGAATTCAGAACCCTAATCGAAAGACCAGGCTCTGATACCAGTTTGTTATTACGAAATAGGATAATTGAGTCATCGAACAAATAGAAAACGTAAAGAGACACAGATTTACGTGGTTCACCAACGTTGTGTTGGCTACGTCCACGGGCAAGAATGGAGAATAGATTGTATTCAGTGACGGCTGTTACTGATTACAGAGTTTGTGCCCTATTTCTATATAAATAGGCACACAATATGTGTTAGGCCCAATACAGAAACATAGTATACCGTCGGGCCGGGGGCATCTCCGCCCCCCGGACCCCCAGTTAGGGGGGGGGAACACCACCCACACTAGTACGAGGCCTTTTGGGAAGGAGCCCAAGAACAAAACCGTGCGGGCTTGGCCCAAAGCGGACAATATCATACTAGTGTGGTTCGGTGGCCCGTCTGGCAGTCCATAACAAGTGGTATCAGAGCCGAAGTTTTCGGCTTGGGCCAAGTGTGGAGCCCACGGGAATGGATTGCGTCTGTAATGTGTGGACGAGCCCCTAAGTTTCACCTCAACGATTCAGGAGTTCAGGGGATGCTTATGCCGGGATACGTCTGGGTAATTCAAGTACCAAGTCAGATTATCATTGGAGGGGAGGACAGTTATGGTCCTTGCTGTTTGAGGGGAGGATTTGTTAGTACATTCAGTAAGTCCAACATCTGAAATATAAGGTAGATATACCTTGTATACCTATATATCCATGTTGATAACACGGTTGTAATGTGTGTGACATTCTGAAATATTATCTATTGGATCCATATTTTCTCTTTCGCTTTCGCTATGTCATTGTACAGTTTTCTTTGACCGGATTTATTTTACGTTGTAATTTTTTTGTAAATTATATAAGTGTTTATTTTAAATAGTATTGCAACAATTCACTAGGAAAAAAATGTACGTTAGCATTGAATTATATTAAAAATAAGTTGATGAGAAACGATATTTCTCATGTAATTTCAGTTTAAATATCAGAAGTCCGTTGGTTCGATGCAGCATAAATTAAGAAGGTCAAAATGAGGTGGCATTTTTCATGTGTGCGTGGTTTAATTAACCTTCATTCCGTTTTATAATAATAATAATAATAATAATAATAATAATAATAATAATAATAATATAAATGGCGGGTCGGCGGGTTGGCAGATATAGAAACCGGTGGGTCGGGTCCAACTTTCAGTACTCATACCCGAACCGCTAGGGGCGTACGCAAGTGAGGCCAAGGGAGGGCAATTGACCCCTTGCATTTTGACATTAATTACCTATTATACTCTAATTATTATAGTTATACTTAAATATATTTAAATACATATATAAAAAATTAAAATGATAGAATACAAATGATAATTTGGTACTCTATATTAAAATTGATATATCTAATTGCGTTCTTGATAAAATTATTAGTCCACTTAAAGTAGTATAAATGTATTGAAGTGTGTATTACAGTGAAGTCCGGTTCCTTTTAAAGTACAAAAGTGTGAATTTAAGTGATTTTTTAAATGGGATCAACGTTCTAAAATAGAAGTGTCCTTTTTTATGGACGTAAAAAAAGAAAATTGGATGAGTTTATTGTGGACGAAAGTTGTATAATTTTTGACCCTCCTTACTCATAATTCTGCATCAGCCACTGCGAACCGCCACCTTCGGCGGGTACGATCCCAAACCCAAACCGGCGAGTACGGGTACGTGTACAAATCCTCTTATTACGTGTACGAATATGTGTACGGATCGGCGAGTACGATTATTTTGGCTACCTCTATTTCAGCTTATAAATTACTTTCATTATTTTTCCATTGCTTTTTTTTTTTTTTTTTGCGTAGGCAATTGAAATTCCTGTACGATTAAAAATGTGTACTTATTTAATAAGTGATTCCTGTTTCGTGTCGAGAAATAATTAATGTTTCCTACTAATAAAAAATTTATGAAAATCATTTGGAGTGTTTTGCAGTACGTACAAAAGTAGACTGCATGCTCGATTTTTGATTCTTTCTCTGTCTCTTCAAATGGAGAAAGAATTCTCCACAGAATCGAAGTCAACAAATGGTGTCTATCTCTGCGTATGAAATAATTTTTTTAAACCAATAGGGTTTCACTGTAAAATTTCAGATAGCGAATTGTGAATGGATGATATTTTGGAATTTATGTCAATCTTTTTTTTATATTTTATATAAACTCGTGATATTTTGGTATAGAAAGAACTCCACATTTTATGTTTGGTTTTAACAATAAAACTTTGTTCATGAGTAATTATAACGTGTTCGACTTTCAAAATTTGAGAATTTCACCTTTTTACTAATCACTAGCAGTTATTGAGGGCTGGCGTCGAGCCGTCATTCGCCATAATTAATCTCTGTATTTAATTTGTTGGATTAAATATCGAATGTAATAAACTGCAAAAAAAAAAAAAAGAAAAAGAATGTAATTAGTGTATGTATAAACTACGCCTCAAAATTTATACCGAAGATTTTATGATATAGAATTTTTATTAGTCTTGATATTTTACTGTTTTCGATTAGTGGGCCTGCAGAAATTCTGTAAGCCCAATATTATGAGGTCTAATAACAACCCCAAATAATTAAATATGGAGGAGAGCTTTGCCATAGGCGTATACACACGAACAGAGTTACTCATGAGCTATTCAAAGCTTGACACGTAAAAAGCTCGTTTGCTAAAACAAGCCGTGCTTGAGCAAAATGGTATTCGGCTCGAAAGCTTGTGAACAAACTCGATAAGTGATTTAGCTTATACTCCCTCCGTCTCTTCCTAAGTGACCTCCTTTCCTTTTTGGGTCGTCTCATCATAAGCGACCCCTTTCCATATAAGGAAATAATTAGCCACATAAGGGTACAATTAGTAAATCTTGTATTACACTTAATATTACCTAATTAACTCAACATCCAC
This sequence comes from Mentha longifolia, assembly GCA_001642375.2. NCBI lineage: Eukaryota > Viridiplantae > Streptophyta > Magnoliopsida > Lamiales > Lamiaceae > Mentha > Mentha longifolia. The sequence continues at coordinate 31,487,531 of CM038116.1, read as the reverse complement.
TCACCTCTCAGCACGTATCTCAATATAATTTAAATTATAAAAGTTAATATTATCATAACTTGATCGTTTGTTTTCCATTTTTTATAATTTTTATGCCAAATTAAAGATTATGATCATCCAATCCCTTCGTTTCGCGCTTTGTTTTCTTTGGGCTTAGTTACGGCCATATCTAAAGGCTGGTCAATCCAGCGAAATTGGATCTTGAATCAACCCACCTGAAGAAATGGAGTTTTCTGCTGAACGAAGTGAAAAAAATGCGATCTTTGTTGTCTAATAGAACAAACACTAATACCTTAAGATCAGACATCAATATGTTTTTATGTATCTATGATGCTCTAGTTTTAAAATATGCATAAATACATACACCATACTCTCTCGTTAAATGCAATACACTTTATACCTTACACACTTTCTCCTTATAACATGTGCCAAAAAGAAATGGGTCACTTAGAATATGACGGAAGGAGCATAATATAATTTTTTGTAAGTGATTAAAACTTATATATATATATATATATAGAGAGAGAGAGAGAGAATTGTTATGTTGAGCTACACATATGCGCGCCTCTCGTAGGCGACAAGCCAAATCATCAAATTTTCCATTTTCTTCCTCTCACATCCGTTCTTTCCTATTTTCTTTTATTTCATCTTTCTCTTTCCAAAATCAGTTTGTATATATAGGAATCATTATATTTTTTGGAAACAATTTATCAGGAATTATATTTGGCCTATGAAACAAATATATATATAGGCCTACAAATTCACGCACCATATAAATATTTATTTCTTTTTTTTATTATTATAATGAATATTTAATTATATTTAATTTATTAATATAAACCCTAATTTAGGACTACTAAACCCTTTATAGAAAATAATAGATTTATTAAATCTCTACAAACCTTATGATTATATAATGAATGATAAATTTTAGTGAGTATGTCATGTTTTATTTTATTTTTTATTTTTATTTTTTTGATCAGGCAAAACACAATACACTCACACACACATGCACCCGAGGTGACTCGAACCTCTAACCTCTTGGTTGGAGGGGAAGCGTCTTACCAACTTGAGATGCACTTCGTTATCGAATATATCGTGTTATTATGAATAAATTAATAAATACTAATAAGAAACAATTAATATTTTAAATATAAAATATAATTTGGAAAGCTTGTGTGGGCTCGATAAAGCTCGCGAGCTTCAAAAGTCTTCGAAAAGTAAAACTCGAAGCGGCTCAGTATTAAATGAGCCAAGCTTGAGCATGTCATTATTCGGCTCGGCTCGTGTAGAGCCAAGTTCTCGAAAATCAAATAAATTAATTATTCAATTAGACAACAGAGACTTCCTCTTTCTTCTCTTCCTCTTTCTCCACTCTCTCTTTCTCTTTGATGCGTTGTAAGAGTTTACGTACGCGGCAATGAGTGTTCCAATGAAGCATGAGGAAATACAACACCACTCTGCTTCTCAACCACCTCTCTCCTTTCTCTCTCTCCCCTCTTCGGTGCAGTGATTCAAGCCTACTTCCCAAAGCATGATTTGCTATGAGTATAAGAAAAGTCACAAACACTACACCCATGACAAAAAACAATAAACCAATTTTTACTGCGAATGGTATAGGGAATCCTGCAACAATTATCGCGGGTATAGTGTACGCCGTTAAGTAACCTAAACAATGCAAGCAATTGTTTTCTAATATATTCTGCAACTCCGAATCTATCTCTCCTTTAACATCTGCAAAATTAATAAAGCAATTTAGTACGGAGTATTAATTATTTCATGTACTATTTGATTACGCCAAACCCTAATTTTCATAATTTAACATAGTTAATTAACTCACAAGATGCTGGCCTGGTGATGGTTGGCGTCGCTTTGGGATTTTCCTTGTCGATTGTGATGTTCAACTTTAATTCTGTAATTAAATCAACAAATGTATCACATATTTGTAATAATGTATATAATAAATTAAATAATAAAGAAAATTGACCATAGAATTAACCCACCATTAATTGGAGTAGAGTTGATGGTTGATGTGTTCTCCATAATCAATCTCAACTCTGTAGTGTGAATGTGAGGATTCTCCATACTCAACTTTAACTCTGCATTTCGATTCTCGCTGCTTAATTTTAATTCTGTAACATTGGTTGAATTCTCCATTTTATTATTATTTTGTTGCATGAAAAATGAAAGTAACTAATTAATTAATTAGCATTTTAGACGGATATATAAAGGGAGTAGCTAACCTAACTAAATAGTGAACGAAATTATCCCTACCAACTAGGAACGGAACTAGATGCAAAACTAACCCTAGATTATCAAGGAAAAGTATAAGGAATTAAAAGAGGTTATTTTTCATTATCCAATCTTACTTTATTGATATATTTGTTCTTTCTTTCTTTTTTTGGATGATTATCCAATACATTTTCTAGAAAACATGCATATTTTGAGGGAAAAAATAATAACCATCATGAGGAACCGTACGAATTTCGAATTTATTATAAAGATTCAACGATATTACAATTGAATATTCATAAAACTATATTACGTATTTAGAGGTGTATGGATGGTAATTGGTAAGATGATTAGTGATCCATTTAATGGGCTAATAGGACTAGTAATATGTGACGACCTAATAAGATATACTGGACTAGTGGAGTGAGACAATCTAATAGGGAGTATTGTTTTCTATGATAAGTTGTACTCGTCATAATATTTTCTCTATTTTGTAATTTAACACATAATAAAAAAAAAGTTATTTTAATCATTGAAGGAAAAATATCTCTACATCTTCACATGTCAAGTAGGTACTAATGATTACTACCTCCGTGTCCCATATGTTGATCCTGTTGATTCTTTTAACTTATTTTTAAGCTTTGTGATGATAGATTTTAAATTGAATTTTTCGGAGTTGGAATCAAATTATATGAGGCAAAGTGTATTAGATGGTATAGTATGACTTATTTATTTGTACAAATTATGATTATTAAAAAAATCCATCTACATTTCATATTTTCGTTAACTTCTTGGCCTGACGGGCTAGCCCTTGCCCTGAAAATTTAGAGACCGAATAACTCAAACCGAGCAGGTTGACCCGATTGACATCCCTAATTCTAACTCTAGACCTAACCTTTCGATTTTCGAAATAGTTACTAGACCATCTAGCCATAATGGTTTCGTAAAAAATTGGCATGTGTGAATTTCGGTCATTTTATCAGTTTCTAATACATATTTATATGAAACCTAGCCAATAAATAACTTTGTAAATGTTTTCAATATATTTTTTTTCTCCATTTAGGCTTTAGTTTCTTAGTAGGATTTAGATGTTTTTTTATAGGGATTTTCCTTCAATATGATACCGTCACCTTAGTCGTGGACACACTAAACATTACCATGATAGATAGAGAAGCATTACTCTTTTATTTAACACCGAAAGAAAAACACATAACATTATTCAATAATAATCCAAATCAGACATCTGAGACGTCGACTTCATCTTTCTTCTCTTCATCTTTCATCTCTTCTTTCTTTTCTTCTCTCTCTCTCTCTTTCTCTTTGATGCGTCGCAAGAGTTTCCGTTCGCGGAAATGAGTGTTGCAATGGATCAAAAGGAAAAACAACACCGCTCTCCTTCTCAACCATAATCTCTCTCTTATCTCTCTCTCCCTTCTTCGGTGTAGTGTCTCAAGTCTCATTCCCGAAGCAAAATTTGCGAAGAGATCAGGAAAAATAAATTACAAACATTATACCCAAAAAAAAAATGCCACTAAACGAGATATTAATACTGCATCTGGTAAAGTGATTAATGGAACAATCACAAGTACTATAGCGCACGCACATAAGTAACCTAAACAATGCAAGTTATTGTTTAGTACTTATAATTTTCCGCAACTCCGAATCTATCTCCCCTTAACATCTGCAAAATTAATTAATAATCTAAATTAGTATTAATTTCATACTCAGCTAAACGATGCCCAAGCCTAATTTTTATAATTATCAAAATTGAAAAAGAATATTCATATTAATAATAAACTCACGAGATGCTGGTGTGGAGATGGTTGGCGTCGCTTTGGGATTCTCCTTGTTTATTGTGATGTTCAACTTTAATTCTGTAGTTAAATCAACAAATATATCACATGTTGTAATAAATAATAAGAAAATTGACAATAGAATCAACCCACCATCAATTGGCGTGTTGATAGTTGATGTATTCTCCATAATCAATCGCAACTCTGTAGTGTGATGATTCTTCATACTCAACTTTAACTCTGCACTTGGATTCTCGCTGCTTAATTTTAATTCTGTAATATTAGTGGATTTCTCCATGGTGTGGAAATCAATTTTAATTAGTATTTATTTTGTCGAATGTAAAATGAAAGTAATTATTAGCATGGGTAGATGGATATAAAGGGAGTAGCTAACCTAACTAATAAGTGAACGAAATCCCTACGGACTATGAACAAAACTAGATGCAAAACTAACCCTAAATTATCAAGGAAAAGTATAATGAATTAAAAGAGGTTACTTTTCATTATTCATTCTTATTTAATTTATTGCTAACAAACATGCATATTACTAGTTAATTTTGATCAGCTGGGCTCCAACTTGTGAGCTCCATGGTAAGCGACAACTTTTTTCCCTTATTCTCTCTCAATTGTCATTTTTATTTTATTTCATTTTATTTTTTCTTTCTCTCTCTCTCATAAATTCTTTCATGCTCAATCTATATACCCGTATTCAGAGAAATTATTCTATATATATAATTAAATTAAATTAAGATTTTCAATTAGGGTTTAATAATTTTTAATTTAGGGTATAGTATTTTTTAACTAGGGTTTTATAATTTTCAATTAGGATATATTATTTTTTAACTAGGGTTTAATAATCTCCAATTAGGATTTATTATTTTCAACTTGGGTTTAACTATCCTCAATTAGATTTATTTTTCATAGATTAAATATAATTTAACAACTAATTAAATTAATAAAATGGAAAGGAAAAATTATGTATTACGTGAAAAGTGACACACAGATCTATCTTATAAGATATGATTTTATCTTTCTACAAACGAAATAGAGAGAGAAAACTAATAAAAAAAAATAAGAAAGATGAATAATGTTTAGGAATAGATTTAGAGAGAGGAGAAAAATTGGGGTCGCTCACAAGTGGTGCTTATATGTAGCCCAGCAGATCAATACTATATTACTAGTATTTTTCTTATCCAAGCTTCTTTATCTGTTAAAAAAAATAATAATTTATTTATTTAACGCTAGCTGCACATCGATTTTCCATATCCAATTTCAATTCTATTGTTAAGTGGGATTCTCCATGGTGTGGAAATCAAAATTTTATTAATTTATTTTGATGTATGAAAAATGAAAGTAATCAGCATGTTTAGATGGATTTAAAAGGATCAAACCTAACTAAAGAGTTAAAGAAATCGGGGATACCAATCAGATAACTCACTCGATTTTGCATGCCAACTTTATCAGGTTCGAACTACTTTCAGTTATGGCTAGTCAGGTTAAATTTTTTTGTGCTAAAACTCTTTGTAACTGTACGGGCTGGCCCCTTGGGCCATGATAGTTTCGAAAAAAAAAATTAGCATGTACTATTACCAATTCCGATACATGATGCGTCGTTTTACACCAAAAATAATTCCAACTTTCGGTCGGTATGCCCACACTGCTCAGACAGTGGTAAGCAAGATCGTCTCCCAAGCGATCGGCGAGATTTCTTCTAAATTTCCAACTGCCAAAATATGAATTTTTATTAAACTAACTACGAAAATAAATAAGAAAAATAAATAAACAAATAATTTCAAAGACAGCTTGAGTTTTAGTTTTATCAAATAAAAACGATTCCGGCAGCAGACAAGTTCTACCCTAAATCGATTATTCTGATCCTCGATGCAAAGATGACTCTAATTTAATACAAACAAACCAGTTATGACCACCGAAAACGCTTCTGACGCGATCTTATTTCTCCATAAATTCTCGATAATCAGGAAGACGCTTCACCAATTATTTCCCTAATCGACTGACAACCGTAAGAGACGCTCTATAGATTTAATGAGCCGACAACATTAAAAACTAGAGAAACCCGATTCAAAACCGATAAACTCTGACGCAGAATTATCAAATTTAGACTATTATTCCCTTGACTTAAACAAGTCAATTTACCACTAATTAAATCTAACCACGATTACGTATGGCCGATTCAATTGGCTATAAATTAATTCCAAACCACTAAATATTGCGCACTACCTAGCAGCATGAAACAATTCATAAAAATAAACACGGAGAATAAAAGATGCAAGCATATAAATTAAAGTATGAAAACATATTAGATCTCACAAAATAATCTTGCCAAGGCTTCACTGTCTTTGCCGGAATAAAGAAAACTAGCTAATTATCATACACAAATTAAAAGCAAAAATAAAATAAAATGAAGAAGAAAAGAAAGAAGAAGAATGGCGTGAGTCTTGCTCCCAGCCGCTGCTCCTCAAAACCGATACGTATGTCTCCAAAGTCTAATCTAATTCCTATTTATATTACTAATGAATCCCCTTATAATAAGGAAATAAATCCCTAAACCTAAATTAACTAGGAAAACAATAAATAAATAATATCTAATAATATCTAAAAGCCTATTAGCTAAATAAAATACTAAAAATCACTATTACATTAATTAATCCCCGTAAGGAATTAATTAAAAGGCTTCTAGATGCTGAAATCCCGAAATTCTTTTATTCTCGCTCAGCTCCAGTACTTCACAGGCGGTATGGGCACGCCGCCTGAAATTCCAGCAGATCACTTTTTCTTTTGCTCCGTCCCAACTTTGAAAATATCATCAAAAACTCATCCATAATCACCAAAAATTATCTTTCTCCTACAAAAACACACCATATTCATAATTAATCCAAATCAAGGCATTATTACTCAATATGACACCAAAATTCATCAAAATGTTCAAGAAATAACTAGAGAATAAACGTCCAATCAAACTCCCCCACACTTAAACAATGCTCGCCCTCGAGCATATAACCAAATCAGAGAAACACAGTAGACTAATTACTACCAAACTTGACTCAAAATATTTAAACGAGAATTCGGCAATAGTTTAATGAATAAAAATCATGGGTAGGATTAGGATACAACCATTCAAACCACTAACCATTCTTCCAATCCAAATACATATGAGAATGCCCTTCATTCAAGTCAAAATCATGCAAAGTCGATCCAAGCCTCACCAAGTTCACTCCAAGTCTCTCAAAAGGAAATAGGGACAAATTTAAAACTCTCAATCACAACTTGAAAACTTTCTACCATAAGTTTGCCCTTATGTCAATATCTCCACCGCAAAAATTGGAAATTCATGCACAAATCAATAGGTTTTTTGCAGGGTTGTAATGGGGCTAAGGTACATAGGTAGGACAAAAGAAGAAGGATAAAAATAGGCTCATAAAATTGAAAATATGCAAGTATTTAACCTAATAACCTTTGTTTAGCTTCAAGAGTAACTCTACAAAAAACATCCTTGATGTGTTGCGCTCAAATCCAAAATATAGGGAAGAGAATACAAAAATCCAAAGACAACAATCCCCGGCAACGGCGCCAAAATTTGATGCGTCGTTTTACACCAAAAATAATTCCGACTTTCGGTCAGTATGCCCAGACAGTGGTAAGCAAGATCGTCTCCCAAGGGATCGGCGAGATTTCTTCTAAATTTCCAACTGCCAAAATATGAATTTTTATTAAACTAACTACGAAAATAAATAAGAAAAATAAATAAACAAATAATTTCAAAGACAGCTTGAGTTTTAGTTTTATCAAATAAAAACGATTCCGGCAGCAGACAAGTTCCACCCTAACTCGATTATTCTGATCCTCGATGCAAAGATGACTCTAATTTAATGCAAACAAACCAGTTATGACCACCGAAGACGCTTCTGACGCGATCTTATTTCTCCATAAATTCTCGATAATCAGGAAGACACTTCACCAATTCACTACAAAAAATTATACTTCTAGTGGCAACGGTTTTCGTCACTATAAATGCCAAAATCCACTAAAAGTACTCAGTGATGACTTTTATGGTTGTCGTCAAGTTGCAGCTATACGTGATGACGAGTAAATATCGTCACAACACATGAGATTATAGTGACATGCATTCTTGTCACTACAGTCATTATTTTTGTGACATAATTGTGTTATCACTATATTCGTTATTTATTGTGACGCATGATTATTGTCACTAAAGCCAATATTTGTAGCCGCGTGTGATTTTTATCACTACATGTTCATATTTTTAGTCACATTAATTAATCGTCACAAAAGAATGAATTTTAGTAACAAATGTCTAAAATGAATTTTAGTAACAAATGAATTCTCCATAATATCTAAAAGTCTATTAGCTAAATAAAATACTAAAAATCACTATGACATTAATTAATCCCCGTAAGGAATTAATTAAAAGGCTTCTAGATGCTGAAATCCTGAAATTTTTTTATTCTCGCTCAGCTCCAGTACTTCACAGGAGGTATGCGCACGCCGCCTGAAATTCCAGCAGATCACTTTTTCTTTTGCTCCGTCCCAACTTCGAAAATATCATCAAAAACTCATCCATAATCACCAAAAATCATCTTTCTCCTACAAAAACACATCATATTCATAATTAATCCAAATCAAGGCATTATTACTCAATATGACACCAAAATTCATCAAAATGTTCAAGAAATAACTAGAGAATAAACGTCCAATCAATACATATTTGTATAAATCTCAATAAATTAATAACTTACGATCTTATTGCCAAATTTATAAGCAAAAGCAAATTAACTTATGAAAGAAAAAAATAAAGAACCTCAAAATACTCCTTATAACACTAAACCAAAAGTAATTAAAACATAAAACATTTTTTTTTGATAAGGCAAAACACAAAACATAAAACTATTTTTCGATTAGACAACAGAGACTTCCTCTTTCTTCTCCTTATCTTCCTCTTCCTCTTTCTTTTTCTTTTCTTTTCTCTTTCTCTTTCTCTTTGATGCGTTGCAATAGTTTACGTATGCGGAAATGAGTGTTCCAATGAAGCATGAGAAAATACAACACTACTCTCTTTTTCAACAATCTCTCTCCTATCTCTCTCTCTCTCCTCTTCGATGCATTCTATTCGGACTAAGTCCCAAAGCCATATTTGCAGAAAAATCAGTAAAAGTAAGTAGTAATATCAATAACACAAACAATGGTGCTAAACGAGATTTTACTGCATCTGGTAAAGGGACTAGTGCAACAATTAACGGGACTATAGCGCTAGCGCACGCTGTGAAGTAACCTAAACAATGCAAGCCATTGTTTCCTAATATTTTTTGCAACTCCAAATCTATCTCTCCCATAGCTGCAAAATTAATAAAGCAAATTAGTATTAATTTCATATTGGATATTCCCAAAAGGTAAATTATTATCATTTCAAAATTGAAATTAAAGAATGTCGAGAGCATTATCATAACTATTTAACTCACAAGTTCTTCTCCAAAATAAAAAAATAATAACAAAAATAAATAAATAAATAATAATAATAATAATTATAAACTCACGAATTGCTGGCGTGGAGATGGTTGGGGTCGCCTTGGGATTCAAAACTAGATTCAAAACTAACCCTAACTTATCCAGGAAATGTCAATCTTACTTAATTTGTTGATATATTTTTTTTTTTTTTTGGATGATTATCCAATACATTAATTTGCTGAAAATACATGCATGTTTTGAGGAAAAAAAAATAATGATCATTCATCATGCTTCTTGCTCTGATTGAGGAACTGAACGAATCGAATTTATTGTATAGATTCACCAATATTAAAATTGAATATTCCAAAAAAAAAAAATTTCCAAAAAAAAAATATTACTAGTATTTTTCTTATCCTGTATATCTGTTCAAAAAATAAGTAAAACCTAACCTTCTCTTTAATTATATACACTATACATGTACTATCAGAATAAGGAATATTCTTCTATATATATATGTACACCCTAAAATGAAATACAAAGTAAAACTATAACTAATACATAATATTATTATCACAATGTACTTAATTAATAACGCCCACACTCGTGTCCATATTTATTCCAACTTTTTCATTGATGTGAGGATGCATGTTTAGTTCAAATTAAAGTTCGCTTCTTGATAAATTGTACTATATCATTTTGTCACGACCGTACTTTGCTAAGGATAGCTAAGACGGGAAACCGTGACTAGGGGTTGGATATAAGAAGCGGGAAAGAAAGGGGAAACGACTTGTAACTCAGTAATTAGCAAAATGAACAATTGAATAAACTCGATCAATAGAAACTTGCAAGACAAACAAGTTACGAAGAAGTTCAAGGCTCAAATGTTACATCATCATCCAAGAGAAGAAACTCGGTAGGGTCGAACATAATCAAATTTTCGTGAAGGAATACGAGTAGAATAGTTCTCAATTTACTGGTTCATGAAGCCAGTTAAACATAATTATCTAAATAAGATAATTGAAGCATACAGCGGAAGTCTTAAACAAAATAGATACATATATGAAGATATGTATCTCTTTCTGAACCGAAATCAAAAGATAAGCGAATCTCCTCTCAACACTGCCGCCCTTGCCACCTCGCTCAACCTGCAAGTTTTTGGAAAACACGAGCAGGGCTGAGTACTTGATGTACTCCGTAGGGTTATGCCGAAAACATTTTATAGTAAACAATTATTATTCAAGCATTCACCATAATATCGCACAAAGTTTTAGAGAACTAACTAGTGCATAATAAACAACATTTGTTTCACAACAGTTCGAAAGTATAACCCCTGTTTAGATCCATAATGTATTATCCGGATGTACAATCCCTGTTTAGATCCATAATCTGTTTAGATCCATAACGTATTATCCGGATGTACAACCCCTTTTTAGATCCATAACGTATTATCCGGACGTTTTCGCATCCGTATAATGTATCACTTGGATGTACAGCCCCTTTCGCATTCATAACATATTTACTCGGATGTACAGCCCCTTTCGCATCCATAATATATTATTCATATCTGTAATTACACCGGGCAAGGTAGCCACCTTCCCGGACGTATCCTTACATAACCAGCTCACTTTCTGAGCACACATTTTTCGACTTTATATACACATAACCTGGCTAGCGACCTTTGTCTAACTCAGGCTCGATAGATAGAAAGTTGGCAAACCAACACAGATAGGCATCATACATAAAACCATAAACATTTTATGCATGAATATTTTTCAGTAAACTTGCATTTCATTTCAAAGACATGCTTCCTTATAGCAACATAAATATTTTCTTTGAAAGAAACACCCACCTGGTTATACAGAAATAATTGAGCGATTCTTGGTTCTTCTTCACGTTCCTCGACTCTCGTCCCTTGCTTGACCTTTAGGGAAAAGTCTCGTTTCAGAAGATATACTAGTTTTAGAGAAATAATATGTTATTCCTAGAATTCTCGTTCTAGTATTATATCTCATTCGAGTTTTAGGAACTCACATCGCTTCTAATTCGTATCGCATATTAGAATTATATTAATCGAAATGGTAGAAAAGTCCACCGGAAAATTCAACATGCCCTCGACGTTCGATAAGTCTACTCGATAATTCTAAATTATCTAAAATCAGCTAAAGTCGACTAATTCAAATGAGAACTCAATTTCTCCATTCGAACTAGTCCCAAGACTCGATCAAGACGCTTAACAAAGCAGTAGAAGGTCCGTCATATGAAAAACACAAGTTCAACATTCTAAGAGAATTTGGAAATTATGCGACCCTCTAGGAAAATAATTGTTTCTCACTTATTATAAATCGAAACAGAGCATATGATATTTTTTTGGAAAGATAATACATAGGTCTACGACATGTTTAAATTTCAGAATTTTCCCGTGAGTGAGCTGGGAGTTTGAAGCATTTATTCCCAGAACTCGGAATCTGAAAATCGGGAATTTGGCAGATTCTGGTACCAACTTTGAGTGAGGATTTCTCACTCGTTTCTTGATGGATTCGAATGAATGAGCTATCAAAACTGAAGTTCAGAAAACAAGGAACAACTTTCTAGCTATACTTTTCTTCATTCGACCAAAGGAAAGTGGTCAAAACGTGGTTGGAAAAACGGGACATAAGTTGTTCGTCGGAATTTCCAGATTGGAGATACAAACTTTGAAAAATCATAGTAAATTCATACGAACTCCGTTTTGAGTGAACGAGATATCTATGGAAAGCGAAAGGAACGTAATTCAACATGGAAGAATAATTGATGTCAAATTTCAAACTAGTTGTTCTCAGTTTAGCCCGCAAGTGGGCTGATTTATAGATTTTAAAAGAGATGAGATGTGAATTTCAATTTGTCATAGCCGATTCATTTGGACTCGAATCGACATGAAATTTTAGCTACAGATATCTGAGAACATGAGCTACAACTTTCATTTAGGACTTGAAAAGAGATAAGGTCGGGAACATGCTTGAAAACGCTGAACAGAATGTGCAGACAAGATGTTCAATAAAATGCCCGAATCAAAAACGTGAAGAATGCTTACGGGTTTGACTCTAGAACATCTTAAAACATCATTTGAGCTCAAGAACGTGAAGAATAACCGACTTAGAGACTTATACAGAGGTTGGACAAGTTTGATTCATGAAGAAAAATATTTCCATCGATCAATACATGAATCATTTCTCATTTGAAGAGTGGAACAAGAATTCATCAAGATTAAGAGTACTCATGGACTTATACATGCTAGAATGAAAAAAGATCTTCATCTCAATTCAAGGCTATATCATCAAGGGGAGATAGAACCTACCAATCTGTCACGCCCCGATTCCTGTGAACCAGGGTGTGACGGGGTTGGATTAAAGAAGCGGGAAAGAAAGGGGATAATATTAATTTATGACCATTTTACGAGTATCTTAAAACGTAAAATGAGACTATAAAGAAAATGGTGGGTAAACCAGCGTCAAGTTGCCAAGTGGAGTCGACCATCTACTACGACACATTGGAATTACCAAGAGTGAGTAGGAAATCGAGCGTCCAAGTGGAACCATTGCATGGCACTCTCCGCCTTGCATAAAGTAAAAGATGGGGTAAACCGGTTTTCAGTAAACTAGAGGAGTCGACATCCACTTCGAAAAATGGGATAACCATAATTGAGTGGGAATTCGAGCTTCCAAAAGGAACTGATATACGGCACTCTCCATCCAATAATAAGTAAAATAGGAAGAGAGAAATAAGTTTAGGAACAAGAAGAGAGAAATAAGTTTAGGAAACAAAGAAACCATAGTATATAACTAGAGGGTTGGAAGATGACGCCCTCGACTTATTTATTATTACCAAACTAGTAGTCTTGTTATCAGAGTTATGAGCAAAATAACATAGCGGAAACTTAATAAAGCCTTGCAACAACCCTCTGCCTCAGCCTTGCTGCGCATCACCTGCTTCCAGACCTGAAAACATTTGAAAGAATTTTGGGCTGAGTACTTGATGTACTCAGTGGATCACGCCCCTTTGGCAAGCATTTTAAAAACTGGCAATTTATCTATACATAGTATATCAAGAGGCTTGCAGAAAACAACTCTTGAAAATACAAATATCATTTTGGGGTGTGTGATATTCATTCTTGGACTCAACCAAGGCTACAAATCACCTTTGGTTCATCTAGACCGGGTTCAGGGCCGTAACCCTAAATAATCCCAGTACTTGCAGAAAACCCGAGTCGAAACTCAAGGAATTCGTCATTAGTTAGCATACGACGTGATCAAGGCATCGTATGTAACCGGGGTGCGCACAATTCAAAGTTAGTATATCTGATACTAACAATGAATCTCGATCGATCCATAGAGTCATTTCTTGGAACATACACACAAAACATTTTTATGGATAATTGCATTTTATAACATAAACTTTAAATAGCATTAAAAACAATGCCAAAACATTTTACCCATCTGTAATCTGGAGCAACCTGGAGAATAACTCTAACTTATATTATAACCTTTCTTCAGTAAAGCCTTGAAAATATTGATCGAGGTTGTAGAGATAAAAACTTATTTTTTTAATAAAGAAAATGGAAGAATGCCGGAAGAGTTGGGATTGATATAAACTAAAACTTGTTGATAAAAAAAAATGAAGAATACTACACATACTTTTATAGGAAAGTTTTAAGTTGCTGGTCAATGTTGATTTAATTAGTCATCAATTTAGGTTTCGACACATACGGCTATGTATATTACTCACCAAGCCTTTATGTACTAATAGTGTGCCACGTATAAAACTTAAACAAGAGTCATGTAGCTCTTCACTTTGAAAAGGTAATTATCCAAAGTTATATCTACATATATAATGTATTAGATAATTATTACATGCATTACTACATGCATGAACGTATCAATATACATATATGATGCATTGAAAGTATACTAATTAATAAATATAACTACAATAGTATTTTAAATAGTGTAAAAAGTGCAAATTAATCAAGTTCATGCATGAACCTAAATATATACATGTGTATATTTATGTAAATTTTACCAACGACATGCACACACATACACACATATATATATAATTATTATACTTATATATATCACTTGTATATCTATATAACTTAGAAATTTACTCATAATAAATTAAAGGTATAGTTCTTAAGATACAATTTGTCTTATTGTTAATCTTAATAGACCCATTGGTTTCTAATAAGGCTTTCTTAAATTAACTAATTAAGTCTAAAAATTCGGGATATTACATCCCTCCCTCCTTATAAAAAATTTCGTCCTCGAAATTTACGTACCTCGAAATTATAGTTTACGAAACTGATTCCTTATCTTATCTTCTAGTTTACACGTTGCTTCTTCTTTACCATGGTGATTCCATAGGACCTTACTAGAGGTATTTGCTTATTCCTTAACACTTGGATCTTTTGGTCAAAAATCTGCTTTGGTTTTTCATCATAGCTTAGGTCGGGCTGAGAACACTGCATCATAATTAATTACGTGGAAGACATTGTGTACGTCTACATTACTGTGTGATAAAACCAAGTCATAGCCTACATGACTTATTATGTCTAGAATCTCAAAGGGTCTTATATATCTAGGGCAAAATTTGCCTCGCCTGTAGAAATGTATAATCCCTTTGGTAGGAGAAGCTTGAGGAAAATACAACCTCCAATCTTAAGATTCTAGTTTTCAATAATTTCTCTAAAGATCATGGATTATATACAAGGATCATCTTTGCCAACTATATAGATAACAACGAATCTACATATAATAACGCCTCATCAATTGCTCCCATATATTCTTGATCGAGATTTATCTCCTCGGGTTCTTCCTCATCGGACGATTCTACTGGCCGTATCGGCACTGGTGCTATCACTGGTGGACTCCTAGGTGCAAGGGAATCTACATGAGTTTCCTCAATGTTTCCTCTCTCTCGCTCTCTCTCTCTCTCTCTCTATCTATCTATCTATCTATCCCTCATAACATTAGATATAAGTGGCGGCCTCATATTGCAAGGATATTCTATATGAATATCTAAACTTAAATCATAATAAACTTTTAAATAAATATTTAACTTAAAATTACCACTTCTAGGTTTAAGTAAATTGACTTAAACCACTGTCTTCTTTTAGGGTTATTGTTCACTAAGCCAAGTAGGGTTCTTATTTCCCTAATGACCATATCATAGATTCTCAACTTTAACTAGAGAATCACACCCATAAGTAACACTCATGCTATTTTGATAAAAATAACAAAATATTCAAATATTATTTGAATCATACTTGACTATTTGCATGCTTTCTCATTCTTTGGAAACAAAATTCCACATAATTTCATAGTACTTGAAAAATCAAGTCATGGAAACTCAAGGAGTTTCATCATATTTGGTGTTTCGTAAAGCACAATCATTCCTTAGAATGCTTGACAAATAATAAACATGCAGTTTCATGCAACTGGTTTCATATAATATGCATAATTAAATGTACCTTAGCTGGATCAGATGATGGCAAGCTGAGGGTGATTGTTGCTTAACCAACATAGCTAGAATTAATATTCTAGACTAGACATAGACTAAGGTCTCAGAGTCTTCCGCTCTGATACCACCTTGTCACGCCCCGATTCCTGTGAACCAGGGTGTGACGGGGTTGGATTAAAGAAGCGGGAAAGAAAGGGGATAATATTAATTTATGACCATTTTCGAGTATCTTAAAACGTAAAATGAGACTATAAAGAAAATGGTGGGTAAACCAGCGTCAAGTTGCCAAGTGGAGTCGACCATCTACTACGACACATTGGAATTACCAAGAGTGAGTAGGAAATCGAGCGTCCAAGTGGAACCATTGCATGGCACTCTCCGCCTTGCATAAAGTAAAAGATGGGGTAAACCGGTTTTCAGTAAACTAGAGGAGTCGACATCCACTTCGAAAAATGGGATAACCATAATTGAGTGGGAATTCGAGATTCCAAAATGAACTGATAAACGGCACTCTCCATCCAATAATAAGTAAAATAGGAAGAGAGAAATAAGTTTAGGAAACAAAGAAACCATAGTATATAACTAGAGGGTTGGAAGATGACGCCCTCGACTTATTTATTATTACCAAACTAGTAGTCTTGTTATCAGAGTTATGAGCAAAATAACATAGCGGAAACTTAATAAAGCCTTGCAACAACCCTCTGCCTCAGCCTTGCTGCGCATCACCTGCTTCCAGACCTGAAAACATTTGAAAGAATTTTGGGCTGAGTACTTGATGTACTCAGTGGATCACGCCCCTTTGGCAAGCATTTTAAAAACTGGCAATTTATCCATACATAGTATATCAAGAGGCTTGCAGAAAACAACTCTTGAAAATACAAATATCATTTTGGGGTGTGTGATATTCATTCTTGGACTCAACCAAGGCTACAAATCATCTTTGGTTCATCTAGACCGGGTTCAGGGCCGTAACCCTAAATAATCCCAGTACTTGCAGAAAACCCGAGTCGAAACTCAAGGAATTCGCCATTAGTTAGCATACGACGTGATCAAGGCATCGTATGTAACCGGGGTGCGCACAATTCAAAGTTAGTATATCTGATACTAACAATGAATCTCGATCGATCCATAGAGTCATTTCTTGGAACATACACACAAAACATTTTTATGGATAATTGCATTTTATAACATAAACTTTAAACAGCATTAAAAACAATGCTAAAACATTTTACCCACCTGTAATCTGGAGCAACCTAGAGAATAACTCTAACTTATATTATAACCTTTCTTCAGTAAAGCCTTGAAAATATTGATCGAGGTTGTAGAGATAAAAACTTATTTTTTTAATAAAGAAAATGGAAGAATGCCGGAAGAGTTGGGATTGATATAAACTAAAACTTGTTGATAAAAAAAAATGAAGAATACTACACTTACTTTTATAGGAAAGTTTTAAGTTGCTGGTCACTGTTGATTTAACTAGTCATCAATTTAGGTTTCGACACATACGGCTATGTATATTACTCACCAAGCCTTTATGTACTAATAGTGTGCCACATATAAAACTTAAACAAGAGTCATGTAGCTCTTCACTTTGAAAAGGTAATTATCCAAAGTTATATCTACATATATAATGTATTAGATAATTATTACATGCATTACTACATGCATGAACGTATCAATATACATATATGATGCATTGAAAGTATACTAATTAATAAATATAACTACAATAGTATTTTAAATAGTGTAAAAAGTGCAAATTAATCAAGTTCATGCATGAACCTAAATATATACATGTGTATATTTACGTAAATTTTACCAACGACATGCACACACATATCACTTGTATATCTATATAACTTAGAAATTTACTCATAATAAATTAAAGGTATAGTTCTTAAGATACAATTTGTCTTATTGTTAATCTTAATAGACCCATTGGTTTCTAATAAGGCTTTCTTAAATTAACTAATTAAGTCTAAAAATTCGGGATATTACACAATCTAAGAAGGAAAAATCGAGCTCCAAACTCTTGGTGGAGGAAAGAAAAAAACGAGACTTGCATGAAGCCCTAGAGCTTCTTGATCATCAATTTGGTGCTTGATTCTTGTTCCTCATATTGCATGGTGAAAGATAGTGTAGTTTGAGCTTGATTCTTGATGTGGAATGGAAGTTGTGGCTTAGTGTGTGTTTTAGTGTGTGTTCTTGGTGCTGAAAATGGGGTGTTCAGCTATGAGGATGAGGAGAGAAGAAGATGAAGTGAGGTAGGTGGTGGTGATGAGAATGAGAGTTGAGTGTGCTACAAGCAACACTCTCCTAGCTCTCTCTCTTACACGTAACACACACATACACAACACAATTTTATTTATTTAATTATTTTCCTCTCATATGACACACCCACATGTCTATTGATGTGCTAGTAGTTTCCCACTAGTGGGATATCTGTACACACATCTCATCTTATTTCCGTAAAATATTTACAGAATAACATTCTTCGAAAATCATTCCGGGTAATTTCTTGTCTTGCCATAATTCCTTCATTCTCAAAATTCTCTAGATTTCATTGGAAAAATTCCAACATCCTATAAAAATTTCCATAACCTCATTTTTGTCCGTGTTCGATCTCAAATACTCGGAAATATTATTTCCTCCTTCGAAATTCCAATTTTTCCAAATACGGATTTTTACGGCTATTACACATTTCAATCAAGAAAAATAAATAAGTAAACCCACTATATAGGGTCGTCACGGGGACCGACTGAATTTTTTATTTTTTTTCCTTAAAATCTCCTATAGGATTTTATTCAAACTAGAACGCTTACCCGAGCGATGCTCGGAAGTAATAACATACAAAACTCTATAGTTTTGACATGTGATATAAATATTTTGCTCACCTATTTCGTAGACAAAAAAAAAAAGCAAAAATATATTCACCAAGGAGTATAAGAAAATGCTTGACGTGGCAGTGCTATATTGATAATTTTTCCATTTAGGGTTTATTTTTAAAAAAATAATTTAATTTTATTTAATAGGATTTATTCCTAAAAAACTATATTTATAATAATTTTCTTAATATATTATTTCTATGTCATTAGTGAGCACATTTAAGTATTCTCTCGATAGGTGGGGAGCATTCATCTACTTATATGTAAAGAGATTTTGCACAAAATTATTTCTTATTTGTGCACAAGTATAAATAGTTTTTTCAAAATGTAGATACATGGTTGAGTACTATGACATTGCCAGATCTGATGATAATAATATTTTGAAATGCCAAACAATATGTAATTAACCACAAACCATCTAAATATGGCGCAATTATTTCTTGAATTAGTTAATAAACTAAACTTGAAGGGAAAAAAAAAAGAACCACGTTATCTAATCTTAAATTTTACTACCTTATTTCCTCTACCCACCTGGTTAATTATTACCAAATGAAAAAGATTTCCCTCGTCTCTATTCATTTTTTACTGAATTTCGTATTCTTCCCGGAAGAAAAAAAAAAAAAAAACGGAACTTTCTATTCATTTCCTTTGGCTGTCCAGTTGCTACTAAATTTTCCTACACAAATCATGGTATAGATTTATAAGTTCTCTATTTTGCTTGTTGTTCATTTTTACAATCAAAATATTGTCTAACTAAATTATAATTATAAGTTAAAATATTTTGTTCATGGTGAATTGGTGATGAAATAAAATGAAATTCCTAAAGCAAATTGACTTCTAATATTGCTATGTTAAACTTTAAAAATATAATATAAATATATAAATATTTCCTATGAAAAAGTAGAAATGGGGAAAAGAAAAAAAAACACAGAAGTCATTTAACAATAATTTACTTGCATAATAATGCTGTAAAAGTATTTGTTAACTACAAATAATACGTTACAATTACAATGCCAGTTTATTGAATATTAGTTGCTTAACGTTTACCAAATTAACTTATTTTCAGTAACAGGTGATTGTGTTTAGTGTTTAAAGAATGGAGTACTAAGTGAGTGTTAGATAATGTAGAAATTAATTATTTATTGTGCAAGTTAAAAAATTACAATAATTATTTCAAAAAAAAAAGATAAAAATAATTATAATATGATACAAAATTAACGGAGATACTTGAAATACTGATAATATATATATATATATATATATATATATATATATATATATATATATATATATATATATAATAGCAAAATAAAGGTCGATCAACCACGATTTTTCTTGATTATTTTGCTAAATTCTCATAATTTTGGCTAATTAATCAATACTTTAATCTAATTAATTAATATATATCTTTAATTTGATATATATCTTTAATTATTTCATAGTAATATTTATTATTTTGCCAATATTATCTTTTTAGTTTTTATAATTACAACAATCCCAATCTGTTTAAAACTTTGTCCGAGGTATATATATCGATAGATCAATTGTATATATATTACTTTCTTTTTTATTCTCCATTATTATTTTACAATTAATTAGTCAAAAATAAAATCTTCCCTAATTAATTTCTATGATACGATTTTTTTTTTTTTTTTTAATTTCCATTCTATGATTTTAATTTGCGCTACTTATGAAAGTCCCCAGACTCAACACAGATTTGAATTCAAGAAAAATGATAAATAAATTGTCACGACCGCACTTTGCTAATCGATAGCTCAGTTTGGTATAAATCGTGACTATGGGTAATATGAAGTAAATTCGGGAATAAAGAAGGGTTAACAGTGAATCGACTCGATAACTTGGGACTTAGATTTCATATAATAGAGATGGCATTATCGATGGTTTTTCCCATGAGAATAGGTGTCATGATTTAGACTTAGTACAATCAAATCGAAGAGACATTTAAGAGTGTACGCAGCGGAAAAGTGTTCAAACATATGTATGAAGACATATGCTACCAAGAGTTATTACTTCTAATTTATTCTTGACAAAATCCTCGCCGGTCACTTCGCTTCGATAACAGCTCAACCTGCACATCGGAAATTATGTACAGGACGTGAGTACGAAGTACTCAGTGGACACATACCCAAAATCATTTATTTATTGTCAAACCATCACTTGGTGAATCATAGGGTTTTTCTTTAAAATGCCTATGTTCACAAAAACATTTACATTCTTAAAAGCGACTGATCAATCTCTTCATGTGTAATCTACCATATCTGAATTGGTTGTGCCCGAGGAGTTGGCCACCTCACTCGGTCACGCGATCGGTCACCACGCTCAGTGACACGACCAATGTGTACACTAGTCCAAGTATGATTTTCTGATCACACAGGGACCCGAATTCGATTCATAAATTTGGCATTGGTCATTTAACAGATAGGCATCATACAAAACTGAAAACATTTATGGCATGACAATTATAAAAGAGCTAACATCTAATAAAACATGCTTTTTGGTTTTATAGAAAGCCCACCTCGTTGCTCTTCTTGACTGCTACTAGACGATCTCTGTCTCAGCTACTGACCCTCCTTTGTGTAACCTTCGATTGAAAAATCGAAGTAAGATTCGTATTCTAACGAATAAAATCTTAGCTAAGGTCGGAGGTTATTTTAATTTCAGTAACGTGGTTATTGTTATCTAAATCGAGTTATAAGTTCCATTATATGAACAGTTTGTAAGGAATGTTTCTAAATAAATCAATAATAGATTTATTGTGAACGTAGAATTAACTAGTCGAGCAACTTCTCAATGAATAACTCGATTTATTAATCGTAAGGCTAAGATAACTTCTTATTTAATTAACTTATTACTATAAGTTAATTAAGAAAATAATTCCCTTAAGAAAATAAATTACTATTGTAATTGTGTAATTGATTATTTCAATCAATTAACCTAGATTATTAAATCTTAGTTAATTAACTCATCTTAAATTAATTATCGAAAACATGAAATGCTCCCTTACGAGTTATTAATTCTAATTACGGAAAAATATAATTTAATTAGTCGCGTTCCGGTTCGTAATTTGATTAAACGAATCATAGTTCCAGAGTAATAAATTCGGCCCACTAGGAAGGTAGCTCGGCCCGCTTCTGCTTAGCCCAACACTCGGCTTGGTTCTCCAGCCCAGACTATGACCCGTTGACTAAATAAAGAGTTAAGGGAAATAAAAGAAAAGAAGGAAAAGAGAAAGAGAAAAATAAAAGGGCGGAAATTAATAATACCCAATTTAAAGAAGTTGATTATCAAAATACCCATTTTGAATTTACATATGCAAAAAATACCCATTTTGTTAAAATAATGGTTGTGGGGCCCGCTTTTTCACATGGAATTCTGCAAAGTTTCATTACTTTATCGGTGGTTGTTTTTTTTTGTCTTGTTGCTGTTTTGTTTACTTTGACTGCTACCCAATTCCCAATTCGACCACTATAAAAGTATAATTTCAAAATTAAAAAAAAAAAAAAAAAATTCAAAGGGGTAGAAAATAGCATAAGGGCCCGGCTTTGACAACTTAATTTCGGCCCTCGGCTTGACACATTAAAAAAATAATAATAATAAAAAAAAGAAAAAAGAATTATACCCAGTTAAAAGAATTAAAATTCATTTTGCCCCTTTCCCTTTCACTTTCACGGTCCTTCCCCCTTTTTCCCACCCACTTCTCACGGTCTCTCTCAATCTCTCTCGCCCCTCTCACGATTGAAGAACCCTAGCCACCAAATTTTTTTTTTAAACCGTGAGATATCTCACGGGTCCCTCTCAATCTCTCTCACTCTCACGATTCAACAAACCGTGAACCCTAGCCCCCAATTTTTTTTTTCAACCGTGAGATAGAGAGAAAAGAAGAGAAAAGTATGGCCACCAATAACAATTCGGATTCCGAAGATGAAGGAGTCCCGACTCAAGCGCGTCGCGTTCCGACGATGGAAGAACGTCGAAACCTTCCTCATCCGCATCCTCCGGTAATTTTTATAATTGTCTTCGTCTCTTCTTTGTTATTATTTGTTATTTAAAAAGTTTTGAATTTTTAGTATTTTTTAGTTTCCTCAATCAATTCGTATGTAATGATTTAATGATTTTATGTTATCTTGAATAGAATTATAAATTATAATGTGTATAAAATGCATTAATATTTCGATTTTGGTATGCAAGAAATCTGGATTTATTGGGATTTATTGGGTAATTTATGAATTCGAAATCTGAAATATATATGGATTTATTGCGATTTAAATTATACATGTTTCACGGTTTCTGTTGCAAACAAACCGTGAATCACGGTTTCATTTACTTTAAACCGTGAATTTTGATGACTGAGCAAATTTCACGGTTTCTACTTAAATCAAACCGTGAAATTTGCTCAGTCATCAAAATTCACGGTTTAAAGTAAATGAAACCGTGATTCACGGTTTGTTTGCAACAGAAACCGTGAAATTACTTAAAAACACGGTTTTGTTTAATTTCATACTATTGCGTTTAATTTTGATACTTCACTAAATTGATGAATCATTTTGATCTATTATGTTGCAGCCTAGGTATACATGGTACAGGCCTCGTATGCAAGGATTCCCCGGTGAAATAAATAGTTACAACAGAATCAATGAACTTCAAGGCGTAATGTATCATTTAATACGCATTGGTGGACAGGATCTATTAGGACGATTTGCCAACGAATCTCCATTTGGAAAGGTTCTCGCGCTTAGGAAGGTCGGGAATGCCAAGCGTGCCTTGCACGAGTTATTGGCTAGGGAGTTGTGGAGGGGTGAAGAACACGAATTCGAGAGGTTGTTCCACGTAGGTGGACGGGATATTCGGTTTGGGCCTCAAGAATTATGCCTTGTGACTGGATTATGCTTCGGCCCTACGACCTTTAATCCCCACGGTCGCAATCATGTCATCCCACAGTCGAGCCTCTTTCATACTTATTTCAGCGGACGTCAGGTGCAAGTCAAAGAGCTCTTGAATCATTTCAAAGATGCTTCAATCGTCATAGGGACTCCGGATCAATACTTGAGCGCCGCCAACCTCATTGTCTACTACTACGTGCTACTAAGTCGTGACCCTGACAGACATGTTGATGATTGGGCATGGACATTAGTAGAGGATCCACAGCGATGGGCGGAATTTCCGTGGGGATCATGGTCATTCCAGATCATGTGCCACCAGCTCGGAGTGGCGAAGAAGGACCCCACAGAAATAGGAGGCCAAAAAAATAGGGGAGCCTACCATCTCTACGGGCCCGTGTGGGCGATGTTCATTTGGGCCGTCGAGGCCATTCCTACTTTAGGGCAAGCAATTGGGGTTCGTCGCAACGAGCACCTCATGCCACGACTTCGGAGATGGGAACTTGGGTCGTCGAATGCCGACTTCGTTGATTTCTTTGACAATCCAGAGGTATATACTCTCTTTTTACTCTTTTACTGCATTAATTAATTATGTTAATCATTTACAATAATATTTATGGATTATTTAGTTTATCAATAATTAAAGTAAGTAAATGTTTTTAGTACATGTTATTAATTAATGATTAGTTAATTACTCATAATAATACTGATTTCATAATAATTGTTTGGATTCGAATTTATAATAATTGTTTGTTTGTATTCGAATTTAATTTAAAATTTGTCTTTTTTTTATTTGAATGGTGAAATAGTTTTTCCACGGTTTGATCTTATATTAAACCGTGAATACACGGTTACATTTAGTTTAAACCGTGAAAAAGTGATTTTTCACGGTGTGATCTATATTGAAACCGTGAATTCACGGTTTAATTTAACTTCAAACCGTGTAACATGCTTTAAGTTAAAAAAATAGCTATTTCAGATAGGTGAAGATTGGAAAATTGATAATGGTAATGGTTATGCATTTTTTTTTTTATGCAGCTCGAAGTCAACCCCACACTCGAACCTGATGAAGAGGAACGAGCCTCCTATTACTTTCAGTCCCTATTCGAGTGCCAAGACCCGTTACAAGTTCGGTTTAACCCGAATACACGCCATTCGTGGAAAAAAGCGCCTCCGGAGCAGAGGCAAACAAAGGATGCGAGAGATATGGCTCGAGTGATTGATAAGTTGAGGTGCCGTGATTCGAGGCAAGTAGGCCAGCCCCAACGTCGCCATCCTCGTGCCACCCGGGCAAATTCAGAGGGTGGAGCACCTATCCCGACCTTCACGGCTCGTGCGAGTACGTCGAAGAGGCCGAGGGTGAACAGTTCACCCCCCGATAGGTCCTCAGGTGTCGTATGTTGCGTACACGGGGATCCGTGCCCTCGAGGATGTGATAACGACGCGTGGGCCGACAAGGTAATGGAACGCCTGGCTCGGGATACGTCGGAGACTGGCGTCATGGCTCGTATCGCCAAGTTCATGGCAGGGCACCTGAAGGGGATCTTCGGGAAGTCGTCATCTTCCTCGAGCCATGGCATGCATTCTCATCGTCGAGAACCATCACAGGGCAGCCACGTCCCCTTGGCAGGCCGACATTTAGTTGACGGGGGCCACGCAGCTCGTTACGATGATGACGGTGGCCACATTAAACAGAGGGCACCTAGCCACGTCCCCTTGGCAGGCCGACATTCAGTTGACGGGGGCCACATTGAGCAGAGGGCACCTAGCCACAGTCCCCTTGGCAGGCCGACATTCAGTTGACGGGGCTTACGCAGCTCGTTACGACGATGACGGGGGCCACATTGAGCAGAGGGCACCTACCCCCGAGGCCGCTCCGGGTTTCGAGCACATGTTCGGGTTTTTTACAGAGCCAGTAGGGCAGAGCTCAAGGACGCCTCCATTTCGAGAGGCTGAGGTCGAGGATGTGGAGTCATCGCACTCGTCTTTTATCAGGGACCTGGAGAAGATGCCCCTGATGGATTGGGTACATCCTGTACTGCAGCCAGTGCTTGCCCATCAACCGGTGATTCCAGGCTCCGATACTCTGCAGGGGGGTGACTACAGTGACGCGGATTCAGATATTGCAGGAGTGACGCCTGTGCGTCGGGTCCGTGTTGGGCGGCGGACCGTGAGGCCATCGGCGTCGTTACAGAGCCCCTTTGTCCCGAATATTCCGACACCGTATTGCGGTATGACGATCAAACAGCTGTATCACGAATTCAGACTCAGTGGGCCGAATGCCTGCGTCTGGAACCTGCAGGACCCGCCTTTTCAGATGAACCAGTCTTTGTTTGATGAGATCGAACACCCTCATATTCAGTTCTCAGCCGAGGTTAGAACGATCCTTACTTTATATTATTATTAATTATGATACGCAGTCTAATATTTTTTTTTCATTAATACTCTGTGTGGATTATAGATCATGGACCTGTATACTGTTTATTGGTGGAGTCGACTCCAAGACGGACTTTCTTTGTGTCCGTCTCTAAATGACAGACGGACTATTCTCCTTGGAATGGGCGTATATGTGAGTTTTTTTATACATTTTAAATGAATATATTTTTTATTTTATTTTTTTCTTTAATCTCTAAATTAAGATATTTATTGACAGTACGACTTGAGGAGGGCCCTGATGGATTTTCACAAGGGAGATCAAACGGCAATGGCAAAGTCGAATCTAAAGTATCGTGATTACAAGCTGTCCGATGATCTCGGGAATTGGTTTCACGGCGTTGGCTCGTACGATGTTTGGATGAACGCAACTTGTGTAAGTTTCTTCATTTGAACTTTGAGTTTTTATTACGTATTATTATTAGTGCTTAAATGCATTATACTAATTATTAGTGATTAAATGCATTATTAGTGCTTAAATGCATTATACTAACGTGAGTAGTGGGATTAATATCAAAATCTTGTGTTGATCTTTTTTTTATGAAGCAAACTGTGTGGATGTAGTTAAAAAAATATGAATATGTTGATCTTTTATTTTGATTTTGAGTCACTAATTCTAATATGAACTTGTTTCCCATTTGTCATGTGCTGTTTTAATTTGCAGTTTGTGTTTATTTGCCACGTTTCCACCGATCACTGGGTTATTTGCCGAGTACTGACTGATGAGTGGACGATGGAGGTATACGACTCACTTCTACATACGCTCCCTAATGCACGAGACAGAATGCATCGGTTGGTCCAGCTCTACCCGATCCAGAAACTGTGGCCCAGAGTGTTGCAAAAGGTTGGATATTGGGAACAACATCCAGGGATGAAGAAGCATCAAGATTTTCTGAATGTTGTTTGGATCCCCCTAGAGCAGCAATACATACAGAAGGACGAGTATTCATGCGGACCGTTCTCGTGTATGTACATCGATCGTATTTTCGCCCTAAAGAAGCCGCGAATTGAACGGATTGGCGTGAGGTACCTCTCCGCATTTCGCTTAGAGGTCGCGAAACGGATATTTTCCCTTTCACGTCGTGCCGTCGAGCTGTGAACATTATATTTCCAAACGAATATATGTCAGAATATTTAAATATTCTATTTAAATATAAGAATGTATGTATTTAAATATTAGTATAATTAATTAATTAGAATGTTTGCCTTTAAAATGAAATTTGGCCTTAATTTTGACCAACTTAGAGTGTCTCACGGTTAGGGTTCACGAGCTGGCACGTAATTACACGGTGAAAATCACAACAAAACCGTGAAAATAGTAGTGGTTTTGACCGGATTCTAATTTTGACCAGATTCCACGATTAGGGTTCACGGTAATTGTGATATCACGGTTTCATTCTCATATAAACCGTGTACATAATTTTTTTATTGTTTTCTGAATGTTATACACGGTTTACTAGCTCTTAAACCGTGATATCACGGTTTGAAAGCTACATAACCGTGATTCACGTTTAAAATTGTTTCTAACCGTGATTTCACGTTTCACGGTTATTGGATACATTACAAATGATAATTTATATTTGGTATATTATTTATATAATTTGTCCTAAATTTTGAATTATGTTATATTATTTTTCTTGATTTTTATTATGTATAAAATAATAGGATAATATATTCTTCATTTATTGCAACAAATTACATTAATTGAATGATTCATCCACAAGTGACACATGGCTGCAACGTGACCTGTCATATCACAATGTGGACATCTTCGAGAACCACGGCTTGCCCGTCGGCGTGCTTCCCCTCTCCCTCTACGTCTTCTTTCTCTCGGCCTCCCCGGTAGACGTACTCTTATTGGGGGCAATACCTCCGCACTCTGCAGCTCTTTAGGCCAAGAAGATCTATGTGGTACACGTAAAATTGGGAGCTCGTAAGCTTTTGCATGAGTACCTTGTTGGTAGTAAGGTGAAACGTAATGCACTACTTCCTCCCCTTGGTACCTAAAATCAGACAAAAAAATATAATTAAGTTGAAAGTACTTAAATTATGATTGTTGTATTCACATGATACCTTGAAGGTGACTTACATGATTGCCGCGATCGCGTGTGCACAAGGGAGACAGTCCCTCTGCCAACGCAGACATTGACACTCATACTGTTGAAGATTCACAGTAACTGTCATTTGGGATGTACGAACATTGAATTGGAATTGAGATGTTTGCGTGACCCTGTATTTCCGCGCGTGCTCTGTCTGATCCGCAATTGTTCGTCTCGCCGCCAACGTTATTGGATGATTGTCCCGCTGGCAAGCTATGCGTCGTTCATCGAACCATTCTTCGATGATTAGCCTCACAGCATCGAGAGAAGCACAGATCGGTAGACGCCTAGCCCATAGGAGGGTATTATTGAAAGACTCGGCAGCGTTAGACGTCATATTGCTAAAACGTCGAGGTTGGCACATCGATCGAGCCCACTTGGCAGGGCCGATTTCCATCAATTTTGCATGGGCGTTGACGTTCAGATCATGAATTTGATCCATTCTCGTATTCCATTCCTCCACATCATACGTGTATGCAGCTCGTACAAACAGCCCGATGACATGCTTACCATAGTGTGCCAAGTTCTTACTCAGGTGGTAATAACACAAACCGTGGTAGGCATCGGGAAATACAACGGATACGGCATGTATGATGGATATGTGCTGATCCGAGACAATCAACGTGCCATTCAATGCTCCGTATGCACTTCTGAGTCCTCGCATGAAGAAAGTCCAGCACTCGTGGTTTTCGATAGGCCCTACTCCGTAAGCCAAAGGATACAACTCCTCGTTAGCGTCCTTCGCCACGGCTACGAACATGATTCCCTTGTTCTTCCCCTTCATATGTGTGTCATCCACTATGATAACCGGCCTCATAGTGAGTGAAAACGCAACTCGAGTAGTGCCTAGAGCAACAAAAACTTGTTTGAACCGGCCATCATTGCCGATGTTGATCTTTGTGATTGTACCTGGATTTGTCTTCTTCAGCATTGCGAGGTAGCCCGGCAACATCTTGTACGAAGCTTCGTACTCGCCATAAATCATCTGAATTGCGCGGTTTCGCCCCCTCAAGGCGACATCGTACGTGATGTCGACACCGAAAACTTCCTTTAGCTCATTCATTATGATCTTTGGCTTGATTATTTCCTGATCACGTAGAATTCGCTTCGCAAAGTATGCCCCAATGACCGTAGAACGGAGCTTCCTTTTCTTCAGACCCATTATTTCATGATTGCACGTGTGATCGCCACAAAACTTGTTCACTAAAAAATGGCCGCCTCCGCTGGCGGTGGCGTGTAACTTGAAGGGGCATTGCTTCGATGCTTTGCATTTCAAATATAGTCTTCCACTATCCGACCTCTCTACCTTTGATTCCGCACTCTTCTCCAAATTCCACAGACCGGCTGCAATCGTGAGTTCATCCTTTGTATCGTACATGGCGTTAACAGCAAGCCCTTCAACAATCAGATTAACCTCACCCGCATATACTGCAGAGTTTTCAGGTTGGATAGGGACCATGGGGACTATCCAATTACTCGGATGCGTTGTATCGATATCCTCATCAGCATCGTCATCGTGCGGACTTGGATACATCAATCGTAATAATTTTTCCATCCCGCCTTCGTCCAGTATCCACGCTGTGTACTCAGCAAACAAGGACCTATTCAGCCGCCTTTCAGAATTGTCTCCGGCTCTGTCGCTCTCGGTGCTCTGAGCATCAGATTCAACGTCGTAATCTGGGTCGTCCTCATCGTCTATAACTTCATACACATGGCCTCGAGACCGCGCCTCGCTACGGCCATTATGCTCATCCTCGGCCGCAAAATTGAGGTCTGGGATTGAATTTTCTCGGGTACTCGAGGC
This sequence comes from Mentha longifolia, assembly GCA_001642375.2. Classification (NCBI taxonomy): domain Eukaryota; kingdom Viridiplantae; phylum Streptophyta; class Magnoliopsida; order Lamiales; family Lamiaceae; genus Mentha; species Mentha longifolia. The sequence continues at coordinate 31,457,411 of CM038116.1, read as the reverse complement.
ATGAGGGAATGAACTCGCTATGAGGTTGAGATCTGGACGATATACGTCGTCAGTTGGAAATGATGAAGTAGCGACCCTACCAATCTCATCGAGGTATGTGTGCCAATCAGTGCCCTGGTAGCCGAAGTCGAATGAGCCACCATACTGGTACGTCTGCTCGGCCGTAGGGAAATGTGAAGAGGACGCCCCGGCTTGTTCACCGTAAAAGTGAGAAGACGATGCCGTGTTGTTCCAAGATATATATACCTTTGGGGACGATTCTGTTCTGCACAAGCAAACGAGTTCTTCGTCCGTCCCCAACGGTGATTTAACAAGACGTCCAGATGGTGTCTTCCTCAGATAGGTGATCTCAAAATCAGTACTCAAGAAAGCATCTGTTGATAAGACGATATCAACTATTTGTCGTCTCAAGTTGTAGACAGTTATAACATCTGTTGATAAGACGATATCCATCTGTCTACCGCCCTCGTACTCAACGCTTTCCCAATTTCCTCCATAGTTTACGTTCACGATAACGTAGGACATCTGCATGAATTTAATTCAAAACATTAGATGTATATTAAATGAAAAAATACATTAATTTAAAATTAAGATTTTATAAAAAAACAATGATAATACAAATAGTAAAATAAAATTGAAACTAATATTGAGTTCGACTAAGGCAAATTATAAATAGATGCGTACCTAAATTAACTTGAGCATGCGTAATTGTAAAAATAGACTCATTAACTTGAGAATGTAACTTAAAAGTGCTAATTTTATTAAAAAAATATTATCAATATAGTTTAAAAGATGTCTCACGGTTAGACTAGCATTTAAACCGTGAAATTCACGGTTTAAATGTTATCCTAACCGTGAAATACCTTTCTAATTAACAAATTATTTTATTAAAAAAATAGTATTAAAGAGACATCTCACGGTTAGACTAGAATTTAAACCGTGAGACTAGAATTTAAACCGTGAAATATCTTTTTAAACTATATTAATACTATTTTTTAATAAGGTCTTTCACGGTTAGACTAGCATTTAAACCGTGAATTCACGGTTTAAATGCTAGTCTAACCGTGAAAGACCTTATTAAAAAATAGTATTAATATAGTTTAAAAAAACTATTTTATTAAAAAAATAGTATTAATATAGTATTAAATGCTAATCTAACCGTGATGTAACTTTCTAATTAACAAACTATTTTATTAAAAAAATAGTATTAATATAGTTTAAAAAGACGTCTCACGGTTAGACTACAATTTAAACCGTGAATTTACGGTTTAAATTCTAGTCTAACCGTGAAAGACTTTTCTGAATTAACAAATTATTTTATTAAAAAATAGTATTAATATAGTTTAAAAAATGTCTCATGGGATTTAATTAATAATAATAATAATAACAATGATAATAATAATAATAACTAAAATTAAAATTCAGAGTTAATAACTTAAGCATAATTTAAATAAAATAGCACTTACAAATCGCCCTAATCATACCATAATTAAAAAAATTTAAACAGTACACTTTCATATTTATCTAAATATCTTACGGCTAAAATCATACTATAACACATAAGAATCAATATAACATTGAGCATAATCAATATAACATTGAGCATGTAAATTCCAAAAATAAAATTGAAAAATAGAATAATTAACTTCATAATGTACCTTAAAAGCTATAATTTACTGAGCTTTTTCAATTTCGTTTGCTTTTTCTTCCTCCTCAATTTGCCACCAGTAAGTTGTCTTTGATTGTCTTCTAGCGTTAAAAAATACTCCAAATTGTAAGCTTTTAAGAAATGAAGAAAATAATTTTTAAGGTGTTGTGAGCGAACTCTACCCACTTTATAGGATAAAACAGGTATGAATTAGGAATTATTTGCTGTGAAAATAAATTTGATAAACTAGTCAAATTTGTCCGAATACAATTATTATTTTCACTATTTAGTCCGTGAATATGAATTTTCAGAGAATCCATTCAATAATTTTACTGTTTCACCTATCATATTAAATTTGACTGAATTTAGAATAGTTTGGTGTCGGTGATATAATTTCACCCCAAAAATTTTCTTTTCTAATAAAAATAAAAATCAAACTCGATGGGGGCATAGATAGATAAAACTAGATAAAAAGTATAAAAAGTGGGGCCCCAACTCTGCGCCTTTGCAAAGTTTGTGCATTGATTTCAACAATATAACATTAATATATTCAAATGGGTATTTTCTACATATGCATTTTCAGAATGGGTAATTTATACATACCCACTTAATATTTGGGTAGAAAGACATATTACCAGAAAATAAAAATAAACTAATCTAATCTAATCCTCTCCCACCCTTCTTCTTCCTCGCCGACATTCCCATCTGCAATTCTCCTCTCTCTCTCGACATCTCCGCGATTCTTCTTTTCCGGCCATCACGCCGGTAACCGGCCCCACTTCCGGCTTCGTTTCCCTCGTGCTCGCCTCTGCTTAGCGTCGATCTAAATCTCTGAACCCTTTTCCCCAATTCGAAACCCAAATTCGAGATTGGGGTGATGATCGGTTTTCTCCGCCCTCGTCGGCTCCGATCATCACGTAGTCGACGAGCCATCGTTGTCGGCTGCTGTTTTCTCCATCTTCCTTCGCCTTTGGTCAGATGCTCCCTTCGAATTTCTGATTTTCGAAGTCGGCGCGACTCCCGTTCTCTCTAGCCCGCCGGTTTCCGGCAAGGCTCTCTCTGGCTGGGGTTTACGTACCGCAGTGAGACGGCGCCGGTTGCGAGGATTCCTCCGGTGCAACTCCTGCGTCTAGGGCTATTCCTCTCAAGCCCTAACACTAAAATCCCTAACTTTCGAAAATTGCCCTATCGATTTTGCTAATGATTTGATCTTTCTCTCTGTTTCGCAGGTTCGACGGAGGACGATGGGGACGTATCGTGCAGCTGCTGGTTGCCGCCCGCTTCTTTTTCAAATCGTAGCTTCACCGTCGAGGCTTCGAGCTCCGACGGGGGTTCGATTCCTTTCCTATCGTCTTTTCATATTTATTAGATTTTGGTTTGTTCATTGAAGTTCGAAAAAAGTATTTTGTTGGAGATTCTAGGTTCAGATTTTAGAAACTTAACATGCCTCATTGCTGTGTTGTTAGACTGTGAAATCCGTTTGTCTTGAGGGGATGAATTCGAGCATGGTTCAAGAAATGGTGATAAGAGTAGGCTTGATCATGAAATTGTGTAAGGGATATGTACATACTTATTTATACTTGTGTTTTGTGGCTGCAGTATGGAGGTATGCTAAGTGTATTCTTGTTTTCCTTAGTTTAGGAACTTAAAATATGCTAGGCTTAGTTGTTTGGAAGAGAAAATCATGCTTTAAGAGTTGGGGTTCTAAGTCGATTACCTTGAAGAAGGTAGGGCTGTAGTTGCTAGCTCTCCCTCCTTTCTTCCTTCCTTCCTTCGACTCAAGTTCTCCCTCTCTATGTGTTTGGATGAAAGTTTAAAATTTTGGTGAAGTGTGGAGTAGTAACATGGCTGCAGGGATGGTTGTATTTATACTTGGGAATGAGCATTCTTGTAACTAGGTATTAATCTAAGCCTTGGTTTGTCCTATGGATAATGATACCCCATGATCTTTAGCTGATCATAATCTTCTTCTTTTGCAGGTTTGGCGGCTCAAGGAACTGTTGCAGGGGCTGAGATGTTGGGGTTGAGAAGATGGCTGATTGCTGCTGGTTTTACTGACATTTGAGGGTGATTGCTTTGCCTCCTTTTGACTAGTTAGAAGTCCAAGTAATGGTTTATACTTTGGGTAATGAACTTCCATAATCTTGGGGCTGATTATCCTCTTATCTTGCAGGTTTTGGAAGCTCAAAATTGCTGAAAAAGGCTGGGAATGTCGGAGCTGAATGGGACTGATTTGGGGCTGAAAGATGGGTTCCTTTCCCCCCTTTGATTAGAAGTAGGCGTGTGTATTTTTGATTAGTACATGCAATCTTCTATTGCATGGTTAACTAGTGAATCTCTTGGTTAATAGCTAGAATTTGGGGACAAGAGTTGAGTTGATGGTGTACTTGTAATAGTTTAATAATTCCTTAAGAAAGAAAAGTTTAATCAAACTCTGAATTGTGATATGCTTATATATGCATATGTATACATATAATGTTTTCTTTAATAGAAGTGTTCTCGGTCTCCCTCTCTCTTACTAATTGGGTTCCGCCCATAAATCTGGATAGTTAATGGGCTTCGATCCAGGCAAATTGTTAATGGGCTTCGGCCCAAATAATAATTATCGGGTTTTGGCCCAAGAGAAATAATTAATGGGCTTCGGCCCAAGAGAAATAATTAATGAAAACGGCTAGCAATTACATTGCTACTTGCTTGAAGTAATATAACACTTAGAAAATCGAATTAGATTTTAAGTTACTAATTTCCTTTTAACGTCGTAATATACTTCTAATGGCAGTTAGGAAAATACGGGACATTACATAAATAAATAAAAAAAAGAGTCGAATTCAACATATCACATATCAAGCTCTATTACTACGTGGATTATGATGCATTTTCCGCGATTATTTTCTTAAATTCTTATAATTTTGCCTATTAATCAATAATTTAATCAATATATACCATATAATATAATATATCTCCATATATTAATAAAAAATTATACATATATATTTTCATAATATATTATATTTCCGTATAATATTAGGATTCAAATAAACAAATTATCTATTTTATCTATATTCTACGGATCTATAATCCTTCATGCATCATTATTTTTATGCTATCTAAATAAAACACAAACAATAATTGCAGTGAACAACATATGATTTCACTCCAAACGAATATTACAGTCAAGAAATAACAATCCTCACTAACTTAATCGACTTTCTTTGTCTACTACAACCATGGTGTCGGTCTGAGAACCCTGACGTGCCATGAAGTCTGCAGGGCGATTCCCTTCCCTATGGCTGTGGGAAAAACGAACCTAAATCCCCCGCAGCCGAAGACGAATGCGTGTCATGAGATGACGGATGTCAGCAGAACCATGCTTCACAGAAGTAAGTAATGTGACGATCGCAGCAGCATCCATCTCGATCCAAACCTGTGAGGAGAATGTGGTAGCCAAATCCAACCCATGAAGAAGAGCACTGAGTTCCGCTTCAAAGCTAGATCTAGCCTTAATTGGAGAGCAGAAAGCACGGAGCAGGGCGCCATGGTGGTCACGAACCAAACCACCACCCGTTGCACTCCCAGAAGCAGCATCAAATGAACCATCAGTATTAAGCTTAACCCAAGGTGCTTCAGGTGGGATCCAACGTACAATCCTGGACCTGAGGGACCTGCTGATGGGCTCAGCTATAGGCATGAATGGGACCTGAGGTCGGCATCCTTGCCAGTGAACTGGTAGGAGCCTCCTCGCAGCAACCAAAGTATGCAGATGATGTTTAACCTGCCAAATGATGTTAGAAGAACGAAAAGGAGTGCCACGGTGCTTGTGACAATTCCTTTCCGTCCAAATAAACCAAGTGATTGAGGCAAGGAATAAAAAAAAAATATGTGTGCAGGTGGCTCGTGGAAACGAGTGTCTCCACCGTCCTAGACTACGTGCAATGTCAGTGCTCGTGTGTGCATGTGTTAGTGCAGGGAACCAGTCCGAAAAATATGTCCATACAGTTCTAGCAGATTCACTCCAAAAGAACACATGCATAATAGTGTCGATGTGGGAAGAGGTACAACACTGACACCTCGAAGCAAGAGAGATACCATGAGAATAAAGTTTGACATCAACAGGTAATCGACCAAGAAGGAGGCGCCACAAAAAGACAGAAATGGTGGGGGTAAGGCAAGAGTTCTAAATATCACCAAAGATAGATACTTGAGGGCGCCTGTACCTGACGTGATGCCAGGCAGAAGTCACAGAGAACTCGCCGTGGCCAGTAAGACTCCATCTCATGACATCCTCCCCACCCCACAATACCAGTGTCTGGCTCATAGCAACAACCTGATCATGAGATAACACAGAAGGAGCACATAAAGCATGCAAACGATTCATATCCCAATCAGAATCACTCCACAAATCACGTAAAGGGGGGTTTGGGGCGCCTACTGGGCGATATTCGGCGAGGGACCGATCCTCAAACCAAATATCATCCTAGAAGGACACCCGCCCCGCACCAAGAGACCAGCGAATAAAATTATGTGCATGAATACCAGAATACATGAGCCTACGCCAAATAGGACTGTGATGCACAGAAAAAGGAATCAAAGGATACGAGTACTTGCGCCACAAGTACTGAGCCCAAAGGGAATCACGAGCCTGAAATCTCCACCACAACTTATAGCTGAAGGCAGTAACCATATCAGAAAGCCGACGAATACCAAGACCCCCCTCATTAAAAGGAAGATAAATCTGTTTCCAGCTAATCCAGTGAATCTTCTTGGCTTCACCCACAGATCCCCAAAAGAAACGAGCCATCATCTGCTCAATCTCATGCAACACACACTGAGGAACCTCAATCACCTGGAGAATGTGAAGAGGTATAGTAGAGAGAGTGCTCTTAATCAATGCAAGCCTTCCACCAAAGGCAAGGTGTCTGTGAGACCAACTATGAATACAAGCACTGACTCTCTCTCTCAAGTTAAGAAAAAGAGATGACTTTATCCAGCCCTGATAGATGGGGACTCCCAGATAGATAAAGGGAAGAGTGTCCCGTTGGAATCCCCCAACCTCCTGGATGCTCTGTTGCCATTCATCAACATATGTATCATGAATGAAGAAGTTGCTCTTATCAAAGTTAATCAGTTGTCCAAAAACCGTGCAGTAACTGTCCAGGCACATCTTCAACTTCTCCAAAGCCTCCCTCCTAGCCTGAGTTTTTTATGTAGGGTTTAATTTTTATTTATTTTTTTTGTAGGGTTTAGTTTTTTTTTTTTTTTTTTTTTGATAGGGTTTAGTATTTAGGGTACTTTATTTGTTTACATGTATTCTGCAACATTAATATTTCAGCTAATTAAATCGACAAGCACACTTTTTCAATTAAATCGACAATGTACAAGCTTTTAAATTAATAATTTCAGCTAATTAAATCCTACTTAATACGTTGATGTGGAAATGCCACATAGATACTTTTTTCTATTTAGGGTTGAATTTTGTTGGTTTTTTTTTTGTAGGGTTTACAACAAAAATATAGTATTCAAAATTCATTGCATTAAGAGGTAATATCTTTTAGTTATTATTAATACCGTAAATTGAGGTTTTTTTTTCCTTAAAGTTTATCTTTTGATGTTGCATTTGAATCTTATTTTATTTTAATCATTGTTTCCAATATTAATAAGTCATAAATTTGAGATTATTTTCGAATGGATATTTTTCAAAAGAATAAACTATAGTACATCCTTAAATTGTACTGGTAGTAATTAGTAAAATGGTTAGTTTTGAACAAAAAACTGACGTGGATAATTAACTCAATATAATTAGAATCAATAAAGTTCAAATTCGATTTGACAACAATTTGTAATATGTGGAACAAGCTCCAAAGAACTTGAATTTTATAGTCAAGTCCGTCCAAATTATTGGGAATTGAGATTACCAATTGGGGTGGATCTATAAAAAGAGTCATGCCAGTTTCAATTTTGATACAACTTTGGGGATCGAAAACCTATCTAGATTTGGGTTTATTAATTTATTATTTTGTATAAAATTATTAGTATGTAGAAATATTTAAAGTTTTGATCGAAAATTCTAATTCTATATTTTGTCTTATTAATCAATTATTTTTATTTAATTTATTGATCTCATATCGATTTTTGAGAGAGACGACTTCATCAGGAAACTCAAATATAATAGAATCATTCAGTTTTATCCAATATAAACATTTAAAAGACTTCACATTAACGAGAAAATTATACCATTACGGCTTATAGTTTGTTAGTAGAGTAGGGATGGGCAGATGAAGAAGCTTATATGTATGATGGTGCTAAATCAATTATTGAGAAAATGATTCCATCGATAGGAAAACTCAAATATGATGGAGTTATCCTTAATCAATATTTAAATGACGGGTTGCTTAACATTCATCCTTCAATTATATCGAAGAATGGGCGCCTTTACTTTAAATGAATATAACCACGCGAAAAAATCTTATCTCTTATTGACCTATTTTTTTTTTCGACCAATAGAATACTTGATATAAAAAATGTTACCAATCGTCAACTTATTTCTATATTACAATGTATACTTCACGGCTTAACATTCAAAATGAATATAACTATACGAAAAACGGGACCTCACTTAAACGAGTAAAACTAATCGAGAAATGCCGCCCCTCATTGATCTTCCTTTTTTTTTCTTCATTTTTTTCTAATCTAATTTAATTTTATTTTTTTCGAATAGATCTAACAAACTATACTATCAACATAAATAATTCTATTATTATTTTCCACGAGAAGTGAGCCCCGTCAAATTTCGACGGGCACTAAACTAGTACTTCATAGAACGTAAAATTAAATATGATGATTCAGTGAATCACATTGGCAAAATTTATAGATGTATCATGTATATCCAATGAAGTGGGATAAAGCCCATTCAATGGATTGAAATCAAAATTAGAACCCAAATATGAAATCATTCAAAATGAATTTTTAGTTCGTTTCTCTGCAAAAACTCATTCCCTACTGATTCTTAATTCAGTTGATGATTCCCAAGGTGTGCTTTTTTCAGAACCAATCATCATCGAAAGTTTCACTGTATCTCTATTTGTATAGTTTCGATCTTCCAATTTTCTCCTACAATAATCGAATTGGAGCATTTAGTGTGACTTTGGAAGGAACATGTAACATCAATCATTTTTATTTTTATTATAGTTATGGTATTTTCTGAATTCATCCTTCTCTTACGTCGAGATTCGCCTCTATTTTGACAGATAATTGTTGTCGGGAAGAGAGTATGTAACGTCCCGTAATTTTCCTCTCTAATTTAGAAGTAAATCCTTGTTTAAGAAAAGAATTTCCAAGTTTTAGTAATTAAATCTCACTTTATATATATTACCGAGAAAGGAAGTTCTCGATTAGAATTAAGTAGCAACTTGATTTCTAAACAATTTTAGTTATCAAATAATCGATTAGGTATTTGATTGAAATTTATCGATTAAGTATATAATTATTGTTCGATCATTCTTAGCTAAGAATAAATCGACTCAAGCATTTCGATTAGTATCGACTCGAATATACTGACTATTTATTTACGAGATTTATTAATAGATAGTAGGTTAACAGGCCAAACCCACTTTCGATGGGGCCAAACCCAAATTAAATAAAAAGGGGCTTTTAGCCGAAAATGCAAGCAACCTATTAGTATCACAACCATTCATTCTCATAAAATAAATTATATACCAAAAAAAAAAAACACTATTTATATTAGCACCATTCCTCAAGTCTACAATTGATAAGCTATTAATTAATTATATAAGAATATATGTAGTAAACTATACATTACAAGCAAGGTAAAAATCATATCTATTGAATAAATAATAAAGAATTATAAAGAAGAAAGGGGAAACAAAGCTACACATTTCTTTCTTTTCAATGGAAGCTTTCCATCAATCCATGAAGTACAAGAGTGATTACATTTTCCACATTTTCCCTTAGTTTAAGGAATCACCATGCTTGTACCATAATGAACAGTAACAGAAGCCTTATCACTCCATCACTTTTAAGTTTGATAAGGAAGAAAATAAATTTACATAGTACATCAAAGTCCACAATTGTAGGCTTTGAGCATAAAGATTACAAAGAGGAAATGCACGTTTTCAATTCAAAGGAAAAGGGGACACATAAATCTTCATCTCAACACCAACAAATCAGCTACAGTTGCTGCAGCTAAACTTTGAGCCTTAAAAACCTGCAAAAGAAAGAGTCAAATAAGTCTTGATGAAGAGAGGATTTGGGGGGGATTTTATGCAGAGATTTCATAATGACAAGCCAAGTTAACTACAACTTATATACACCCTCCTACCTCAGCCATTTCAAACATTCATACACTCCACCAAAATTTCAAACACACAACTTAGAGCTTGAGAGAGTGTGAAGAGAGAAGGAGCAACTAGGAGGAGAAAAGGGAAAGAAGTAGCTAGCTACTACAGCCATCATCTTCAAGGTAACCATCTTAGAGCCTCAAATTCATGAAGCATGTTTCCATTTCTAAAATCCCTAACTAGAAACCCTCAGCCAACAAACATGCTACCATCGTTCAAGCTAGTTTCCCCAAAACCCAACTACTCTAAGCAAATAAGCATGATTTGATAATATCTCAAACACATGAACGCAGCATGCTTAATTCCCTTCTTAAGAAATTGTTATCAAACTAGTATGCAAATCCATAATCACCTACCATTCAACTACGTCGCAAGCAAGATGCTTCAAAACTCTTAACTTTTAGCTAAGAACAAAAAGCACACATCCACATAATCACTTTCTGAAACCTCGAAAACAAGCACTGATTCCACAAACTAAGACCAAACGGAGAGAAGAAGGCTGAAGGAATCAAACCTCCATCGAGGCCGAAACCTCGACGGCAGCGTCCAACAGTAACATCGGGACTGCAGCGGCTGAAGCTGAGCGGAGGGAAGAGCTTCTGCAAGGCAGCAACGCACCCTCATCGTCACGAAGGCAACGTCACCGTCGTCACCGCCGCGCCTAAAGCTGCAAGAAAGAGAGGAAGAAATCAGGAATTAGAATTTAAATAAATAAATGAAATATTGAACTTATAATGAGAAAGAGGGCAAAGGCATCTCCACGCCATCGTATTTCAGACGAGAGAAGAAACGGGACGAATGTCCCCTAAACCGAAGGCTTAGGGATTTTGATATAGGATCGAAATCCTAGAAGGAGAGAGAGCGCCGGTCGCGGGAGTTGCGCCGGAACAGCAGCCGTCTCACCGCGCCGGAATAACCCCCGACCAAGAGAAACGGCGTCGGAAATCAGAGGACGGGAGCTCTTCCCCAATTTCGACTTAGGGTTCGCAATTGGGGCAAATTAACCAAGAATTGAAGGAGAAACGACGAGCGACGACGTCGGCTTGGGCATGGTGGCGCGACGACGGCGATGAGAGTCGGAGAAGATGACCGGAAAATCAGTGAAGAATCGATGAGAGATTAGTCGCGAGAGAGATAGAGAGATAACAGATAGAGAGATAACAGAGGAGCGGGCATCAAATGAGAGAAAGGAGAAAGGGGTGGGTTGTTTTTAGTTCAGCGGGTCGGGTCCGGGATAGAAGCGGGTCGCGGGCCAGGTAGATGGGCCGTGGACTATCAGTGGGCCGGACCTTATTATTTTGGCTGGGCCGAGAATCTGGGCCGAACAAGGATGGGCCGGACTGGGTGATTCCTTGGGCCGGATTACTCCATTCTTTCGGCCGTTAATTAATTCAGTAATTAATTAATATAACCCAACCCAAGATTAATTATATGATCGAGTTATCACTAATTAAAAATTTTACGAGACCCCGAAATTAATAATTCACGAGAGAATTATTCTACGAGATTAAAAGATTTAACTTATAGAAATAAGTTATTAACAAAAAAAAAAAAGTTTATTAACTAAGAGTTAATAATCAAGGTTTAATTGATCAAGCTAATCAATTAAAAAATTAGCATTATTTATTGGAAAGCCTCTCAATTAAACCTTAATTCTAATTAAATAAATCAATTAATTGATTTATTAAGACTTAGTCGAAGAAGCTATTCGTATAACCGGATTAATAATTCAAGATTAGATAACAGTGACGATGTCACTTAAAATTTGGAATAATCTACGAGAAGCTATAGAGCTAGGATTATTCGATAAGCTTTTATCGTTCGAATTAAGAATCTTACTGTATTCTTTTATCAAGGTCGAGCAGAGAAGGAACAATCACCGAGGCAAAGCTAGAATTCATTAGCACTTAAGCAAAGTGAAAGAGGTGGGCTTTCTTTAAAACAAAGCATGTTTTATTAATTGATATAGCTCTTTTAAAGTATTGTCATGCCATAAAATGTTTTGTTTTTGTATGATGCCTATCTGTTATTGGCTATGCCAATTTTATAAGAATCGAATTCGGGTCCTTGTATGGCTTGCTACTATACTTGGACTAGTGTACACAAGTGGTCGACTCGCTTAGTGTGGCGATCGATCAGGTGACGAGTGAGGTGGCCACCTCCTCGGGCACCACAGATCAGATATGGTAGATTACAACAGATATTTGACTACAGTCACTTTTGAAAACTAAGAGATTTTAGTGAACATAGACTTTTAAGAAAAACCCTATGTTTCACTCAGTATATGGATGACAATAAAATCAGTTTTGGGCAAAGTGTTCACTGAGTACAATTTGTACTTAGCCCTGTACATTGTTTTTAATGTACAGGTTGAGCAGGTTGAAGCGGAGTGACCGGCGGAGCTTTTGTCAGTTTAGTGAAGATTTAATTGATGATAACTCTTGGTAATACATGTCTTCATACATGTATTTATAGCCATACTTTCATTGCGTACACTCTGATGTTTTTAAAGTTCCTTTCGATTTAGATGTATTTTGAATCAGAATCATGACAAGCATTGTCCTACTTTATCAGTTATAAGTATCAGATTATCTAGAAATGAGATTGCCCTGAGAGTCGATTCAAGAAAAGTTCTTCATTTATCCATTATTTCATATTCATATTTTATTGTCACGAATTTATCAAGTTTAGCTATTTATTTAGCAAAGTGCGGTCGTGACAGAGTATCCCTCTATTGATCTTCTGATGATGGAAAAAAAACTGCAAAATCATGAAAAAATTGTTTGTTAGATTTATTCACAATTATTTTTATAACTACCATAGTTTAATTCTATTACACTATTATCGAGATAATCCAAATCAAACATCTTACCGATAATAAATGATAAAAAACAATGGACCCTTTTCTTCTCTTGAATCTGCACACACTTTCTTGTATCTACATGATTGAGAGCAATTCCTTCCATTCTCCATTTTTATTTGGGCTTTGTAATTTTCTTTGTGTTCTTTATATGTATTTGATTGTTTCTGAGTTGTGGAAGTGAAATCTAGAGAAGGTATATGTATTGGTCGGAAGTTTTTGAAGAGGCGTGTACATAATGGTTGAAGGGAAGCAATGGTTCGGAAAGTAGGTGTCTCTTTATTTTAAAATTAAAATAATTATAAATTATAAAATTTGACAAAATTGCCCTTCGTACTTTGTTTTTATATAGTACATAGATAAGTAATGAGGGTATTTTCATTTCCTCAATCTTACTTAATTATTGTATCTTTTGTTTCCATTTTGTATCGTATCAAATCAGGGTGATTTTCGGGCCTAACCCACTTTATTTTCAGGCTATACAGATTGGCCCCTCGATTTCGTAGCAAAATGACATCCCTAATTTTCATAATAAGCTCACAAATGGAGGACGACACGTGGGTCTTTTTCGATTTCTCGGGATGTTTCTTTCTTTCGAACGTCGATTTGGGAATCAATTTGGGACATTCGTCGCGTATTTCTAACGTTGATCTTCGAGTCTCCATTGGCGTCGATTTGGGATGTTCGTTTTGTATTTCGAACGTCGATCTTGCATTCCCCGTAATCAAATTCAATTTTGTGATTCGATTCTTCTTTCCCGTTGATGATTTTGTTTCGAAATCCCGTATTATCAAATTATAACTCATGGATTTTCCATCCGCACTCACTGTTAACACTGCATGAGGATTTTCCCTACTAATTACAGTAATATTGTTGGGATATTTCCCCATTTTTGGTGTGAAATCAAAGTATTTTTTTCTTAGTTGAATGAATTAAAATATAGTGAAAGTGATAAGTGTATATGTGTTTATATAATAACTCAACCCTAACTTATCAAGGAAAATAGCAAGTAATAAGGAGAAATGTAAAGTGATTTTCGTTTCTTTTGCGACATTGATCATGCATGTTGAACAATGAAGAGTTGTTCAATTTTTGTTATTTTTTAGCAAAAGAGTTGTTCGATTCACTATGTGCATTAACACAATGAATTTCTATATATTAGGTAAATAAACTAAATGGAAAAAACGCTTCATGCAAAACTTTATTACACAAAATCATATTATAAATTATTTTTAAACAGACATTTAAAATGCCGAGGGTTGCACTTCGAAGGTATAGACACACATGTTTTGATTTTTAATTCTACTAGATTCATTTTTTTCTACGTAACTTTCTAATTAACCATAGCAAATATTAATACTAATATATGAACATTTAGCGTGCTACACGGTCTACATTCGGCCAAAATAAGTGAAATGATAGTACATAGTAACGTTACATGCACCAGTTGGAATGTCATGTCATATACTGTATCATTTTAATTGTCAGCATAAATTATATAAAGTTTACTCAATTTGGCAAATCTGAGATTATGAAATTTCAAGAAACACATTTAGACTGATATATACTAGTACATATTCTGGTAAAATTTGGTTCAATATATTGGACTCCCAATAATTGAAAACCCCAACACATAACTATAATCTCTCGTAATATATAAGACCAAAAAAAAAAAAAATCATATAATCCAGTTTTCTAATAAAAAGAAACAATTTTTCCCTATACAAGCTTAGTTTAGATAACAAATTATACTCTAGTGTTTTGATCTTAATTAATTAAACATACAAAAGGCATAAATCATGACGACTTACGAACAATTAATGTAACGTTAATATAAATCTAGCTATGATCGATTACACTACAAATTAAGGAGTAAATAATAATTTTAATTTCAATTTTTTGCCTAGAATTATGATAAATATGAAAAATTAAATATAAAATAGAGTCCAGTTCAACATTAATTAATGCCTTTGTTTTTTCTGCACAAATTTTGAAGTTTCAAGGATGCATGCAACAAGAAAGAAGTACGCTGCTTTAATTTATGGAGAGACAAACCTGCGGCATTAATTTAAAGTTGTCTCATATTTTAAATTATTCATAAAACATTTTTTGGTGTAGAAAAGGAAGGGGGATATATATGGGGTCAAAAAAAGAAAAAGAAAAAATCCAAAATAAGACAATACGGCCAACATGGTATGTATATTATACTAGTAAGTATTGTACTTGATTTTCTTTTCTTTTTATTTTTCTTTTTGTGCTATTATAACTTAAAACGGCTAGTTTTCATTTAGAATTTTCGGAAACTCGATTCTACATTCAATTCAATTTATATGAATACTGATGCTTACCTGATTTTTTCATATAAATAAAAGCTAAAAAGGAATTAATACAAAATAAATCAAAACTCAACAATGATCTAATAATCAAATCACATAATACTTATACTAGATCGGTTAGGCTAAAGATGCTAAAAGGTGATGTTTATCGAGATCTTGGTTATCGAAGTAAAAGTCCATATGTAATTTAAGCCGGATTGACTCTTCACAATTCACATGTAGACGAATTAATTATATATACAACACCCCCCCCCCCCCCAAAAAAAAACTTCAATTATTTGTATTTCTGATGGTGGATCTAATATATTAATTAGGAGTATTAAAAAAAATCCTGATTGAAAATTATAACATGTGACAATATGGAAATAATAAATAAAAAGAATTAAACGAATTATAACAGAAATTTGATTAATTTAAGAATATGTTGCAAGTTGCTTATTGCTTCGAAGAGCAAGGTGGAGATAGATATGTTGATATCTGAACTTGGTAAAGAGTTCGAGATGAAGGATATGGGTGTTGCTAAGAAAATGCTGAGAATGAAAATTAGAAGAGAGCGGGTGAACCAGAAATTGTTCTTGAGCCAGAAGGGCTACATTGAGCGGGTTGTTAAAAGATTCAGGATGCAAGATGCGAAGCCAGTGGTGACTCAGTTGGCTCCACACTTCAGGCTCTCTGGTAAACAATCTCCTACTACAGCAGAAGAGAAGGCACGGACGGGGCATGTTCCTTATACTAGTGTTGTGGGCAGTTTGATGTATGCAATGGTGTGTACAGGTCTAGATATGTCACAAGCAGTTGGTGTGGTTAGTAGATTCTTGGCGAATCCGGGAAAGACGCATTGGAATGCAGTGAAATGGGTCCTTAGGTGCTTTGCTTGAAGGGTACCAATGATATGGGTTTGTGCTTTGGTGAAGGAACATGTCAGGTTAGCGGATTTGTTGACTCCGATTAGGCAGGTGATCTAGATAGGCGGAGATCTACAACTGGGTACGTGTTCAGTATACATGGTGCTCCAGTTAGTTGGCGATCAATGTTATAAGTCACAGTTTCTCTTTCAACTACAGAGGTCGAGTACATGGCCATGAAAGAGGGCGTGAAGGAAGCATTGTGGCTCTGGGGCCTTCTAGAGGATTTGGGGATTGAGCAGGATTATGTGAACCTGTGGTGTGATAGCCAAAGTGCGATTCATTTGGTTAAGAATCAGGTTCATCATGCTCGTACCAAGCATATCGATGTCAGTATCAATTTGTGCGAGATATTATAGAGGAAGGTGATATTTCTCTTTTGAAGGTGCACACAAATGAAAACCCAGCTGACATATTGACTGTACCAAGGTGGTGACAGGAAGCAAGTTCCAACATTATTTGTAATTACTTAATGTTGGCTCGTGTTGATTGCCCATGAGGGTGTAGCCCTACGGGGCGATGTCAGAGTGAGGTGGAGACCTTTCCCGAGGTTAGAACTACATCAGCTTGATCCTGGTGTGGGTATGTAGGCAACCATGGTTGAATGGTGTAGCTGGTTGGGTGATTTGTAGTTCGGTGTTCGTCCAAAATTTGAGGTTGATCAAATGATGAACGAGGTGGAGAATTGTAGTGATTTTGGGCCATGCACGGTCCGTGCTTGGCTATGGTCTTGAAGGCACGAACCGTGCTTAAGGGCCGAAACTAACCTTCGTTCTGTTGTGAAGCATGGACCGTGCGTCTGTGGTGCAACTGATGCACGGACCGTGCGTCAACTGCTGTTGACGGGATTCATTTCTATTTAACCTCATTTGTGTTAGAATAGGGTTAGGGTTTCGGGAAAACAGAGAGAGGGCACAAGAGAAACACAAATTGGGTGGGAACAAGAGTGTTTGTAAGGGAGTGATTGTATGAGGAAGAAGGATTTCTTCTCTTGGATTAGAATCGGTGTCCCTCAACCATAGATGTCATGACCGCACTTTGCTAATTGATAGCTAAGTTTGGTAAATTCGTGACTATGGACGGAATATACGAACCAAGGAATAAAAGAAGGAATGTCAAAGGAATTGGCTCATTAATTTGATAATTTAGACTTCGTGGACTTAAATAACGAACATCGTCAACTGATTTTATACGAGAAGTTATGTCAAAATTCTGACTTAATTACAACCAAATTGAATAGGATATGATAAACGAGTGTACGTAGTGGAAAATGTTTAAAATATGTATATGAAGACACATACTACCAAGAGTATTCAATTCTAGATCTACTTGACAAAAGTCTTCCCTGGTCACTCCGCTTTAACTCTGCTCAACCTGCACATGGGAAATATATACAGGGCATGACTACAAAGTACTCAGTGGACACGTGCCCAAAATCATCTATTTATTTATTGTCAAGCCATTAATCAGTGAATCATAGGGTTTTGCTGAAATGGCTCATGTTCACAAAAACTGTTGTGATCTTAAAAGGGACTGCAGTCTAAGTTCTGTAGTAATCTACCATATCTGAGTTGGTTGAGTCCAAGGAGTTGGCCACCTCACTCGGTGATCCGCCCTCACTTTAGGGGTGAGGGAGATGCAATGATAATCGATTGAGTAATTGAGTCGAACCACAAGGAATGCTATGGCGTGAGAATTTCAACTAGTAATCTAGCTATTTATCTACTATCCAAGCTACCGAATGTCATGTTTTTGTGTTTTCTATAAGCTAATAATCAAATGAAATGACAATTAATCAAGAAACAAACAAGTAACAAACGATTGAAATCAATAAGAGAAAGTATGGTTCCAAATATAATCCGACTTTCACTAGAGAAATAGGTTTTGGAATTTGCAAGGATAAACCGATTTAATCTAATTCATACGGGAGTTCTTTATAGGATATACACCAACTCTTTTCTCAAGCAATCAATGTAAGTAGATTAACCTATGACATCTATCTCCGCTAGGTCTCAAGATGCATAAATTAACTCCAAATAGTTCAATTAATATCTAGAATCTCCTATTAGCAAGAATTACTAATATGTTGTGATTTGATGACAAGTGTTATGAACTAAAGCCTACTAAGCATTTAATCAAACACCTTATATGCACTCAATGATGACCAATCAATCATGCAATAAAATCAAGTCCCAAACCACACGACATATGAATTAGAAGGCAAATCCAACTACAATATCCAAAAACCTATTAATCTAGATCATGTCTTCATATATTTGAAACCAAAGGGAATTTAGCTAGACATAATTAAAGGAAATAAACCATGGAAAATATATGAAATCATGCTTAAAAGAAAAATAATTAAATAAGGAAGAAGAAGATGGTCTTGAATTGCAATTCCAATGAGTATAGCTCCACAAATCTTGAATTTACCAAAAAGGAAAAGGGGGAAATGTAACTAGGGTTTTTGGATATTAAAGTGTGTAAAAGTTACATCAAAAAGGGAAGAATTTGGGGTTAAATACATTGAAAATCGTGTTTGGGTCGAACCGGGACGAAATGGGACGAACCTAGGCGAAACGGTGCGAACCGGGAGCTTTCTCGCGCAACCGGCGGTCCATGGGAGGGGCACCGGCGGTCCATTGGACCGCCAGTCTCTCTGTGGTGTTCGGCGGCCTGGGTGCGGTGAACCGGCGGCCCAATGGACCGCCGGTTTGGGTCGCCGGTTTGCCGCCCATCCGTCCTCTCTTGCGCAATGTTTTCGTTTTCGCTCGTTCTCTCTCGTCTGAACTCCGATTCTCGATCCGCTTTTTGCTACGGCTTCCTAACGAACTCCTCTTCAACATGGAATGATCAAAGTTGCCAAATGAGTTCTTCATAAACCTGCAAAAAGACACAAAGAGACTCGAGAGAACGAGGAAAACATAAACGAACTTGAACTAGTGAAAACCTAACTTTATAAATTCAAATTCCACATTCTTAACCCTAGGTTTCACCCTAATTAAGCTCGATTCTTCCTCGTTTCTATCCCCCAATCCTTAGCCACATGAATGCTCTTTTCAGCTCTTTTCAAATTCTTACAAAAATAGATCGAAAACCGAAAAGAAACGAGAAAAGTAAAATATATGTTACAAGTTAAGAAACCCTAGCATTTCTAACCTTTAAGCACATGAATCGAGACTTAAACACAAGCAAAACACACTCAACATGCACATAAAATACGTGTTAATCACTCCCCCAAACTTAAGCCATTGTTCATCCCGAACAATGAAACAAACAATCAAAACACTTAACACGTATAGGATGTGCATTTTCAAGTTCATCGATGCCTCATTTCTATTCAAAACCATTTAAACTCAAAGAAATCATCAAGTCAAGTCAAACATTCATGAAATTACTCACTCTCCTAGCATAGAACTCAATCACCTAAACATATTCGACTCTAGACCTCACAAGAAACATGTGTATCACTCGATCACTCAATATGTGGAAAAGGTAAGCACTCATCGAAATCATGCAATACATAACTTTGACCATAAGCTTGCCTATCAACTCAAGTTTCTAATACTACAATGCATGCACAAATTAGGATCAAAAAGGTCTTTATTAAGCTTGTAATGTAGGGACATTGGTTAAGGTAGGGAATTATAGGCTAAGTGACTTAAATTTTCATCTAAGCTCCTTCACCTCCTTTCTTCACCTCTCTAAGTATGAATTCCTTCATCTTCCACCTTATCCAACCCCTTTTTAGCTAATGAATTCCAAGCTTCTCCCAAATATCTAAAGAAACACTCCTTTATGCTTTTATTCTTTTCTTTTTGTCATAAGAACTTTGTTCTTACGTTTTTTTTTTCAATAAGAACTTTGTTCTTATTCTTTTCTTTTCTACTACTGAGCTTATACGAGTGTCCTTTCAACTCAAAACTAATCTCAAGACCTTTCACCATCACCCAACATTTCTCATGAATTTTCAACTCTCACCAAGGTTCCCTTAACCATCCTTCACCCCCTATCATCTGGTTCAAGAAGAAAAGGCTCTATTCAAAGCTCAAAATGGGCTAAACAATGATGGCCTAAGATCATCTCCTAAGTATGCACACATGTAATATTTCTAACGAGAGTATCAAGGCAAGTTCTAGCAAAGAAAATGCAATGCAAGATCAAACTCTCAAGAAATGATATTAACTATGTAAAATGCATAGTTTAAGGCTCAAAATCCTCTCAAGCTTTTTGTCTAGAGCCTAAGTGCCTAAGATCAATCCTTCATGACATTCAAGTGAAGTAATCTAATCATGCTTGACTTTGACTCGAAAAATTTCAAAACATTTCATCATTTTCCATCAATCATCGGCATCTCACTCGAAAACACTAGAGCAAATTAACACGATCATTTCACATTCAAGCATGCAAACATTCATTCACTTAAAGTTTTTCCTTTCTTAAAACTTTCGCATTCAAAACCACAAACTCATGAAAAATATTCATTTAACCCTAAATCATCCCCAAATGCACAAAGTAAAACACAAACTTTCAAACAAATTCAAAAACCACCAAACAAATTCATCTCCCACAATCAACAACCAAAATTTTTCCTCCACAATCCAAGCAAATATATCTCAATCAAGTAGACACAATCAAACCACAAGAGTGATATCAAATCACACTTTCACACCAATAAAAAAAAACAACACGCAACACAAGAAGCAAAGAAGCAAAAACAAAGGAGCAAAAGACAAGCATAATTAAAAGAATTGACAAGCATAAATTTTTTTTGACAAGCATAAGATATAAGTAATTTAAATTCATTATCCTACCCCCTCCCCCAAACTTGTTTTAGAAAATAAATTCTAAAATTAGTTTGGAGGGAAAGATATATAATGAATTTAAATTACACTTACAACTTCTCCGAGCTATTGCGGGGGCGGCCTTGGCCATGTGCCGCCTTGGCCAATGTGATACTCCCGAAAGCTCTCAAGGAGTGCTTCTATTCTCTCGCTCCTTTGTGCTTCTTCTAGTTGAGTAAGCCGCATGGATGTCACCTCTTGCCTCATCACCGTGACTTGGGCCTCTAAGTTCTTGAATACACCTTCCATGTTGGACATTCGATTCTCAAGAGCATCGAATTTTTCATCATATAATGGTTCACTTGAACCTTGCTCATTGTCAAAATGCTCATCCTCCATCTCTTCATTTTCATCATCCCCTCGGTCTCTTTCAACACTTCTTCCATTAAGTGAATATTCACTTCCTTCACCTCGGTTGAAGATCCTTTCTCTCATAATCCGGGTGTGCTCATGGGCATCCATGTACCAATTCATCCTCTCATAAAAATCCGTGACCAAGATACTCATAGGATTCGGTAGAGGATAATTCTCATCCTTGGCAATCCGAAAGTAATAAGGCGGGGAGCTTGAGTGAAAGAATCTTAAGCATCGAAGCTTGACAAAGTCGAGGAAAAAATCGCCTCTCATAGGAGTGTAGCCATTGAGATTAGGTCGAATCGTCCTTGCAATCGGAGTGAGCATGCCTCCAATATTGTATTTTCCAACTTCACCTTTGGCATGCTTCTTCACTTGGGTGAGAAAGAAATCACAAAAACTTATGCTTTTCTTGGTAAGCATAGCATGTAAGATAAACAAATCATCATTTCTCACCGATGTGTTCTCACTCCTTGCCATGACGGTGTGTGCTATAATCTTCAATACCATTCTCAACACCGGGTTCCTAACTTCATTTGACTTTGAAAATCCCGCCTTAAATCCTTCTTCCACATTTGGAACAAGGGTACGCCAAATGGCTTGTACATTGAAAGCTCGATCCACAATACGATCACCACCATGAGGGACATCGAAGGCATTATCAATGTGTGTGTAGCTCATCGTGTGCTTCTCTCCAAAGAGTTGGAATTTGATGGGTTTATTGATGCGCATGAATTCTCCGTCAAATGTGCTTAGCATCTCTAAAACAATCTTCTCATAAGTCCTCCGAGCTTGATCCTCATCATCTATAAGGCTTCCCCAACCAATGTTATCAAAAAGCTCCTTCACATTATCATAGAGACCGAGGGATTCCAAAACTTCCTTGGAAGGGAATCTTGTGACCTCAATTTTCTTGGTAACAAGACTTGCAAAAGCAGCCCTTTCCTCATTGTTGCTCAAGTGTAAAAATCATAAGATTCCGGGATCTTTGGATTGTTGCTTGATGTAGTGGACGATGGTCGAGATGAGGAGGAGCCATCTTTCTTTCTCTTATGTGAATAGGTAACCAAGGCCTTAGGAGCCTTTTCTTTTCCTTTAGCTCCTTGATTCCTAAAGAAATGAGAAGATCCAAGTGAGATTCAAACATTTAAGATATGAACCATCAAACAACAATCACCCATCATCTATCCATTACCCCCCACTTTGGCTTTTATACATTCAAGAAGTGAAACTTCAAACCAAATCAAGTATTTCATCATGCAAGCCCCATAAGTCCAAAGAAGATTCATCTCAATTCATTCATTCATTTCCAAATGAAGAAATGAATTCAAATGCATATTGAAATTCAACTCAAGAGACTTAAACAATGAATTCTCATATTTCAAACTCAAGAGTTTATGAAATCATCACCTCTTCAAACAATGAACACTCAAGGAATGAATTTTCTATCCAAGAATCCATCATATGTATGCATCCATTCGTTAATCCCACAATGAATTCAAGAATATCCAAATTCATACCAAATTTTCTCCAATGCATAAAGAGACAAAATTTGTATAAGAATTCATGCCCAAGATTATCTCTATCATGCTTCCTAAAAATAATAAGCAATGATTCCAACTCATACCAAATATCACATTTTTCATTCAAGAATTCTCCAAGATTTCAAGAAAAACCCTAGCAAGAACTTCCACTTCATTCATGAATTTACCAAGCAATACATGCATATCAATTCATAGAAACCAAGTAGGAACTCATAAAAACAAGGATATAAAATTCATTACCTCATTATCTTGAAGAAACTTGAAGAAATTCACCACTTACAAAATAAAATTTGAATTTTCGTTTTTTGAGAAAAAGTGGGTAAAAATGTGATTTTCTTGGTTCAAAATGCAAGTTTTGGGATGGGTAATGGACCTATAGAAGGATTTAACTTGATTCCAAGTGATTTGAGAGTATTTGAAGCAAGAAAAATGAAGATTGGGAGAGAAATGAGGTGAATTTTAGAGTGAGAAAGTGGGTTTGAGGTGTAATATCTTGCAAATGAAATAAAAATAGGTATAGGGGGGAAAGAAGGGGGACCGGCGGTCCAGGTGCCATGACCGGCGACCCACTGGACCGCCGAACAAGACAGAGGCTCCGGCGACCCACAGGCCCAAAACCGGTGACCCATTGGACCGCCGGTGTGGGCCGCCGGTTGCTCCCGAGCCACACTCCTTTCGGGCCGTTTCTCGGCCCTTCCAACCGGAGGGGCTGATTTCCAATCCTCCATCGAGACCCCCTAAACATATTTTTATACTTTTCTAATTTTTTAATTTTTAATTTTTCTATTTTTTATGGGTTTTTTCGAAATGAAACGAAAAATGAAACAAACGACTCAAAAATCGAAAATGAAATAAAAACTAAAGAAAACGAAAAGAAAAGGATACATGTTGAGGTGCCTCTCAACAAGCGATTTGTTTAACGTCGTTAGCTCGACATTACCTCCAAAATCAAGGGTCGTTGAGGTAGAAAACCGACTCCTCACGAGTCCTCTCCGGCTTGAAGTAAGGCTTGAGACGATGACCATTGGCAAGAAATTTGGAACCATCTTCCTTCAAGAGCTCAAAGATGCCATTTTTGTTAGCCTTGTAGATCACATAAGGCCCGGTCCATCGAGACTTGAGTTTTCCCGGAAAAAGATGAAGTCTAGAATTAAAGAGCAACACCTCATCTCCCAGACCAAGTTCCTTCCTCCGAATGCCCATATCATGGAATTTCTTTGCTCTTTCCTTATAAATTCTAGAATTCTCATAAGCCTCGTTTCTCCATTCCTCCAACTCAACAAGATGATCAATGCGACTATATCCGGCTCCTTTGAAATCAAAGTTGATGGCTCGAGTAGCCCAATATGCTTGATGCTCGATTTCCAAAGGTAAATGACAAGACTTCCCAAATACAAGTTGAAAAGGTGACATACCAATGGGAGTCTTGTACGCCGTCCTATAAGCCCACAATGCATCATCGAGTTTGTTGGCCAATCCTTCCTAGTGGTCACCGTTTTCTCCAAGATTTGCTTTATTTCTCGGTTTGCGAGCTCGGCTTGACCATTGGCTTGAGGATGATAGGGTGAAGTGATCTTGTGCTTCACTCCATACTTGGCAAGCACATTTCCTAGCCATTTGTTGTTAAAATGGGACCCCCCCCATCGCTAAGCAATGCTCTCGGAGTGCCAAACCGAGTCAAGATATTCTTCTTGAGAAACTTGATCACCACTTTTGCATCATTTGTCGAGGTTGGAATGGCCTCGACCCATCTCGACACATACTCGATGGCAAGGATAATATAGGAAAATCCACACGAAGTTGGAAAAGGACCCATAAAGTCAATCCTCCACACATCAAACAACTCTACCTCAATCATAACATTTTGGGGCATCTCATCTCTCTTAGAGATGTTTCCTATCCTTTGGCATCGATCACACATTTTGACAAAGGCTTGACAATCCCGAAATATCGAAGGCCAATAAAAGCCACTTTGATAAATCTTCATGGCCATTCTATTTGCTCCGAAATGTCCACCACTTGGTCCATTGTGGCACTCTTGATGATCTTTTGCCAATCAATCTCCATAACGCATCTCCGAATCACACCATCGGCACATCTTCTCCACAAATGAGGATCACTCCAATAATAGAAATTCACTTCACGGAGAAACTTCTTCTTAGCGTAATCCGTAGTGAGATTTGGAGGCAACTCATGAAGAACCAACATCGAACTCTTGTAGAAGAAGAATCCAACGAATAAGGTGAGGTTTAACATCCTTCTTGGCCATGAGTTGACGAATTGCCGTGTGATCCGAATACACAATGGTTTTGCTTCCAACAAGATAAGCTCAAAACTTATCAAATGCAAAGACAATAGCCAAGAATTCCCGTTCCGTGGTTATGTAGTTTCTCTGGGCCGGATCCAAGGTCTTACTAGCATAATGAATAACTCGAAATACCTTGTCCCGGATTTGGCCTAACACAACTCCCAACGCCCAATCACTAGCATCACACATCAATATAAAAGGGTCACTCCAACATGGGGTAATCAAGACGGGAGTTGATATTAAAGCCTTCTTTAGAGTCTCAAATGCTTTCAAACACTTGTCATCAAACTCAAACTTAGCATCCTTCTCCAAAAGAGAGCATAGAGGTTTTGTGATCTTCGAGAAATCCCTTATGAATCTTCGATAAAACCCGGCATGACCAAGAAAACTCCGAATGGATTTCACGTTGGTTGGTGGAGGTAGCTTCTCAATGGCAATGATCTTAGCTCTATCCATTTCCAATCCATCATAGGAGATCTTATGACCAAGCACAATTCCATCCTTGACCATGAAGTGACACTTTTCCCAATTGAGTACTAAAGATTTCTCTTCACATCTTTGCAACACAATAGAGAGGTTGTCTAGGCATGCATCAAAACTCGAGCCAAACACCGAAAAGTCATCCATAAACACTTCCATTATGTTTTCAATAAGACCATCAAAAATCGACATCATGCACCTTTGAAATGTAGCCTGGGCGTTGCACAAACCAAAAGGCATCCTCCGAAATGCAAAACACTCCATAAGGACAAGTAAACGCCGTCTTGTGTTGGTCTTCGGGGGCTATCATGATTTGATTGTACCCCGAATACCCATCAAGGAAGCAATAATACTCGTACCCGGCCAATCTATCCAACATTTGGTCGATAAAAGGAAGAGGAAAGTGGTCCTTCCTTGTAGCCAAATTCAATGCCCTATAGTCGATGCAAACACGCCATCCGGTGACCAATCTTGTAGCAATCATCTCATTCTTCTCATTGGTGATCACGGTCATTCCACCCTTCTTTGGGACAACTTGTGTTGGACTAACCCATTCACTGTCGGAGATTGCATATATCATCCCCGCATCTAACAACTTCAAGACCTCTTTCCGAACAACTTATTGCAATACGGGGTTCAATCTCCTTTGAGGTTGAACCTTAGGATGAAAACCATCTTCCATCAATATTCTATGCATACACACCGATGGGCAAATCCCCTTAATATCATCAATGGTCCAACCAATCACATTCTTATACCTTCTAAGCACCCTCAACAATTTATCAACTTCGGATGTAGAAAGATATTTTGATATGATAACCGGAAAGGAGTCTTTATCACCAAGGAAAGCATACCTTAAGTGATCCGGAAGAGGTTTCAACTCATGGCTTGAATGAGGAGTATTTGGAGATGATTTCTCTTGCGTTGAACTTCTAACTTCCCCCGGTGTGTTGATATCAAGGTACTTCACTTCATCTTTTGGAGAGCCTTGGTTGGCATCCATCCGTGCAAGTGATTCAAGGAGATCGTCACAAGCATCCTCCAAGTCAGAATAGGTATAGATAGAATTGGAGATGACATGTTCCACCGGATCCTTAGCCATAGATGTAGGCAAGGTAATGATCATCTTGCATTCTTCAACTTGAGAATCATCGACCTTCTTCATAGCATCGAATATGGAAAGAGTGAGGGATTCATCATTGACTCTAAAAGTGAGGTTGCCTTCTTGTACATCAATAAGAGCCCGTCCCGTTGCAAGAAATAGTCGACCAAGGATGAGAGGCATGTTCTTGTCCTCCGGCATATCTAGAACCATAAAGTCGACCGGGAATATGAAATCTTCAACTTTCACAAGGACATCTTCTACTACTCCATTTGCATAAGTGATAGATCTATCCGCCATTTGGAGAGCTATGGTTATAGGTTTGATGTTACCTATTTCCAATCTCTTAAAAATGGATAGAGGCATTAGATTTATACTAGCTCCCAAATCACACAAAACATTTCCAAATTTTGAACCACCAATCAAGCAAGCTATTGTGAAACTTCCGGGATCCTTTTGCTTTGAAGGCATATCCTTCTTTTGCAAGATTGCACTACATTCCTCCGACAAGTTTATAGTCTCAAATTGACCAAACTTCCTTTTGTTGGCAACGGCCTCTTTCAAAAACTTAGCATAGCTAGGCATATCTCTCAATGCATCAAGTAGAGGGATGTTGAGATGTACCTTGTTGAAAATCTCTAAAAATCTCTTCATCTTCTCATCCACTTTTGCCTTGGCCAAATGATGAGGGAAATGAGCTCTAGTGATCACATCTTTGGTAGGAATAGGTGCCTCTACCGAATCATCCTCTTGAAATCTTTCGTGAAGAGTGACTTTCTTTGAACCTTCATCCTTTGCACATGAAGCTTGAACCTCTTTTGATGATTTCTCTTCATGTTTTGAGGTTTCTTCTTCATAAGGAATTTCTTCAACAAGAACTTCTTCCTTCCCACTTCCGGATGCAACATGGTTCTCATAACCTTTTCCACTTCTCAACATGATAGCATTGTATCCTTTAGGGTTCACTTCCGTATTACTTGGAAACTTGCCCGGAGTATGTTGAGTGGTAGCTTGATTAGCCATTTGACTAATTTGACCTTCCATCATCTTTTCTTGCTTTGTTAAAGAAGTGAGGGAATTCTCCAATGCACTCACCTTTTGCCCGGTTTGATTTATGAACGAACTTTGTTGATTTGTCATTTGTTGCACAATTTGCTCAAGGGAAGGAGATGTCTTCTTAGGTTCCTCTATCATCCCTTGAGAGACGGAGAATCCGGGTGGTGGAAATTGAGCATTGTTCTGATTCCCATAAGAAAGGTTGGGATGAGTCCGGTTGTTAGGATTGTAGGCTTGATAGCCTCCTTGATGACCATAAGAATTTCCTCCTTGTGGCTTCCCTTGAAATCCTCCTTGATAGTTTCCTTAAAAACCACCTTGAGTTCCTTGGAAATTTTGCTTGTTGAAGTTTCCATAGGGCCTTTGGTTCACAAAATTCACATCTTCACTCCCGTTGCACTCTTCACTTTCTTGAGACTGAACCACTTGAATATCTCTCTTTGATCTCCTTTCTTCTTCAAATTCCTTCTTAAGAAGGATGTATTGAGAAGCTAACTCATCAATCCTTGCATCTTCAAGTATAGAATTCACCTTCTTTGTAGGGCCTCTCTCCATGGGCCATTGATAACTATTGGATGTCATCTCTTCTATGATCCTTAGAGCTTCCTTGGCATTTCGATTCACAAGGCAACCACCGGAGGTTGCATCCACTATGCTCCGTGTGTGTGGAGAGAGTCCACTATAGAAGTTCACTATTTGTTGAGCTTCGCTAAACCCATGTTGAGGGCACTTGCGTAGCAAGTCCCTATACCTTTCCCAAGCCTCGAATAGTGTCTCATCAACTTGTTGTGAGAAGTGAGAGATTTCCGAAATGAGTTTTTGAGCCTTTGAAGGAGGGAAGTACTTGGCAAGGAAAGCTTTGCACAACATCTCTCATGTAGTGATCTCGCTCTTGTCAAGGTTTTTAAACCACTCCTTTACACGATCCCTTAGAGAAAAGTTGAAGAGTTTCATCCTTATAGCATCCTCCGGCACTCCATTATGCTTCACCGTGTCACAAATCTCCAAAAATGTGCTCAAGTGAGCATTAGGATCCTCGGTTGGCCTTCCACCGAATTGCTCCGATTGCACCATTTGGATAAGGCCGGTCCTTATCTCAAAGTTATTTGCGTTGACTTGAGGTCCCCATGCTCCTCCTTGAAATTGGTCCGTTGGAGACTCAAACATTTGGTTTAATGGAGGTTGTTGAGCCTCTTGTGCCCTTCTCTCTTGCTCAACTCTCCAAGCTCGCATATCTTCCGATTCCTTCCTAAGAGCCTCAACATCTTGATTGTTAGCCATATTTTGTTCTTCAATAAAATTCCTTCTTCTATGCCTTCTTTCAAAGTTCAAGATCAAAGGTTGAACAAGTAATCCCTTAGACCTTGTGTGCATAAACCTACAAAACAAAAAATTAAAAGAAACAATGCTTGAATTAGTAACTCGATAACCAAATCGACTATTGAAACTCAAATTAAACATTCCCCGGCAATGGCGCCAAAAATTGATCCGCCCTCACTTTAGGGGTGAGGGAGATGCAATGATAATCGATTGAGTAATCGAGTCGAACCACAAGGAATGCTATGGCGTGAGAATTTCAACTAGTAATCTAGCTATTTAACTACTATCCAAGCTACCGAATGTCATGTTTTTGTGTTTTCTATAAGCTAATAATCAAATGAAATGACAATTAATCAAGAAACAAACAAGTAACAAATGATTGAAATCAATAAGAGAAAGTATGGTTCCAAATATAATCCGACTTTCACTAGAGTAATAGGTTTTGGAATTTGCAAGGATAAACCGATTTAATCTAATTCATACGGGAGTTCTTTATAGGATATACACCAACTCTTTTCTCAAGCAATCAATGTAAGTAGATTAACCTATGACATCTATCTCCGCTAGGTCTCAAGATGCATAAATTAACTCCAAATAGTTCAATTAATATCTAGAATCTCCTATTAGCAAGAATTACTAATATGTTGTGATTTGATGCCAAGTGTTATGAACTAAAGCCTACTAAGCATTTAATCAAACACCTTATATGCACTCAATGATGGTCAATTAATCATGCAATAAAATCAAGTCACAAACCACAAGATATATGAATTAGAAGGCAAATCCAACTACAATATCCAAAAACCTATTAATCTAGATCATGTCTTCATATATTTGAAACCAAAGGGAATTTAGCTAGACATAATTAAAGAAATAAACCATGGAAAACATATGAAATCATGCTTAAAAGAAAAAGAATTAAATAAGGAAGAAGAAGATGGTCTTGAATTGCAATTCCAATGAGTATAGCTTCACAAATCTTGAATTTACCAAAAAGGAAAAGGGGGAAATGTAACTAGGGTTTTTGGATATTAAAGTGTGTAAAAGTTACATCAAAAAGGGAAGAATTTGGGGTTAAACACATTGAAAATCGTGTTTGGGTCAAACCGGGACGAATCAGGGCGAAACGGTGCGAACCGGGAGCTTTCTCGCGCAACCGGCGGTCCATGGGAAGGGCACCGGCGGTCCATTGGACCGCCGGTCTCTCTGTGGTGTTCGGCGGCCTGGGTGCGGTGAACCGGCGGCCCAATGGACCGCCGGTTTCGGTCGCCGGTTTGCCGCCCATCCGTCCTCTCTTGCGCAATGTTTTTGTTTTCGCTCGTTCTCTCTCGTCCGAACTCCGATTCTCGATCCGCTTTTTGCTACGGCTTCCTAACGAAATCCTCTTCAACATGGAATGATCAAAGTTGCCAAATGAGTTCTTCATAAACCTGCAAAAAGACACAAAGAGACTCGAGAGAACGAGGAAAACATAAACGAACTTGAACTAGTGAAAACCTAACTTTATAAATTCAAATTCCACATTCTTAACCCTAGGTTTCACCCTAATTAAGCTTGATTCTTCCTTGTTTCTAGCCCCCAATCCTTAGCCACATGAATGCTCTTTTCAAATTCTTACAAAAATGGATCGAAAACCGAAAAGAAACAAGAAAAGTAAAATATATGCTACAAGTTAAGAAACCCTAGCATTTCTAACCTTTAAGCACATGAATCGAGACTTAAACACAAGCAAAACACACTCAACATGCACATAAAATACGTGTTAATCACTCGGTCACCTGATCGATCACTACGCGCAATGACATGATCAATGTGTGCACTAGTCCAAGTATGATATCTGATCACACATGGACCCGAATTCGATTATTAATCTGGCCTTGCGCCATTTAACATATAGGTATCATACAAAAACTGAAAACATTTATGGCATGACAATTGTAAAGGAGCTTACATCTAATAAAACATGCTTTTGTTTTACAGAAAGCCCACCTCGTTGCTCATCTCAACTGCTACTTGACTTGATCTCAGTCTCAGCTACCGTCCCTTCTTCGCGTAACCTTCAATTAAAATTGAGGTAAGATTCATGTTCTAACGAATAAAATCTTATCCAAGATTCTAGTTTTTTTTGTCTGATCGGAGATTATTCTAATTTCGGTAACGTGGTTACTGTGATCTAAGCTCTAGTTATAAATCCCGTTATGTGAACGGTTTATGAAACTGCCTCTTAATAAATCAATCTCTGATTTTATTTTTAACTAGGGAAATTACTAATTGTAATTGCGTAATTGATTATCTGAATCAATTAATTAATTTTGACAATTCATCTTATCTCCTAAGTTAATTCTTTCAATTGCGAAAATAATACAATGAAGAATTATTAGGCATTAATCTCTTTGATTGTGGTAGACGAAAATAATACAATGAAGAATTATTATTGTGGCATGATATACAATGAAAATACGGGACGTTACAATAGACGAACTTGCGAGTTGTGCAAGCCACTGGTTTTCTCGTTTCTAGTTGAAGTCTCGATGACTTCCGTGAATGTAGGCTTTTCCGAACCATGTAAATCTTTTGTTCATTGTCTTCATCGCTTTCGGTTTACTTGTATTGGCTATTTCTTGTTGTTTGATTGTGAAACTTCGGCTAATGATTTGATCAAAACATATATTTCTTAGGTGATTAGCTTCTGCATGTGCTAGGGTCTAATTGATTGTATATCGTTTATCTCCAACACGTATGTTCTCTTATTTTCCAAAATTTCAAGAGGCTAGCAAGCGAAATAACAACTTGTTACCACCTATAGGCAATCCTTGCTTTAGTTGTTTTAGGATTTAATGAATTCATGACGCTTTTAAGGTACTCTAGTCAATCATTATATTGTTGATTTTATTTTCTGACTAGTATAGATTACGTACGTTGCACGTAAATATATTTTCTTTTAATTAATTTTGAAAAATATGTTAAAAATAAAACTATAATTTTTTATATTTCACTGTTTATATCATACTTATTAATATTTATTATTGTGAGTTTTATGATATAGCACGTAGGAAACAATAGATTTTTGAGGAGATGAATAATGTTTTTGGAAAATTGAGAAGATAAATAAGAACGGAGAAGTAGAATTATAGTTGAAGTACGAAAAACTTATGCAGAATCTTTGAAAATGACTATGCTTCAAGTTATACGTTTTTTTATTTATTTTTTATTTTTTTAAATAAATAAAATGAATATACTAGCCAGAACATCGTCAATTGCACAAAGCAGAATGCAGAGCAAGCAACATCCACCTACTTATCAGATGGAACACATCCCTGAAGTTTGAACTACATCAACTTGATCCTGGTGTGGGTATGTAGGCAACCATGGTTGAATGGTGTAGCTAGTTGGGTGATTTGTAGTTCGGTGTTCGTCCAAAATTTGAGGTTGATCAAATGATGGACGAGGTGGAGAATTGTAGTGATTTTGGGCCATGCACGGATCATGCTTGGCTATGGTCTTGAAGGCACGGACCGTGCTTAAGGGCCAAAACTAGCCTTCGTTCTGTTGTGAGGCATGGACCGTGCGTCTGTGGTGCAACTGACGCATAGACCGTGCGTCAACTGCTGTGGACAGGATTCATTTCTATTTAACCTCATTTGTGTTAGAATAGGGTTAGGGTTATGGGAAAACAGAGAGAGCGCGAGAGAAACACAAATTGGGTGGAAACAAGAGTGTTTGTGAGGGAGTGATTGTACGAGGAAGAAGGATTTCTTCTCTTGGATTAGAATCAGTGTACCTCAACCATAGATGAACTTGCGAGTTGTGCTCGTTTCTAGTTGAACTCTCGATGACCTCCGTGAATGTAGGCTTTTCCGAACCATGTAAATCTTTTGTTCATTGTCTTCATCGCTTTCGGTTTACTTGTATTGGCTATTGCTTGTTGTTTGATTGTGAAACTTCGGCTAATGATTTGATCAAAACATATACTACCTCCATCCCACTTTATTAGTCTCATTTGCCATTTTGGTCCATCCCACTTATTAGTCACATTTCCTAAAATGGTAAAAAACTTATGGCTACAATTAACTCTCTCTCCTTATAATTGATTATATCCACATATCCTCTTCTTTATTGGTTTATGTGCCCAAATGAAATGAGACTAATTAGAAGGGATGAAGGTAGTATTTCTTAGGTGATTAGCTTCTGCATGTGCTAGGGTCTAATTGATTGTATATCGTTTATCTCCAACACGTATGTTCTCTTATTTTCCAAAATTTCAGGAGGCTAGCAAGCGAAATAACAACTTGTTACCACCTATGGGCAATCCTTGCTTTAGTTGTTTTAGGATTTAATGAATTCATGACCCTTTTAAGGTACTCTAGTCAATCATTATATTGTTGATTTTATTTTCTGACTAGTATCGCACGTAAATATATTTTCTTTTAATTAATTTTGAAAAATATGTTAAAAATAAAACTACTCCCTCCGTCCTCCATTTACTGACCCTATTGACTTTTTAGATAATTTTAAAGCTTTGTGATGATGGATTTAAAATCGAATTTTTGGAGTTTGGTTTTTTTATAAGGTAGTACGAGTGTTGTAGTATCGTGTAAAAAAAAACTAATCTCCAAAAATTCAATTTAAAATCTAACATCACGACACTCTAAAATCATTTAAAAAGTCAACAGGGTCAGTAAATGAAGGACAGAGGGAGTATAATTTTTTATATTTCACTGTTTATATCATACGGAGTACTTATTAGTATTTATTATTGTGAGTTTTATGATATAGCACGTAGGAAACAATAGATTTTTGAGGAGATGAATAATGTTCTTGGAAAATTGAGAAGATAAATAAGAACGGAGAAGTAGAATTATAGTTGAAGTACGAAAAACTTTTATAAATTTAATTGAAATAATAAAATTACATTCAAAATTACTTTTATACCCTTAAAATAGATTTAGAATAAGTAGATAGATTTGTTTCTGGGAGGCAGTGGAATTAGCCTAGCAGCAGTTCATACGTTTAAATCTATACACTGATCAATGCTCATGTCTTCTTTCTTTGACAGAAATCCATTGTATTTCGGCATCATTTGCGTTGCATTTCTGCTTGTAAAAGCCCTACCCTCTTTAAATTTTACTCAAGTGTAAGCAACTGTTTAATCAACTTGTTTTTGTTTGAATTAGACGTCTATCAATTTAGTACTTATTAACATATATGCTCGATTCTGTTTCTCTTCTTTCGTCTCTATTCCGACAGCTACCTGGAATTCTATCACTGTCGACCAAATTTGGTTTGTTAGCGAATTTGGTTATGGGAGTTGGTCTTAAGATAAGGCACCAAAGAGGATAGAGAGAGAGATAGGAGAGAGATGGTTGATGAGAAGGAGAGTGATGTTGTATTTTCTCATGCTTCATTGGAACACTCATTCCCGCATACGTAAATTCTTACAACGCATCAAAGAGAAAGAGGAAGTCTGTGTTGTCTAATCAAAGAATAGTTTTATGATTTCATTATCTTCGATCTAGTAGTTCAGTTAATTAATTTATTCATGTGATATTTCAATATTGTTTTGCATATAAATTTGGTAATAAGATTGTGATGTGATTGGATTGTTATTGATTTTTAATTCTTTATTTTATCTAAAGTTGCGATCATCATTTTCGATTGTTGAAAATTTGAATAAAGATTAGTATTTCCACACCATGCGCGGAGAATCAACTTAACTAGAGAATTGAAATCGGATAGGGAAAATCGAAGTGGAGTAAGCATTAAATTAAAGTTGAGTATGGAGAATCATACATGTCACACTACAAAGCTAGCTATGAACACCCCAACTAATGGTGGGTTAAAATTAGTTGGTAAAATTTGCAGGTTTCGAAGTAAGCACGAGAGAGAGATAATGTGGAGTTGTATGAAATATCTAGGGAAAATTCCTTAAACGGTATGGGTTTCAGTTTCACAGAGGCGTGCATTGAACGAAAAGAAAAAAAGAGGAGAATCCCAAACAAAGCGTCGACCACAGCAACACCAT
This sequence comes from Mentha longifolia, assembly GCA_001642375.2. Lineage (NCBI taxonomy): Eukaryota > Viridiplantae > Streptophyta > Magnoliopsida > Lamiales > Lamiaceae > Mentha > Mentha longifolia. Next base: position 31,422,278 of record CM038116.1, on the reverse strand, counting down.
GGAAGTCTAAAATAAAATAAAACAGAAATGAGGAAACTAGAGATAAACATTAATTACTAACATAATAATAATAATAATTAGGGCCCCATTAATAACTGATTCCAGATAAGAGGAGTTACAGTCCACCAACAATTAAACCATGGAAGTCTAAAATAAAACACATAAAAATAGACCTAGGAAATTGAAACTAGAGATTCTGCAACTCAAGTCTAACATAAATAAGCATAGGAATAAAAACTTAAAAAACATAATATATAAGACTAATAATAAAAGGGGCGGGCTATAGCTAGGTTGGGTGGACTGCAGCTTCAAAAACAAACTTTCATCCAGCTTCGATCAATGACCGATGCGGATGATTGGACCAACTGCACCAATCACAAACACATAGGCTGCGCAGAAGGAGGTGACCAAATCCACAGTGATGGAAGCCTCAAGCTTCAAGTGTTTGGGCACAGCGTACTCGAAAAGGTGGAGTACCGCCATAGCAGCCAGAGCGAAAGTCACAGCAACGCAGAAAACATTTGCCCAAAAATGATTGTATTGCGGAAACTCCCTAGCCACCCAAACCCTGTAGACTGAACAATAAAAAGAGATTATTAGCAGCAGCATGAGCAAATATGCAAGCACAATCATGACCGAGGGATTTCGTTCATTCCCAATCATAACTATCTGGAGTTCGAACGTGGCAACGCCAATCCCTACGTCAATCAGGGACATTGTTGTGAACGGGATCATAGGCATAATAGCCACAGGGGGGACTGGGACTGGGACTCCTCCTCCTCCTCCTCCTTGGATGTTATTGTCGGCCATTGAGTGAGAGAGAGAGAGAGAGAGAGAGAGAGATTGATTGATTGAGAGTGAGAGTGAGAGTGAGAGGAGCGAGTAGGATATGGTATCAAAACGCTGAGAAGTGTACATATATATAGCTGAGCTGAGGCCTGAGAGTATATGGCTTAATTTTTTTACTAATTTCTCCTATTGATTGATTCGCCATTCACAAACAACAAATTTTTTTTAAAATGGTATTCCTTGCCAGCTGCTATCTGAAATTCTCAGAATTTTGTTTCATAGCTGAGATTGACTACGGTATGGTTCTGTGCAGAGAGAGAGAGAGATCGACAGACATACAGATGGTGAATTGAAGAGAGAGAGAGAGAGAGAGAGAGAGAGATCGTACTTAATTTGTGTTTTTATCAGTTGAGTTGAGAGAGAAATGGGATTGTTTCATTTAATGTTTCCTTGGACATTTGTTCTCACGTACTGCCATAAAATATTTCGATGCATGCGGAAGTGGGGGGGCCCTACCTACTACCTACATACTTACTACTACTTTGTAACCCTAGCTAATTCGGATCCCAATTTTCTACCATTTTTTTTTTTTTTCTTCTTCTTCTTATTAGTACATGAATTTGAATCTGTCTTCGCAATAAAACAAACTATACAAGTTACTAATACTTATATAAGCTGAAACAGAAAAAAATAGAATTAAAAATCATACTAATAATCATTAGAACAAAACCGACTTAATTAGGATATATTTTCCATTGTTAATCAATATAGTACAGTATATGTTGGGGTGCAGACATATTTATTTATTTAGATTAAATGAGTGTGATCCCCTAAAAAGAACAAAAGAAGAATAAGAAGATATCGACATTGACAGACTCTTATAAATAAATTAGAGTCTAATATTAACCGACCTTGTCTCCTTATGGAATCTCATCACAACGACAATATATTATTCAATCTTTTTAATGAAATTTACCTTATCTGATCCTAAAAATAAAAACATAAAAAATAAAAAAAAAATTCAATCTTTCTAGCATTACTTTCCATCTCTCTCTCTCTCTCTCTCTTTAATAATAATAATTCGTCTAAATGCATGTGAAGAGTCAATCTTAAATTACATATGGACTTTTACTTAACTCGAAAACAAGAATCTTGATAAACATCACCTTTTAGCATCTTTAGCCTAATCGATCGAATCGAACTAGTATTAGTATCATTGTTGAGTTTTAATTTCTTTTGTATTCCTTAATTTTTAGCTTTTATTTACACGCATGCCTAAGAAATCAGGTCATTCATCAGTATTCATAAAAAAAACTAATTGAATGTATATTCTGAAAATTCTAAATGAAAACTGCTAGCCGTTTTAAGTTACAATTGCACAAAAAGAAAAAAGAAAAAGAACATCAAGCATAATATACAGACAATGTTTGTTTGTTGTTTTTTGGGTTTTTTTTTTTTTTATTTAGTTCGAGATATTTGTTTGAAAAAAAAATTAATTGTTATTGTAAATTCCTAGGTTGCTTTTGTAAAAAAAAAAATTGTATGTCGTTCCAAGTTTTTCCATATAATTTATTCACATACTATATAATTGCAGAGAGTCTTGTATTAATGCACATCATCATGAAGGATTTAATTTATGTTCCAATTCTCAAGATAGAATTAAGTCTCATAAAATGACCAGCCAATTTGCAATATTTTCTTGTCCTATATTAATTGCTATTAATGTCCTTATTTGTTGCGGTTTACTTGCATAAAATTAAATTCAATACAACGAACTTCATTCATACTTGAAACTGTGCTAAAAGCCTAAAACATAACAACTAAATAAGTTATAATTATTTTTATTTTCAATATAAACGATTAATTATTTGTTGCGTAGCAAAAGATTTTTTTGCTAGTGGAGTAGTAGTATAAAACAAAAAAGGAACGTCTCCTCATTGTAACGTAGATGGTCAAAAGTCATAGAAACATTAATTACATATGTGCTTCTTTTTTGTGTGTGTGTGTGTGTGCAAGCAATATATGTACTACATTATTAATTTTAATTGCATTTGTTTGATCCACCTTGTTGGCTGTATTGTGTTATTTTGGGAAAGTTTTGAACCCATATATCTCCCATTTCTTTTTACACCAAAATGTTTATGAATAAATGAAAAATATTAGACAACTTTAAATGCCGCAGGTTTGTCTCCATAAATTAAAGCAACGTACTTCTTTCTCGTTGCATCCTTGAAATTTTCAAAATTGGTGCAGAAAAAACAAAGGCATTCAAGTTTCATGTAATTAATTAATGTTGAGCTGGACTTTATTTTTTATTTAATTTTTATTGATTTTGTACAGATTTATCATAATTCCACGATTTTTTTTTATTTTTAAATTATTATTTAATTTGCAGTGTAATCGTTCATAGCTAGATATTAACGATACATCAATTGTTCGTAAGTCGTCATGATTTATGCCTGTTGTATGTTTATTTATTTAATTAAGATCAAAATACTAGCTAGTATAAATTTGTTATCTAAACCTTGTATTGTATAGGGACAAATTGTTTCTTTTTGTCTTATATATACGCACGAGAGATTCTAGAATATAATTATGTTGTGGGGTTTTGATACGCATGCGATAGCAGGCTCCAGCAATAAGGAAGCCCAAAAGGAAGGAACAAGAGCCCATGTAGCTACTAGGAAGGCCCAGAAGAGAGGCCTGTTTATAGGCCCACATCTAGTAGGGTTTGAGTGAGAGGCGTAGGTTGTAATTTGTCGTTTTCCTTTGGTTTAGTTTCTCTAAGCACAAACCTGCTATATAGGCTTGCAAAGTCTGCAGCATGAGTATGGAAGAATTATTTGTAATTTTCATCTTTTATCTATGGAGTTTTGGCAGCTCGAAATGCCCTTATCTTGATACTCTGTTTTCTCATAGAAATTAGTTGTATCAATTGGTGCTTTCACTGAGAGATAATCTCTTTGAAGATCCAATCTATCCAAAAAAAAAGAGTTCGAAACAGAAGAACGGGTGGAGCAACGGCTGCTCGGAATCGATTTGGAGGAGGTCGCCGTTACTCATTGCTGAGTCGATCACCGATCTGAATTGAAGATATCATGGAGTCAGGATGCTTCCACCAGCGACGGTGAGCTTATTGAAGCAAAAGCTGATTGGGGAAGCGACGGGGTGAGATCTGGGGTTTTTGAAATATAGGAAAAATCTGTTTGGAATCGATCCGGAGGTGAATAATCGTTGATGTGTTTGACATGAGGATGCTGGACTTGTCGCAACATCCTGGTAATTGAAATTTCTTGCTCTTTATTACCAATGTTCATTATTTGGGGGTGCGAATATTGCAGAGATTGAATTATAAAAAATAAAATTAAAAAATAAAAAGTTGGATGTATTTTACATGAGATTGCATCCATCGTGTTAGCTTGGATTTAATAGTATTGTTGAATTCTTTTGTGGTAGCTAAAAAAAAAGTATTAGAGGTCAAATTTTTGTTGCTATCGTGAGTTTGATTGCTTGGAGTTCATGTTGATGGGAGTTGTTTGATTGTCTTGGCTGTGATTGGGTTGGTCATTAAATTACTTGGAATTGGATTTTGTGGTGGCGTTGGAATTTGTTTGTGCCGAAGGTTGTCGCCGTCGGCTTAGCTCAGATTTTTGGGGAGAAAGAATTAAATTTTTTGTTGGGTTCTATTTTGATTGAATTTCTGAGCTGAGAGTTATGGAGAAATCCTTAGAAATATTGGCTGCCATCAAAGCTCTACAAACTCATATTGGAGGGTAGATTCAAGAGACAAACAGAACCTTGCAGGAGTTTGTGCATTCGATGGATTCACATTTTGCAGAAGTAGAGCTCCAGCAGAAAATGTCCCTCCACACGAACTCGAGCAAATTTGGCTTCAAAATTGAAATTTCTCCTATTCTGCAATCTATGAAGAGGGACTATCAAACTGAATTTGAAGATAAACAGAGTCATGTAACTAAAGTGGCTGAAGCAATTGTAGATTCTCAACTTCATAGCCGGAAAGGGCTTCAACAAGATCGACCCACTACTTTGACAGAGAATTTGAGAAGAATTATCAAGAGAACAAAACAGAGGTGCAAGGGAAGTTTCAAGAGCATTGTGATTTTGTAGAATCTGCTGTCCATGCTCACCTGACTTCAAGAGGTCCACCAAATACAACAACTACAGTTGGGGATAAGTCGAATGCATTGTCCATGATCAAGTGTGAGTATGCAGTCCATGGTGAGATTGTGAACCTTGCTCAGAAAATACAAGAAGAGTTGAAGGTCAATCTAGATTTTCATCCTTTCGATGAGATACTCGATGAGATTCCTAGAAGAACAACTGAAGCTTTTAGTCACAGCCAAGGTATCAAATGACTGCGAGACACAATCTGCGCCGGCATCGAAGCTCGTGATGGATTCTCAGCTGATCCAAATGATATATTCTTGATAGGTGGTGCAAGCCCAGTGGTTCATATGATGATGCAGTTTTTGGTAAGATCGGAAAATGATGAAATCATTTGTCCTATTCCACAATGCCCTCTTTATTCTGCTTCAATTGCCATTCATGGAGGCTTTCTTGTTCCTTATTATCTTGATGAAGCAACGAGTTGGGGTTTGGAAGTCTATGATGCGAAGAAACAGTTGGAAACAACCAAACCCGAAACCATGATCAAAATGCAAGATAAAAGGTCTATATCTCAAGATGACATTGTGATAAACTTCTGTTGCAAAATGGACATGTTATGTCATTGTTGGGGAGATACTTTACTTGAAGTCTCCTGACGATTGTTTATTTTCAGCCTCTACGCACTCGAAGAAGTCTACAAGGAGTCTTTTAGTCTCCACCTTGAGGACAAGGTGGTTTCCGAAGAGAGTGGGAATGATACACATGTGATAGCAGGCTCCAGCAATAAGGAAGCCCAAAAGGAAGGAACAAGAGCCCAAGTAGCTACTAGGAAGGCCCAGAAGAGAGGCATGTTTATAGGCCCACATCTAGTAGGGTTTGAGTGAGAGACATAGGTTGTAATTTGTCATTTTCCTTTGGTTTAGTTTCTCTAAGCACAAACCTGCTATATAGGCTTGCAAAGTCTGTAGCATGAGTATGGAAGAATTATTTGTAATTTTCATCTTTTATCTATGGAGTTTTGGCAGCTCAAAATACCCTTATCTTGATACTTTGTTTTCTCATAGAAATTAGTTGTATCAGGTTTTCAATTGTTGGGAGTCCAATTGAACCAAATTTTACAATAATATATACTACTACTATATATCAAAGTGTGTTTCTTAAAATTTCATAATTCAATTTTGCCAAATTGAATAAACTGTATTTTATTTATTCTGACAATTATAAAATGATATATGACATTGTGATAAGTGAAATATCACCGTAATCATTTGTTCTATTGTATTGATAACTTTATATAGTTACAAAATACAATCAAGATAAGGAAAGAGAATAATCTAGATATTATAATATAGGAAACATAATTATCTAGAAGATTTTGGTGTATCTTCTCTAACACCCCCCCCCCCCTCAAGTGAAGTGTGGGGTTCGCCCGAACACGAAGCTTGGATCGGAAAAGCTCAAAGAGAGGTCTTGCAAGGCTTTTGGTAAAAATGTTGGCAAGCTGCAAATGAGACGGCACAAACTTAGTTTGCAACTTCCTGGAAGAAACCAACTCGCGGACAACGTGATAATCGAGATCAATATGCTTAGCAAGCTTATGAGCAACAGGATTTTGGCTCCAAAAGATTGCACTCCGATTATCACATAGAAGTATAGGTTGAGTGGAAGGCAGCACATGAAGCTCACGAAGTAAGTTGATTACCTAAATAACGTCGGCGACAGCATTAGCCAAGGCACGATACTCCGATTCACAACTTAAACGTGCAACAGTAGGTTGCTTTTTAGCGCTCCAAGAGACTATATTATCTCCCAAGAAGATTGAAAACCCGTAGGTAGAGCGACATGTGTCAGCACAACGAGCCCAATCGGCATCGGAGTAACCAATGATGAATAAAGGAGAGTGGCGAGAGAAGTTAAGCCCAAAATGGATTGTGCCTTTGACATAGCGAAAGATTCGCTTGACAACAAGAAAGTGATCTTCACTGGGCTGTTGAAGAAATTGGCTAACAAGATTAACAACATATGACAAATCTGGACGAGTAATTGTTAGATACTGCAATGCACCAACCAATGAGCAATAGAGAGTAGGATCTGAAAAAAGAGTGCCTATTTGAGACAAAACAACACCGGTCGGCAAATGAGTAGAAATATGCTTAGAATCAAGTAACTCAACTCGAGAAAGAATATCTCGAGCATATTTGGCCCGACTCAAGAAAAGTCCGTCATCAGTATATGTAACCTCAAGACCCAAGAAGTAGTTCAAACAACCTAAATCTTTGACTGCAAATTCTCGTTGGAGACGAGAAATAAACTACTTCAGAAGATAAGGATTATTGCCAATAACAATAATATCGTCTACATAGACGGGAAGATAAAGAAGAGATGAGCCAGAACTAAAGATGAATAGAGAAGTGTCTGCTCTACTACAAATGAAACCCAAACTAAGTAAAAAGGTGCTGAAGCATTGAAACCAAGCAAGTGGAGCTTGCTTCAGCCTATAAATCGCTTTCTGCAGGCGACATACATGATCTGGAGCTTGCTTCAGCCCGTAAATTGCTTTCTTCGTCCATGGCAGCAACCCATGCCTGAGATTTTAAGGCAGATTTAATTCCCTTCAGTTCCTTCGAGGCTATTAATGTCACGTCCCGTATTTTCGTAATTATCATTAGAAGCATAATTACTTTGCTAAAGGAAATTATTATTAGAAGCATTTAATTTTCGACTTCTAATTGTTATATATTTATTTCCTAGAAGGAAAGTTATCAAGCAAGAATCAAGTAGCAACTCGATTACTAATCACTCTTGTTAATCAACGAATAATCGATGAAGTGTTCGATTGAATCGTTCAACCAAGTACATAGTCGCACTTTGAAAATTCTAAACTAAGATAAATCGACTCGAGTATCTCTACGAAATATTCACAAGTTATTAATCGAGTTATTAATTGGGCCGAGCCCATTAGTCGATTTAAGCGACAGACCATGACCGTTTGGGCCAAGCCCAATAAATAGAGGAGTATATAAAAGAAATCAAATTTTCTATTTCTACTCAAGAAGGCAAACAGCCGTTATACATATATATGTACCATAAGACTCACAAATCTTTATTGAATAGAATACTATAATCTATTGAATAAAAGTACATAAGATAGAGGAGATTAGTAGCTGCTGCTACTCAACTGAAACCCATGTGCCGCACCTTACTGATATTAAATAATTTAATTATTTCAATCAATCAACTCAACATGCTAGACAAGTCCAGTTATTAACCTATGAGTAAATGGTTGATCTTACATAGAGGAGTGCTACACGTTTCTAATCAAATCATAAGAGGAGAAACGAATCAATCCTCTCAGCTCCAACAAATCAACAGCAGCAGCCTCCTTGAACCCCTAAAATCTGTACACAAAAGAGAGATAATCAGCCAAAAGATTATGGAAGCTTATTACCCAAAGAATAAACCATAGTTTGAACCAAGATCTAGTTACAAGGGCCGCACACTACCATGTATAAATACACCCTCTTACAGCAGTCATTCTCATCACCCAACACTTTACCAAATTTTCAAACAAAATAGAGAGAAATGGAGTGACTGCAGCCATTAAACGAAGAAAGGAAGAGGAGAAGCAAGCCACTACAGCATCCTTCTCTAAGGTATTAACAAGTCCCACACCCCTAGAGCTAAAAGAAGCATGCTACTGTTTTAACTTCAGGTTTACAACCTCAGAATTCAGAACCAATAAGCATATGCTACTACCCTGAATCAAGATAAGCCAAGCATATTGTCTTATTCTTCAAACACTTGATAAAACTTTGCTTGCCTACTACCTTAACAGTCTATACAAGATTTAAGCCATAAAACAAGCATAGCACTTAAACATAAAATCCACAGCCAAATAGAATCAAGCCAAGAAGCATGAAGGAAAAACAGATTTCGAACTCAGCTAAGTGATTATTCACTGAGATCAAGCACTAGAACTAACATGAAACCACATAGCTACAACAGATTTCTAAGTTATGGAAATACCTCCTATGTTTAATCAAATGATATATCTTACAAATAAAGAAGCAGAAGAGAAAACGAGAAAGGTAGAGGTTAAAATTTGAATCTCCGTCGAGGCGTGAGGCCCCGACGGCGAAGAAGCGAGGCTGAGGCTGACAGGGTAGCCGGAGAATTGCGAGCAAGCAGCAAACCGCGGTGGCGCTCCCGTCATCACTGCGAAATCAGTAACCAGAATCAAACACGCATAGAACCTTATTAACTTAACCAACTTATTAATAAATCAAAAATGGAAAAGAGTAAAGGGCGAATGTCCCCTAGTTCCTTCGAACTAGTTTTTTTTTTTAATTTAGGCGAATCACGAGAGGAGAGTCGCGGCCGCGGGAGTTGCGATCAAGCCACCGGAGCCACGCCTTCTCACCGCGAAGACGAGAGCCCCAACTAAAAGGATAGTCGCCGGAAAATCGAGTGCAGAAGAGCTGAAATCGCGAGGAGGAAGATGAGGAAATCGCGATGTAGAAAGAGAGAGAGGTGTTCTGCGTGTAATGAGGTGAAGAAGGGGGTATGGGCTTCTTTTGTTCAGTCGGGCCGGGTCCAATTGACATGCGGACTCGGGCCGGGTTGAGTAGCGGGCGGGCCGGACAAGGGTTTTGGGCTGGACTAAAGATTGGGCTGGGTTATGCAGACTTCTTGGGCCGGGATTTATTCCTTGAAGATCGAAACACCTTAATTAAATTACGAGCCCGATTTTTCTAAATTAATTCTGGATCGAGATACGACAAATTAAATTATACTTTGTCCGTAATTGGATTTAATTGCTCGTAAGGGATTTTAACGAGTTCATTAATTAACTTAAGATAAGTTAATTAACCAAGATTAAATAATCGAGATGAATTGATTAAGATAATCAATTACACAATTACAATTAGTAGCTTATAATTCTTAAGTGAATTATTTTCTTAATTAACTTATAGTAATAAGTTAATTAAATCAGCAGTTATCTAGGCCCTCCGACTAATAAATTAAGCTATTTATTGAGAAGCTTCTCGATTAATTAATTCTACGCTAACAATAAATCAATTATTGATTATTTAGAAACACTCCTTATAAACCGTTCATATAACGGAATTTATAACTCGATGAAGATAACAGTAATCACGTTACTGAAATTAGAATAACCTCCGACGAGACTAATAAACTATGATCTCAGATAAAGATTTTATTCGTTAGAGTACGAACCTTATATCGATTTTTCGATCGAAGGTTGCGTGAAGGAGGGTCAGTAGCGGGGACGAAGAGCGTCTAATAGCAGTCAAGAAGAGCAACGAGGTGGGCTTTCTATAAAACCAAAAAGCATGTTTTATTAGATGTTAGCTCTTTTATAATTGTCATGCCATAAATGTTTTCAGTTTTGTATGATGCCTATCTGTTAAGTGGCGAAATGCCAATTTAAGAATCGAATTCAGGTCCTTGTGTGATTAGAAGTCATACTTGGACTAGTGTACACATTGGTCGTGTCACTCAGCGTGGTGACCGATCGCGTGACCGAGTGAGGTGGCCAACTCCTCGGGCACAACAAGCTCAGATATGGTAGATTACACAAGAAGAGACTGATCAGTCGCTTTTAAGAATGTAAATGTTTTGTGAACATAGGCATTTTAAAGAAAAAACCCTATGATTCACCAAGTGATGGCTTGACAATAAATAAATGATTTTGGGCATGTGTCCACTGAGTACTCCGTACTCACGCCCTGTACATTATTTCCGATGTGCAGATTGAGCAGTTGTTGAAGCGAAGTGACCAGCAAGGATTTTGTCAAGAACAGTTAGAAGTATTCACTCTTGGTAGCATATGTCTCCATACATATGTTTTAACACATTTCCGTTGCGCACACTCTTTTGATTAAACTCCTACATTTTGGTTGTAACTAAGTCAGAACCCTGACATAACTCATCGTTCTTAATCCTCGACCAAGACAGTTATTTATTTCTTTCAAACCTCAAGTATCAAATCGATGAGTCAATTTTCTAAATATCCTTTGTTTATTTCATAATTCTTACACATTTTTCCATAGTCACGATTATACCAAACTAAGCTATCGATTAGCGAAGTGCGGACGTGACAGAGTGGTATCAGAGCACTAGGTTGCTCTGAAATCCAAGAGTCTTCTTCTTCCAAAGTCTAGACTTGAATCGCTAGACTAAGTAGAGTCCTTGACAAAAGCTCATCACTCCGACTCAACACGCTCAATGAGGAAAAGAGAAAAGACACTTTCTTCAAGTGAATAAGTAAATAATTTTCTTTAATTGCAAGAACTTAGTAGAAACTAGTTCTTAGATCACTCAGAGAAAGAAATGAACTCATTTAGAGAACATAGTTGCTTTTGACACTTACTTCAAGAAGTAAGCTCAATTTAGAAATAGTACGAAGTTCCTCTTCTACACTTTTCGAGCGAAGAAGAAACGAGAAACATTGCGAGATGCAAAAAGAACCGACGAAAGTCGAGACGAGTTCAGTCGAACAACCGACACTCCTTGCCAAGGCAACAGATTTCAAGACAAGGCTGCTAATGCCTTTAAATTTAGCACAGAAACTGAAGTAAGCTGCACTGTGGCAAAATAAATAAGTCCACTTCAATCTCAAGTGTGCCACTGCACACTTGGAAATAAAAGAAGAACCTAATAAAGGGAAGAAAGATGAGACATAAGAACAGAATAAGAAAGAAAGCAAGTTGAAATATATTCACGATGCGACTACATCATATTAGTGAGAACCTGGGCGCAGTGCCACTTGGAGTAAACAACTACTTCGTTACAATGTTGCAGCCTAAGTTGCAACGTTTATGAGAAATACATATTTGAAGAATAATTCTTCTTTTAAGACGGATAAGCCATATCTGGGATGATTTAGCATCCTACCCCCGTTAGACTTCCTAACCATAATGGTCAATCATCGAGACGATGCTTGAAGGGGAAATAAATTAGAAGTTGAGGGTTCAGAATTAAAATTAAATGCAAGGCAATATTGCTACTCGCACTTATACATCATTTGTGACGATAACATCTCTCGTCGCTAGTTAAGTTTCCCTAGATAAGGAAATAGAAATCTCTTACATTAGAGATTTGCAACGAGATTTTGAAGGTAGTGTTTTGAGGGAACACTTTGCGTACTAATTCCCTATAGCATGTACCCTATTTGACCACCCTTGAAGCAAATACAGTCTGTACCTTTAGAAAAATATCAAGTTGGAAAATTTTTGGGAACTGAAATGAAAATTTGTCAACATTGAGAACTTATTTTTCATCATTCTTTGACTAAGCCCCAAATTACGACAACTGGATTCATGCTGAGGAGGTGCTTATGTGGAACTGGCCACTCTACATAATCTCATTCTCAGTAGAATCGTTCCCAGACCAGAACTCAGATGGGTATCGGCAAAAGGGTCTCTATTTTCCGATCCTTTGTCATTTCATTCCTACCCTCTGACTATTCTTCCCACACTGGTCTGATACTTGTTGATGAAACCTTTTGATTGATCGTCATGCCGAATTGAAATGTTGTCACTATTGAAATTACCTTTTACTGTCAGTTCACGACTTATTTCACTCCGTATGTATAATCTTTCTTCTGAAATCAATGAGACGGATGAAATTAGTCCAATTGGAAGTTCAAGATATGACAAGGGGCGTAGTATTTCCCGAAGTTTGTGAATAGACACTAATTTAGACAAAAAAAAAATAGAAGGATTGAGACCTAGTATCCAAAGAAAGATAGACTAATGATACATAGATAACTAAGAAATAACAACAAGAGATTTAAATTGATATAGAGTTTTGAAGAACCTCAGTGAGCCATGAAAAAGATCTTAAGAATTCATATGAAGAAGTGGATGAGTCGAGTACAAGTATTATAACCCATATCAGGATGGAAATCAGTTTTAAAGACGTTCGCAACAAGCAAATTAATGGAGTTAATAAGTTATTTATTGGTGATGTAAGACCAACAAACCATAAGAAAATGTTAGGTTCAAGGAATTGAAGTCGATATACTCATGAGCTAGAAAAGTGTATCAGCAGCATTAATACATGAATTAAACTAGATCAAGTAGATGAATTAAACCAAACCTATGAACTTAATTCCTTGCAAGGAATTTTGAGAATCTTGGATATAAGAATAGTGAAATAACATAACCATACAAGAAGAACTTCTAGTCGTATTAAGGAGACTGACGATAATCGGCAAGTTAGAATCCACAAAAGTAGCAAAGTCAACGTGGTAGTATTTTATAAATCGGAAGATCTAGTCTTGTAAAAGACTCCACTGCGTCAAAGGGGAAAGACCTGTAAGAATGTCCATTCAAGTCAAAGTAGAATTCGTTCTCTATAAGAGAAGTAAAGTGAGAATAGTAAGACGTTCTTAAGAAATAAGGACATATGCCAACACCTAAACACCAAAGAAGAAGAAACATGGAGATACGACGAGTAAGATAGGTATCGGGATTTAGAAAGGAAGTACGACCTAATACGAGACGAGGGTAGCCACCCTATATTAAGAAAAGGAACCAAGAATTCCGCAGTAGGAAATAATATAAAGGAGCCCTAGAGGGAATTAACCAAGGACGGGAATAATATCCTAATTTAAAAGAGTGACGAGAATCTCCAAGTAGACTAAACTGTCAAGAACCAGTACAAGGTGAGAAAATATATTGTCAAAAATACTTTTCCCAGAAAGGGAGGGCTGCTAGACTAAATCAACCTGGCCAAGCACCGCATTTTTGTACAGTACAGGCACACCCAAAACCACCACGATAGTTTTCCCCACCACCACCCCCACTTCCACCACAGAGCTAATGGTACTTTTAGTACGAACGACGGAAGAAGGCGATAAGTAAAAGCAACTCACTAAGGATCAAGGAAAGTTAGTAGATATGAGCCAACCCCTCGATACAACTTCATCTAATAAGAAGTACCTTACATTCCATTATCGCAAAAATATGCGTAGGTAACCTAAGAATGGAAATAGAACGAATCAGGGGAGACATAAGAACCACCTCATATGTAGGAGAGACTAACACCCTTACGCATCGTTGCTCACGAGTTGCGTCAGTTTCCAAAGCACATTCTTCGATCATAGCTATGAAGAAAATAGATAAAACTTAGAAATAGACTGGCTAGCTGAAAGCTACGCCATCACCCTCTAAAAGAAAAGACAGAATTCCCTTTAGAATGCCAAGTAAAGAGCCTACAACTAACCCCTTTATCAAAGGCACCGTACCGAATAGCCCCAAGGGAATTAAAGGAACTCAAGATGCAACTCTAAGAACCTCTAGACCTAGGCTTTATCAAACCTAGCGTATCGCCATAGGGAGCGCCCCTAATAATTGTGAAAAATAAGGACAGCTCCATGAGAATGTGTATAAACTACCAAGAGCTGAACGAGCTATCCCTCAAGAATTAGCACCAGTTGCCTAGGATTGATGATCTGTTTGACCGTCTTAAAGGAAGCGAGAGTGTTTTCAAAGATAAGCATAAGATTAGGATTAGTTGAAGATCCGATCATATATAAAAAAAACAGCTTCTCGAACTAAATATGGTCACTACGAGTTATAGTTGTGCCATTCGGATTAACCAATGGACCAACAGTATTCATGGAATTTATGAATCGTATCTTCCACCCCTACATAGACAAATTTGTCTTAGTTCTGTAGATGACATTTTGATCTACTCGAAGAACAAAAAGGAACACAAGGAACACTTGAGAGTAGTGTTATGAACCCAAAAAAATAAAGAAGCCTTATGCCAGATTTAGCGGGTGTAAGTTTTAACTTAAGGAACTAGCATTTTTTAAGACACGTTGTGTCAGTCGAAAAGATTAAATTGAATCGTGCAAAAGTAGAAGCAGTTTAGAAATAACAATCGCTATCGACACCAAAACAAAATCCAAAGCTTCTAAGGATTAGCTGGTTAATATCAAAGATTCATAGAAGGATCCTCCATGATAGCAAGATCAAGGACACAGTTCTTGAGAACAGAAATCTAGTAATAAAGGGACTCCGGAATATGAGTCAAACTTTCAACAGTTGAAAGAGAAATTGACAATCACCCCAATTTAGCAGTTCCAAACCTAGCAAAGAGTAAGTGATTTACACATATGCCTCCAAGAATGGACTTGGTTGTGTCCTGATACAAGGGAAAGTAATAATCTATGTCTCATGACAACTTAGGCCCCACGAGCTTAATTACCCAACATATGACCTAGAACTAATAGCATTTGTTCATGCCCTAAAAATTGGAGGGCGCCACCTCTATGAAGTTCAGTGTGAGATTTTCACGGATCACAAAAGCCTTGGATTCTTCTTCGAGCATAGGGACCTTAACATGAGATAGATAAGGTGGCTCGGGTTAGTGAGAGACTACGACTGTAGAATCAACTACCATCCGGGTAGAGCCAATATAGTGGCAGATGCTTTGAGTCATAAAACTCAGCCGGAACTAGTATTCCTCTTAATCAGCTAGGAAGCACTCATTCAGGAGTCCCGCAAGGTAATTTTAGAAGTTGTACCGTATGTTGGGACCACCTTTCTATTAATCAAGTTGCTGATATGAAAACTACGTCAGAAAGAATGTTAATTACGTTCTTACTTCCGATGAGGATAGAATCTCAAAGAAAGGATTCCCTAATAATTATTATATTTTATTTGGGTCGAAGTACTTAGCAAATTGCACCTTACATGAGTAATTAGTTATTTAATTAGTACATAATTAGGTCGAATGACCAAGCAAGTGCTTAGTAGTCTTGACTTTGTTGATCAAAAGCTTAATCAAGGTGAGATTTCTTTAGAAAGAAGATTTAATAGTAGAATTTCTTAGATAGAATCAAATAGCGATTTGATTTCTATTGTTCTTAGATAAATGTTGCCTAACCGATTGGATACACGATGGACTATCTAGTCAAGTAAATGAGTAGTGTTTCGCAATGGTGATTTCTGAATTAATTAGCTTATTGAGTTAAGCGCAGTTAGATAAATTAAAATCCAATGCCCAATAATCTCAGATTCAAGGGAATTAACAATTTTCCCTATAGTCCATCTCCTAATTAAGGGATCATCACCATTATAACCATAGCACCAGATTTGAGCAGTCAAATTCCGGACACTCAATGGAAAGACGAAGTGCTTGAGAGAATACGCAAAAAAAAAAAAAAAAAAAAAAAAAAAATAATAAGGAGAATTGAGTTATATTCTACCGCATGGAAGCGGACAACGGAATCACAGTCGAAGGGAGATTGTGCATTCCACACAATGAGGAGCTTAACAACGAGATCATGAATGAAGCTCACGATACCCCATACACTGCCACCTAGAACTACTAAGGTGTACCAAAACATGAAAATAGATTCTGGTGTGACGGTATGAAGAGAGATATAGTTTCATTAGTTAGAAGACGCTTAGCTTATTAACAAGTGAAGGCGTTGTACCATCAACCTTATGGCAAATTGCAACCCCTAGAAATTACACAGTAGAAATAAGAGCATATCTCCATGTAGTATTGTTGGAACTACCCAAGTCGAGAAGAGGAAATACAACTATCTGGGGGGTTATATACCGACTTACAAAAGTGCTCATTTTATTCCAATTTCAATAACTCACACATCAGAGAAATTGGCCCAGTTGTATGTTCATGAGATAATACATCTTCATGGAGAACCGGTCTCGATTACCTCAGATCGAGATTTGGAGTTCACATCTGGATTTTTGGACGAGTTTGCCCAAACAAACAAAACAAAAAAACAAAAAAAAAAAAAAGAGAAAAAAAAAGAAAAAAAAGAAGAAGAGAGAAATGGGCACCGTACTAAATTTTAATGCTACCTTTCGCCCTCGAACCAATGTGATGTTAGATAAAACAGCACAAACCCTTGAGAACATCTGAAGAACAGTAATGCTCGATCGAGGTGACCACTGGGAGCCAGTGTTGCCTCCGATCAAATTTGCTTACAACAATAACTACCAGACGACCATAGATACGACACCATATGAAGCACTGTATGGAAGGAAGTGTAGATCACCACTTTATTGGAATGATGTGGGTGAAAGAAAGATGTTAGGCCCTGAAGCGATTGACGACATGATCGAGATCGTGTGTCAAATCAGAGATAGAATTAAGGAAGCTCAAGACTGACAGAAATCGTATGCTGAAAATCGTCGGACTGAGATTCCATTTGAAATAGACGATAATGTATTTCTGAAGGTATCTCCTTCCAAGGGGATAGCGAGATTTGGAGTCGAGGGAAAATTTAGACCTCGCTTCATTGGACTATATGAAATTCTAGAAGGAATAGGCCCAGTAGCATACAAATTGGCGTTACCACCAAGTCTTGGAAACGTGCACAATGTTTTCCATGTTTCATAACTTGGGAAATACATGTACAATCCGAAACATGTTATCCACCAAGATGAAATAGTTCTCAATCTAGACTTGAGTTATGAGAATAGGGCAGAAGCGATTCTAGACCGAAAGATTCAACAACTCAGAAATAAGGTTCTGTGGAAGCACCACGGACAGTAGGAAGCGATGTGGGAACTCGAAGAGAAAATGAAGGAAAAATACCCCGAGCTTTTCATTTGAGGTATGCAAATTTCGGGACGAAATTTCTTTTAAGAGGGGGAGGATGTCACGTCCCGTATTTTCGTAATTATCATTAGAAGCATAATTACTTTGCTAAAGGAAATTATTATTAGAAGCATTTAATTTTCGACTTCTAATTGTTATATATTTATTTCCTAGAAGGAAAGTTATCAAGCAAGAATCAAGTAGCAACTCGATTACTAATCACTCTTGTTAATCAACGAATAATCGATGAAGTGTTCGATTGAATCGTTCAACCAAGTACATAGTCGCACTTTGAAAATTCTAAACTAAGATAAATCGACTCGAGTATCTCTACGAAATATTCACAAGTTATTAATCGAGTTATTAATTGGGCCGAGCCCATTAGTCGATTTAAGCGACAGACCATGACCGTTTGGGCCAAGCCCAATAAATAGAGGAGTATATAAAAGAAATCAAATTTTCTATTTCTACTCAAGAAGGCAAACAGCCGTTATACATATATATGTACCATAAGACTCACAAATCTTTATTGAATAGAATACTATAATCTATTGAATAAAAGTACATAAGATAGAGGAGATTAGTAGCTGCTGCTACTCAACTGAAACCCATGTGCCGCACCTTACTGATATTAAATAATTTAATTATTTCAATCAATCAACTCAACATGCTAGACAAGTCCAGTTATTAACCTATGAGTAAATGGTTGATCTTACATAGAGGAGTGCTACACGTTTCTAATCAAATCATAAGAGGAGAAACGAATCAATCCTCTCAGCTCCAACAAATCAACAGCAGCAGCCTCCTTGAACCCCTAAAATCTGTACACAAAAGAGAGATAATCAGCCAAAAGATTATGGAAGCTTATTACCCAAAGAATAAACCATAGTTTGAACCAAGATCTAGTTACAAGGGCCGCACACTACCATGTATAAATACACCCTCTTACAGCAGTCATTCTCATCACCCAACACTTTACCAAATTTTCAAACAAAATAGAGAGAAATGGAGTGACTGCAGCCATTAAACGAAGAAAGGAAGAGGAGAAGCAAGCCACTACAGCATCCTTCTCTAAGGTATTAACAAGTCCCACACCCCTAGAGCTAAAAGAAGCATGCTACTGTTTTAACTTCAGGTTTACAACCTCAGAATTCAGAACCAATAAGCATATGCTACTACCCTGAATCAAGATAAGCCAAGCATATTGTCTTATTCTTCAAACACTTGATAAAACTTTGCTTGCCTACTACCTTAACAGTCTATACAAGATTTAAGCCATAAAACAAGCATAGCACTTAAACATAAAATCCACAGCCAAATAGAATCAAGCCAAGAAGCATGAAGGAAAAACAGATTTCGAACTCAGCTAAGTGATTATTCACTGAGATCAAGCACTAGAACTAACATGAAACCACATAGCTACAACAGATTTCTAAGTTATGGAAATACCTCCTATGTTTAATCAAATGATATATCTTACAAATAAAGAAGCAGAAGAGAAAACGAGAAAGGTAGAGGTTAAAATTTGAATCTCCGTCGAGGCGTGAGGCCCCGACGGCGAAGAAGCGAGGCTGAGGCTGACAGGGTAGCCGGAGAATTGCGAGCAAGCAGCAAACCGCGGTGGCGCTCCCGTCATCACTGCGAAATCAGTAACCAGAATCAAACACGCATAGAACCTTATTAACTTAACCAACTTATTAATAAATCAAAAATGGAAAAGAGTAAAGGGCGAATGTCCCCTAGTTCCTTCGAACTAGTTTTTTTTTTAATTTAGGCGAATCACGAGAGGAGAGTCGCGGCCGCGGGAGTTGCGATCAAGCCACCGGAGCCACGCCTTCTCACCGCGAAGACGAGAGCCCCAACTAAAAGGATAGTCGCCGGAAAATCGAGTGCAGAAGAGCTGAAATCGCGAGGAGGAAGATGAGGAAATCGCGATGTAGAAAGAGAGAGAGGTGTTCTGCGTGTAATGAGGTGAAGAAGGGGGTATGGGCTTCTTTTGTTCAGTCGGGCCGGGTCCAATTGACATGCGGACTCGGGCCGGGTTGAGTAGCGGGCGGGCCGGACAAGGGTTTTGGGCTGGACTAAAGATTGGGCTGGGTTATGCAGACTTCTTGGGCCGGGATTTATTCCTTGAAGATCGAAACACCTTAATTAAATTACGAGCCCGATTTTTCTAAATTAATTCTGGATCGAGATACGACAAATTAAATTATACTTTGTCCGTAATTGGATTTAATTGCTCGTAAGGGATTTTAACGAGTTCATTAATTAACTTAAGATAAGTTAATTAACCAAGATTAAATAATCGAGATGAATTGATTAAGATAATCAATTACACAATTACAATTAGTAGCTTATAATTCTTAAGTGAATTATTTTCTTAATTAACTTATAGTAATAAGTTAATTAAATCAGCAGTTATCTAGGCCCTCCGACTAATAAATTAAGCTATTTATTGAGAAGCTTCTCGATTAATTAATTCTACGCTAACAATAAATCAATTATTGATTATTTAGAAACACTCCTTATAAACCGTTCATATAACGGAATTTATAACTCGATGAAGATAACAGTAATCACGTTACTGAAATTAGAATAACCTCCGACGAGACTAATAAACTATGATCTCAGATAAAGATTTTATTCGTTAGAGTACGAACCTTATATCGATTTTTCGATCGAAGGTTGCGTGAAGGAGGGTCAGTAGCGGGGACGAAGAGCGTCTAATAGCAGTCAAGAAGAGCAACGAGGTGGGCTTTCTATAAAACCAAAAAGCATGTTTTATTAGATGTTAGCTCTTTTATAATTGTCATGCCATAAATGTTTTCAGTTTTGTATGATGCCTATCTGTTAAGTGGCGAAATGCCAATTTAAGAATCGAATTCGGGTCCTTGTGTGATTAGAAGTCATACTTGGACTAGTGTACACATTGGTCGTGTCACTCAGCGTGGTGACCGATCGCGTGACCGAGTGAGGTGGCCAACTCCTCGGGCACAACAAGCTCAGATATGGTAGATTACACAAGAAGAGACTGATCAGTCGCTTTTAAGAATGTAAATGTTTTGTGAGCATAGGCATTTTAAAGAAAAACCCTATGATTCACCAAGTGATGGCTTGACAATAAATAAATGATTTTGGGCATGTGTCCACTGAGTACTCCGTACTCACGCCCTGTACATTATTTCCGATGTGCAGATTGAGCAGTTGTTGAAGCGAAGTGACCAGCAAGGATTTTGTCAAGAACAGTTAGAAGTATTCACTCTTGGTAGCATATGTCTCCATACATATGTTTTAACACATTTCCGTTGCGCACACTCTTTTGATTAAACTCCTACATTTTGGTTGTAACTAAGTCAGAACCCTGACATAACTCATCGTTCTTAATCCTCGACCAAGACAGTTATTTATTTCTTTCAAACCTCAAGTATCAAATCGATGAGTCAATTTCCTAAATATCCTTTGTTTATTTCATAATTCTTACACATTTTTCCATAGTCACGATTATACCAAACTAAGCTATCGATTAGCGAAGTGCGGACGTGACAATTAACGCAGAGATAAGAGCAGAATGAGCAAAATTAACATTATACTTGGGTTTAAAAATACCAGATTTGGCTCTTATTTGCATGGGATGAGTGGATTGAATAACACGTGGCGGTGATGGATGTGGCAAGTCTAGTGGCACATGGTCCCCAGAATGTAAATTATCAGAACTTGATTCCTCGTGAGCATTGGTAGAGCTATGAACATGAGGTTCTGGACATAAGGCACAAGGTGCTACGGGTGAGATCACGGTTGGCATCGAGACAACATATTTTTGAATCATAAAAGGAGTTATCTGCGGCTCGATGAAACTAGAAAAATCAAGTTGATAATTAATGCCGTTCGTGGAGTTTCCTAAAAAGGGGAAACAAGATTTGTCAAATTGAGCATGACGAGTAATATAAACACATAAGGTGACAGGATCGAGACACCGAAACCCTTTGTAGTTGCAACTGTAGCCTAGAAAAACATAAGGAGCACTTCTCGGCATAAGTTTGTGCGAGGCATAATCATGAAGACATGGAAATACTCGATACCTAAATGGATGAAAATTAGTATAATTAGGAATAGAGCCGAAAAGAATCTCAAATGGTGTTTTCCCTTGCAGCACAACAGATGACAACCGATTTATAGTATAGGTGGCTGCACTAAAAGCATCGAACCAGTATTCAGAAGGGATTTGAGCATTGAACATCATCGCTAACTCCATTTCTGTGATATGGCGATGCTTCCGTTCGGCTCTACCATTCTGGGCCGGCGTATATGGACAAGAGATGTGATGTTGAATCCCATGCTCACTAAAGAAACTTAATACGGAAGCATTAATAAATTTACCACCACCATCACTTTGCAAGGTCTTGAGAGCACATGAGAATTGATTGCATACGAAGGTGTGAAAATGTTTGGAAATATCAAAGAAATCAGATTTTCAATGCATCGGATATATCCAAGTACAGCGAGAATAATCGTCCACAAAAATAACATAATATTTGTAGCCATTAACAGACTGCACAGGTGCTGATCCCCACAAGTCGCAATGGACGAGTTCTAAAACAAAAGATGGCCGTTTTTCATTGATAGAAAATGACAGATGCTTGCTTTTAGCCAATTGACAAGATAAATATATCATCAGCTTAGGCAACAAAGCAGTAACATATAAATGACCCAACTTATGCAATAAAGAAATGGTTGAAAAAGACACATGACCAAGACGAGAGTGCCAAAGTTCATACGACCTTTTAAGCTCTTGGTGTGTAAAGCAGCAACTAATCTAGAATGCCCGTGCTCGAGGATGTAAAGACCATTATCCCGTCTGCCTTAAGCCAGAATTACCTTTATTTCCTGATTCTGAATGAAAAAAAGACTTGTCAGTGAACACCACATCCATAGGATAATCAGCAGTCAGCTTGCTAATAGATAAAAGATTTTTAGTAATATGTGGAACCACCAACACATTTAATAAATGAATATTTTTGGACAATGAATGAGTGTCAGTATGAGAAATTTGTAAATTAGCGCCATTACCAACGACCACCCTATCCTGACCAACATAGGGTGTATAGGAGTCAAGTTGAGAAAGAGTCGAAGTTATATGAGCGGAGGCCCCTGTATCAAGAAACCAATCTGAAGCGGTGGCAGGAGATATGGCACAACCTGCATTGAAAGCTTCTGCCAAAGTTGCACTATCAGAAGAAGATGAACGAACATAACGTTGGGCACATTTATCAGCATAATGACCGTTGGTGCGACAAATTTGACAGTGAGGTGGACGCTTATTGTTGTTAGTATAGCCATGTCCACGACCACCATGATTGTAGCCACCGTGAGAACCACCACCTCGAGAACCGCGACCACCACGTCCTTGATTATGAAAGGAATTACAACGAGATTCTTGATGAGTGGTTGTAAATGAAGCAGCAGGTCCAGGAGCAGCATGAGTTAATGAGCGTAAGAAAAGATCAAAGCTTTCCGTGCTGATCAAAACATCGGAGAAGGAAGGCAGTGGGCGGATGGCCATTTGTGATGCTGAAAATTGAGAGAAAGAAGCTCCCAAACCACGAAGAAACCAATGAACTTTGTCGAGATCGTCAACATTGAAGAGTCAGCCATATTCTGAAACATTTCGTGAACAATTGGTAAGAGAGAACAAGGTTTCACGAAGATGAGCTTCACAGGACTTAGAATCGTGACTGTAAGTGGAGGAGAGTGCGAGCCAAATCTCGCGAGTAGTGGTGCAGCCAATAGTAACACTCATAGCCTCTTCTATAAGAGAAGATAATAAAAGATTGCAGAGATGCTAGTCAGACGCAAACTCTGGATTTAGGGACGTGGTGCCGTCCGAAGTGATTGTCGTTGCAGGAGGAAGAGAGGAGCCATCCACAAATTTCAAAAGATCTTGACTTTGAAGAAGAGGTAAAACTTGATTCTTCCATAAAAGATAATTTGTAGAGGATAGTTTTACAATAGTCGTGTGAATTAGAGTGCATAACAGGTGTATTTCAGAGGGAGGGGAAGGAGCCATCGAGAAGAATAAAATGGCTAGGGTTACGGTGGGATGGCTGATACCATGTGATAAGTGAAATATCACAACAATCGTTTGTTCTATTGTATTGATGACTTTATATAGTTACAAAATACAATCAAGATAAGGAAAGAGAATAATCTAGATACTATAGTACAAGAAACAGAATTATCTAGAAGATTTTGGCGTATCTTCTCTAACAGACATGACTTTGCAACTGATGCATATAACGTTATTAGTACATTTCACTTATTTCGATCGAATGTAGACCATGTAGCATGCTAAAGACTTTGATTTCACACCAAGAATGGGGAAATATTCCAACAACATTACTATAATTATTAGAAAAATCCATATGCAGTCTTAAAATTGAGTACAGATGGAGATGTGAGTCTGAATTTGATCATTCGGAGTTTCGAAACAACATCATCAATGGGAAGGAAGAATCGAATCACAAATTTGAATTTGACTACGGGGAATGGAAGATCGTCATTCAGAATAAGAAATGAATGTCCCAAATCGAAGCCAAAGGACCCTCAATGATCGACGTTCCAAAGAATTTGACAATTAACAAAATTTATACATGCTATTTTTTCTGAAAACTGAATGGATTACCCGATTGATGTCCCTAATGAAAATACTCTCGATTGAATTATTTCTTCATCTTTTGATTTTGAGAATATATATAATTTAATTACGGTAAGACGGATTTGCTCTAAACCCATACATTTTATACAAATTTTGATTTTTACCTCATGCTATAAGCTTATGATCTAAAATTACAAACTATCATTTTTTTTTAATTTCCCTAAAAACTGTCGAGCAAATCGAATATGATGATGTGTCAGGCTTAATATATAGTACTCACATTTCTCCTTATTACTTGCTCTTTTCCTCGACAAGTTAGGGCAAAGTTATTATATAAACACATGTACCAATTTCACAATATATAATTCATTCAAGAAAGCAACAAAAACTTTCATTTCACACCAACAATGGGGAAATCCACCGCCATTACAGAGTTGACATTAGTTAGTAGGGAGAATTCCATGTAGTGTTAAAATTGAGTACGAATGCAAAGCTGAGTTTGATCATGCAGAATTTTGAATCCATGTCATCAACGGGAAAGAAGAATCAGATCATATGGTTGAAATTGACTGCAGACGATGGAAGATCGACATTAGAAATATAAAACAAATGTCCCAGATCAAAGCCAACGAAGCCTCAAAGATCGACGTTAGAAATATGAAACGAACGTCCCAAATCGACGCCAACAGAACCTCGAAGATTGTCCTTCGAAAGAAAGGTACGTCCTGAGATATCGAAGCTATTAGTGCATATTTCTATGATTTTTATAGTTTGGTGTGAGTTTATTTTCATATGTTTTGTTCGTTTTTATGTGTTTATTGTGTGTGTTTTAGTCAAAGTCAAGTTTGTGAGGAGTTTTGGAAGAGAAGAGAGAAAATGAACAAAAGAATGAAGAATTGAGAGGAAAGTGGAGATCAATTTGGGATGAAATATATGCATAATATCAAATAGAAAAAACGCGTAGAAAAAACAGGGGTTGATTTTCTGTGGCTGAACTAGTTGCCTGATACCACTTGTTATGGACTGCCAGACGGGCCACCGAACCACACTAGTATGATATTATCCGCTTTGGGCCAAGCCCGCACGGTTTTCTTCTTGGGCTCCTTCCCAAAAGGCCTCGGACTTGCCCTCCTCGGGCAACTAACAGCTCATGACGTTAAGTAAGTCCAAACAATGTCGAAACTTGCTTTGCGGGACCGGCTTGGTGAACATGTCAGCAGGATTATCAGCAGTACCTACTTTCATCACCTTGACTCTCTTCTCATTCCTCAAAAAATGATACCTCACATCAAAATGTTTGGTCCTCTCATGGTTAACCTGATCCTTGGCTAAACAGATAGCACTCAGGCTATCACAGAACACAACAGCTTGCTCTTTATGTAGACCAAGATCACCAACTAGCCCTTTTAGCCAAATTCCTTCTTTAGCAGCTTCTGTCAACGCCATATACTCTGCTTCAATCGTAGACAGAGTAACTGCAGCCTGCAAAGTTGCCTGTTGACGATCTTCTCTGATGTGGAGAGCAGATCGAACATCTTCCAAAAAGAGAGTTTTTTTCCCAGTCATAAAAGACTCAACGAAATTTTCACACGACTCAGGCAAAGAAACCAGCAGAACTAAAGCAGCATCTTCATCTTCTACTTTAACATCAACAATACGCAAATCCAGCAAAATTTTATTTAAATTATCCAGATGATCCCGAAGGGGTGTACCTTCCTGCATGCGTAATCGGAACAGACGTTGCTTCAGGAGAAACTTATTGGTTAGAGACTTCATCATGTATAGACTCTCCAACTTCGTCCAGAGGGCAGCACCAATCTCCTGATCAGCAACTTCGATGATAACATCGTCAGACAAGCACAACATGATTGTCGAGTGGGCCTTTTCTTCGAGTGTATTCCACTCTTCATCTTTCATGTCGCCCTTATTCGGATTCTTGGTTAGCGGCACTCACAAACCCTGCTGCTTCAGCAACGATCACATCTTGATCTGCCATAAGCCAAAGCTATTCCTCCTATTGAATTTGTCAACCTTCACGTTCAGAGCATATGACATCTTCGATCGACTCAAAGAAACCCTAACAATGCGGAATTCAGAACCCTAATCGAAAGACCGGGCTCTGATACCAGTTTGTTATTACGAAATAGGATAATTGAGTCATCGAACAAATAGAAAACGTAAAGAGACACAGATTTACGTGGTTCACCAACGTTGTGTTGGCTACGTCCACGGGCAAGAATGGAGAATAGATTGTATTCAGTGACGGTTGTTACTGATTACAGAGTTTGTGCCCTATTTCTATATAAATAGGCACACAATATGTGCTAGGCCCAATACAGAAACATAGTATACCGTCGGGCCGGGGGCATCTCCGCCCCCCGGACCCCCAGTTAGGGGGGGGGGAACACCACCCACACTAGTACGAGGCCTTTTGGGAAGGAGCCCAAGAACAAAACCGTGCGGGCTTGGCCCAAAGCGGACAATATCATACTAGTGTGGTTCGGTGGCCCGTCTGGCAGTCCATAACAAGTGGTATCAGAGCCGAAGTTTTCGGCTTGGGCCAAGTGTGGAGCCCACGGGAATGGATTGCGTCTGTAATGTGTGGACGAGCCCCTAAGTTTCACCTCAACGATTCAGGAGTTCAGGGGATGCTTATGCCGGGATACGTCTGGGTAATTCAAGTACCAAGTCAGATTATCATTGGAGGGGAGGACAGTTATGGTCCTTGCTGTTTGAGGGGAGGATTTGTTAGTACATTCAGTAAGTCCAACATCTGAAATATAAGGTAGATATACCTTGTATACCTTGTATACCTATATATCCATGTTGATAACACGGTTGTAATGTGTGTGACATTCTGAAATATTATCTATTGGATCCATATTTTCTCTTTCGCTTTCGCTATGTCATTGTACAGTTTTCTTTGACCGGATTTATTTTACGTTGTAATTTTTTTGTAAATTATATAAGTGTTTATTTTAAATAGTATTGCAACAATTCACTAGGAAAAAAATGTACGTTAGCATTGAATTATATTAAAAAATAAGTTGATGAGAAACGATATTTCTCATGTAATTTCAGTTTAAATATTAGAAGTCCGTTGGTTCGATGCAGCATAAATTAAGAAGGTCAAAATGAGGTGGCATTTTTCATGTGTGCGTGGTTTAATTAACCTTCATTCCGTTTTATAATAATAATAATAATGGCGGGTCGGCGGGTTGGCAGATATAGAAACCGGTGGGTCGGGTCCAACTTTCAGTACTCATACCCGAACCGCCAGGGGCGTACGCAAGTGAGGCCAAGGGAGGGCAATTGACCCCTTGCATTTTGACATTAATTACCTATTATACTCTAATTATTATAGTTATACTTAAATATATTTAAATACATATATAAAAAATTAAAATAATAGAATACAAATGATAATTTGGTACTCTATATTAAAATTGATATATCTAATTGCGTTCTTGATAAAATTATTAGTCCACTTAAAGTAGTATAAATGTATTGAAGTGTGTATTACAGTGAAGTCCGGTTCCTTTTAAAGTACAAAAGTGTGAATTTAAGTGATTTTTTAAATGGGATCAACGTTCTAAAATAGAAGTGTCCTTTTTTATGGACGTAAAAAAAGAAAATTGGATGAGTTTATTGTGGACGAAAGTTGTATAATTTTTGACCCTCCTTACTCATAATTCTGCATCAGCCACTGCGAACCGCCACCTTCGGCGGGTACGATCCCAAACCCAAACCGGCGAGTACGGGTACGTGTACAAATCCTCTTATTACGTGTACGAATATGTGTACGGATCGGCGAGTACGATTATTTTGGCTACCTCTATTTCAGCTTATAAATTACTTTCATTATTTTTCCATTGCTTTTTTTTTTTTTTTTGCGTAGGCAATTGAAATTCCTGTACGATTAAAAATGTGTACTTATTTAATAAGTGATTCCTGTTTCGTGTCGAGAAATAATTAATGTTTCCTACTAATAAAAAATTTATGAAAATCATTTGGAGTGTTTTGCAGTACGTACAAAAGTAGACTGCATGCTCGATTTTTGATTCTTTCTCTGTCTCTTCAAATGGAGAAAGAATTCTCCACAGAATCGAAGTCAACAAATGGTGTCTATCTCTGCGTATGAAATAATTTTTTTAAACCAATAGGGTTTCACTGTAAAATTTCAGATAGCGAATTGTGAATGGATGATATTTTGGAATTTATGTCAATCTTTTTTTTATATTTTATATAAACTCGTGATATTTTGGTATAGAAAGAACTCCACATTTTATGTTTGGTTTTAACAATAAAACTTTGTTCATGAGTAATTATAACGTGTTCGACTTTCAAAATTTGAGAATTTCACCTTTTTACTAATCACTAGCAGTTATTGAGGGCTGGCGTCGAGCCGTCATTCGCCATAATTAATCTCTGTATTTAATTTGTTGGATTAAATATCGAATGTAATAAACTGCAAAAAAAAAAAAGAAAAAGAATGTAATTAGTGTATGTATAAACTACGCCTCAAAATTTATACCGAAGATTTTATGATATAGAATTTTTATTAGTCTTGATATTTTACTGTTTTCGATTAGTGGGCCTGCAGAAATTCTGTAAGCCCAATATTATGAGGTCTAATAACAACCCCAAATAATTAAATATGGAGGAGAGCTTTGCCATAGGCGTATACACACGAACAGAGTTACTCATGAGCTATTCAAAGCTTGACACGTAAAAAGCTCGTTTGCTAAAACAAGCCGTGCTTGAGCAAAATGGTATTCAGCTCGAAAGCTTGTGAACAAACTCGATAAGTGATTTAGCTTATACTCCCTCCGTCTCTTCCTAAGTGACCTCCTTTCCTTTTTGGGTCGTCTCATCATAAGCGACCCCTTTCCATATAAGGAAATAATTAGCCACATAAGGGTACAATTAGTAAATCTTGTATTACACTTAATATTACCTAATTAACTCAACATCCACTCACCTCTCAGCACGTATCTCAATATAATTTAAATTATAAAAGTTAATATTATCATAACTTGATCGTTTGTTTTCCATTTTTTATAATTTTTATGCCAAATTAAAGATTATGATCATCCAATCCCTTCGTTTCGCGCTTTGTTTTCTTTGGGCTTAGTTACGGCCATATCTAAAGGCTGGTCAATCCAGCGAAATTGGATCTTGAATCAACCCACCTGAAGAGAATGGAGTTTTCTGCTGAACGAAGTGAAAAAAATGCGATCTTTGTTGTCTAATAGAACAAACACTAATACCTTAAGATCAGACATCAATATGTTTTTATGTATCTATGATGCTCTAGTTTTAAAATATGCATAAATACATACACCATACTCTCTCGTTAAATACAATACACTTTATACCTTACACACTTTCTCCTTATAACATGTGCCAAAAAGAAATGGGTCACTTAGAATATGACGGAAGGAGCATATTATAATTTTTTGTAAGTGATTAAAACTTATATATATATATATATAGAGAGAGAGAGAGAGAATTGTTATGTTGAGCTACACATATGCGCGCCTCTCGTAGGCGACAAGCCAAATCATCAAATTTTCCATTTTCTTCCTCTCACATCCGTTCTTTCCTATTTTCTTTTATTTCATCTTTCTCTTTCTAAAATCAGTTTGTATATATAGGAATCATTATATTTTTTGGAAACAATTTATCAGGAATTATATTTGGCCTATGAAACAAATATATATATAGGCCTACAAATTCACGCACCATATAAATATTTATTTCTTTTTTTTATTATTATAATGAATATTTAATTATATTTAATTTATTAATATAAACCCTAATTTAGGACTACTAAACCCTTTATAGAAAATAATAGATTTATTAAATCTCTACAAACCTTATGATTATATAATGAATGATAAATTTTAGTGAGTATGTCATGTTTTATTTTATTTTTTATTTTTATTTTTTGATCAGGCAAACACAATACACTCACACACACATGCACCCGAGGTGACTCGAACCTCTAACCTCTTGGTTGGAGGGGAAGCGTCTTACCAACTTGAGATGCACTTCGTTATCGAATATATCGTGTTATTATGAATAAATTAATAAATACTAATAAGAAACAATTAATATTTTAAATATAAAATATAATTTGGAAAGCTTGTGTGGGCTCGATAAAGCTCGCGAGCTTCAAAAGTCTTCGAAAAGTAAAACTCGAAGCGGCTCAGTATTAAATGAGCCAAGCTTGAGCATGTCATTATTCGGCTCGGCTCGTGTAGAGCCAAGTTCTCGAAAATCAAATAAATTAATTATTCAATTAGACAACAGAGACTTCCTCTTTCTTCTCTTCCTCTTTCTCCACTCTCTCTTTCTCTTTGATGCGTTGTAAGAGTTTACGTACGCGGCAATGAGTGTTCCAATGAAGCATGAGGAAATACAACACCACTCTGCTTCTCAACCACCTCTCTCCTTTCTCTCTCTCCCCTCTTCGGTGCAGTGATTCAAGCCTACTTCCCAAAGCATGATTTGCTATGAGTATAAGAAAAGTCACAAACACTACACCCATGACAAAAAACAATAAACCAATTTTTACTGCGAATGGTATAGGGAATCCTGCAACAATTATCGCGGGTATAGTGTACGCCGTTAAGTAACCTAAACAATGCAAGCAATTGTTTTCTAATATATTCTGCAACTCCGAATCTATCTCTCCTTTAACATCTGCAAAATTAATAAAGCAATTTAGTACGGAGTATTAATTATTTCATGTACTATTTGATTACGCCAAACCCTAATTTTCATAATTTAACATAGTTAATTAACTCACAAGATGCTGGCCTGGTGATGGTTGGCGTCGCTTTGGGATTTTCCTTGTCGATTGTGATGTTCAACTTTAATTCTGTAATTAAATCAACAAATGTATCACATATTTGTAATAATGTATATAATAAATTAAATAATAAAGAAAATTGACCATAGAATTAACCCACCATTAATTGGAGTAGAGTTGATGGTTGATGTGTTCTCCATAATCAATCTCAACTCTGTAGTGTGAATGTGAGGATTCTCCATACTCAACTTTAACTCTGCATTTCGATTCTCGCTGCTTAATTTTAATTCTGTAACATTGGTTGAATTCTCCATTTTATTATTATTTTGTTGCATGAAAAATGAAAGTAACTAATTAATTAATTAGCATTTTAGACGGATATATAAAGGGAGTAGCTAACCTAACTAAATAGTGAACGAAATTATCCCTACCAACTAGGAACGGAACTAGATGCAAAACTAACCCTAGATTATCAAGGAAAAGTATAAGGAATTAAAAGAGGTTATTTTTCATTATCCAATCTTACTTTATTGATATATTTGTTCTTTCTTTCTTTTTTTGGATGATTATCCAATACATTTTCTAGAAAACATGCATATTTTGAGGGAAAAAATAATAACCATCATGAGGAACCGTACGAATTTCGAATTTATTATAAAGATTCAACGATATTACAATTGAATATTCATAAAACTATATTACGTATTTAGAGGTGTATGGATGGTAATTGGTAAGATGATTAGTGATCCATTTAATGGGCTAATAGGACTAGTAATATGTGACGACCTAATAAGATATACTGGACTAGTGGAGTGAGACAATCTAATAGGGAGTATTGTTTTCTATGATAAGTTGTACTCGTCATAATATTTTCTCTATTTTGTAATTTAACACATAATAAAAAAAAAGTTATTTTAATCATTGAAGGAAAAATATCTCTACATCTTCACATGTCAAGTAGGTACTAATGATTACTACCTCCGTGTCCCATATGTTGATCCTGTTGATTCTTTTAACTTATTTTTAAGCTTTGTGATGATAGATTTTAAATTGAATTTTTCGGAGTTGGAATCAAATTATATGAGGCAAAGTGTATTAGATGGTATAGTATGACTTATTTATTTGTACAAATTATGATTATTAAAAAAATCCATCTACATTTCATATTTTCGTTAACTTCTTGGCCTGACGGGCTAGCCCTTGCCCTGAAAATTTAGAGACCGAATAACTCAAACCGAGCAGGTTGACCCGATTGACATCCCTAATTCTAACTCTAGACCTAACCTTTCGATTTTCGAAATAGTTACTAGACCATCTAGCCATAATGGTTTCGTAAAAAATTGGCATGTGTGAATTTCGGTCATTTTATCAGTTTCTAATACATATTTATATGAAACCTAGCCAATAAATAACTTTGTAAATGTTTTCAATATATTTTTTTTCTCCATTTAGGCTTTAGTTTCTTAGTAGGATTTAGATGTTTTTTTATAGGGATTTTCCTTCAATATGATACCGTCACCTTAGTCGTGGACACACTAAACATTACCATGATAGATAGAGAAGCATTACTCTTTTATTTAACACCGAAAGAAAAACACATAACATTATTCAATAATAATCCAAATCAGACATCTGAGACGTCGACTTCATCTTTCTTCTCTTCATCTTTCATCTCTTCTTTCTTTTCTTCTCTCTCTCTCTCTTTCTCTTTGATGCGTCGCAAGAGTTTCCGTTCGCGGAAATGAGTGTTGCAATGGATCAAAAGGAAAAACAACACCGCTCTCCTTCTCAACCATAATCTCTCTCTTATCTCTCTCTCCCTTCTTCGGTGTAGTGTCTCAAGTCTCATTCCCGAAGCAAAATTTGCGAAGAGATCAGGAAAAATAAATTACAAACATTATACCCAAAAAAAAATGCCACTAAACGAGATATTAATACTGCATCTGGTAAAGTGATTAATGGAACAATCACAAGTACTATAGCGCACGCACATAAGTAACCTAAACAATGCAAGTTATTGTTTAGTACTTATAATTTTCCGCAACTCCGAATCTATCTCCCCTTAACATCTGCAAAATTAATTAATAATCTAAATTAGTATTAATTTCATACTCAGCTAAACGATGCCCAAGCCTAATTTTTATAATTATCAAAATTGAAAAAGAATATTCATATTAATAATAAACTCACGAGATGCTGGTGTGGAGATGGTTGGCGTCGCTTTGGGATTCTCCTTGTTTATTGTGATGTTCAACTTTAATTCTGTAGTTAAATCAACAAATATATCACATGTTGTAATAAATAATAAGAAAATTGACAATAGAATCAACCCACCATCAATTGGCGTGTTGATAGTTGATGTATTCTCCATAATCAATCGCAACTCTGTAGTGTGATGATTCTTCATACTCAACTTTAACTCTGCACTTGGATTCTCGCTGCTTAATTTTAATTCTGTAATATTAGTGGATTTCTCCATGGTGTGGAAATCAATTTTAATTAGTATTTATTTTGTCGAATGTAAAATGAAAGTAATTATTAGCATGGGTAGATGGATATAAAGGGAGTAGCTAACCTAACTAATAAGTGAACGAAATCCCTACGGACTATGAACAAAACTAGATGCAAAACTAACCCTAAATTATCAAGGAAAAGTATAATGAATTAAAAGAGGTTACTTTTCATTATTCATTCTTATTTAATTTATTGCTAACAAACATGCATATTACTAGTTAATTTTGATCAGCTGGGCTCCAACTTGTGAGCTCCATGGTAAGCGACAACTTTTTTCCCTTATTCTCTCTCAATTGTCATTTTTATTTTATTTCATTTTATTTTTTCTTTCTCTCTCTCTCATAAATTCTTTCATGCTCAATCTATATACCCGTATTCAGAGAAATTATTCTATATATATAATTAAATTAAATTAAGATTTTCAATTAGGGTTTAATAATTTTTAATTTAGGGTATAGTATTTTTTAACTAGGGTTTTATAATTTTCAATTAGGATATATTATTTTTTAACTAGGGTTTAATAATCTCCAATTAGGATTTATTATTTTCAACTTGGGTTTAACTATCCTCAATTAGATTTATTTTTCATAGATTAAATATAATTTAACAACTAATTAAATTAATAAAATGGAAAGGAAAAATTATGTATTACGTGAAAAGTGACACACAGATCTATCTTATAAGATATGATTTTATCTTTCTACAAACGAAATAGAGAGAGAAAACTAATAAAAAAAAATAAGAAAGATGAATAATGTTTAGGAATAGATTTAGAGAGAGGAGAAAAATTGGGGTCGCTCACAAGTGGTGCTTATATGTAGCCCAGCAGATCAATACTATATTACTAGTATTTTTCTTATCCAAGCTTCTTTATCTGTTAAAAAAATAATAATTTATTTATTTAACGCTAGCTGCACATCGATTTTCCATATCCAATTTCAATTCTATTGTTAAGTGGGATTCTCCATGGTGTGGAAATCAAAATTTTATTAATTTATTTTGATGTATGAAAAATGAAAGTAATCAGCATGTTTAGATGGATTTAAAAGGATCAAACCTAACTAAAGAGTTAAAGAAATCGGGGATACCAATCAGATAACTCACTCGATTTTGCATGCCAACTTTATCAGGTTCGAACTACTTTCAGTTATGGCTAGTCAGGTTAAATTTTTTTGTGCTAAAACTCTTTGTAACTGTACGGGCTGGCCCCTTGGGCCATGATAGTTTCGAAAAAAAAAATTAGCATGTACTATTACCAATTCCGATACATGATGCGTCGTTTTACACCAAAAATAATTCCAACTTTCGGTCGGTATGCCCACACTGCTCAGACAGTGGTAAGCAAGATCGTCTCCCAAGCGATCGGCAAGATTTCTTCTAAATTTCCAACTGCCAAAATATGAATTTTTATTAAACTAACTACGAAAATAAATAAGAAAAATAAATAAACAAATAATTTCAAAGACAGCTTGAGTTTTAGTTTTATCAAATAAAAACGATTCCGGCAGCAGACAAGTTCTACCCTAAATCGATTATTCTGATCCTCGATGCAAAGATGACTCTAATTTAATACAAACAAACCAGTTATGACCACCGAAAACGCTTCTGACGCGATCTTATTTCTCCATAAATTCTCGATAATCAGGAAGACGCTTCACCAATTATTTCCCTAATCGACTGACAACCGTAAGAGACGCTCTATAGATTTAATGAGCCGACAACATTAAAAACTAGAGAAACCCGATTCAAAACCGATAAACTCTGACGCAGAATTATCAAATTTAGACTATTATTCCCTTGACTTAAACAAGTCAATTTACCACTAATTAAATCTAACCACGATTACGTATGGCCGATTCAATTGGCTATAAATTAATTCCAAACCACTAAATATTGCGCACTACCTAACAGCATGAAACAATTCATAAAAATAAACACGGAGAATAAAAGATGCAAGCATATAAATTAAAGTATGAAAACATATTAGATCTCACAAAATAATCTTGCCAAGGCTTCACTGTCTTTGCCGGAATAAAGAAAACTAGCTAATTATCATACACAAATTAAAAGCAAAAATAAAATAAAATGAAGAAGAAAAGAAAGAAGAAGAATGGCGTGAGTCTTGCTCCCAGCCGCTGCTCCTCAAAACCGATACGTATGTCTCCAAAAGTCTAATCTAA
This sequence comes from Mentha longifolia, assembly GCA_001642375.2. Lineage (NCBI taxonomy): Eukaryota > Viridiplantae > Streptophyta > Magnoliopsida > Lamiales > Lamiaceae > Mentha > Mentha longifolia. Next base: position 31,386,589 of record CM038116.1, on the reverse strand, counting down.
TTCCTATTTATATTACTAATGAATCCCCTTATAATAAGGAAATAAATCCCTAAACCTAAATTAACTAGGAAAACAATAAATAAATAATATCTAATAATATCTAAAAGCCTATTAGCTAAATAAAATACTAAAAATCACTATTACATTAATTAATCCCCGTAAGGAATTAATTAAAAGGCTTCTAGATGCTGAAATCCCGAAATTCTTTTATTCTCGCTCAGCTCCAGTACTTCACAGGCGGTATGGGCACGCCGCCTGAAATTCCAGCAGATCACTTTTTCTTTTGCTCCGTCCCAACTTTGAAAATATCATCAAAAACTCATCCATAATCACCAAAAATTATCTTTCTCCTACAAAAACACACCATATTCATAATTAATCCAAATCAAGGCATTATTACTCAATATGACACCAAAATTCATCAAAATGTTCAAGAAATAACTAGAGAATAAACGTCCAATCAAACTCCCCCACACTTAAACAATGCTCGCCCTCGAGCATATAACCAAATCAGAGAAACACAGTAGACTAATTACTACCAAACTTGACTCAAAATATTTAAACGAGAATTCGGCAATAGTTTAATGAATAAAAATCATGGGTAGGATTAGGATACAACCATTCAAACCACTAACCATTCTTCCAATCCAAATACATATGAGAATGCCCTTCATTCAAGTCAAAATCATGCAAAGTCGATCCAAGCCTCACCAAGTTCACTCCAAGTCTCTCAAAAGGAAATAGGGACAAATTTAAAACTCTCAATCACAACTTGAAAACTTTCTACCATAAGTTTGCCCTTATGTCAATATCTCCACCGCAAAAATTGGAAATTCATGCACAAATCAATAGGTTTTTTGCAGGGTTGTAATGGGGCTAAGGTACATAGGTAGGACAAAAGAAGAAGGATAAAAATAGGCTCATAAAATTGAAAATATGCAAGTATTTAACCTAATAACCTTTGTTTAGCTTCAAGAGTAACTCTACAAAAAACATCCTTGATGTGTTGTGCTCAAATCCAAAATATAGGGAAGAGAATACAAAAATCCAAAGACAACAATCCCCGGCAACGGCGCCAAAATTTGATGCGTCGTTTTACACCAAAAATAATTCCGACTTTCGGTCAGTATGCCCAGACAGTGGTAAGCAAGATCGTCTCCCAAGGGATCGGCGAGATTTCTTCTAAATTTCCAACTGCCAAAATATGAATTTTTATTAAACTAACTACGAAAATAAATAAGAAAAATAAATAAACAAATAATTTCAAAGACAGCTTGAGTTTTAGTTTTATCAAATAAAAACGATTCCGGCAGCAGACAAGTTCCACCCTAATTCGATTATTCTGATCCTCGATGCAAAGATGACTCTAATTTAATGCAAACAAACCAGTTATGACCACCGAAGACGCTTCTGACGCGATCTTATTTCTCCATAAATTCTCGATAATCAGGAAGACACTTCACCAATTCACTACAAAAAATTATACTTCTAGTGGCAACGGTTTTCGTCACTATAAATGCCAAAATCCACTAAAAGTACTCAGTGATGACTTTTATGGTTGTCGTCAAGTTGCAGCTATACGTGATGACGAGTAAATATCGTCACAACACATGAGATTATAGTGACATGCATTCTTGTCACTACAGTCATTATTTTTGTGACATAATTGTGTTATCACTATATTCGTTATTTATTGTGACGCATGATTATTGTCACTAAAGCCAATATTTGTAGCCGCGTGTGATTTTTATCACTACATGTTCATATTTTTAGTCACATTAATTAATCGTCACAAAAGAATGAATTTTAGTAACAAATGTCTAAAATGAATTTTAGTAACAAATGAATTCTCCATAATATCTAAAAGTCTATTAGCTAAATAAAATACTAAAAATCACTATGACATTAATTAATCCCCGTAAGGAATTAATTAAAAGGCTTCTAGATGCTGAAATCCTAAAAAAAATTTATTCTCGCTCAGCTCCAGTACTTCACAGGAGGTATGGGCACGCCGCCTGAAATTCCAGCAGATCACTTTTTCTTTTGCTCCGTCCCAACTTCGAAAATATCATCAAAAACTCATCCATAATCACCAAAAATCATCTTTCTCCTACAATAACACATCATATTCATAATTAATCCAAATCAAGGCATTATTACTCAATATGACACCAAAATTCATCAAAATGTTCAATAAATAACTAGAGAATAAACGTCCAATCAATACATATTTGTATAAATCTCAATAAATTAATAACTTACGATCTTATTGCCAAATTTATAAGCAAAAGCAAATTAACTTATGAAAGAAAAAAATAAAGAACCTCAAAATACTCCTTATAACACTAAACCAAAAGTAATTAAAACATAAAACATATTTTTTTTGATAAGGCAAAACACAAAACATAAAACTATTTTTCGATTAGACAACAGAGACTTCCTCTTTCTTCTCCTTATCTTCCTCTTCCTCTTTCTTTTTCTCTTTCTCTTTCTCTTTGATGCGTTGCAATAGTTTACGTATGCGGAAATGAGTGTTCCAATGAAGCATGAGAAAATACAACACTACTCTCTTTTTCAACAATCTCTCTCCTATCTCTCTCTCTCTCCTCTTCGATGCATTCTATTCGGACTAAGTCCCAAAGCCATATTTGCAGAAAAATCAGTAAAAGTAAGTAGTAATATCAATAACACAAACAATGGTGCTAAACGAGATTTTACTGCATCTGGTAAAGGGACTAGTGCAACAATTAACGGGACTATAGCGCTAGCGCACGCTGTGAAGTAACCTAAACAATGCAGGCCATTGTTTCCTAATATTTTTTGCAACTCCAAATCTATCTCTCCCATAGCTGCAAAATTAATAAAGCAAATTAGTATTAATTTCATATTGGATATTCCCAAAAGGTAAATTATTATCATTTCAAAATTGAAATTAAAGAATGTCGAGAGCATTATCATAACTATTTAACTCACAAGTTCTTGTCCAAAATAAAAAAATAATAACAAAAATAAATAAATAAATAATAATAATAATAATTATAAACTCACGAATTGCTGGCGTGGAGATGGTTGGGGTCGCCTTAAACTAGATTCAAAACTAACCCTAACTTATCCAGGAAATGTCAATCTTACTTAATTTGTTGATATATATTTTTTTTTTTTTTTTTGGATGATTATCCAATACATTAATTTGCTGAAAATACATGCATGTTTTGAGGAAAAAAAAATAATGATCATTCATCATGCTTCTTGCTCTGATTGAGGAACTGAACGAATCGAATTTATTGTATAGATTCACCAATATTAAAATTGAATATTCCAAAAAAAAAAATATTTCCAAAAAAAAAAATATTACTAGTATTTTTCTTATCCTGTATATCTGTTCAAAAAATAAGTAAAACCCAACCTTCTCTTTAATTATATACACTATACATGTACTATCAGAATAAGGAATATTCTTCTATATATATATGTACACCCTAAAATGAAATACAAAGTAAAACTATAACTAATACATAATATTATTATCACAATGTACTTAATTAATAACGCCCACACTCGTGTCCATATTTATTCCAACTTTTTCATTGATGTGAGGATGCATGTTTAGTTCAAATTAAAGTTCGCTTCTTGATAAATTGTACTATATCATTTTGTCACGACCGTACTTTGCTAAGGATAGCTAAGACGGGAAACCGTGACTAGGGGTTGGATATAAGAAGCGGGAAAGAAAGGGGAAACGACTTGTAACTCAGTAATTAGCAAAATGAACAATTGAATAAACTCGATCAATAGAAACTTGCAAGACAAACAAGTTACGAAGAAGTTCAAGGCTCAAATGTTACATCATCATCCAAGAGAAGAAACTCGGTAGGGTCGAACATAATCAAATTTTCGTGAAGGAATACGAGTAGAATAGTTCTCGATTTACTGGTTCATGAAGCCAGTTAAACATAATTATCTAAATAAGATAATTGAAGCATATAGCGGAAGTCTTAAACAAAATAGATACATATATGAAGATATGTATCTCTTTCTGAACCGAAATCAAAAGATAAGCGAATCTCCTCTCAACACTGCCGCCCTTGCCACCTCGCTCAACCTGCAAGTTTTTGGAAAACACGAGCAGGGCTGAGTACTTGATGTACTCCGTAGGGTTATGCCGAAAACATTTTATAGTAAACAATTATTATTCAAGCATTCACCATAATATCGCACAAAGTTTTAGAGAACTAACTAGTGCATAATAAACAACATTTGTTTCACAACAGTTCGAAAGTATAACCCCTGTTTAGATCCATAATGTATTATCCGGATGTACAATCCCTGTTTAGATCCATAATCTGTTTAGATCCATAACGTATTATCCGGATGTACAACCCCTTTTTAGATCCATAACGTATTATCCGGACGTTTTTCGCATCCGTATAATGTATCACTTGGATGTACAGCCCCTTTCGCATTCATAACATATTTACTCGGATGTACAGCCCCTTTTCGCATCCATAATATATTATTCATAACTGTAATTACACCGGGCAAGGTAGCCACCTTCCCGGACGTATCCTTACATAACCAGCTCACTTTCTGAGCACACATTTTTCGACTTTATATACACATAACCTGGCTAGCGACCTTTGTCTAACTCAGGCTCGATAGATAGAAAGTTGGCAAACCAACACAGATAGGCATCATACATAAAACCATAAACATTTTATGCATGAATAATTTTCAGTAAACTTGCATTTCATTTCAAAGACATGCTTCCTTATAGCAACATAAATATTTTCTTTGAAAGAAACACCCACCTGGTTATACAGAAATAATTGAGCGATTCTTGGTTCTTCTTCACGTTCCTCGACTCTCGTCCCTTGCTTGACCTTTAGGGAAAAGTCTCGTTTCAGAAGATATACTAGTTTTAGAGAAATAATATGTTATTCCTAGAATTCTCGTTCTAGTATTATATCTCATTCGAGTTTTAGGAACTCACATCGCTTCTAATTCGTATCGCATATTAGAATTATATTAATCGAAATGGTAGAAAAGTCCACCGGAAAATTCAACATGCCCTCGACGTTCGATAAGTCTACTCGATAATTCTAAATTATCTAAAATCAGCTAAAGTCGACTAATTCAAATGAGAACTCAATTTCTCCATTCGAACTAGTCCCAAGACTCGATCAAGACGCTTAACAAAGCAGTAGAAGGTCCGTCATATGAAAAACACAAGTTCAACATTCTAAGAGAATTTGGAAATTATGCGACCCTCTAGGAAAATAATTGTTTCTCACTTATTATAAATCGAAACAGAGCATATGATATTTTTTTGGAAAGATAATACATAGGTCTACGACATGTTTAAATTTCAGAATTTTCCCGTGAGTGAGCTGGGAGTTTGAAGCATTTATTCCCAGAACTCGGAATCTGAAAATCGGGAATTTGGCAGATTCTGGTACCAACTTTGAGTGAGGATTTCTCACTCGTTTCTTGATGGATTCGAATGAATGAGCTATCAAAACTGAAGTTCAGAAAACAAGGAACAACTTTCTAGCTATACTTTTCTTCATTCGACCAAAGGAAAGTGGTCAAAACGTGGTTGGAAAAACGGGACATAAGTTGTTCGTCGGAATTTCCAGATTGGAGATACAAACTTTGAAAAATCATAGTAAATTCATACGAACTCCGTTTTGAGTGAACGAGATATCTATGGAAAGCGAAAGGAACGTAATTCAACATGGAAGAATAATTGATGTCAAATTTCAAACTAGTTGTTCTCAGTTTAGCCCGCAAGTGGGCTGATTTATAGATTTTAAAAGAGATGAGATGTGAATTTCAATTTGTCATAGCCGATTCATTTGGACTCGAATCGACATGAAATTTTAGCTACGGATATCTGAGAACATGAGCTACAACTTTCATTTAGGACTTGAAAAGAGATAAGGTCGGGAACATGCTTGAAAACGCTGAACAGAATGTGCAGACAAGATGTTCGATAAAATGCCCGAATCAAAAACGTGAAAAATGCTTACGGGTTTGACTCAAGAACATCTTAAAACATCATTTGAGCTCAAGAACGTGAAGAATAACCGACTTAGAGACTTATACAGAGGTTGGACAAGTTCGATTCATGAAGAAAAATATTTCCATCGATCAATACATGAATCATTTCTCATTTGAAGAGTGGAACAAGAATTCATCAAGATTAAGAGTACTCATGGACTTATACATGCTAGAACGAAAAAAGATCTTCATCTCAATTCAAGGCTATATCATCAAGGGGAGGTAGAACCTACCAATCTGTCACGCCCCGATTCCTGTGAACCAGGGTGTGACGGGGTTGGATTAAAGAAGCGGGAAAGAAAGGGGATAATATTAATTTATGACCATTTTACGAGTATCTTAAAACGTAAAATGAGACTATAAAGAAAATGGTGGGTAAACCAGCGTCAAGTTGCCAAGTGGAGTCGACCATCTACTACGACACATTGGAATTACCAAGAGTGAGTAGGAAATCGAGCGTCCAAGTGGAACCATTGCATGGCACTCTCCGCCTTGCATAAAGTAAAAGATGGGGTAAACCGGTTTTCAGTAAACTAGAGGAGTCGACATCCACTTCGAAAAATGGGATAACCATAATTGAGTGGGAATTCGAGCTTCCAAAAGGAACTGATATACGGCACTCTCCATCCAATAATAAGTAAAATAGGAAGAGAGAAATAAGTTTAGGAAACAAAGAAACCATAGTATATAACTAGAGGGTTGGAAGATGACGCCCTCGACTTATTTATTATTACCAAACTAGTAGTCTTGTTATCAGAGTTATGAGCAAAATAACATAGCGGAAACTTAATAAAGCCTTGCAACAACCCTCTGCCTCAGCCTTGCTGCGCATCACCTGCTTCCAGACCTGAAAACATTTGAAAGAATTTTGGGCTGAGTACTTGATGTACTCAGTGGATCACGCCCCTTTGGCAAGCATTTTAAAAACTGGCAATTTATCCATACATAGTATATCAAGAGGCTTGCAGAAAACAACTCTTAAAAATACAAATATCATTTTGGGGTGTGTGATATTCATTCTTGGACTCAACCAAGGCTACAAATCACCTTTGGTTCATCTAGACCGGGTTCAGGGCCGTAACCCTAAATAATCCCAGTACTTGCAGAAAACCCGAGTCGAAACTCAAGGAATTCGCCATTAGTTAGCATACGACGTGATCAAGGCATCGTATGTAACCGGGGTGCGCACAATTCAAAGTTAGTATATCTGATACTAACAATGAATCTCGATCGATCCATAGAGTCATTTCTTGGAACATACACACAAAACATTTTTATGGATAATTGCATTTTATAACATAAACTTTAAACAGCATTAAAAACAATGCCAAAACATTTTACCCATCTGTAATCTGGAGCCACCTGGAGAATAACTCTAACTTATATTATAACCTTTCTTCAGTAAAGCCTTGAAAATATTGATCGAGGTTGTAGAGATAAAAACTTATTTTTTTAATAAAGAAAATGGAAGAATGCCGGAAGAGTTGGGATTGATATAAACTAAAACTTGTTGATAAAAAAAAAATGAAGAATACTACACATACTTTTATAGGAAAGTTTTAAGTTGCTGGTCACTGTTGATTTAATTAGTCATCAATTTAGGTTTCGACACATACGGCTATGTATATTACTCACCAAGCCTTTATGTACTAATAGTGTGCCACGTATAAAACTTAAACAAGAGTCATGTAGCTCTTCACTTTGAAAAGGTAATTATCCAAAGTTATATCTACATATATAATGTATTAGATAATTATTACATGCATTACTACATGCATGAACGTATCAATATACATATATGATGCATTGAAAGTATACTAATTAATAAATATAACTACAATAGTATTTTAAATAGTGTAAAAGTGCAAATTAATCAAGTTCATGCATGAACCTAAATATATACATGTGTATATTTATGTAAATTTTACCAACGACATGCACACACATACACACATATATATATAATTATTATACTTATATATATCACTTGTATATCTATATAACTTAGAAATTTACTCATAATAAATTAAAGGTATAGTTCTTAAGATACAATTTGTCTTATTGTTAATCTTAATAGACCCATTGGTTTCTAATAAGGCTTTCTTAAATTAACTAATTAAGTCTAAAAATTCGGGATATTACATCCCTCCCTCCTTATAAAAAATTTCGTCCTCGAAATTTATGTACCTCGAAATTATAGTTTACGAAACTGATTCCTTATCTTATCTTCTAGTTTACACGTTGCTTCTTCTTTACCATGGTGATTCCATAGGACCTTACTAGAGGTATTTGCTTATTCCTTAACACTTGGATCTTTTGGTCAAAAATCTGCTTTGGTTTTTCATCATAGCTTAGGTCGGGCTGAGAACACTACATCATAATTAATTACGTGGAAGACATTGTGTACGTCTACATTACTGTGTGATAAAGCCAAGTCATAGCCTACATGACTTATTATGTCTAGAATCTCAAAGGGTCTTATATATCTAGGGCAAAATTTGTCTCGCTTGTAGAAATGTATAATCCCTTTGGTAGGAGAAGCTTGAGGAAAATACAACCTCCAATCTTAAGATTCTAGTTTTCAATAATTTCTCTAAAGATCATGGATCATATACAAGGATCATCTTTGCCAACTATATAGATAACAACGAATCTACATATAATAACGCCTCATCAATTGCTCCCATATATTCTTGATCGAGATTTATCTCCTCGGGTTCTTCCTCATCGGACGATTCTACTGGCCGTATCGGCACTGGTGCTATCACTGGTGGACTCCTAGGTGCAAGGGAATCTACATGAGTTTCCTCAATGTTTCCTCTCTCTCGCTCTCTCTCTCTCTCTCTCTATCTATCTATCTATCTATCCCTCATAACATTAGATATAAGTGGCGGCCTCATATTGCAAGGATATTCTATATGAATATCTAAACTTAAATCATAATAAACTTTTAAATAAATATTTAACTTAAAATTACCACTTCTAGGTTTAAGTAAATTGACTTAAACCACTGTCTTCTTTTAGGGTTATTGTTCACTAAGCCAAGTAGGGTTCTTATTTCCCTAATGACCATATCATAGATTCTCAACTTTAACTAGAGAATCACACCCATAAGTAACACTCATGCTATTTTGATAAAAATAACAAAATATTCAAATATTATTTGAATCATACTTGACTATTTGCATGCTTTCTCATTCTTTGGAACAAAATTCCACATAATTTCATAGTACTTGAAAAATCAAGTCATGGAAACTCAAGGAGTTTCATCATATTTGGTGTTTCGTAAAGCACAATCATTCCTTAGAATGCTTGACAAATAATAAACATGCAGTTTCATGCAACTGGTTTCATATAATATGCATAATTAAATGTACCTTAGCTGGATCAGATGATGGCAAGCTGAGGGTGATTGTTGCTTAACCAACATAGCTAGAATTAATATTCTAGACTAGACATATACTAAGGTCTCAGAGTCTTCCGCTCTGATACCACCTTGTCACGCCCCGATTCCTGTGAACCAGGGTGTGACGGGGTTGGATTAAAGAAGCGGGAAAGAAAGGGGATAATATTAATTTATGACCATTTTCGAGTATCTTAAAACGTAAAATGAGACTATAAAGAAAATGGAGGGTAAACCAGCGTCAAGTTGCCAAGTGGAGTCGACCATCTACTACGACACATTGGAATTACCAAGAGTGAGTAGGAAATCGAGCGTCCAAGTGGAACCATTGCATGGCACTCTCCGCCTTGCATAAAGTAAAAGATGGGGTAAACCGGTTTTCAGTAAACTAGAGGAGTCGACATCCACTTCGAAAAATGGGATAACCATAATTGAGTGGGAATTCGAGCTTCCAAAAGGAACTGATATACGGCACTCTCCATCCAATAATAAGTAAAATAGGAAGAGAGAAATAAGTTTAGGAAACAAAGAAACCATAGTATATAACTAGAGGGTTGGAAGATGACGCCCTCGACTTATTTATTATTACCAAACTAGTAGTCTTGTTATCAGAGTTATGAGCAAAATACATAGCAGAAACTTAATAAAGCCTTGCAACAACCCTCTGCCTCAGCCTTGCTGCGCATCACCTGCTTCCAGACCTGAAAACATTTGAAAGAATTTTGGGCTGAGTACTTGATGTACTCAGTGGATCACGCCCCTTTGGCAAGCATTTTAAAAACTGGCAATTTATCCATACATAGTATATCAAGAGGCTTGCAGAAAACAACTCTTGAAAATACAAATATCATTTTGGGGTGTGTGATATTCATTCTTGGACTCAACCAAGGCTACAAATCACCTTTGGTTCATCTAGACCGGGTCAGGGCCGTAACCCTAAATAATCCCAGTACTTGCAGAAAACCCGAGTCGAAACTCAAGGAATTCGCCATTAGTTAGCATACGACGTGATCAAGGCATCGTATGTAACCGGGGTGGCGCACATTCAAAGTTAGTATATCTGATACTAACAATGAATCTCGATCGATCCATAGAGTCATTTCTTGGAACATACACACAAAACATTTTTATTGGATAATTGCATTTTATAACATAAACTTTAAACAGCATTAAAAACAATGCCAAACATTTTACCCATCTGTAATCTGGAGCAACCTGGAGAATAACTCTAACTTATATTATAACCTTTCTTCAGTAAAAGCCTTGAAAATATTGATCGAGGTTGTAGAGATAAAAACTTATTTTTTTAATAAAGAAAATGGAAGAATGCCGGAAGAGTTGGGATTGATATAAACTAAAACTTGTTGATAAAAAAAAATGAAGAATACTACACATACTTTTATAGGAAAGTTTTAAGTTGCTGGTCACTGTTGATTTAATTAGTCATCAATTTAGGTTTCGACACATACGGCTATGTATATTACTCACCAGCCTTTATGTACTAATAGTGTGCCACGTATAAAACTTAAACAAGAGTCATGTAGCTCTTCACTTTGAAAAGGTAATTATCCAAAGTTATATCTACATATATAAATGTATTAGATAATTATTACATGCATTACTACATGCATGAACGTATCAATATACATATATGATGCATTTAAAGGATACTAATTAATAAATATAACTACAATAGTATTTTAAATAGTGTAAAAAGTGCAAATTAATCAAGTTCAATGCATGAACCTAAATATATACATGTGTATATTTACGTAAATTTTACCAACGACATGCACACCATACACACATATATATATAATTATTATACTTATATATATCACTTGTATATCTATATAACTTAGAAATTTACTCATATAAATTAAAGGTATAGTCTTAGATACAATTTGTCTATTGTTAATCTTAATAGACTCATTGGTTTCTAATAAGACTTTCTTAATTAACTAATTAAGTCTAAAAATTCGGGATATTACACAATCTAAGAAGGAGAAATCGAGCTCCAAACTCTTTTGAGAGGAAAGAAAAAACGAGACTTGCATGAAGCCCTAGAGCGTCTTGATCATCAATTTGGTGCTTGATTCTTGTTCCTCATATTGCATGGTGAAAGATAGTGTAGTTGAGCTTGAGTCTTGATGTGGAATGGAAGTTGTGGCTTAGTGTGTGTTTTAGTGTGGTGTTCTTGGTGCTGAAATGGGGTGTTCAGCTATGAGGATGAGGAGAGAAGAAGATGAAGTGAGGTAGGTGGTGGTGATGAGAATGAGAGTTGAGTGTGCTACAAGCAACACTCTCCTAGCTCTCTCTCTTACACGTAACACACACATACACAACACAATTTTATTTATTTAATTATTTTCCTCTCATATGACACCCCACATGTCTATTGATGTGCTAGTAGTTTCCCACTAGTGGGATATCTGTACACACATCTCATCTTATTTCCGTAAAATTTTACAGAATAACATTCTTCGAAAATCATTCCGGGTAATTTCTTGTCTTGCCATAATTCCTTCATTCTCAAAATTCTCTAGATTTCATTGGAAAAATTCCAACATCCATAAAAATTTCCATAACCTCATTTTGTCCGTGTTCGATCTCAAATACTCGGAAATATTATTTCCTCCTTCGAAATTCCAATTTTTCTAAATACGGATTTTTACGGCTATTACACATTTCAATCAAGAAAAATAAATAAGTAAACCCACTATAGGGTCGTCACGGGGACCGACTGAATTTTTTATTTTTTTTCCTTAAAATCTCCTATTGGATTTTATTCGAACTAGAACGCTTACCCGAGCGATGCTCGGAAGTAATAACATACAAAACTCTATAGTTTTGACATGTGATATAAATATTTGCTCACCTATTTCGTAGACAAAAAAAAAAAAGCAAAAATATTCACCAAGGAGTATAAGAAAAGCTTGACGTGGCAGTGCTATATGATAATTTTTCCATTTAGGGTTATTTTTAAAAAATAATTTAATTTTATTTAATAGGATTTATTCCTAAAAAAA
>CM038116.1:31090699-31373997 GCA_001642375.2 Mentha longifolia | reverse complement strand
AGAAATTGTATGATCTTATCTACGCCTTATACATCACCATAGAAATAAGATGATGAATAAATAAAATTAATAATAAAAACTATGATGCAGGCCGCAGTTGCTATATAGTAATTTCCTTTTCAAGAATAATTGCTTGTGATGTTGACTTTGTTAACTTATACTACTAAGTTTGGACCTACTTTGCAATGAAAATATACTTATTTTTGTCATTTTTCAAACAAAATGATAATTGCTGCAGTATATTGATTCAATCAATTTTGAGATTCATGTTGTGTTTACTTTTTATACCTCTATTCAAAGAGATAAAATGAGATGATATAATATTATATAAATTTATAATGAATAGAACGACCTACCGATTTTTATATGGTACAAAGTATTTAATTTGAATGATAGTATGTTGGGTAGAAAAGTCTTTTTACTGAAGAGGTAAAATAGTGGTATAAAATTATCACACTTTTTTAGTATAATAGTATTATTATACCATGGTATCATATAAAGGGTTGCCTGAACTTTTACAGTCTGACCGAATTTTTATATATTAAAATAAAAGAATTATAAAGTGGTAAATAAACTATTATACTCCCTTATACCTCCTTTTACGTCAAGATAACGGAGCCTCAAGGAAAGGTCAATCAATTGGATTGATCCAAGTCTAATTAATTTATTTTGTACTTCATAGTTTTAATGTATTGTTAATTAATAATATCTATAATAGTGTGACTCTAATCCATGTGGCCCGAGGCAGCCCTTATTTAATAGTATTATTGGGGATCCCAAAATGGGAGACCAAGCTGGCCTGCAAGAGCCCGGCTCCGAAAAAAAAAATAAAATCGGCCAGGCGCATATAAGTACGCACTTGTAGACCAATAATGCGGCGAGTGTAATACACGCAACATCAATGCGAGTGGAGCTGCAAGTTTTGACTATTCAACGTTCACTTTGGCTCTTTAATGCATTTTCCTTTTCCTTTTTTGTTTTGTTTTTTTTTTTCATTTTCTTTTATTCTTGCTATTCAATTTATATCTGCTAATTTAAAAGGTGGACCCAAATAATAGTATTAGTGTAACAATCGTAAAAATCCGTAATGAAAAATTTTGAATTTTTTGAAATTTAGTAATAAGAAATTTTGAACTTTTCAAAATTTAATAATAAGAAATTTCGAGTTAGATCTTATTTAATATATTCTCGAGCTATATTATATTTAATAAATAAAGTATTAGCTATTTTATAATCTTAGCATCGAATTTATTTTAGCCAAGTTATCTCGGAAATAGAAACGTTAGAAGCTTTATTAGATATTCGGAGCAAGCTTGGATTTATAGCACATCGAATTGAGATTTGCAAATGAGAAGAATATGAGAAAAGAGTTTAGCAATGATCTGGAATCTATTCCGTAAGCAAAGAAAGTCGAAAAATAATTATTCAAGAAGCATTGCGAATTATATTTTCCCGGGGATAGCATATGAGCTTGATATTTATTTATGTAAATGTTTGCTTGATTAATTATTTATTTTATAGCATGATTATTTTACCATGTATATTTATACACATAGTTGTGTCATGATAAAAACAAATTTTGTGTTCATTTTTAGTTTGTTTTGAGTCGTGTTTTGTGCTTGTTTGTGTCGTGTTTTGTATTTTTGATATTTTCGTATTTTGGTTGTATTTCTCGTGTTTCTTTTGGTTTTCATAGGTTTGGGAGCTCAATTGGTGAAGTTCGTGTCATGGTTTGAAGATAGAGAGTCAAGAAAGGGGTAAACATGAAAGAAATCGAGAATCGAGGCGAAAATGAAGAGAATGGAAGGAGGAGAGCAAAATGGTTACCTACGGTAGGTAGCCGGAAAGGGGCCCATTTTTAGTGTTATTTTGCCGATCCATGGGTAGCCGTCATGGGTAGCCGGAAGGTGCGGTCTGAAATGGCGACCCACGCATGAGTAGCTGGGAAGAGCCGTGGGTCGCCAAACTATACCTATTTTTGGGGCTATTTCCGGCGACCCACGTGTGTGGGTAGCCAGTTCGGCAACTTTTCACTCAAAACACGTTTTTACAAGTTATTTTTGGGATTTTCATTAGTTTGCACTTTCTAGACTACAAATAGCAAGTTTTAGCTAGAATTGGGGATCCTTTTCATCCTAATTAATCCTAGAACCCTAAAATAGCTCTATTTTTCCTTAGTTAATTTTGTACTCAAGAGGAAGCTTGGAGGTGAAGATTTGAAGATCAAGCCAACAATTCTTCCTCAAATTAATAGTGTTTGCTTATTTTAATGTTTTCTCTTCATTTCTATGGTGGATTCTCTTTAATTATGTCTAGCTAAGCTTATTTTGGTTTCAATATATGAAGACATGAGCTAGATTCATAGGTTTTTGGGTATTGTAGTTGGATTTACCTTCTATTTCATGGGTCTTGTGGTTTGGGTCTTGAATTATATTGCATGATTGATTGACCATCATTGAGTGCATACAAGGTGTTTGGTTAAATGCTTAGTAGTCTTTAATTCATAGCACTTAGCATCAAACCGCAACATATTAGAAATTCATGTTAATAGGAGCTTCTAGATATCGATTGTGCCATTTGGAGTTGATTTATACATCTTGAGTCCTAGTCGGAGATAGATGTCTGATCGCTCTACTTTTAGGGTAGAGAAATGCAATGATATAAAATAGTATATTCGAGTCGAATCTACAGGGAATGTTTTAGGAGTAAGAATTTCAAGTAGTAATCTAGTTACCTAATTACTATTCAAGCTACCAACTAACATATTTTGTATTTTTGATTAACTAATGACAATGAAAGTAAGTAACAATATTAAAGTTCAACTATACAAGTAACAAGTAATTAAAGGACAAAAACTCAATATGGAATGAAAGTGACTCCAATTATACTTCAATTATGTCTAAGTGATAGGAATGTAACACTCTAACTAGAATTAGTCATTTTAATCCAATTTATGTGGGAAACCTCCTAAGTATGATTCATTCAATTCTTGCAACTAAATCAAGTGGATTAACGAATTACCTAATTCCGACTAGGACATCAAGTAAATCATTAACTCCCAATAGCAGATGGAGTTCTTTAGCCCTACTATCTCTAGCATGCAATTCTCTTGTTTCCTAGCATCTAATCTAAGCCTCCTAAGCATTAGATCAAACACTTGATATGCAACTATGGTGATCAAACACAATTACATAATAAAAACATAGCACCAAGAGAAATGAACATGAAATTAAAAGGTAAATTCACAATTTAAGCTTAATCCCTAATCTACATATAATTGGAATCACAAAGAGATCTAGTTAGACATGATTAAGGAAATTAAACCATAGAAAATAAATGAAATCATGCTTAAAAGAAAGAGAATAAGATAAGGAATAAAAATATGGTCTTCAATCTTCAATACACCAAGTAAATCTTAAAATAAAATTAGGGTTCTAGAGAGTATATTCAAGCTAAAGATACTCAAATGGGGAAGATTTGGGGTTAATATACATGAAAAATGAGTTTGGAGACGAGTTGGACCGAGTTTGGACGGACCAAACTCGGTCCTTAAGTGAAATGGGCGGTCTGGCAAACGGTCGGCCAGACCACCATATATGCTGCAGAAATAGGTGGAGAATCGGCGGTTTGAGGGAGGATTTCCGGCGGTTTGGCAAACCGCTGGCCAACCTGCCGGTTTTTCTTCTCTTGCGCAACTTTGCCGTTTTTGCTCGTTCTCTCTTGTCAGAACTCCGATTCTTGATCCGATTTTTGCTATGGCTTCCTAACGAACTCCTCTTCAATATGGAATAGTTTAATTGGCCAAATAAATTCTTCATTTTTCCTGCAAAAAGCATAACAAGACTCGAGAAAATGAAGAAAACGTGAATGCGAGCAAACTAGTGAAACCCTAGTCATATCACTTGAAACTCCACATATTTAAACATGAATTTCACTCTAATTAAGCTCAACATGCACATAAAATACGTATTAATCAATGTCATAGGTTAATCTACTTACATTGTTGCTTTGAGAAAAGAACTAGTGTATATCATATAGAGAACTCCCCTTTGATCTAGACTAAATCGGTTTATCGTTGCAAATCCCAAAACCTATGCATCTAGTGAATGTTGGATTATATTCGGAACTATACTTTCTCTTAATGATTTCAATCGTTTGTTACTTGTTTGTTTCATGATTAATTGTCATTTAATTTGATCATTAGTTCATTGGGAACCCAAAAACATGTTGATTGCAAGCTTGGATAGTGATTAGATAGTTAGGTTACTAATTGAAATTCTCACGCCATAGCATTTCCTATGGATTCGACTCAAATATACTATTCGATATCATTGCACTTCTCTACCTCAAAAGTAGAGCGTCAAATTTTTTTTTCAATTTAAATTACTTTTGATTTTTCAATTTCCTATGTGATGTGGTATCATTATGATTTTATTGATTATATGCTTAGGCTTGCTTGATGATTTTGGTTGATATTGGTCATTGTTTGATGAATTTGTTAGATTATGTGGTTTGATTGAGCCATTTGGAAGTTGTTTGGAGATTTGGTTGATTCTTGAGCTACAATGTGGTTTTAAATGAAATTTTTTGAAAATCTTTGAATATCACTTGAAATCTGGAATTGTATGCTTGCATGCTTGTGTACGAAAGTACGTGTTTGTCAATTCATGTGCATAGGAGGGAGATGCCGATGAGGAAATGTGGAAAATGTGATTTTTTTTTTAATTTGAGAAGCATTGTTGAGCATTTCTTTCCATCAAGTTGCATGAATTTTTAGTGGAAAATTGATCTTAATTATTGAGCATTGAATATTAACTTATGAGGACTTGAGCCATAACTATGCATTTTAATATAGTTGATGTTCCTCGTTGAGAGTTATCATGCATGCTTCTTCATTTCTAGAACTTGCCTTGGTTTCTTATTCGAGATTGCTATAATGTGCAAGGAATTAGAAAATGATCTTAGGCCATCTTTTGTTAGCCACATCTTTTCCCAAACACTAACCCTTTTTAAACATAATCCTTTGCTACCCCATTGAGCTTTTGAAACTTTTTATTTCTAAACCGGATGATAGGGGGCGAAGGTGGTTAAGGGAACCTTGGTGTGAAATCTTGATTTGTGTTGAAAATGATGAAGAGGTGAGTTATTATTTTGGGTGATTTGTAGAAAGAAAAGGTGGATAAAAGCAAGTGGAATGTAGTGGTTCTTATAAGCTCTTGAGAATAAAAGAAAAAGCCTTGAAATGAAAAAAAAAAATTCGAGAAAAGAAAAAGAAATAGTGATGTTAGAAAAATTAGAGGAGCATAAGAGAACACTACATTTTGAGCTTACAATGTATACATCTTGAGCATACTTGCATAATGTGAAGGTGTAGTGAATATTTGGAGACATTTTATTAAGGTAGAAGATGAAGTTGTTCATACTTTGCGTGAGGAAGATATAAGGTGGGGTATTTGAATGAAAATTTGAAGTCACTTAGCCTAAATTTCCCTACCTTAACCAATGTCCCAACATTATAAGCTTAATAAAAGACCTTTTTGATTCTAGTTCCTTTGCGCATGCTTAAGCGATGGAGATGGTAGACGATAGACAAGCTTATGGTAAATGAGTTGTATTGCATTGATGTGTTTGAGTGTGACCCTTATACACTTGAGAGATGAGTACAAGCTTGGATAGTGATTAGATAGCTAGATTACTAATTGAAATTACTTGAATATACTATTAGATATCATTGCATTTCTCACCCTCAAAAAGTGAGTGATCATGTCACACCACTTATATTAATTATTATAGTGTAGAGATTCTCCACTAAGTTAGAGTAGTACCACTCTGGTCCCAAGCTATTGACTCATTTGAATATTTTATATCTCACATATATTTAAAAACTGAGTCAATAACTTATGACAAGAGTGGTATATTATAGTGTGTCACTTCCCTAGTATTATTATTTTTGAGTGGAGTGTAGAATTGTAGAAAGAGAATAAACATAGATGTGAGATGATGAGATATAATATTATGTTATAGAATTAATTTGTGCACAATACATAGTGGAAGAAATAAACAAATAATTTACTATATATATATATATATAGATCGAGAAAGAGAAGAGAGAGTGAGAGACCTTGCACTATAAATATCCTCATGGCCTCATCCTCACCCCTCTCACTCATTTCCCAGCTGAACTCTCTCTCTCTCTCTCTCTCTACCGAGCTCACTCTCTCTCTAAACCTTCCCTTCCTCCCTCATTATCGCCGGAAGCCACCATTGTTGCCGGAGCTTCAATCGGCGCCTTCCCAGCCACCGATCGACTCCAAACTTTACAGCCCCCTCCAATTCTTCATGGAGAACATGGATATATTACATATATGATGTTAGTTTATTGATCCAATAACTGCAACATAGACATGCAAGCTTCGAATTTTTGGTGATGAACATAGAGCCCGATTTTTCTTCAAGCTTAAGGTATAATCTTCTTCTCCTTGTTGTTTTAAGCATAATTTTGAATTAGTTATGAAGTCTAGAGCTTGATTTTTGATGATGAATTTTCGGCTCTTTCATGAAAGGTGGATGCATATTTGATTTTCTTCCACATTCTTCATCTCCACCACATTTTAAGAACATTGATGTGAAATTCATTGAAAACTCCTTGATCTTTCTTTTGATTCCTCTTTGACCGAGCCTTTTCAGCAAATGCATGTGTAGTTTTGTTATTGTTCTTCACGTCGTTAGCCCTCATATGATGATTTCAAGCTTCAAGGTTTGATTTTATGAATTTGATTTTGAAGAAAACCCTTTCCCTTTAAATTCTGGAAATTTCAACCAACTTCCGAGCTTGATTCTGAGAAACTCGTGTATCTTTTAGACCTAATTCTTTTTGCATGGCAAAGTGTGTTGTCTTAAATTTCCATAGCCATATTACTCGCTCAAATCCAAGTACATATGCGAATACAATGATGATTTTAAGTTAGCATGTCAACGTGTCCAAATCTGCAAAAATAGCTACGGCCATCACTCTTCATTCCCGTTTTTGAACCATTTCCACTACTTAAATCTGAAAATCTTATGAGACAAAAGTTATTCCTTATTGTCTCAGATTTCCATAGACTACTTACACGCCTCAAGATATAACAAGTGAGTTACAGCCGTTCAAAGTCAGGGTATCAAATCTATTCCTTTCTAGTTTCCAGAATTTTAGCCCTTGATTAAAACGTGTATAACTCCTAGCTCGCTTGTGAGAAAAATCTAAAATCTAAATATGTTGTACCTCTCTGTCTTAGCTTTCGAGAATGACCAGCCATGCCTTAATCCGATTTTTATCAAGTACGAAACAATTATTTTCTAAAGTGTCACAGTACCTCAACTCTTGTTTGAACAGTGTCTTGAGTTATACCTCATAATGTGCTCAATTCCAGAACCTTAAATTAATGTAATTTGAGAGCTTATTCTCTTGTGGGCTGAGATTTGAAATCTTAAACCACGGCTTGTATCATTCTAAATGATACAATCTTTGTCAAACGAGAGATGCCGACGCAGATACATAGCCGAGAATCGGAAACCATAGAAGTAAAATAAATAAACAAAAAATAAAAGATATGATGGATATCCCAATATACTTACGATCGAACCCTTTAAATGATATATGCCATAATTAATCTCCCTATACCCCAAAGAGACAGTTGTCGTAGTCACATGAGGACGATGAATGACACACAACGAGGGATGATTGACTCGTCGATTTGCCGGATAAAGAATTAAACATCTCAATATATCTACATTGAATCCTATAAATGATATAGGCCAGTCGAAACTCCCTATGCCCCAAATAGAGATCGCCGCAGCCACATGGGCACGATAAATGACACACAAATGAGGGTGATAAACTCGATTGATACGTCAATAAGAATTTCCCGGTGGACCAAGAAATCCATAGGATAAATAAAGGAGATAAAACCTCACATTTCAATTGATAATCAAAGAAGAAGGTATTGTTTTCGTCACTCCCTATATGCCATATTTATAGACTTCAAAAAACCTAATTTTTACACGGAAACAAATCAAAATCTTGTCCAAAGGGGTAACAAATCAAACCCAAGTCTAAAAAGGATATAAAAAAAATACCAAAATAAAGAAGGAAACAAATCTATTAGCTATCATACTCTAACAAAAATGAAAATTACATGAAATAAATCTCATAAATATTGTCTTCAAACTTGAGCCCATATAATCTTCAAATCTTGGCCCACAAGCTTCAAATCTTAAACCAACGGCTTGTATCAATATGACACACTCTTGATTTGAAGATCAGTTATAGCCCTTTCTTTGAAGCCCCACAAATCTGTCGAAGCTTCAATAAATCCAAAGCTCTTCAATAAGTGATATTCTTTCATTAAACCTTGATTCTTGTTCGTCAAGGTTAATTAAATTCATGTATCACTCTCCAAACCCTTGCTGACGGACTTAAGTGACTAAGTGTGAGTTAGAATTATTAAATACTTAGTATATAATTATTAGATATTATTAAGAGTGATACGAGCACGAGTGAGAAGGCATTGGAACCGGACACAACAAGCAAGGAGAAGGACGAAGTGCCTCGTCTCGAGCATTCGCCAAGATCACTTCGTCCACGGAATAAGCTTCAGCAACCAAAGAGATATAAATAGAAGTAGGAATTATTTTTGCATTATTATTTATGTTTAGACGTGTAATTTAAATATTATTGAGTCGAGCAACTTATAAGCTCCGTTCGGGTTTTCTTTGTTGGTTCTTTCCCAGACTAGGATTAGGTCGAACCAACCCTAGGGTTAGAATATAAATAGGGCAAACTTTATATTTTTCAAAGGGAAGAGAATTACATATTTTGCTGCCCTAAGGCTTTCTCGTAAACTCTCTCTCTCTCTCGCAAAATCAGAGGCTGCCGACGGGATTATTCCCGCGTTCAGCCGACAATAACCGACGACCCTATCTCGGGTGCCGGCATTCTCTTCGTTAGACTTTCGAGCTTAACAACTGGTGCTTTCATTGCGATCTCAATTCATGGTGAAGTCACATAATTCTCAACCTCCGCCGGGTTTTCTTACGGGCGGCAATTCGCAGGAAATCGGTTTGGGCCCCCCCGCAAGAATCAACCGTCATCTTCTCGCGGTATTCTCGGCTCCAGCACGTGGCCTCTCCTTCCCAACGACGATCAGAGCCATCGTCCGCATCCAACGACCGATGATCATGCGACCACCATCGACCGCCTTGTGGCTCGGATCGAGCAACTCGAGGCCACCCTCGCTGATACGACGCGACGGCCATCACAACTGGTACAACCAACACCGGCGGATTACGAGCTCTCATTTGATCACGCGTACAACGAGCCGATCACTCGACCCCGACAACGATATACGCATCATGAATTCCCCCTGGGTTTCAGCCACATTCGTGGTGGGGGAGCGCGGGGCCGACGGGGAGGTTTTCACGGCTTTCAACGCCGCCCCATCCATCGTGACGATGACAGGCTCGTCTATACTGAATCGCGAGGGCCAAACCTGCTCCACACGGGGGCTGCACCTTGGGATAGTGGCGCGCAGCCCTACTGGGACGAGGAGGAGCGTGATCACTGGCAGGGCACGTCGTGGGAGTCTCCTCTCCTGCGCCAACGCGGGCCCCTGTATCGCTACGATGCTCCTCGGGATATTAAGATGGAAGCGCCCAAGTTCGATGGATCGGAGGCATCGAATTGGATATCTCGGGTGCAATATTATTTCGACCACTTCAAAATTCCGGAGCAGGATCGACTACACTACGTTGTGATGCTGTTTCAACCGCCTGCAAGCGAATGGATCTTTAACTATTGTGCACATAAACCCGTGGTGTCATGGACAGAATTCTTGGCTGATGTCAGACACCGTTTCGATCCGCACAGCTTCACCAACTCTATCGGTCCGTTATCCAAGCTGGTTCAGACTGGGTCCGTTGCGGACTATCACACATCTTTTGAACGATTATTAAATCGTGTCGAGGGCCTGCCGGAATCTGCCATCATCCCTATTTTTATTGCAGGTCTGAAGGAACCGATACAAGAGAAGGTCGAGCTGCAGCAACCGTTGTCGCTCGCAGCCACTATGGCCCCTCGCGCTGCGTTTGGGCACCTCCCACGAGGAACGACAGAAACAGTTATCCCGTAGTCGATGGAGTCGGCCTGAGGCGAAATCCAGTGCGCCGTCGGGGGACACACCAGCCGGACTGAAAAGCTCCTCCATTCAGCTCGAGAAGAAAGGGACCCCACCGATTCGTGTCTCCCAGGCCGA
The DNA here is from genome assembly GCA_001642375.2 of Mentha longifolia. Lineage (NCBI taxonomy): Eukaryota > Viridiplantae > Streptophyta > Magnoliopsida > Lamiales > Lamiaceae > Mentha > Mentha longifolia. Next base: position 31,363,705 of record CM038116.1, on the reverse strand, counting down.
GAAGCAAGAACGAGCGAAACGGGGCGTTTGTTATTATTGTCCTGAAAAATGGTCGCCGGGACACGTTTGTACCACCAAACTTTTAGCATACATCGGCGATGAGGAGGACGAGGCCGATCAAGAGGTAGATCTGATCCAAGATGACATCTCGTACCTCCAATCCCTCGATGGGAATGCGCGGGGACGTCCGTTTCATATGATGGGTTCCATCGGCTCTTCCGCGGTTCAGGTGTTGATTGATACCGGCAGTACTCATGACTTCCTGCACCCCCGCGTGGCTGAGAAGCTCGGGTTATTGTTGCACGATATCAAGCCTTTTCGCATCTACGTTGGTAACGGGGCATCTCTATTATGTTCCTTTGAGGCTCGTACGATTAAACTTGAGATGCAGGGCTGTGAATTTTGCATCGACCTTCATATTCTGGATATTCACGGTTCAGATATTATACTTGGCATGTCTTGGCTTGAATCATTAGGTCCCATTGCAGCAGATTTCATGGGGAAATCGTTGAAATTTACGAAGAATGGGACCACACACACCATCATCGGGTCGCCGGCTGCTCCACGCCGGATTTCCCTCCATTCTTTAGCGGTTCTCACGGCGCATTCTACAGCCAATGAATTTTATGAAATCATACCTTTCGACTCTTCTTTGGCAGGGATGTTGTGTTCTTTGGATTTGGAATTTCCGCCGGATATACCACCGCCGATATTGACAGTGCTGGAAGAATTCAAGTCGGTCTTCCGAGTGCCGACTGGCATGCCTCCGCGTCGCGAGTTCGATCATCGTATTCACTTGCTTCCTCACACGAAGCCTATTAATGTTCATCCTTATCGCTACCCATATTTTCAAAAAAATGAGATCGAAAGGCAAGTGCGCGATATGCTTGACCAGGGGATTATTCAACATAGCCAGAGTCCTTTCTCCTCTCCATTTTTGCTCATACGGAAAAAAGACGGCACATTCCGTTTTTGCATCGATTATCGGGCTTTGAATATGGCAACCGTACCTGACCACTTTCCAATTCCGACAGCGGACGAACTATTCGATGAATTGGGCCATGCGAAATTTTTCTCCAAGCTCGATCTGCGTTCGGGCTACCATCAGATCCGCATGCATGAAGCCGACACATTCAAGACGGCGTTTCGTACCCATGACGGTCATTTGAATTCTTGGTCATGCCTTTTGGCCTCACGAATGCACCGTCCACTTTCAAGCTGCAATGAATAGTATTTTCCGTCCTCTGCTTCGCAAATGTGTCATCGTATTTTTTGATGATATTCTAATCTACAGCCCTTCGCTCGAGGAGCACGGTCGTGATTTGGCTGCGGTTTTGGCCTTGCTACGGGATCATGATTTTTTCATCAAACTCTCGAAATGCTCTTTTTGTAGCACGACTGTGGAATATTTGGGTCACATCGTCATGGACGGGTTGCTGAAAGCGGATCCAGCTAAGATCGAGTCTATGCTTTCCTGGCCTACGCCGAAATCCGTTAAACAGTTGCGAGGATTTTTGGGCCTCACCGGGTATTATCGGCGCTTTGTGGCTCATTATGCCTTGATCGCAGCCCCGTTGACGGAGCTATTGAAAAAGGAGGCGTTTAATTGGTCGGGGGACGCGGAAACAGCTTTCGGAAAATTGAAAAGCGCCATGTCCTCGGCGCCGGTCCTTAGCCTCCCAAATTTTAACAAGGTGTTTTCTATTGAAACTGATGCCTCTGACGTGGGCATCGGGGCAGTCTTGATTCAGGATCAACATCCGATAGCCTATTTTAGCAAGAAGCTGGGACCTCATCGCCGGAGTGCATCTACTTATCATAAAGAGTTGTATGCCATAGTCGAGGCGGTACAAAAATGGCGACAATATTTGTTAGGCAGGGAATTTATTATTCGGAGTGATCAAAAGAGCTTGAAGGAATTACTGCAGCAAGTGGTTCAAACCCCTGATCAACATTTTTATGTGCGCAAGCTTATGGGATATAAATTCCGCATCGAATATAAGAAGGGTAGCTTGAACAAGGTCGCCGATGCTTTATCTCGCCGCGATGAAGACGCCGGCAACATTTCCGACCCACCTCAGCACACGCCGACGCCACGTCTTCAGCGTCCGATTCAGTGGCATTATTTTCGCTCGTTATGCCTGTTCCGAGCATCTTAGCAGATCTGAAATAAGAGACCGCTTCCTTCCCTGACCTGGTGTCGTTAGCAAACAAAATCCGGGAAGGATCAACACCGCCACACTTGTCTTTGGTGGATGGATTGATATACTACGATCGTCGTATTTTACTCAGTCCCGTTTCTGCTCTTCGTTCCATACTTATGCGTGAGTATCATAGTACTCCGATGGCGGGACATCCGGGCGTTGATCGTTCTTTCCGTTTGCTCACGGCAAATTTCTACTGGCCCACAATGAGGAACAATGTGAAGAAATTCGTGGCCTCTTGTGACGTGTGTCAATCCACGAAATATTCTACGCAAAAGCCGGCGGGATTACTACAACCTCTGCCTATTCCATCTCAGGTATGGGAGGATGTATCTATGGATTTTATTGTTGGGTTACCGCAGTCTCGGGGATATACTGTTTTATGGTTGTTATGGATCGTTTGTCCAAATATGCTCATTTTGCGCCTCTTCCCACCAAGTTTGATGCGCTCCGGGTAGCTCATTTATTTATAAATACCGTGGTTCGTCATCATGGTTTTCCGAAGACTTTAGTTTCGGATCGTGATTCGGTGTTCTTAAATGCTACGTGGGAAGAAATGTTACGCCCCAGTGGTACCAAATTGAATTTTTCTACAGCTTATCATCCTCCGAAAGTCGCCGATTTGATCCTCCAACGTGGCAAGTTACTCACGCAGCTCCGCCAGAATTTAATGCAGGCGCAACAGCGCATGCGAGACTCCGCAAATAAACATCGTCGTCACGTGGAGTTTGAGGTGGGCGATCTTGTGTGGCTGAAACTTCAACCTTATCGTCAACATTCCGTAGCTAAGCCCTTGTCCGCCAAGCTAGCTCGTCGTTTCTATGGTCCTTATGCAGTTTTGGAGCGCATCGGACCCGTGGCGTACCGTTTGAAGCTGCCCGATGGTAGTAGGATCCATGATGTCTTTCATGTTAGCCTCTTGAAAGAGTATGTCGCCGGGGAGGAACTGGCTAAGACGACGCTACCTGATACATTTCATGGGGGACAGCCTTTAGCGCATCCAGTTGCCATTATGGACTCGCGTGTTGTGTGGCAGGGCAAGTCGGCGGAAAAACAACTCTTGGTACGGTGGGATGATGATGATTCGTCGCCTACTTGGGAACCAGCGGATAAATTTTGCAGGAAGTACCCTCATTTCACCCTTGAGGACAAGGGTGTTGCTAATGGAGGGGGGGTTGATACGAGCACGAGTGAGAAGGCATCGGAACCGGACACAGCAAGCAAGGAGAAGGACGAAGTGCCTCGTCTCGAGCATTCGCCAAGATCACTTCGTCCACGGAATAAGCTTCAGCAACCAAAGAGATATAAATAGAAGTTGGAATTATTTTTGCATTATTATTTATGTTTAGACGTGTAATTTAAATATTATTGAGTCGAGCAACTTATAAGCTCCGTTCGGGTTTTCTTTGTTGGTTCTTTCCTGGACTAGGATTAGGTCGAACCAACCCTAGGGTTAGAATATAAATAGGGCAAACTTTATATTTTTCAAAGGGAAGATAATTACATATTTTGCTGCCCTAAGGCTTTCTCGTAAAACTCTCTCTCTCTCGCAAAATCAGAGGCTGCCGACAGGATTATTCCCGCGTTCAGCCGACAATAACCGACGACCCTCTCTCGGGCGCCGGCATTCTCTTCGTTAGGCTTTCGAGCTTAAGAAAGAGCTATAAGGTCAAGAATAAGTATAAGTTATAAGCCAAGTATAAGAATAATAGCTACGAATAAGAGGAAAATATAATAAGTTAGCATTAAGGGGTTATGTATATTAGCTAGTGAATAACATGTATTTTATGTGCATGTCAAGTGTATTTCACATGTGTTTGAGTCTCGATTTATGTGCTTAAATGTTAGAAATGCTAAGGTTTCTTAACTTGTAGCATACTTATTACTTTTCTCGTTTTCTTTTCGATCTATTTTTGTAAGAATTGGAAAGAGATAAGTAGCTAAGGATCAAGAGCTGGAAATGAGGAAGAAACGAACTTAATTAGAGTGAAACTTATGTTCAAGAATGTGGAATTTCAAGTTATATAGCTAGGGTTTCACTAGTTTGATTTTATTTTTATTTTCCTCGTTCTCTCAAGTCTTTTTATGCTTTTTGCAGGAATAATGAAGAACTTATTTGGCCAATTAAATTACTCCATGTTGAAGAGGAGTTCATTAGGAGTCCATAGCAAAAAGCGGATCGAGAATCGGAGTTCAGACGAGAGAGAACGAGCGAAAACGGCGAAGTTGCGCAAGGAGAAATGCTGACGGCGACCTGGCCGGCGATCTGTCAGACTGCCGGGTCGCCGTGGAGGATAGAGAGGACGGCGGTCTGGGCCGGCGACCTCCCAGACTGCCGGTTCAACGCATTCTCTCACTTAAGGGGCGAGTTCGGCTCACCCAAACTTGTCCCAGTTCGCCCCCAACTCGACCTCTAACTCAATTTTTTATGTATTTAATCCTAGAATTCATTCATTTGGGTATCTTTTTCATACTTTAATATTTCTAGAACCCTAAATAGATTTTCCCTCTTTCTACTTTAGTAATTTGAAGATTTGTGGAGCAGTACTTGGTGGATTTGAAATTCAAGACCATCTTCTTATTCCTTATTGAATTCTCTATCTTTTGATTATGGTTTTATGCATTTTATATGGTTCATTTTCCTTAATTATGTCTAGCTAATCTCCTTTGTGATTCCAATTATATATAGATTAGGGATAAGTGATGGGATTAAACTTTAATTATGAATTTACCTTCTAATTTCATGTTCATTTCTCTTGGGGCTATGTTTTATTATGTAATTGTCAATTACGAAAGGGCGCGGCCGCATCCTCGCCATTTCCTGAAATCAAGCGACGACATTGTCAGGCCTTTGTATGCCACCAAAATCGAATCCTGGGTTTGCGCAATGAAATGGGTCATAAAATCCTGAAGTTTTTTTTTTTTTTTTTTTTTTTTTTTTTCCTCAGAAAATGCCTTAAATACTTCAAAAGTATTGGAGATGTCAAAATATACGATTCAAAATTTAAAATAACTTCCAAGAAAATCGGGAATTGCATGGACAGCCCAACTGTTTAAGATATTTTTACTCAAAGTTTTTAGAGAATTCTTTATACTTTTTCATTGTTACCCTCTCCGTTCCCATTGATGTTTGATTTATGGAATGAGTAAATCTATTACCCTTACCCAGAGGTAATCCAATCCCTCAATTTATTACCACCGAAAAAAGATTGGAAACGAAATCCATTCTGCTCGCACGCGATTTCCTCTACCAACACGCCCTCGCTAAACACCGATCTCAAATTCCTCCAATCGCAATTGCCTGTCCCTTCTGTCACCTTCACTGAACCCAAACCCCCACTTTCTTCTCTCATACCGTGAGTGCGGTGCTCGCTGACGGCGGCCCGGTCAGAGGGCCCGTTCTGTCTGTGATTGCATGAAATTCACTCATTATGTATTGGCATATTTATGTAGTTGATTGTTAGTGAAAGTGTGGAAGTGAAACTCGTGTTATTGAAGAAAAATGTATAAAATTAGTAGAATTTAAATTTAGTACAAAATTGGGAAAACAAAACTGGGGACAAAGGAGATCCCAAGTGATATCATGTATTTTTATTTTTATAGTTATAATCAATGAAGTTCAAATTAAAACTAACAATACAAAAATTGATTGGTGTCACTTTTGAAGCAAGCCACACTAAATCAAAAAGAAAAAGTTACGACTTTAGAAAAAGTAAATATGCACCTTCTTTTTTTTCTTTTTAAATAAAAAAGAACGGAACTTCATAAACTTTGATATAACTGAGAATGAGACATAAATTTGATTATTATTATCTCTATAACACACACGACTGATTACTCGATCAATAATAAATATTTTACTAACTAAACTACATTTCAATGAGTCTAATTTGTGGAATAAATTCAGAGTTTTGGGGAGATTATTTGAGTTTAATCGTTCTTATAGAAGATCTCTATATCTATTTTTAAAGGTTTAGTATTCATCATTTTTGTAAAAATAAATAAAATTATTGAAGAAAAATGTATAAAATTAGTAGAATTTAAATTTAGTACATAATTGGGAAAACAAAAATGGGGACAAGCACTACAAGAAATTTTATTATAGATAACACATCATAGATAACGGTTTCTTATAAAACTGTTATCTATGAGCGTATATTTTACATAAATAACGGTTTTTTTTAAAACCGTAATGTATCTCATTGTTATAGATAACAGTTTTATAAGAACCGTAATATATCTATGTGTTATCTTAACTTTATAACTAGAAAAACCATTAAGAAAAGACTGTTATTAAATCAAATTAAAATTATAAACTAATAATAATAATAATAATAATACAAAGTATCATCAATAAAAATAGAGAAAAGTTACTGTCTTTCTTTTTCCCGTCCAATACCAATTTTTATAGCCGCCGCCGCCTACAATTCTCTCCTCTTGCAGCCATCGTCGCTGCGTCGAATCAGGCAACAATAGTGTTGCCGCCCTCTGGATGTGGATGCGTCGGCGACCTTGTGCGAGATGAGGATTCCGATAGCGACGTCGCCGCAGCGGAAATAGGCGCCGAGGTCTAGATTTGGGAGAACTTGCGCATATCTTCTGGCAACTCAGCGGCAATTCTTCTTTTTTCTTCAATTTTCTTGTTGTGTGGCCATTTTTTTCTTAAATTTTCTGAAAGGGACTGCGCTCCCCCTTCTCTGTGATTGTGCTTTATCGTTTTTCTTCATAGGTCGCCGCCATCACTGCAGTTGATGAAGCTTGCAACAACCGCCGTCAACACAGAGATTATGTCCGCCTTCGTTGACTACTCGTGTCCCCGCCGCCGTTGTGCATAATACCATTTTTAAAAGTCGCGTTATCTGAACCGCAAACTGCATCACATAAACCCTAACTCTGATCTTTCTTCACTTCCTCTCTCACCATCGCCATTGCAGGTAAGGGTTTTTGACTTTTCCCTTTTCCTCTTTATTTTTCCTTGTTCGATTTATTAGTCGTGAATTGTTTTTCCGTTTCTAAAATAATTTTGATTCATTATGTTTTCAATTTCTCTGATTCTTTGTTCAAATTACCGTGTTTCCAAATTCATGGCTTTGTTGGTACCTCCAAGCTCTGATGTTACTTCCTACATCAACTCTTCAGTTGATAATGAATTCATGCTTGAATCAATTAGTTTTGGTTTGGTAGCAGACCTTTTTAAAGTGAGACAAAGATGAGGTTGGAGAAGTGCTGGTTCTGTTCTTCAACCATATACCCAGGCCATGGAATTCAGTATGTTCATAATGATGCAAGGGTAAGAGCTTTTTCTAGTAACTCAATTTATTTGTGTCGACTCTTTGTTTCTTTAAATAATTGCTGCTGGTTTGGAGAGGTTTACTTGCTTCTGAACTTCTATATTTATTCATTGAATCCTCTTTGAATTTAAGAATGCATTTCGTTCACTATTTCCATGGTATTTCTTGTTCTAGTGCTGTTAGTCAAATTAGAAGACGACTGCTTAACTTAACAGGATTTGATTGATATGATCTGTTCCCATGTCTGCACCTAAGCCTTCTTCTGCTTTGGTTGAGAGCTCCGGGGAAAAAGCGCGAAGAGGCCGACCACCGGGGAATGGTTGGAAGCAGAAGCTGGCTCCCCTTGATAATTTCTTGTTCCACTGGATTATATGCTTTAAATCTTGGTAATCTGTAGACTGCAGTCTTTTTTTCAGTTATGCCCTGTGGGGAAATGTGAATGCTCATTTTTTTTGCAATCTGTACAGAGGTTGTTAAGGTTGTGGTATGATTAGAAACAGAGAAAAGGCAAATGCTGTGAAATTCAAGATTAAATTTATTTTTTGAATTTCAAGCTATAGTATGTCGCCGAGATCTTTTTAGGTACTCTATTTGTGCTGCTGTAAGTGTTACATTAATCCCATTAAGTTTGTATTCAATGGTTTTCGTTATGCTGTTACTTCACTACCAAATATAGGATCCTTTATGTTATCTACTGAAATAGATGTGCTGATCTCGTGATCATGGTGCCTCATTCTTCACATATATTTGTATTTCTGATAAGCGATAATGCTCTATAGAATTTTTATGCAGTACATTCAAGAAGAAGGCACCGAAAGCTATCAAGGAAATCCGCAAGTTTGCCTAGAAGGCGATGGGGACAACAGATGTTAGAGTTGATGTGAAGCTCAACAAACACATATGGAGTCGTGGAATTCGGAGTGTGCCAAGGAGAATTCGTGTTCGCATTGCTCGCAAGAGAAACGATGATGAAGATGCGAAGAAGAACTCTACTCTTTGGTCACTGTTGCAGAGATTCCACAGGGTGGGTTGAAGGGATTGGGATAGGTTTTTATTTAAGGTCAGTTTTGATGTTACTTGTGAGCTCTTGTGTTGGAAATTCAGAACACAGGATATTTTGCAATTTAGTTAATGCATTTTGATATTTTCCGAGATTGGTGTTCTCATATTTTCCGAGACAAACCGTAATGTATAATATACCAAGATAACGGAACAAAACAACTATTTATAACAGTGTAAAAAGCATTATAAAAAAATATAAAAAGATTACGCTAAATAACCGTAAAGAATGAGGATAAAACCGTTATCTATATTGACTATTAATTACACATATGTGACTATAGATAACGGTTAAAAATCGTAATGTAAACACGCTCAAAGATTACGGTTTAATAGTGTTATCTATTTATTTTTTACCGTTATCTATTACTAACATAGATAACGGTACAAAAACGTTATCTATGAGCGTGACTATAGATTACTAGTACCTAATTTAACACTTCACTTTCGCTCATAGATAACGCAAATATTGCGTTATCTATGAGCGGATTTTTGGTAGTGAAGGGAGATCCCAAGTGATATCATGTATTTTTATTTTTACAGTTATAATCAATGAAGTTCAAATTAAAACTAACAATACAAAAATTGATTGATCACTTTTGAAGCAAGCCACACTAAATCAAAAAGAAAAAGTTAACGACTTTAGAAAAAGTAAATATGCAACTTTTTTTTTTCTTTGTTTTAAATAAAAAAGAACGGAACTTCATAAAATTTGATATAACTGAGAATGGGACATAAATTTGATTATTATTATCTCTATAACACACACGACTGATTACTCGATCAATAATAAATATTTTACTAACTAAACTACATTTCAATGAGTCTAATTTGTGGAATAAATTCAGAGTTTTGGGGAGATTATTTGAGTTTAATCGTTCTTATAGAAGATCTCTATATCTATTTTTAAAGGTTAAGTATTCATCATTTTTGTAAAAATAAATAAAATTATTGAAGAAAAATGTATAAAATTAGTAGAATTTAAATTTAGTACTCAATTGGGAAAACAAAAATGGGGACAAGGGAGATCCCAAGTGATATCATGTATTTTTATTTTTACAGTTATAATCAATGAAGTTCAAATTAAAACTAACAATACAAAAATTGATTGGTGTCACTTTTGAAGCAAGCCACACTAAATCAAAAAGAAAAAGTTAATGACTTTAGAAAAAGTAAAGAGGCAAAAAAAAAAAAAAAAAAAAAAAAAAACCGAAAAACACAAAAAAAAAACAAATTTTGCTATGGAAGATAAAAAAACACAAAAAAATACCCATATTTTCGGTATGTGGACAAAATTGCCCCTGAATATACCGCTACCCCCCATTTACAGCCCATTTCGTCCAGCCCCTTTTCTCAGAACGATTCGCCGTCACAACCCTAGACCTTCCTCCCTCACGATTCCGTTCAGCAATTCTGAGGACGAACAATCCTTCGCACAATCCGTCGTTTGAAACCGAAGCTGCGACCAAGAAAAAATGAAAAAAAGGCAAAAATGGCGAAGCGCGGTTCAAAGAGGACACGAGAAGAAGCTTCCACAAGCAAAGCTCGAACAAAAACTGCGAAATCAACGGAAATCAGGGAAGAACAACAAGATCATACCGTGGAAACAAATGAAAATCCATTTGCTCATCTAGCGGTAAGAATACTAGGGTTTTTTTATAAAAAAAAAAATCAAACTCTATTTTCATTTTTATGTGCAATAATATATGAAAATTATACTGGAATTTAGGGTTCCAGTATGAAACTGGCATGTATATTGCTTGATGATGGTTTAATTCGAATTGGTAGTTACAAAATATGAAAATGATAGTGGAATTTAGGGTTTCGTTGCATTACACTGAAGTGAGATGTGGTATACATGCCACTTTCCATTACATTTTGATATATATGCTCTTCCAGTCAGTTTTCCTTTTCATTAATTGTTACGAAATATGAAAATTGTACTAGAATTTATGGTTCAGTCTGCATTACATTGAATTGAAATATAGTATACATGTGTGTTTCCATTCAAATTTGATACATAGCTGTTGAAATCAGTGTTTCTTCAAATTAAGTGTTATGAAACAAGGATCTTCGTACATTATGTGAGCAGATTTTAAAATATAATTTGTTCGACTATAAAGAGCTTTATTTGTTGGATTGCTATTACTCATGAATTGTTTTATTCTGCCTTATTTGAAGGTTACATAGGACTATGAAAGATACCATTTAGCTAGACATACACATAGGACAATGCTTGTTGGATATGAATCAATGGTTGGTGAAATCAAGACTGTTATGATGGATATTAGCTACCCAGCATATAAGGAAGTAAAGAAATCATGTTTAGGCAATTACTTGTACTTGGAGAAATATAACACACGTAACGGCACTATGCTGCATTACGTTGTGTTCAGACAAGTCACACCTAATCCAAATCCTGATACGACGGCACTGTGGTTCAAAATTGGTGATGTCATTCTCCGTTTCTCTAGAGAGGAGTTTGCACTTGTCACTGGCCTTCGATTTGGCCAGTCAAATTTCAACCCTTACAAGAGCCATCAAGTACCAAAGAATCTGTATTTGCTAGACTCTTCCGGTGCAATGAGAAGACCACCACAAAAGATGTGTTTGAGATGTTCAAAAATAAGAAGTTCACATATTTTGAAGGAGAGGGACTAGAAAAGAAAGAGATAGAAGTTAAAGCTATTGTTGACGACTACATAAAAATTGCAAAGTTGTTGATAGCAACAACATATATTGTCGGATTTGAACAAAGCACGAAGATAATCCCCATATGGCTATGGGTTCTGTTAGAAGACAAGCAGCAATGGGAGGATTTCCCATGGGGTAGTTACTCGTACCAAGCACTCACCCATCAAATAAGAAATGTGAAAAAAGACAAAGTGCCAAATTCTGGTAAAGTCAGCTACCACATAAAAGGAAACACCATCGCATTCTCTGTAAGTTTACTACAATTGATACTTGATATCATAAAAATATTAATTTGTTTATCTAGTAAACTAATACACTTCAAATTTACAGGCCTGGATATTTGAAGCATTTCCAGAATTTGGAAAAGTGATAGGATTGAGGAATGAGAAAAGAAAGAGGCCACGATTCCTTCGCTACAAGTATGTGAGAAAGGACTACGCATACCCAGAAGATGAAGATCCAAAAATGGTATGAAAATTCTTCCAAGAACTTCAAACAGAACATGGGTTGAATAAGTTAGTAAATGGTAATAAGTAAGATTTAGTTTAAATAGTACTAAGTACCTAAATATCATGGTAAATAAAAAGTAAGATTTAGTTTAACTAGTACAGCGTACCTAGATATGATGGTAATAAGTACAATTTAGTTTAAGAAGTACTGTGTACCTAAACATTATAATAAGTAAGATTTAGAACAAGGTGTACCATGTACCTAATGTACTTATACAATTGTTTTATGTGTAGCAACTTGTGCCGCAACTGAAGCCAACTAAGAAAGAGCTTGCCACAGACTACTGGAAATCACTCTCCTATGACCCCGACAAAATGCCATTCGCTTTGAAATACGATCATAATGACCAAAAGAAAAAGAAGCACCTGGATGAGATTCTGCCTACTGGAGCTGCTCCTTCAAATTCAAACTGTTCTGCATTTGGAATTCAGCAACTTGATGAATCCATGTTGAAAAAAATAGGTGAATATGCAGCAAACATGATGAAGCCAAAGATAGATGAAATACAGAAAAAGCTTGACAGTATCATGGAACACCTTAGTGACAGAGCCCAATCACATGAGCAGCATGCCACTGATCTTCAATTTAACAACACTATGGCATCACCAGGATACAATGTTGGACATGACTACTCTGGACTAGGAGGTTACCAAGAAGAAGCAACTATAGATGCAGAGAATGCAGCAAGAACAGCCGCAGAAAAAGATGCAGAAGCAGATGCATTAATAGAAGAACATGTGGCAGCAACTATTGCTGCAGAGCATGCAGCAGAAGATGAGGCAGCATTGAGGACAGCAGCAAAAGCATCATACACTGAAGCTGATGAGGCAGCATTGAAGACAGCTGAAAAAGAATCAAAAAATGCAACAATGGAAGCAACAATCTTGGAATCAGAGGAGGCAGCAACAAAATCACCTGAGGAGTCAACAACTAAAGCAGCACAACAAACCCTGGATCTAACAAAGATGCAGAAAAGCAAGTTGAACTGAAGAAATACAAGAGATCAAAGACGGCATCCAGAGATGCAGAGAATGATGCTGAAGAAGATGACACAAACAAGATGAAGACAACATCAGCACCAATGGAGGTTGAAGAACGGCTGGCACAACAGATCCTGAAAAGGTACAAGACATGCATTCAGATGCATAACAGAATTCAGATTTAAAAACAATATTTCACTTTAAATTTTACTAAGTAGATTTTAAAACTATGTTTTGATTTAATTGTATGACAATTGAAAAATATTTTCCAAGTACAAAATATATATTATCTTGATCTATAAGTATGGGTTACATTTGATATAAATCTTATACTGCGTAACAGATAATGTGGTATGAGATCATAAAATCGTACTATGTCTAACTCTACATGGTATGAAAATATATATGAATATTTGTTCCATAACTACATCCAATGTTTGAAACAGGAGGACAACATGACAGATACAAACATTGATAAACTTCTCGATGATTTAATGGCATCGATTGAGGGAAAAGGAGACCCGGAAGACATGCAAATTATTGTTGCTCCTACTCCATTGGAAGAGGTTGCCCTAGAAGTTTTTGAGCCAGGAAATATAAGACCAATCAGGCAAAAGTTCCCATCAAGAGTACTGAGAAGTCCGTATCTCATCAATGACATAAGAGCTGGCTTAGACACATTCGAAACGTTCTTGAGCTCACCAACAACAATGTAAGCCAAGAATAAAGCATTTACTTATATAAAATCTACACTAATTTCTTAAATATTTAAATGTGCAGCATGAGAAACGTGGGCTTGATATATCCAGTTGACAAAGAATTCTTTAAAGAAATTCTTAACTCGAAAAGAATGCTTGATGAAGATCACATGAACTGCTACCTCTCCATACTAGCAACAAATCCCACATTTACAGGCGTAGTGGATAGTCACAACAATATTGCCATTGCACCAAGCTACTTCATGGTATGTATACTTCATTATAATAATATGGAATTTGTGTAAAATCATAATTGTACTCACATTGAATTATTTATAGAATGTAGTTGATGATGTGTTTAACAACATCCACGGACATAAGAAACACCCATTGCATCTGTATAAATCAGCAACATTCAAGGCAAGCGAGGAAGAGCAGATAACATGTGATGAAATGGCTGTGTTGTTAAAGTATGCTGATGCAAGCTGTCCTGAATGGGGGAATAACATGAAACGTTGGGTGGAATGTGAAAAGGTAATACTTGTTTCAGTCAATCTAGTAACTTTTGAATATACACTATTATTAGTTAATACAATTTACTGAAATCTGCTTATTATGTTATTTCAGGTTGTGACAATATGTGTATTTGAAAATCATTGTGTAATGGTACTAATAGATATGAAGAAACAGAAAATATGGATTAACGACCCAAAGAATTGGGGATATAAAGAAACCGACAGAAACAACGAGAAGAAATTCCTCATCCCACTGTCCAGGGTGTTTCCTCAAATCATGAAGGTCATTCAATACTATGAGTCACAAAAAATCAAGAATCCACGTTACACCCAGTGGGAGGTATGCTTTCTCCCTGCCAACTCGAAGAATGCGTACAAGCAGAAGCAGACGGACAGTGTCAGTAGTCCACTTTACTCCTTGAAGCAGGTTGAAAGGACAATAGCAAAGACTCCGGGGTCCAAGGGACTGAACAACATTGTAGACCTTGATTTTTACAGATACCACATTGCACTTACCATCTATGGATTCAGCACAACTGAGGGACATAGCCCAATTCCAATGGAAAAAATTTAAAGCACTTTTGCAAGTATGATATGGTAGAAAAACATACTAGTAACAATGTCTTTATGTTGGATATGTTTTGGCAATTGTTATTTCTCATGCAATAGTAGAAACTTGGTGCTACATAACTATTTTGTTGTTCAAATCAGATCAATTTAATCTAGTTCATAACATGAAACAATTGGTGATACTTTATTCAATAATTATGTATTTCTTACATATACGAGAAACAAAACACAAACCAAAAATTTTATCCAAAAATAATTAACTTGCTTGCAAATAAATACTGATACTAAATAATGTTTGTTGTTCTAAAACAAAGTATATCAAACACACTAATATTCATAACATCAAAATAGATTGTTTTTTTTTAGTGTCAGTACAATTTAATATTATAAGTACCATGTACAGATGCATTAGAACATATATTTGGAAATACTTATCGAAAACATAAGAAACAATGTTATTCAAAAACATGCTACAAATAGAAGTACTAATACTATTTTATATTTTGTTATCCTAACACACTAACTGAAAAACAGACATAACTGTTTTGGGTATCAGTACAATTTGTTATTATTCGTACCGCTTAACATAAAAATAAAAAATCAAAAGTACGTCTTAACATTATAAGTACCACTTACCACTAAAAACAAGATTACTCAAACCTACGTGGATCAGTGCAAGTTGTGCATCTATGCCCAACTACACCACAAATACCACAAGACTTTTGCTTCCGAGGACGCTTAGCACTTACTTTTACTCCTTCCTCGGGATTAATCTCGATGAATGCAGTACATGTAGTTTGATAATGGCCTTTCTTATGACATCGAGAACACTCACGTGAGACTTTAGGGGCTACAGGCTCCCCAACACCTTCAACAGATTCAGCAGCTCCCACAAATACAGAAGATCCAGCATGGCCATCAGCTCCAGCAGCTACTCCATCAGCTCCAACATCTACTCTATCAGCTCCAGAAATGTTTGAATCAATTTCTAATGATTCAACAGACTCTCCAACACATTCAACAGATGTATCAGAAACAGTAGATAGAGAAGATATAACATCTCCAGTAGCTCCTCCATTGGCTCCAGCAACTACATAATCTCCAGCCTGAAACCTATTCACGCGTGGTCTACCTGCTTGTTTAGGATTAGATGGAGTTCCAACAACGATTGAAGCAACTTCTGATGGTACACACCAATCACATGGATCAGGCACCGGCATAACCTCAGTTGCATATGTTTCACGCCATGATTGAGTGCTATAACACGAATGCACGTATCCAATCGAAGACTGATTCACATGACTATAAAACAAAAGTGGGAAAAATATAAAAATAAATGGACATTAGTATGAATTTTAAAATAATGAATGAACAAAATATAAGTAAAAATATAAGGTAATTCTCTTACCTTATAACTCGTGTGGCATGCGAACATGGAATTAGATCCATTTGGAAAATTTCACAGGAACACTTCATTGACCGAATGTCAACAATATAACTCTTCAAACCCGAAATCACCTTGAACTTTGAATCAGAAATAGGCACAACCTTCATAACCCGGCCCCTTATTGTAGCATCCTCAAGTCTCTGCATAGCATATTGGGAAAGTTCTAGAGTTCTAGATTCAGCTGTAGCACGCCGATTGCAAAACCACTCTTGCACAAGATTACGGGCATACTCCAACAAAGAACAGATTGGTAATTTCCTAGCCCACTTTAATCGAGAGTTCAAAGACTCCACAGCATTAGAAGTACCAAAAGAATATCTCCGCACCGGACATTTACAACGAGCCCACTTAACCGGACCAATTTTCAAAAGTTTTGCATATGCTTTAGGATATCTTGATTTCAGATTACTCATGTGGGTATCAAAATCCTCAATCCTGTAAGCAGTTGCAGCAGATTGGAAAATCTCAATCACAGTGGACCCTGATCGCCTAAGGTTGCCCTGTATATGATACGAGCAGAGACCATGGGCGACATCAGGAAAAACAGACGCCACAGCATTCTTTATACTTGCATGTTGATCAGAGACGATCAACATATTCTCTCTGATTCCAAATGACTGTCGGACGTGTGCTAAAAACCAATTCCAAGACAAGTCATTCTCTTTGTCACCAATACCAAAAGCAAGAGGGACAATATGCTCATTTGCATCCTTTGTTGATGCAACAAACATAATGCCCTTGTACTTCCCCTTCAAATAGGTTGCATCAATAACAATAATAGGGCGACATGCACGAAATGCCCTTAAACATGCAGAGAGAGCGAAGTAGCAATACTCAAAACAACCACCATCACCAATTTTTAAATCAACAATCGAACCAGGGTTTAACTTTTGTAGCATGTATAGGTATTTAGGCAGCAACTGTAATAATATGAACCAACAAATCAGATAAATGAAATACAATTTTACACATATAAACAAAGAATTACACACAACAACCAAAGCAGTTACTCGAAGGTACACAGTACAAACACATACAATTTCTTACTGCGTAACACTCACAAACAAGTACACAGTACAAAAAAACACAATTTCTTACTGCGTAACAATAACAAACAGGACATAAAATTAAAAAAGTTGTATGAGTATATACCTGAAATGACTTGTCCTGATCTCCATAAGTCATGGTAAAGGCGAGATTCCTACCAGCCAAAGCAGCTGAATACTTCAAATTAACACCAAACTCTCTAAGAATCTGACCTTGGATATCGCGTGGCCTAAGAACACAACCATCTTCTGACATATTTGCACCAACATGCACAGCTATTGCTCTAGAAGACACTTTGGGATGAGGCGCTCTCCTCAAATCTCTCACACACGTGTGTGGAATCCATTTATATATTTTCCATGACTGACCAAGTGATCTACTTCGCACACTAAACTTACAACTTTCAGCAAACTTGCAAACATTATGATATCGCTCAGTATCCGAAACCTTAGTTCGAAACTCCAAACAGTTCTTCAAGTGGTATACCGCAATAGCTGATACCATCGCATCCTTACTACAAAATGTAGAACCACTAACAAGCTCACCTATAACAGGTTCAGGATCTATGACCATCTCATCACAAGGAATAAAGGCATGATACGAAGCACCCGGAATAACCCATCGACCAAATGCAGAACCATATGCAGCACTACTATCACCTGAATTATCTAATGTATACACATTATAGCTGTCTACCCCACCAGAATCAGTTCTATCAACCACATTTCCAGAATTCATTTGAATTATACTACTATATTCAGATTGATTATGTCTATTACAAACACTCACATAGATAGTAGGCACATCCACCAATTCTTTCAAGTAAGACCATTCAAAGTTATCAGAGATTTTCATTCTTGACATGTCACCTGATTGCAGCTGAATTAAAGCATCTATGTCGAAGACATTTGTAGTCTCATCCTTCTTCAACCTTACTTCAACTTTGCTCAACAATTCTTCAAATGATATCCCATTAGAAGGAATAGGTATAAAATCCCTTCTCCCCCCCTCATATATGTTGTCATTCCAGCTTCCACCATGAACAACAATTACAGAATAAACCATTGCCTACAAAAACAAAAAAATATACCAACACAGCATTGGACACAAGCATTGCAAAAAAACATACCAACATGTTAATCAAATGAGATTACTAATATTGCATACATGATGAAATTGATGACTCTTATACATTCAATATACTTCGAAATAATACACATTGAAGATAAAATCACAACAGTTTCGAAAACAGAACACCAACCAAAAAAAAAGAAGACAAAAAACAAAAAGAAGTGTTTATATATGCAGAAGAACAACATGAAACAACCTAAGCCAAAATAATTATCACAGAACCATCAAATGAAATTAGAAAAACTAACAACAAACAAGTCAAATCAAACAAGCACGAATCCAAAACTAATATATAACAAATCAAAGATATGATGTAGCAAAAATCACAAAAACGAAAATAAAAAAATAAAAAAATAAAAAAAAACCACAAATCAAGCCTATTACCTCAAAATTGTAAGATCGTGAACAACACTCTACTGCAAAATCAAAATCGCGCTTCTATACCGGATGCCGCAGCCTATATGTCGCCGGAGATTACATAAATTGCCTCATCAAACAGCGTCAGTCAAAAAATTGACTCGATATTCACCGGTAAAAGCAATCGCTACCTCTATCTTCACCAATCAAAGAAATCGACTTTTCATACTTCGCAAATTGAATCAATCGTCGCACTATCAGATGTTGAGTAGGAGAAGACTGGAGAAATTACGATTGAATTGAATGGGAACAGGGGAGGAATAGAGAATTTGATTTCGAAAATCAGTTAGAGAGAGAATTTACTCAAAATCAGTTTTGCAAGGAATAAACTAAAGTAACTAATTCATCCGAACCTAAAACCTGAGGGTATTTTTGTCCACCAACCCAAAATATGGGTAAAATTTAAGTTAATTATCTTCCAAAGCAAAATTTGATATTACAATATGAAAGTGGGTAAAAAGGTACATTATCTCTTAAAACCAATATATAGACATATATTTATATACACAACCACCACTAACAAGTTATTTCAAAGGAAATAAACTTCAAATTGCAAAAAGTATTAAGATAATGCAAGGATTAGACAATTGAATTAATTACACTATTCTTCAAGTACTTACAAAGGGGAACGATTTCTTTTCCCAACTAGACCTACAGTAACTATAACACTTCAAAGGGGCTTTGAAGGCAACATATTTAAGATACAACAACTACATTCTTCCAACCAATGTAGGAAAACATAAATGATAAGGGGACTTGGGCTTTTCCCCTGCAGCAATAGCCACCCCTAGGCTTCCCTTGGATGCCTCAAAGCCTGCAAAGAGGCAAATGGGGTTAGAAATTAATGAGGTGAGAGTGTGGGAATTTTGGGTACAGCCATTAACCACACACAAGCATATATACCTCCCCAACCAGCCCCATTAACACTCCATTCTACACTTCACGCTTGTTTGCAAACACTTAGCTAGAGAGAAAAGAGAAAACAGAGAGTAAGAGTGGGGAAGAGAGGCTGCAGTAGAAGAAGGAGGAAAGCAGGAGCAGAGCTCCATCCTTCTTCCCCATTGCAACAGCCACAGCCCCTAGCAATCCCATTTCATTAAGGTAACAACACAAGAACCCAACTTCTATTAACACTACAGCAAGAATTCCTAATTTTATCAAAGCTTAGCATGGTCAGTTTCTTCACAACTTCAGCCTAGGAATCGATATTCAAGTATAGTACTTAATCAAATTCCTAATCATTTCTAGAGCTAAACAAGCATGCTACTATTTCATTTACTAGCAAATTCCCGTATGATCAAAATAAGAACCCTTCAAGTTGTAGCATGATTCATTTCTTCTAAACATAAAGTATGCCACATGAAACGTAGAACACACAACTATTAAAGACCCATAACAAGAACAAATAGCAAGCTGTGAATGTATAGAGATAAGAATTAAGCCTAAAGCAGAAAAAAACACTACTCTTATCCATGCTCTGAGAATCTATAACAGCAACACACACAAAAAAGAGACGAGAGGGAAATAGAGATTAAGAAACTTGAACCTCCGCCGGGACCGAAGCCCCAACGGCAACAACACAGCGTCGGCAGAGAAGCCCCGACGGCTGAAGCAAAACAGAGGGAAGAGTGCCGACGAAGCTGCAGCACACCAGCGATTTCCCCCTCGTCGTTGTGTCACCGGAATCTGCAAGAAAGAGGGAGAGAATCAGAAATTAAAATCAGTATTAATAACAAAACAAAATCATAAGGAATTAAAAGAGGAATAAAGAGAGAGAGAGCCGAAGCTGCTGAAGCTTCAGCAACTATCGAGGACGGCGGCGATTTTCAGAAGCAGCAGCGGCAGCCGTCGTTGCTCTGCCGAAATATACAAAACCAATTAAGAATCAAACTGAAAATAAAACAATAGAATGAAAGAGAGGGCGAAGGAGAAGCTGAAAGTTTCGGGGCAAATTTCGAGTTAGGGATTTTAATTTTCGAGCTTCAAGGAAGATCTCGCCGGCTGCAGGAGTTGTTTCGAGAACGCCGTCTCAACCGCAGCCGAAGGAGACAAATCGGAGGCCAATTCCGCCCAAATCGACGAGGAGCCCTAGCGAGAGAGGGGATGTCGACTCAGATGGGAACAAGAACTCAACAGCGATGCCGGACGAACAATAACTCAACAGCGACGCCGGACGAACACACCGACGGCGCGCCTTGCCGGAAATCCCTAAATTTCGAGACCAGAAATTCGGAGAATAAGGGACAGACGCCGGCGAACTCGACGACGTCGAGTCTTGCCGGCGAAATCGAGAGAGATGATCGGAGAGTGAGGAATCGCGATTCGCAGAGAAGGTTCGAGAGAGAACGAGTCCCGATTAGGAATGAGGGAGAAAAGAAGGGTTTGGGTATTTTAGTTCAGTCGGTCCGGGTCGGGTTCTCGGGCTGGGTCGGTTCGCTGGTCCGGGCTTAGGATGAAGGGCTGGGCCAAGAGATGGGCTGGATCAACTAAGGCGGGCCTGGCTGAGATGGGCTGAATTAGATATCCACTTGGGCCAATTATTTACTTTCCTTGGGCTCAATTAATTCAGATAATTAATTTTATAAACCCAATACTAATTAAAATTATACGATACATCCGATTAATAATTTTAGAGATTAATAATTCACGAGAGAATTATGTTACGAGATTAAAAGATTTAACTTATAGAAATAAGTTATTAATCCAGAAATAAGACTCAAGATTTAATTGATTAAGCTAATCAATTATACAATTAGAATTAATTATTGGGAAGCCTCTCAATTAATCTAAACCCAAGATAATAAATCAATTAATTGATTTATTTAGAAGCAGTCGAACAACCGTTCGTATAACTTGATTAATAATTCGAGTTCAGATAACAGTGACGACGTCACTTAAGATTTAGAAGAATCTCCGAGGAGACATAGAGCTAGAATTATTCGATAAGCTATCATCGTTCGAGTTAAGAATCTTACTGTATTCTTTCATCAAGGTCAAGCGAAGGAGGAACAGTCGTCAAGGCGAAGCTAGAATTCAATAGCAGTAAGCAGAGTAAAAGAGGTGGGCTTTCTTCTAAAACAAAGCATGTTTTATTAGATGATATAGTTCTTTTAAAGATTGTCATGCCATAAATGTTTTGATTTTGTATGATGCCTATCTGTTATTGGCGCAAGCCCAATTTAATTTAATAGAATTCGGATCCTTGTATGATGAGCTATTATACTTGGATTAGTGTACACATGTGATCGTGTCATTGAGAGTGGTGACCGATCAAGTGACCGTGTAAGGTGGCCACCTTCACGGGCACAATAATTCAGATATGGTTGATTACTAAAGAACTTAGTCTGCAGATGACTTTTGAGATTACAAAGATTTTTGTGAACATAAGCTTTTCAGATAAAACCCTTATAATTCATTGTATATGGATGACAATAAAACCAGTTTGGGCATGTGTTCACTGAGTACAAGTGTATTCAGCCCTGTACATTATTTCTGGTGTGCAGGTTGAGCAGGTTGAAGCGGAGTGACCGGCGGAGCTTTTGTCAAATTAGCGATTAGTAGTTGTCGAACACTCTTGGTAATACATGTCTCCATACATGTATTTATAGCTACATTTCAGCTGCGTACACTCTGATATGTCAAACCTATTTCGATATGGTTGTATTCTAAGTCAGAATCGTGACAAGTAACATCGTACCTTATCAGTCATGAGAGTCAGTTTATCTAGTAGTGAAGTTGTTTCATGAGTTCAAATTACAAAGATGTCTCCTTTTATCCGTTATTTTATATTTATATTTATAGTCACGAATTTACCAAACTTAGCTATCGATTAGCAAAGTGCGGTTGTGACAAAAATTTACACATACACACACTGAAGAGGTTTTCTCTCTGGGAAACCTCTGTGATTTCACCTTCAGTTCTAAAACTGACTTGAGAATCGGAGGTCCTTCCCAGAGGACCCCCAACCACTCATCCGGTGTTGTTTTGAAGGATTTCATAGCCACCGAAGGTAAAGAGAAGCTGGATTTCTTGAAGATAATTCACTATATTTCTAGGAACTTGATTCCTTAACACTTCTAGTGTTTTTACGTAAAGTGCTAGACCCGTCTTGGGTTTTGACTTTTGTGGATCTTGTTGAAGATTTTAGACCCAGATCTATCAAAATCTAAGATAATCATGGAATAAAATAAGATTTCAAGTATAAAATTATAAGATTGGCATAATTTGAATCCAAGTAGATTGGTATAGTTAGAATCCAAGTAGATATATATGTCTAATATAGATAGATTATAATAATTAATATTAATATTAATATGTATAAATAATAATTAATATTTATAATATATAGATTTTAAATAAATAAATCACTAATTAAAGAAAAAATGATAAGGAAATGGAAAAAAAAAAACAACGAATTATATCTTATAGGATTTACCATGGAAATTTATTATAAAAAGATCTTATTTGGATATCTTATAGGATCCACACGACTATGTGGAATTAAAGTGCGTAGCCGTTCTTCGCATCTAATCACATATTAATATGCGTATATCTATAGGGTAATATGCAACCACGTTTTCCAAAATATATATTCAAGGTAAGAATATACTCACTCCGTCCCCCATATATGTGTGGGGGATAAATGGCACGCAGTATAAGAAAAATTGGTGTAAAGTATGAAAAGTAAGGTAAACTAGGGAGAAAGTGGGAATAAGTGGGAAAAGTAGGAATAAAGTGAGGGTGAATAAATAATTTTGATAAGGGAATCTTTCTATTTAAAATAGGCACATATATATCGGGGACGTCCCAAACGGATAATAATCACACATATATGGGGGACGTAGAGAGTATATTATAATATCTTCATCAAATCTTGAAGATATACATGAGATATTAATATATAATTTCCTTTTCTCTTCAACATAAATCCGGAAGGAAATAATATCCCAAAAATATATCCGAGCATGCATTATTTACATAGCGGATAAGAATCAATTGCTATATAAATTTGCCAATCAAAAATAATTATTATTGCATGGAACGTGCAATAACAATACAGAGTTGTATTCTGAAAGTATATAGCAGTATGTATTCTTTATATACAATTAAGAAGAGCTCTATGCACTCCGCAAAAGAAAATCAACATTTTTATTTATTTGTTCATTTCCATAATTTCCGTGTGTATCGCATAGGGTCGTGTACTAGTATTTAAAAAAAAAAAAAAGGCTATATAAGAAGGATGCTGGTTGGGCTTTAACTATAGACCCAAAATCTAATTGATCGAGTTACGCCTACTTTAGATGGCTGAGGTGAGGTGAACTGCTCAAATTGTAATGCTTTAATTTGTTTGTACATTGTGAACACCATGTTGTACATATTGAGAAAAGGGGGAAAAAACCAACGGTGTCAATTAATGGTTTCAATTGAACATCATATTTCGATGCATATCCAAATGTCAATTTTAATCAATTTTATGCATTTCTTTAAAACACCAAAATTGAGACAGAAACTTTTATGATATATAGAATTGATTATTGCAAATAATAAAAACTTAATGCAAAGTGGAAACGAAATAGAGCCTAGATTTTTGACTGTTTTCGGTTAGTCGGCCTGCAGAAATTCTGAAAGCCTAATATTATGAAGCCTAATAATAGGCCCGAATAATTAATTAAGGATATCAAAATTTGGGAGGGGGTCTAGGATCGGAAGTGGATGTGGAGGAGAGCTTTGTTCGGTAAATAGCTCGATTCTTTTAACTCTCTTTAATCTTTGATTAACAGGTATTTCGCGAAGGAAGACATGGAGTTGAATTCATAAGGAATATACTCATAATATGGTTAAACACATAATAAAATAAAATAAAACTTGCGAGTATCATATGACTTCCTATCCATCCATATAAGTAATATACAGTTATGGGTGGGTTATATGAGAAATGCTTCCCCTTATGTTAACTAAAAATAAATATGCACCGTCCATTTAAATAAATCGTAGGGTGGAGATCAAATTCAAAAACATAGTCAAATTCATTATTTAATCCTAATATTACGTGGAGGCAATGTACCAAGATTTGTGCCGCTTAATTAGGATAGAAATATATCAATTTAAACTTATTTTCCATTTTCTCGTAAGAATAATATTTGTTGCTATACCATTGATTAAATAATTTTTTTTTTCACTTTGTTGCATATTTTGTTTAGTGTTATTGTTTAGTAGTTAAAATGTTAATGCATATTTTGTTGCTTGTTATTGCTTTGTAGTTAATATTTTTATTATATTTTGTTGATTGTTGTTGCTTTGAAATTAGTAATCTATATTGCAGATTTTGTTTATTGTAATTGCTTTTGTATTTAGTATTTTTATTGCATATTTTGTTGATTGTTATTGCTTTGTAATGAGTATTTTTATTGCATATTTTGTTAACTATTATTAGATATTTTGTTGATTGTTATTTCTTTTGTAGTTAGTATTTTTATTGCATATTTTGTTGATTTTTATTGCTTTTTAGTTAGTATTCTTATTGCATATTTTGTGGTTGTCATTTATTATTCCTGAAATCAATGCATTGTAGTATAAAAAATAAACGATTAAACATGACATGCCAAATAGAAAAAACATTAGATAAATAAAATAAAAATCAACGAATTAACATAAAAAAATAAAAAAATGCATAGCCGTGAGTTTCTAGATATGATTAACACAAAATTAAAGAAATTAAACGGGCATTGATCCGTAAATTAAGGAAGGCAGTTACAATTTGTAAAATGATGCTAATATATCGCATTAATCCAAACCGCACATCTATTTAAATGAACGCCATACATTCATTTTTAGTTAACACATAGAGAATCATTTCTATATAATTTCCCTCCTATACAATTGAACACATAATAGTAAGTCACTTGTATAAAATAGTCGCAAGTTCTTCTTCTTTTTTTTCTCTCATTTTCGGTGTTTCCAGATGGGATCCTCTGTACCAATTATGGTGTACCAACCGTGCACCAAATTCGATTAACTAATAAAATTGAAATTAATTAAATGCTAAAAAAATTAAATAAATAACCCTAATCGAATTACTGAACCCTAGTCAATCAATTAGTATAAAGTTAGATTGAATTATAATATTGAGAAATTGAAGTAAAAAGAAAAATCGATTTTGGTACATAAATGAAATAAGGATAGAGGATCCATGTGCATTGTTTAAACTGAACATGGGATCGAAAATCATAAATTAATTGTTCAATTAGACAACGCAGACTTCCTCTTTCGCTTTCTCTTTCTCCGTCTCTTTTTGTTTCTCTTTGATGCGTTGTAAGAGTTTACGTACGCGGCAATGAGTGTTCCAATGAAGCATGAGGAAATACAACACCACTTTGCTTCTCAACCACCTCTCTGCTTTCTCTCTCTCCCCTCTTCGGTGCAGTGATTCAAGCCTACTTCCCAAAGCATGATTTGCTATGAGTATAAGAAAAGTCACAAACACTACACCCATGACAAAAAACAATAAACCAATTTAGCTCAGTTATAGAACTTCGTTATCGAATATGTCGTGTTATTATGAATAAATTAATAAATACTAATAAGAAACAATTAATATTTTAAATATAAAATATAATTTGGAAAGCTTGTGTGGGCTCGATAAAGCTCGCGAGCTTCAAAAGTCTTCGAAAAGTAAAACTCAAAGCGGTTCAGTATTAAATGAGCCAAGCTTGAGCATGTCATTATTCGGCTCGGCTCGTGTAGAGCCAAGTTCTCGAAAATCAAATAAATTAATTATTCAATTAGACAACAGAGACTTCCTCTTTCTTCTCTTCCTCTTTCTCCACTCTCTCTTTCTCTTTGATGCGTTGTAAGAGTTTACGTACGCGGCAATGAGTGTTCCAATGAAGCATGAGGAAATACAACACCACTATGCTTCTCAACCACCTCTCTCCTTTCTCTCTCTCCCCTCTTCGGTGCAGTGATTCAAGCCTACTTCCCAAAGCAAGATTTGCTATGAGATCGAGAACAGTAAGAAAAGTTACAAACCCTATACCCAAGAAAATAAACACTAAACGAAATTTTACTGCGACTGGTATAGGGAATACTGCAGCAATTAACGCGAGTATAATGCACGCCCCTGCATAACCAAAACAATGCCAGTAATTGTTTTCTAATATTTTCTGCAACTCCGAATCTATCTCTCCCTTAACATCTGTAAAATTAATAAGGGTTATTGGCGTGTAAATACACGAACTTTGGGGGCATTTGGTTTTTTCCATAATTTTTCAATTTTGGCAAAAAAATACATGAGCTTTCGATTTGTTGCAATTTTTCCACAAATTCAAAATCTAGTCAAAATTGAATCTGAGGTGGCCAAATTGATTCCAACGTGGCGCCCAGATGGCTCCCCTCTTACTGAAACGACGTCGTTTCATTGTGAAAGTTGAAAAAAAAAATATCAATATTTTTTTTTAAAATTCCAACGTGGAGAGGTTTAGTTTTGGTCCACAATCTTCTGCTTCCGAACGTCGCGTGGTTACTGCGGCTGAAGGAGTTCTAGAACGCGCGCGGGGTGCCATGGATAAGCTTAAGGCGGCAGCGGCGGCGAACGCCGGTGCTGTCTCGGTGCTGAAGAATGCCGGCGCTGTCTCGATGGAAGCAGAGGACTTGCAGCGGCGAGGGTAACGCGCAGAGGAGGGGATCGATGGAGTTCTTGGAGGGGTTGAGACGGGTGAGAGCTGGGATGTCGGAGATGGAGCCGGAGACGTCGTTTTGGACAGCTTCAACAGGGCGAGGGCGGCCGAAAGAAATAATCCTTTATCAAAGCTAACCCTATATAAGTATTATGACAATCATTTACATTTTCGATCCTTATTTCAATCCTTCGTGTTTGAGTAGGTAATTAGGAACAGCAAGAAGATGGGTTGTTAACCAGGTAGCATAGGGCTTTCTAAGGAATTAGAGGAAATGGGTTAGTGGATTCTCTCGGACGAATACAAGATTGCCGCACAGGAGAATCTTGCGGCAGCGGAGATGGAGCGGAGATGTTGCAGTTCTTGAGCGAGGGGACTCCAAGCTCTGGAGAGAGAGGAGGAAGGTGGCGACGGTGGAGAAGTCGGTGTCGAGGTGGAAATTGGAGTGGTCGACGGCGGAGACTTGGAGTTCTTGCACCAGACGGCATGGAAGTTGCAGGGAGAGTCGGAGAGAGGGGAGAGGGTCTGAAAGTTGATTTTTTAGACTTTCACAGAGGAAACGACGTCGTTTCAGTAAGAGGGGAGCCATCTGGGCGCAACGTTGGAATCAATTTGTCCACCTTACATTCAATTTTGAGCGAATTTGAATTTGTGGAAAAATTGCGACAAATCGAAAATTCATATATTTTTATGCCAAAATTGAAAAGTCATGGAAAAAACCAAATGCCCCAAAGTTCGTGTATTTACACGCCAATAACTCAATTAATAAATCAAGTTAGTAATAATTTCATACTAGATTATGCCAATGCCTAATTTTTATAATTATCATAATTGAAAAATAATATTCAGAGTGTTATCATTATATCATCATTTTTTTTATTTTTTTGAAAAGATTATAGTATCATAATTATAATTATTATCATAATTAATTAACTCACAAGTTGCTGGCCTGGTGATGGTTGGTGTTGGGATTCTCCTTGTTGATTGTGATGTTCAGCTTTAATTCTGTAATTAAATCAACAAATATATCACATATATATTTATAATAATGTAGTATATAATAAATTAATTAAATAATAAGAAAATTGACATGCATAGAATTAACCCACCATTAATTGGAGTAGTGTTGATGGGTGATGTATTCTCCATAATAAATCTCAACTCTGTAGTGTGAATGTGATGATTCTCCATACTCAACTTTAATTCTGCACTTGAATTCTCGCTGCTTAATTTTAATTCTCTAATATTGGTGGAATTCTCCATTTTACTGTATTATTTATTTTGTTGCATGAAAAATGAAAGTAGTTAGCATGTGTAGATGGATATATATAAAAAGGGAGTAGCTAACCTAACTGCATAGTGAACGAAATTATCCCTACCAACTAGGAACGGAACTAGATGCAAAACTAACCCTAGATTATCAAGGAAAACTATAAGGAAAAAGACGTTATTTTTCATTATATATATATATATATATAGAGTTTGGTTCATATAGATTTAAGTCCTAGTGTGAGAAGTGCGAATTATACTTAAAACTATACAAAATCATGCTTACAGCTATACAGAATCATGCTTATGGTACATTTTGTGCTTAAAACTAGGATTTATTTGAATGTGAACTTTTCCCTATATATATTTAACATTTAATTTAACAATCTTAATAAACAAGGAGTGTTTCTACTGTTGTGAGGAACAGTTAACAAAGGCAAAATAAGCCTTCCCCCTATAAATTTTTCCTTGAAATTCACTGTAGAAACTACAGTACCCAGGTATTTTTGTAGTTTTTGGTTATTTAAGGGGTATTATGTTGGGGCAGCTGTTGTGTTTGGGAATGGAGTTGCCAATTTCACCGTTGATTTATCCGTGAATCGATCTCCTCCACTTGTCTAAACAGGGATTATCCGGCTGCACACGCTAATGCCTCCATAGCCTCTCCATTTCATCCATTCCTATTCAGCATCTTCACATTCCAAGTTTGGTCTCCGCCTGCATCACTGTGGTAAGGGTTTTTTTTTTTTTTTTTTTTTTTTTTTTTTTTTTTGTTTGCGCTCCGATTGTGGAATCAATCAAGGGTTTGAGAAATGCTCACCACTTGAGACTACCTCCCACCTCCGATGCCCCTTGTCGCCATCTTCCAAAACCCTGATCTCAATTCTTCATAATCTCAAAACAAAGAATATGCTATGCGCAGGTCGAATTCTAGCTGTTTCTCACTCTACAACGCCATTTGATTCATCGGGATCGAGGCGATACCTCCTCAGAAAGCTCCATCCCACCATGAAATGCCGGACCAAGGCGTCGGACGCCGGTGCCTCCTCCTTCTCTTCATCCGATTATAAGAATCCCGTTCTGCAAGGGTTGCAGATTATTTTCCCCCTCTTTTATGTGGTGTTCGTTTTTCGGAATTTCTCCTTTTTCTGTATTTTTCCTATTTACTTTTTACTGATTGATATTTGCTGGTCTTTGATGCAGGTTTTGTATAATAGAAGGGCCTGAAACCTGAGACGGTTCAGGATTTTGCAAAAATGGAATCACAGGAGATTCAGGATAACATCCGAAGTCGAAGAAATAAAATATTTTTGTGAATGGAGGAGGTCAGTCTTATTCAATCTGCAGAAATTAGCGGTAACTGTTTTTCAAAATAAATTATAAACTTTGACAGATTGATTTTATTTGTCTTTAATTGAGAAATTAATATTTCGTAAAGAAACTGCATTCATTTTGTTGAATTTAGAATCTCATATTCGTTATTTCCTTTCTGTTCGAAGCTTTGATGTATTCTGTAATGCTATGATAAAATTGATGAATCTGCAGTATACTCTAGCTGGAAATGAACAAGCTCTGAAGATGACGATTTCGATGGCCGGTTACTTCTACAATAGCATGCGGTACATGATTTGCCAAGTATACGGTTGAGAGGCATTGTACCTCGTTTAATGAGGAAAGTGGTAAGATGAGCGATTTCTTTTACGAACTGCACATCATAACTGTATAATGCTAGCTGCTGGAATCTATCTTTTTAAATTGGTTTTTGGATATCAAGTTTGAGGAGATTATATTTCATTTGCCTATGATGTTTTTGCAGGTGATCAGAAGAAGCACTTGACATTAGGCCATCAATTGCTAGCTGTTAAGGAAGTGCTCATATGGTTTTCATGCCAACACTCATACTCCCGTGGTTGTTTGATCTCAATCCAGTATGAAATAACAAGAGATCCATTATATAAGGTATCTGTTTTCTCATCAAAATCAAAAGGCTAATTTCTTAGATATGTGATGGACAAAATTAAAGAGGAATTTGTGCTGATAATCACCTTTTACCATCTCTTCCAACTGTGCAAAAAGTTAATTTTTGCTTGCTCACGCTACTGCTTCCATCACCTCTAAATTTTAGCTATTCTTGATTCAGCCTCTCCAAGTTTGGTTGTCGGGGGAAATTCATCGCCAGTTGTGGTATTGAGGCCCTATTATATCAAATGAGCTGGTTAGAGTTAAAGCATGTATCATGATATTGCAGATGTTTTTAGTTATGCTGAAGATATCTTTTTGATCGTTGAATATTTGTAAACCGTTGGCAGGTTTGTCATTGTAAATTCATCGAGATTCATGAGCATTTTGAGTTGTTGATTCGAATAGATGCATGCTTTTATGAGGTAATTATAACCAAATAATTTCCTGCAAAATCTTTTTCGTCTTGAGTTGTCAATTCATTTCTTTGAAGGATAGCTTATAACTTTGGTGATGATAAATGTAGCTTGCTCAAAGAAAGTGTTAGCTTATTAAAAAAGAGTGAAAGCATAGCGAACTATTATATTTTGTAACTGGGATGTAGATGAGTATGACCCGGTCTCTCTCCAGCTCTAGATTTCTCATTTTGTTTTTCAATTCCTTAACTACGAAAACATACTCGAATAATGTAAAACTTTGATTTTCTATATTTAGATAGATCCACACAATGTATTGAAGAGAATAGACAAATATTGATATCAATAGCAAAAGCTTTCTTAAATGTGGGTACTGCAGCTGTTGTCTCTGAATTTGAATGCTCTAATACAAAGTTTTGCTACCCCACAACTTATAAACTGCTTGTAAAATCTACCAAATTGGTAAATCTACTAAACAAAGTAGATTATAATTAATCAGAGCACTGTAGAAAATCTGCTCAGTGTATTGAGACTACATTTGGTGTAGAAGATGACCACAAAATGTTAAAATCCATAAGAATAGCATAAAGTTGGATGAAAAATCTTTCGACGCACACAAGTATGTATATTTCTATTGTGTGAATGTTATTAACTTTTGAAAAATGATGCTAAGGTAAGTTGATGCACTTAAGAAGTTTTCTTTAATTTCTTTTGAAATTGATTTATGCATGTTTGTTTGATGTTCAAACCTTGTAAGTTTAGATTCTGGACTGCTATTCCACTATTTTTTTAGGTCAAAGGACAAACAGAAAAGGAATATATTTTATATCTTCTTGAATTCTTGAATTATACTACTTTCACGATTTCACCTCAAAGAATAATACCTTGCAGTTGAACTTGCTGCTTTCTTGATTGATTTATTTGGGTAGTAACTTTAGCACTCAACAAATCAGTGAAGAATTACACATTAACACAACACTGCAAATTCAGAAATTCTAAAACTGGTAGACGATGATTTTGTTTCGACCAAAACTAAAACTCATCTCTAAGGTGACAAGTTTATCCAATTAGTTTCCATTCTTACACATTTTCCCACCTTCTAAGGAATAAATTAGAGAATATGACACTGGAACTTATGTTACTTGGTTAATTTTTGTAATGAATTATTAGTTATGACTTTGATCAACACATAGTTGTTATAATAGTACTCGCGACATAATAAAACTGCACCCCAAATTATAGAATTCACTGGTTATTGCATGGATTTTGAGGTTATTGACCTTTTTTAACCTTCCATCGAAGCCAAGAAGTTTCACTTTGTAAACATAATGAATCCTAAATCCTTCTCTCATCATTCCAATATACTCTTTTGCTTCGGCAACTAATTAGAATGATAAAATAGGAGACCCAATATATATTACTTAATATAATACTCCCCGTGTTCTCCAAATCCGTGCATCATTTATTATAATACTAGATACATATAATAAAAATGGGGCACAAAGTTAGGGGATGGAGGGAGTATATTATATTTGTAAAACATGAAAATCATTACAATCTACATATTCAGCTTCTTCTGTTTACCAGCTTCTCCATATTTGGCTGCTGATTTTGCGAGAGTTATAGCGCTTCCACATCTTCGACAATGGTATGTTTAGATTAGATTTAGTTGTTTTTTTTCCTATGAGGTTTGGGGAATCCAATTCGTAGCTCTAGGATTAGGACCAGACTGTTTTTTGTCTTTAACCTTTAGGTTTTTTTAGGTTTCCTTAATTTGTATTATTGGGATATGATTGCTTACTTGATTTAATTTCTAATTATTTTTTCTTTTGCCTGCATTTTATTTCCACGTGTGTTCATTCTCTTATCAGAAAAGATCTGAACCCTTGGTTTTTGTCACCATTTCTGGTCATTGATCTTTGCATGTAGATATGAAGGAACTTCTATTTCAATTCCTATTTTGTGTTGTTATCTGTACTTCTGTATTACTCATTGCCAGGATAGAATCATTCCAGGTGGCTCTTCCTTAAGCCACCTTCATGTGCACTAAATATATGTTGACCCTTCTATTTCACTTCGTTATTTTGCTCTTTTTGTTTTTCAATTCTTGTGTTTTCACTCAAGAATGTCCTCGCCTTTCTTATTTCAGTTTTTTGCTTCTGCCCCAAGAACATTATTATGCCTCCGCCTCTCTGAATTCGGTTATATATCATAAGGTTACGTTTAATTTTGTTCTGACATTTTGTTTGTGTTGTTATTTCATTTTCATGATTTTGTTCTCTTTAATTGAAGTTAAGAGTCTTATCTCTACGGTGATTCGGTTCTAGCTTATCTTTGAGGTTCGGGGTAATATCTTTGTTGCTTTAGGATTAGGACCTGTTTTTTATTGTTGTGTTTTCACTCCAAGAATGGCTCTACCTCTCCAATTCCAGCTTCCAAATTTGCTCTAAGAATGTTATTCTGCCTCAGCCACTCTGAATTCGGTTTGATATCTCAACATTTTGTTTTGTTGGACATTTGTATGTGCTTTGATTTCAGTTTCATGGATTTGTGCTCTTTGATTGTAGTTGAGCGTCTTGTCTCGATGGTGATTAAGTTATAGTTTATCTTTTGAGGTTTGAAGTATTAACTTTGTTGCTCTAAGATAAGGCCCAGTATGACCAATAGTTGCAAGAGATTTGAATCCCTCTATGTTGTTTGGTGTGAGCTATGTTTCACATTTGGCATTTGCTCAGCATCTTATTTGTTTATTTAGAATTACTCCTATTATTGTATTTAGGTGATCATTTGGACAATTGTTTTTGGGATCAATGTTCACCTTCGCTTCCTAATTGGCTGAGGCATTTGAAGGGCGCGTAATTATGCTGGTCAAGTTGTAATTTTATTACCACCATCAAATTTATATAAGAGTGAAATAGTGTGTTGATCTTTTCTTAGATTTAATTTTTATAAATGCGTGATAAATCACTCTTTCTTATGACAAAGAATTGTTTTACCTCTTTCCTTTGTTTTGCTGTTATTATATTTTATCTAGATTTGCCCAATCTATTTTAACATGTGGTTGTGTTTTAGAAACTCATACCGGGAATAGTTTGAGCTGGACAAAATTTTGATGAAATGATTTACTGGGCAATTATGGCAACACCGCGTCTTACGCGGTGTGAAATTTTTAGTATATATATATATTATGATTACCCAATACTGCAATACATTTTCTAGAAAACGTGCATATTTTGAGGAAAACACATACTAATGGCCATCATGCGCTAATTGAGGAACCGAACGAATTTTGAATTTATTATAAAGATTCACTGATATTACAATTGAATATTCAAAAAATTATATTACTACTAGTATATCTTATCGAACTTATTTTTCAATATAATTCAATGCTAGTATCTTTTTTCCTGATGAATTGTCGCTATACTATATATTGTAGTGTGATATTCTGTATGATAACTTATCTTAGTAAAAATAATAGCCATAAATTTAAAAATATATAAATTCTAGCCATTTTTGACTTGATCGGACAAAAATACCCTTAATGAGCATGTACGCACCCGGCATAATAAAGGCTCGATCGAGCCCAAAAGGGCCGATCGAGTCTTATTCAAACTCAGCATGGTAAGGTTCGATCGAAGGCTCGATCGGGCCAATCGAACCCGAAAGGCTGATCGAGCCAATCGAGCCTGAATTGTCCGACACACTAAGGCTCGATCAAATGAGGCTTGAACGGCTTGTACGGACTCCAATAGATCTCATTCGAGCCCGAAATGTAACGATGGTGGCGACGACATTTTTGGGTGGTACCGGTGGCTGCTGGATTTGCAAGTGACTTTCTTCCAACAATAGTGATAGAATCAAATTGATCATCCGCCATTGTATACGAAAAAGAAGAAGAAGAAGAAGAAGAAGCAGTAGAAAGAAGCGGTAACGCTGCGCCATGAAAGAAGGGGGAAAAAAAAGGAGAGAGGGAGAAGAGAAGTAGGAATGGCCGAATGGGGTGCAGAAGGATATGGGCAAGAAAAATGAGAACGAAAAAAGAAAGAAAGAAAGAGAAGATGCAGTAGCAGCATCGGGACAAGGCCGGTCAGACCATGAGGCCAGTGAGGCGGCCGCCTCAGGCCCCCAAAAATTAAGGCCCTGATGTGGCGATGTGTAGTTTATTATATACCTATATATAAACTTTTGCGTCAATTTTTGACTATTATAGCATGTGGCCTAGCGGTAGCTAAGCAATTCTAAAATTTGTTTCCATAGCTAAGGAGTGCTAGCATATAAAAAATGCTAATTATTAATTACTTTCAGTTTTTCATTCAATAAAATAAATCATTTCAATAAAACAAATCAATACAATATCTATCGAATCACAGAGTTGAGATTGATGCTGGAGAAGAATTCGAAATCGACGTCGACCGTCGATTTTCCTGTCTAAAGTGACATTTGGATATTGGAAGTCATATATGCTCTCCTAAATATTTGATGTTTAGAATGTGTCCGTCTCAATGATTTATTTGCTAAGTGAATTTCGAGTATGATTTTTTCCACTTATAAATTACAATATTGATGATGTTTTTCTATACGCTTTTCGAGATTGAAAGCCTACATTTCTTTCCCAACAATCAATCTTTGTTGTTTGAAGTGAATAAAGTTTGTTTGCTTTACTATATATTTATCGTTATTGTAGAAAAAAATACTACACATATATTGTGAATAATAGAGTACTTTTTTCTTTATTTATCAGGGAACAAAAAGAGTATTATCTACAAAATATTTATATATCCAAACTATAGAGCTTTAAATATTATTATTTTTGAGCATCGCTCGGGTGAATGTTCTAGTTACAATTGAATATTCAAAAAATTAAATATCACATGAATAAATTAATTAACTAATGAAATTTAAAAAAAAAAAAAAAAAAAAAAACACCAAATACTACTTATATAACTGAACCGGATATTTTTTTATAAACCAAAAGAAATTACTACTAATTGCAAGAACAAAGATAATTGGGAACGTCAACCACAGAAGATGGCGGCTTGACCCACACATGCAAGATAGGATAATTCCTAGCAACTCTAGCAAGGTGATGAGCTAACAAGTTGGCATCACGATAAACATATTTTAGTTTAAATTGAACAAACTAGTAGACTCCATAATCAACTTACGACTTTAAACTATAGCTCCAAGTTTAGAGAAATATCAAGAATTAGAAAGAATGGCATCGCAATAAACAACAAAGGTAATGACATCATAATAAAACTATTTTTTTTATCAGACAATTGAGACTTCATCGTTCTTCTCTTCGTCTTTCTTCTTTTCCTCTTTCTTTTCTTCTTTCTCTTTCTCTTTGATGCGTCGTAAGAGTTTACGTACGCGGAAATGAGTGTTCCAATGGAGCATGAGAAAATACAACACCACTCTCTTTCTCAACCATCTCTCTCCTATCTCTCTCTCCCCTCTTCTGTGCAGTGATTCAAGCCTACTTATCAAAGCAACATTTGCTAAGAGATCAGGAAGAAAAATTACAAACATCATACCCAAGAAAAAAAACGCTAAATAAAGTTTTACTGCGAATTGCATAGGGAATACTGTAACAGTTAACGCGAGTATAGTGCACGCCAATAAGTAACCTAAACAATGCAAGTGATTGTTTTCTAATATTTTCCGCAACTCCGAATCTATCTCCCCCTTGACATCTGCAAATTCATTAATGTTGGATCTTGATTTTCTTGGGGAAATTAAATAGCGTAGAGAGAATGTAAAAGAACACCAGAAAATTACGTGGTTCGATCTTTTGTGAGATCTACATCCACGGAGCAAGAGTATGAATTTTATTCGAATACTTTCCGTCCCCTTTTACAAGGTTTCTTTCCTCTATTTATAGAGGATTTACATAACCCTAACCCTAATTTCTCTTGGGCTTGATATTGGGCTTCACTTCTATTTCTTCTGGGCCATATCCTATCACATCCCTCCCCAAAAAGACATAGAAGTGAGGGTGTGATTTGAGGTCGAACTTGAATTGCCTTGCCCCATCGAAATTGGAATTTCGATGAAGTCGAAATGCTAGCTCGTACTCGTCTTAGACGAGTTTAGGCTTTTAAATAGCTCTACTCCGTTGTAAGGCGAAGTTTTGGCTT
Organism: Mentha longifolia; assembly: GCA_001642375.2. Lineage (NCBI taxonomy): Eukaryota > Viridiplantae > Streptophyta > Magnoliopsida > Lamiales > Lamiaceae > Mentha > Mentha longifolia. The sequence goes on along the minus strand of CM038116.1, from coordinate 31,326,680 downwards.
AAAGTTAACCACTTCGTTCGAAGACGAAGTTTCGGTTTTGAAATAGCCACTTCGTTTGATGACGAAGTTTTGGCTTTAAGTTAACCACTTCGTTCGAAGACGAAGTTTTGGCTTTAAGTTAACCACTTCGTTCGAAGATGAAGTTTCGATTTTCAAATAGCCACTTCGTCTAAAGATGAAGTTTTGGCTTTAAAATAGCCACCTCATCTAAAGACAAGGTTCCGGCTTTCGATTAGCCACTTCGTCTAGAGACGAAGTTCCGGCTTTCGATTAGCCATTTCATCTAAAGACGAAGTTTCGGCTTTCGATTAGCCACTTCATCTAAAGACGAAGTTTCGGCTTTCATGTTCCTTGTTTGTCGAATTTATCGATAGGAGTGGTCTCCCTACGCGCGTTTAAATTTTAGGTAGCTCTTCCTCATCGTGAGACGAGGATTGGCTTTAGTATATATATACATACATACATATATATATATATATATATATACATACATACATATATATATATATATATATAAAACTAATAAAAGAAATTAGAATTAAGAATTGACCTTTCGCGAGAAGACATTCTCGGGGCTTTTCTTGATGAGTCGGCGTTGAGAGGTCGGCGTCATGCTTCGATGTAGAAGCTTCGTGGCAATGTTGGCTCGGTGCTCGGTGGTGCCTCAGCGACGATGTCGGCATGGCGGGGGTTCGGGGGCAACGCCCCCGATAGCGGGGTCCAAGGGACGGCAGCCCCTGGCGGGGTCCAAGGGGCAGAGCCCCTGGCTGGGGTCGAGCTGTCAGGTCAGCTTGGGAATTTTTTATTTCCGATTAAATTGCTGTGTAGAAAATTCATCGGAAATTTAATTTCCAAGAATTTCGAAAGGTTGCAAATCGCAGATTGGCGATGCTTCGGCGACGTCGGCTTGCAGCTTGATGGGGAGTTCGGCGGTGCTTTGGCGACGTCGGCTTGCAGCTCGATGGGGAGTTCGGCGGTGCTTCGGGGACGTCGGCTTGCAGCTCGATGGGGAGTTCGGCGGTGCTTCGGCGACGTCGGCTTACAGCTCGATGGGGAGTTCGGCGGTGCTTCGGCGACGTCGGCTTACAGCTCGATGGGGAGTTCGGCGGTGCTTCGGCGACATCGGCTCACAGCTCGTCGTGAGATGAGGATTGGCTTTTGAGAGCACTTGGCTGCGGCTCGTCGAGTGCAGCTCGGCACTTATACGACGGAGTCGGTCGAAGCACGAGCTCGACATCGGTGCAGCTCGGCTGCCCTTCGTCGCGATAGCTCGGTTCGGAGGTGGTGCAACTCGGCGGTGCTTGGCTGCGTCAGCTCGGCGAGGGGCCCGACAGAAGAGCTCGGCTGTGCAGCTCGTCGGTGCTTGGCTGCTGCGGCGACGTCGGCCCACGTAGGTGCAGCTTGGCGGTGCTGCACTACGGCGGGGGCGAGGTGGTTGCAGCTCGACACTTATGCGACGGGCGAGCTCGACGGTGCTTCGGCGACGTCGGCTCATACCTCGGCTGCTCTGCTCGATGGGGAGCTCGGAGGTGCTACAGCTGCGGCGTCGTCTCAGGGGCTCGGTGGAGGCGCACGACAGTGTTGCGGCGACATCGGCTTGCAGCTTGTCGGGAGAGCTCGACAGGGAGCTCGGCGGAGGAGTTCGGCAGAAATGTCGCAGCTCGTCGAGTTCAGCTCGTCATCTCTTCGACGGAGTCGTGCTTCGGCGCGAGCGCGGCATCGGTGCAGCTCGGCTGCCCATCATCACGACAGCTCGGCGTTCATGACGTCGTCGCCTTCGACTTCGTGAGTGAAGCTCGGCATGGAGGTGTTGCTTCTCGGCTACAGCCCGGCGTTCATGACGTTGTCGCCTTCGACTTCGTGAGTGAAGCTCGGCATGGAGGTGCTGCTTCCCGGCTACAGCCTGGCGGCGTAGCGACGTCGGCTCGCAGCCAGGCCTGGAGGTGGCTGTAGCTCGTTGAGTGCAGATCGGTGGTGCTGCTGACTCGGCGTACTCGGCAGCTCGGAGTCGGCAACTCGGCGTGGGCGAGCTCTGCATGCAGCTGCGGGTGTGGCGTCGCGCATGGCGCGGGTGAGTTCGGCCTGCTGCTTAGCGGAGGTGCTCGTCGGAGGTGTCGCGGTGCAGCTCGTCAGGGGAGTTCGATGGGGAGCTCGGCAGTGCGGCTGCGACGTCGGCTTGCAGCTCGATGGGGAGTTCGGCGGTGCTTCGGCGACGTCGGCTTGCAGCTCGATGGGGAGTTCGGCGGTGCTTCGGCGACGTCGGCTTACAGCTCGATGGGGGCGGTGCTGCTGCGACGTCAGCTCGCAGATCGTCGAGGGAGCTCGACGGGGAGCTCGGCGGTGCTGCTAGTGCAGCTCGGCCTGCTGCTGGTGCAGGTGCAACGTCGTCGCTTTCGTGGCGGAGGCGCAGCTCGGCGTTGGTAGCTCGGCTGCTCTTCGTGGGGGCTGCGGGGACGTCGATGGAGTGGCGGCGGTGCCTTCCTCGTGGGAGAGGTGCTGCTGGGCTGCTTACAGCAACTCTGTCCGCTGCTGCTTCAGCGAGGGAGGGGTGCTGCTCAGCGGTTCCGTCCGCCGCCGCCGCTTTACCAATTTGAACGTGTTCGTCCTTTTCGCCCCACTCCCTTCTCTCTCCTTAACTCCTCTCTCTCTCCCAAACGACATAGATGCTTCAGCAATTTTTTTTTCATTCTCTGCGCCTAAATCCCCAAAGAAAATTTTTGATCTGAAACACGAATTGATCGTTTCCCACAGACGGTGCCAGTGTTGGATCTTGATTTTCTTGGGGAAATTAAATAGCGTAGAGAGAATGTAAAAGAACACCAGAAAATTACGTGGTTCGATCTTTTGTGAGATCTACATCCACGGAGCAAGAGTATGAATTTTATTCGAATACTTTTCGTCCCCTTTTACAAGGTTTCTTTCCTCTATTTATAGAGGATTTACATAACCCTAACCCTAATTTCTCTTGGGCTTGATATTGAGCTTGATATTGGGCTTCACTTCTATTTCTTCTGGCCATATCCTATCAATTAATAATCCAAATTAGTATTAATTTCATTTACGATGCTATATTTTCCAAGAGATTAATCTTTTTTTTACATATCATTTTCGAAATGGAAAAGAATGTTGATTGTTATTACTGTAATTATCATTATCATGATTAATTAACTCACAAGTTGCTGGCGTGGAGATCATGGTTGGCGTCGCTTTGGGATTCTCCTTGTTGATTGTGATGTTCAACTTTAATTCTGTAATTAAATCAACAAATATATTTGTAATAATATATATATATATATATATATATATAATAAATTAAATAATAAGAAAATTGACATGAATAGAATTAATTAACCCACCATTAATTGGAGTGTTGACGGTTGATGAATTATTCTCCATAATCAAGCTCAACTCTGTAGTGTGATGATTCTCCACGCTCAACTTAAACTCTGCACTTGGATTCTCGCCGCTTAGTTTTAATTCTGTAATATTGGTGGAGTTCTCCATGGTGTCGAAATCAATTTTAATTATTTATTTTGTCGAATGTGAAATGAAAGTAATTAATTAGCATGTGTGTAGATGAATAAGCTATAAATAGTGAATCGAAATGGTGAACGAAATCCCTACGAACTAGGAATGAAACAAAATGCAAAACTAACCCTAAAATATCAAGGAAGAGTAAGTATTAAGTATATACAGAAACGCTATATATTGAGGATTGAGGTTTCTTTAAAAAAAAAAAAGTATTTAGGTTATTTTCTTTCTCATCAATCTTACTTATATCGAGATTATCCAACATTTTGTTTTTATGGATGATTATCCAACATTTTTTTATAGAAAACATGCATATTTTGAGGAAAAAATTAAATAATGATCATCATGCGCTGTACGAATTTAAAATTTATTATATATATAAAGATTTCACCGATTTTTACAATTGAATATTCAATATATATATAGTATTTCTTATCCAAGCTTATATAAATCCGAGCTTCTGGAATCTTTATATACACAATTATAAATTTATATTCGAATAGGGAATATTCTTCTTTATATGTACATCCTATTATCCTTTTAATTAAGAAAAAAATTAAAGCAATAAATTCACTATATATAGGGTCACTGGGGCCGACAGGAATAGGATAGTTTTTTTAAATCGCCTACTAGATTTTAATTGAATAAGTAATGATGGTATTTTCATTTTCTCAATCTTGGGTTCGAGTACCTGAACTTGAATGGGTTTTTGGGTACCCAAAAGCCAAAAAATATGGGTTTGGGTTCGGGTAGTGAAATTTGAAAATTTTGGATATCGGATATACTCGAACTCGAAAAAAAAATACCCGAGATATCAAAAACCTGAAATTTATATTAAATTAATTAATAAAAATAATATATAAATAAAATAATTAAGAAAAAATTGTTAAATAAACAATTACACCCTTCGTCCCACCTAAATTATCTCTAAAGAATAATTATATGTGAATTATAAAATAATAAATTGTCTCAATTTATTTATTTTATACCTCACATATATTACCCTTTACAGATAATTTAGGTGGGACAGGGAGAGTAACTTAGTAAGTTAACACTTCGGACTCCCATTTCTCTCTCTTTTTTTTTTTTTTTTGCTTCGATGTTATATTAATTAAGCAATTATATATACATAATATCTTCATTAACTAGCTATATGCGTTATTTAAACTAGAAAAAAAAATTCCTTCTAAATTTTTGGGTTTTTTTTTCGGGTACCCGAAATTATTTTTGGGTTCGGGTTTGGATAGTGAATTTTTAGATTATGGAGTTCAAGTACCTAAAAAATTCGGGACGGATAGTCGACCCGTACCGAATTTCCATCCCTAGATTGTTACTCAATTTATTTTATTTTGTATCTTGAAAAAATCAGGGTCATCAATCAATTTGCATCTAGTTTGTTTCAATAGCTAAGGAGTGCTAGCTTATAGACACTAGAGATGTCAAAAGTGGCCCGGCCCGATGGGCCGACCCGAGATTTAGGTAGGGCTGGGCTCTAGTAATAGAGGCCCAAAATTTCCCGGGCTAGTGGGCCGCTGGGCTTCTTGGGCCATGGGCTAAAAAAGCCCGAAACCCATGGGCTTATTTGACCCGATATATTTATATATATATTTTATAATCACATATATATAATCATATATATAATGTATTATTTAAAAATTGATGAAATATATGAAATTATTATTTTAGTTATAAATTATTTTGATATATAGCCTTTTAGGTAATTAATTTAATTCTTGAGGTTAATTATTTCATATTTTAATTTATAAAATGATAATTATATAATATTTTTTACTCTTGCTTTTAAAAATCAGTTAACAATTAAATTGACCAACACGATAACAAAAATATAAATTTTAAAATTTATTTTATACTTTTTTAAAAATAAAAATAAAATAAAAAGAGTTATGAGCCTGTTTGGCCCGATGGCCCATATGGAGTCAAGTTGGGCTAGACTTTTATGAGCCCGATCATTTTTGGGCTGGCCCGACCCTACCCTTTTTAGCGTACATGGCCCGATGGGCTTGGCTGGGCCGGCCCGACCCGCCCTCTTTGACAGCTCTAATAGATACCCCTATATATACTGCATATACAAAAATGCTAGTAATTAATTACTTTAAGTTTTTCGTTCAATAAAATAAATCATTTCAATAAAATAAATCAATTCAATATCGAATCACATGGTTGAGATTAATGCTGGAGAAGAATTCTAAATCAACGTTGACCGTCGATTTTCCATCTAACGGCGAGTTAATTTTAATAAAAATTATGTTGAGGATTCCTTAGGGTTTTTGCCTCACTTCACAAGATTTGTTAGTTGCAGTTTCTTAGTGTTGTGACATGCGGGGAATAACAAAATTTAACATGTGGAAATATTTTGTTTATCTAATTGTTTTTTATAAAGTGAATATTTCAAAAAAAGAAAAGAAAAAAAAGGCCCCTGATTTAGGCATAACGCGGATAAAGGCCCAGATTATTTAAAAATAGAAGCCTTGAGCCCGAACTAATTACCCAAAACTAGGTACAGGAATATACCCGGCCCGGTAAATAGACCCGAGAACGAACGGCGTCGTTCTGTCTATAATTCATAAAAACCGACTTTTAAGACCGAAAAAATAAAAATAAAAAGAAATCCGACTTTAAGGAATCAAATTCTTCTCCAATCAGAAAGGGGGTAAAGGCTAGGGTTTAGCAATTCCCAACAATTTCAAATCGCCAACGCAGCTGCGAGCTCTGGAATCGTCGTCGTACGGAAATTCTCGCGAGCTATTGGTTAAGGTCATCTATAATCGTCAAATTTCATGTTTTAATTCCGCAAGTTGCGCCGGAAATCGCTGGAATAATTTCTGTTTTTGCAGCTTTTCTCGCGGAAGGTAGAATCATCAGCAATGGATTACAGCGCCCCGCGAAACGGTGCCGTTTATGGCGAAGAGCCGCAGCATTATGGGGGATTCTACGAAGCTGAAGGGGGAAACTACGGTTCGAATGATAATATAGATGTTAGTACAAGATTAAAGCATGATTCTTCGTCGTCTGAAGGGTTAGTTTGAGTTAGTTTAGCTTGTGTTGTAGGTCTGTTGTTAGATTAAAAATTATTTGATTGAATTAGTTTGTGTGGGGGAGCCTTGATAGTTTGAGGTTGAACCCAAAGAAAAATAAAAATGAAGAATGTGAAAAATCTTGCTGTATTTATTGGTTTTCTTTTCTCTGTGTTTTTATAGAAAGCTCTTTGTTGGAGGCATTGCTTGGGAGACGCCTAAAGGTACTCTCTTAATTTCTTTATGATAAATTTATTCTTGCTTGAACTGAATTGATAATTGTGGTTTATATGTATTCTGCAGTAACCTAGGTTACTTATTGTTTGCTTTCTTGTGTGATTTTTTTTATGTTTGTTTCTTTTAGAGTCTCCTTCTTGTTAATGAATTGAAGTTATACGGTATGCTTGTTATTTAATTGTGGTTTTATCTCTCTTTCACAATGTTCTGGTTTCTCAATATTCGTTTCGTTGCCCATTGTCATCCCTTATGATCTACAATTTTCATTATCAAATCACGCCTTGCTTCTGGATGTTCGAGAAATTTATTAATGGCTGAAGAGCCTCTTTCTCTTCTGTATCAGCCATGTAAATTTTCTTGCCCATGCATGCCTGATGTCGAATTTTACTGTCTTCCTTATTATCTGCATTTGACCATTGATTTTGAGTTAGATGTATACTCTGGTGTGGCATCTGGCATGTAAATTTTGTTGCTCTTGCAAGTCATCTTTGAAGTGTCGAAAATTTGCCTTTTATTTTGTATTTAGTCATCAATTTTGATTGATATATGTTGTCTGAAGTGGTATCTTAAAGAGAGTTATTATGCTTACATACTCCTCATCCTGTCTTGTCTAGAATCGTTGAGCTTGTACTTCAGTAGATATGGAGAAATTACAAATTGTGTCATAATGTACGATAAAATCACTGGGAGGCCACGTGGTTTTGGATTCGTGACATTTGTGGATCCTGAGGTTGCTGAAAAGGTTTTAGAGGAAAACCATGTCATTGATGGAAGAGCTGTAAGAATCATTCTCCACAATTCAGTGCACAGTGTCAAGATTTAACGTGTTAGAGATTCTCACTCGGAACTTTCACTTGCATTTTGATTTCAGGTAGAAGTGAAGAGAACTGTTCCCAGAGAGAATGTGCCAGTTCGTGGAGGTTCCGGGACTAAGAAACTTTTTGTAGGTGGTCTTCCAGTGACACTGACTGAAGGTATTCCCTATTGCTACCCATTTTATTCATTTTAATCCAATGACATATCCTAACATAAATCATTGGATTTTGCAGATGATTTGAGGGAGTACTTTTCTTCTTATGGAAACGTTGTTGGCCACCAAATCATGCTGGATCGAGAAACCGGTCGATCTCGTGGTTTTGGCTTTGTAACTTTCGATAGTGAAGATGGTGTTGAAAGGGTACTCTCAAATGGGAGAATGCATGAGCTAGGAGGAAAGCAAGTGAGTTGATAACATTATTACAAATTATCCTCTTGTACATCATAATAAGGTGACTTAATCATCGATTTTTCGGAAATTTGCAGGTTGAGATTAAGAGGGCTGAGCCTAAAAGATCTGGTTTCGATAATCCGACTCAAAGCCGGCCTCGTCATGGTGGCAGTAGCTCAAATCCACCTGGTAACTCTGTTGATGTTTCAGAGGGAGGAGCCTACGGTGGCTATGGTGGCAAGATGGGTGGGGCCTACGGTGGCTATGGTGGTTATGGAAATATGGCTGGGAATTATGGAGGTGGAGCCCTAGGGTTTTATCCCGGGTATGGATACGGCTACGGTTATGGAACGGGTGGCGCCTTCTACAATGGTGGTGGGTACGGTGGTGGTGGATTTGGGGTTCCGGTTGGTTATAATCGAGCTTCTGGTTATGGCATGCATAATGGATACAGTGGTGGTGGTGGTGGTGGAGGAGGTGGTGGTGCGGAGGAAGGCTTTGAAAGCAGCGGAATTGATGGAGGGAGTGGCGCTGCAAATGGCTCCGGTGGTGAATATGGCGGCGGTAGAGGGTATGGTAATGGTGATGCAAAAACTGGGAGGTTTCACCCCTACCGGAAATGAGGCTTTAAGCAGTTTGATTTATTGGATGGGAATTTGATATATTATTCTATTATCAGCACTAGAGAATGTTAAAATATTTTGTTGTTTAAACTGCGATTAAGAGATGGTTCAGTAGATGAGATTATTTACGTTGTATATATTGTTGTGTTATGAAGCTTTTTAGTTATAGAAATATCTGTGTACTTCAAAAAGTATGTTGAAAACGGAAAAATCATTTTGATTGAAAAATCTCATAACAATTCACGATTTAATTTAGTTGAAGAAGATGGTTTATTATTTTGATTTCTATTTCGTTGATAATGAGCCTTTTGTGTGTTGATTAATGAATTGTAATTAAAATTTATTTTTAATTAATCACAAATTTCAGAATTAGTAGTTTTCGAATAATAAAATTACTAAATAAAAAATAAATAAAATAATGATTTATCCACTATTCCACCCCTTTATCCAGATTCTTTATAACACTTCTGACTTTCGATGGATGTTTCTCTTCATCCATTTTTTTGCGCTTTTTTCCCACAACGCGTAACGATTTTTGGGTCCATAAACATGAAATTATGGGAATGATATACTGACAAAAGGTTCAAGATTTCGAGAAGGGATGGCCAAGATTCTGATGGTGAGGGCCAGCTGCAGTAGTAATCATTATCTCACCTATGCTGGGATTCTCTCTCCACAGAAAGCCATGGCTATGAGCTCGAGCTTTTGCCCAGTCCAATTGAGGGCTAAGCCCATTTCTTGCTTTCCCATTAAACCCCAATTCTGCCTTCAAGTGAAGTCCTTCACTTCTCAAGCTTCCAATTCCCCTACCAAAGGTACTTCTCTGTGTGTGAGTGTGTGTGTGTGTGCGCCTTTTCATTGTTAGCGTAATTTTCGATGGGCTTTAGTTACTTCTGGTTAAGGATTCTGTGCATTTGCTAGCTTTCTATTACACTGTTTTGAGCTTATGATCTTATAATGTGTGTGTGTGGGTATGTGTGTGTGGTTCACATTCTTGTTTGATGGGATTTCTTGAGGTTTGACTGACGATTTCTTTCTCTATCTTATGTGTTGGGATTTGAATTGCTACTGTGTTATAACTTGTTTCTTGCAGGTTTTTCTTTACTTGTTCAATCTGTGGAAACTGAATTTTCATAGTTTATGTAATGCAGCGTCTTTGGGAATTAATTGGAAGCCAATGCTTAATTTTGATCAACTTCTTTAATTCGTATCTGCAGCTCGTGCTTAATATGTGAAGATTTTTAACTCGTGTTTTCGTCTCGGATTTATTGCTCGTGGTACGAGATTTGAACCCCGATCACGATTTGTAGCTCTAGAGCCCATGCGCTATAGTAGCTAGTTGCTACGATATTATCATTGGTTTTGTTCGTGGAAGATTTAGTTTCGAAGATTCTTTCCAATTTCATCTATAGTTGTAGATACTGACATTTACTTGAGGGGATAACTTCAATCTTGCATTTGATTTGGAAGATAATTTTAGTGATGATAGTTTGTCCTTTAAAGAACCTTATCATGTTTGTATATTTCTAAGTGAATTTTGGTGCAACACAATCTAATAAATCTCGTGTCCAAACAGATGAGGTCCCTACTCGCATTGGCTTTCTGGGGCTTGGAATCATGGGTTCTCCAATGGCTCAAAATCTCATCAAAGCAGGGTACAAATCTGTTTATATAGTCGAGTTTAGATTACGTTTTGCGAAATTTCTTGTTTATGCAGAAGGTCTATTATGATTGTCTATTAGTACATGATAAGCTCTAAACTTAATAAACTTCGATTCCCTTCCCCTCTCACGCTTAACATTAATTGCTGATGGATATGTGATGCAGCTGTGATGTCACTGTTTGGAATCGGACAAAAAGCAAATGCGACCCCCTTATCTCCTTGGGTGCAAAGTAAGTTTGTGTTCATAACTTATGTGAGCAAAATTTTCTCATTTCAAGATTTTCCATAAATAAGTTTTATGAGGGCAAATATGTTTTGGTGTTAGTCGTTTCTCATCCAATTTTGGGTCGAAAAATATATCATAAGATATACGAAATACAGTACTCCAAAACTATATTGATGCAAGTTAAAAATATGATTAACTTGCCATGAGAATTAGAAGTTACTAACATCATACACCTTCACAAGCTTATATTGCTCTAGTTAGGTTCTTAAAGATTGTATACTGTACATTATCTTTTCCAAATTGATTATAAATTAAATCTTTGATGATTCAGATATAAACCTTCACCCGAGGAAGTAGCTGCCTCGTGTGATGTCACATTTGCCATGCTTGCTGATCCCGAAAGTGCAGTGAGTTCACATTTTGTCAAGTGTATGTTTGCCTTTCTGCAGCAGTCTGCGCTTGTTAAATTTCATTCTCTTTTTTTAGGTCGATGTAGCATGTGGGAAGCAAGGGGCAGCAAGTGGTATGAGTCCTGGAAAAGGGTAACATTTCCTTCGAAAAAATTCTTGAAAAATGAATTTAAAATCTCTCTTCCAAATTTGATGTGAAAATTTGTATCTTCTTTTTAAATCTTATGCCAGTTATGTAGATGTCTCCACCGTTGATGGCCCCACTTCCAAATTGATCAGTGCACGTATAAAATCTAGTGGAGCTCTGTTTTTGGAGGTTTATTGTTTGATGTCATTGTCTAAATACGAATGAAGAGAGTTATCATTTCAGTACTCAAGAGAAACACTTATTCTCTTTTATGTTGACAGGCTCCGGTTTCTGGCTCGAAAAAACCAGCTGAAGATGGAAAGCTAATCTTTCTTACTGCTGGTAAAGAATCATGCTTCACTTTCGTAACTGAAAAACCGAACACATTTTTGATTTTCTCCAAGAAAATTCTTCTACACATCTCACATAATAGCGAAACTCTTTCAGGTGATGAATCTCTCTATAAAACGGCTGCTCCATTTTTAGACCTCATGGGGAAGGTGATCCCTCGATTTTCTTTTATCCAACTTCTCTTTTACCAAAGTCTTGATGATTTCTTCTGTTCTCACATGTTTCTACCGTTGTTCTAGTCAAGATTTTACCTTGGCGAAGTTGGTAATGGAGCTGCAATGAAGCTCGTCGTCAACATGATTATGGGAAGGTTATGTTTCTTCCACAAATTATACAACTCGTCTATTTTGGGCTGCGGGCTCGTCTCGATCACAGGAATTTGATTGTTTTATCATGATTCGCAGTATGATGGCTTCTTTCTCCGAAGGATTGCTCCTTAGTGAGAAAGTAGGTCTTGATCCAAGCGTTCTTGTCGAGGTACATCTTTCACTAGAAACACTATCATACATGGCATACTTTCGTGTTTTGGTTTGAGAATTCATAGAAAACAAGAATCTACTCAATAATAGTTTAGCAGAGTTGCAACGAGAAGAAGTTCTATTTTTCATTTCTTCTTTCATGACCACGTTCTCATAATCACTAGAAACAGTCACAAATGGCACACGTTCGTGTTCTTGAAAAAAGAACGAGCTTTTCTTTTTCAAGCATCGTCTATTGTTTTCTGCAGGTAATCTCCCAAGGCGCCATCAGTGCACCAATGTACTCCATGAAAGGTCCTTCAATGGTGAAGTCTCTTTATCCCACTGCATTTCCACTAAAGCATCAACAAAAGGTATGCAACCTTCAATCTCTCTCTCTCTCTCTCTGCAGCCAAGAATATTTATTCGGAAAAGTTGTTTCCTCCGTAATAATTAATGGAAAAGGAAACGACTACAGGATCTCCGGCTGGCTCTAGGGTTGGCTGAATCGGTTTCTCAGCCAACTCCGATTGCAGCAGCAGCGAATGAGCTCTATAAAGTGGCCAAATCTCAAGGGCTAAGTGATGATGATTTCTCAGCAGTGATTGAAGGGTTGAAAGCCAGGTTAGAGCAAAGATCGTAGATTATTTCTTTCGGGTTTCGGATCGATAGATCACTAATGCCGGAATTCTCCATTGTTGGTGGACGACGAAAGTTAATATTTTTGTTTTATTTGAAATATTCTGAAGCATATATATCTAAGTATATCCTAAACCTGATGTAATTCAAAATTTGAAAGATTTAGAGTTATGATCTCCAATAATAATGCTATGTTTTAACTGTTTAAACAACTACAAATAACTATTATACGATTATTTTTATTATTTTATTTTATGTCACTTTAGTATTTAATTTTATCAACAATTATATAATAAATATAATAAAATTAGAAAAATGGAGTATATGACGTATCTAATTCATATAGCTTATTTTAAATTCATCTTTGAACTAGTCAGGATAATGTTGTTCAACCACAATATCACTTCTATGATTCTAGAATGAACGTGCATCGCATGCGCATGCATTCGTTCATTCCATTAATATAGAACGAGATATTAACAAATAAGTACTCCATAAGATCTAATGAAATCATCTCAAATTTAATAAAATATATAGTAGAAATCTACTATTAGACAAATTATACCAAAACATTCACTAATTAACACTTTGTGCACATAACAAAGCAGTTCGACAATAATAATAGTAAAATAAAAATTTACCAAGAGGTAGGGTTCGAGTCACCTGAAAAAAAAAAAAAAAAAAAAAAAAAAATTACTCCTAAAACAAAGAATATAAAAGAAAAATCAGAATATCTTCTCAAAAAAAATAATAATAAAAAAAAAATTTAAATTCATAATTAATTACACTTTACAGCGTTTCTCCTCCAACTCCATACGATGCAAAAGCTCTGCAAATTGGCAACGAGTGTTCAAGAAAAGGTTGAGATAAAACGCCACCGTTTTGTACCTGCACCATCGTCGAACCTTTTCTCCTTGGCCGCTCCGAACAAGGTCAAATAAAATCTTATTCGGGTGTAAATCACTAAGAACCACGCTAGACAAGTCAAAAATCGGGTGATGATCATATCTATATCTTTGTTTGGATCGTCATCATGTAAATGCACAAAGATGAGTGCACCACATTGCTTTTGAATATCTTCTCCAACTCCCAATCTATTTCGCTTCTATACTATACCCACCTGCACCAAAATCATCCAATTAATTAATTTCCAATTAATCGCGTCGTATTTATTGAATTTGATCGATCTCATCTAGTGTTTTTTCGCAATCAACGAACTCACCGAAATTCGGCGGCTTCTCTTTCTCCTTCTCTTTCCCGTTGTGATTTCGGGTGTTGGCTTCGGATCCTCGATAATCAATCGCAGCGCCGGAGCAGAATTCTCCATACTCTATTTTCTTTATTACTCAGTTTTTTTTTTTTTTTTTTTAGCTGCAGCAGCAGCTTGAATTCGGGTCTCTGATGGCGGGATTCTCCATTGTTGGTGAATGAATTAGCGAAGAAGGTGTATGATTCTATTTTATATATATACTGAGCTTTAAGCTTTTTAAACCCTATGTAAACCTAATGGAACTAAACGAGCTGTTTTCGAAAGTTTTGGATATGAATATCGCTTTGTGGGCCCCAACTCATTTTATGGGCCGAGGCTGATTTCAAAAAATTAAACTCGAAATATTGCTTTTCTCTCAGAATTAATTGCCGAGGCTCTTACTATTTAGAATCCAGTAAATCAATATCATCTTTTTTTAATTTAGAGTGGGATCTATTATCATGTTCCGGCTTTGCGCTAATTTTTTTCATACGAGTTGGAAATGAATGTTTAAAATAATGTTCGGTTGTGTGTGTGTGTTTATTTTAGCTGCCAAAGTAAATGTCGTTATTTGAAGGACATACCGACCACGCGAATTTGATGAGGAAATTTTTGCTCAAACTTTTACTGTCGATAGTAAACTATTGTATGAAAACTATTACCTATTATAAAAGAGCATATTCCTTACAAATTTGACTTTACTTTAAATAATACTAATTTATTAATTACTTTTAGTTATTATGCGAGAAAATAAAAAATAGCACAAAGACAACTAGAACATTAAATAATTACACGTGCTTGCGTGAACTAATATATATTCTTCTTCCCGACGATGGTATTTATCAAAACGAATTAATTAAGGGTGATATAATCATTGTTATATCTAGCTTTCACGTAATGGATATACACCTGTAATAATTCATAAGTAAGTGTATAAAAAATAAAGAGATAAATATTAGCTATGATAAGTAAACCAAAGTACTATTTGTTTTGAGAAACAAAAATTTATAGAAGTATATTCATGGGCAAAGGCTAATAAATAAGACAAAAACTTGTGTCAGCCGGAGGCACCGTGCGGCCGGGCCCAAAGTGCCAATCTTTATACAGAAAAATATCAATCTATATGAATAAAAGTGTCAATCTTTAACATAATTATTTTACGAATAAAATGATAATTTTTAAAAGTGTCAATCTTTATACAGAAAAGTGTCAATCTATATGAATAAAAGTGCCATTGTTTTAGCCCGGCCGCACGGTGCCTCCGGCTGACCCAAGTGTGTCCCAATAAATAAAGGTTGTAAAAATTTATGAATGAAGATTTTGCTAAGCGAATATTAATAAAATATTAATAACGTTACATTTTTTTTTTAGAAAAACATAATGAAAAATCATGTTAAAATGAGAGTTTATACGTGGACACACATAATTATTGCTAGTATTAATAAAAGAAAGGGATTGTTACCCTAAATACACAATCTTTCATCAAATTCTGATTTTGAAGAAATATTGTGTATTTTAAGGCAATTCTCCCAAAAAGAAGAACGAACCATAAGAAGTACTCCCTTCATTCCATACTAGACAATCCATTTGGTTTCGGTATGAAAATTAAGACGGGAGTGTTTATTGTTTAAATTGTATTGTGTTTATGAAGAAAGTGTTGTTTGTATATTTAGGCATATTTTAAAATTAGAGCATTATAGGTGCGTAGAAACACATTGATGTCTATTGTAAATGAAAGATCGTATCAAGACCTTTAATTTAGTATAAAAATCATACAAAACGGAGAACAAACGAGGAAGTTATGATAATGAGAAAGTTATGATAATTTAAACTTTTGGAATTTAAATTATATTGGAATACGTGCTGAGAGGTGAGTGGATGATAAGATTTAATAACGGAATGTTAAGTGTAATAAATGATTTAGTAATTGTAACATTTAAACCGTAATCCCAAAAAAGAAATGGATCATCTAGCCATGGGACATTCCAAAAAGAAAAACGACTCATCTAGTACGGGATAGAGGGAGTAATTAAATGTGAATAAGAAACAGTCCTTAAAAAAAACAGATTATTCATTTCAAATAATAATTGATACGTAACAGATAGCTAAACTTAGCCATTAAGCAGATTATCACTTCAATATTTCTTTCCCAGAACACAAAATCAGTTCCATATTTAATCATTTATAGAAATTCCTATTCCCATTTATTTTTTCATTCGAAAATTGCATAGCTCAATATTTGTTTTCTTTTAGAATGAACGTGCATGCATTCGTTTCATTCTAAATAGTTTTACGTTGTATTTTTGCTTCCGAATCCATAATATAGAACGAGATATATCTAATGAAATTATCTCATCTCAAATATAATAAAATCTAAAGTAGAAAATATTCACTAATTAACACTTTCTGCACTGCACTAAACCCTAAACCAAGCGAACAAATGCAGAATATCTTCTCCAAAAAAAGAAAGAAAGAAAAAATGCATAATTAATTATACTCTACAGCGTTTCTCCTCCAATTCCATACGCTGCAAAAGCTCTGCAAATTGGCAACGACTGTTCAAGAAAAGCATGAGATAAAACGACACCGTTTTGTACCTGCACCATCTTCGAGCCTTTTCTCCTTTGCCGGTTCGAACAAGGTCCAACAAAACTATATTTGGGAGCACGGCTAAACAATGTAATAATACGAACCACATTCCAAGCTTCTTTATAAGAAGGTGTGCGGCGAGATAGTTGTGTTGCTTATCCTCATGAAAAAAAAAGATGGAAATAGTAATAAAGGTAGCGACCCACCAAGAAAGAGAGTGCAGCCCATTGCTTCTGAATATCTTCTCCAACTCCACATCTATTTCACTTCTGTGGAGTCGGCCTGCAAATTAAATTATCGAATTACTCCCTCCTTCCACGATTAACTGAGAATTATAGATTTTGAACTATAGATAATTTTGGAGAATGATAGATTTTAAACAAGAGTTAGCTTTTTTTACAAAACTCCAAAAATCATCTAAAAAGTAAACTAGTTGGTAAATCGTGGACCAATGGAGTAATTAATGCCAACATAGGCTTTTGTATTGAATTTGTAGATCTCGTAATCAACGAACTCACCTTTCTCTGGCTTCTTCTTCTCGTTCTCTTTGGATTTTGGGGGATTCTCCTTTGTGATTTCGGGTCTTGGTTTCGGATGATCGATTATCAAATCCTCCATACTCAATTTTTGATAATTAATAACTGTTGCAGCTTGATTTCGGCTATCTAATGGCGGAATTCTCCATTGTTGGTGATTTTTTTACTTTTGGTGAATGAATTAGCGAAGAAGGTTTATGAATTTTGATTCTATATATATACTGAGCATTAAGCCCTAATTAAGTAAACCTAATGGAACTAAACGTGCTGTTTTCTTTTCGAAATTTGAAAGGTTTGTTGATTTTGATCTTCTTGTGGGCCTCTATCATTTTATGAGCCCAGCCTAAATTCTGAAACTAAGTGCTGTTTGGTTTGTTAGATACATAATGGTGACACATAGTGTGGGATAAACCAAGACTGAACCTTGACTAACAAAAAGTTGATTGGGTAATATGATAATTTGTATATCTTGTTTGGTTTGCAAGATTAGATAATGCTAGATTAATACTCATTTACTAATATACCCCTTAAAAATCAATATTGCAAAGGGGTATTTTAAAAGCAAATCAACATAAATTTACCGTCAATCAAGAACACAATCTAGATTCCTGCTGCAAAATGCTTTCCTCCCTCCTCAATCAAATTCACTTCACCATGTTAATTCACAAAGTAAATCATTACATTATACATTATATGATGAGTTTTTTTTTTTTTTTTTTTTTTTTTTTTTTTTTTTTTTTTTTTTTTCTCAGGCAAAAGAAAATTTATTAAGGCGCAAATTCTTTGGCACCAGCAGTGCCTTCAGCAGTATAATAACAACTTACACTACCAAACTACTGCTAAGTTTTCCTCTACTCCAATAGGCATAGCTCATACCACCAACCTAGAGCAGTCCGTGTTAGGGTCAATCTTGTATGGAATGTTAATTCTGCACTGCTTAGGAAGTCCAGTGGCCTTGTTGAGGTTAACGCCGCCGTAGGAGAAGGCGAGAGATTTGAGGCGGCCGCAGATGGACCGGAAGTCGGGTGTACTCATGGCGGCTGCGTACAGCCCCCTAACTCCGTGGCAGCAGCCGCCTATTGGGCCTCGGTTGGTGACATAGGGAAGGCAGTTTCTCACTATCAACTATCCGCACCCTATCACCGCCTCAGATGGCGGTGGCGGCGCTGCCACCAACATTGGTTTCCTCATCACCAGCTACAAATTAAGGCAAGAGAAGGGACACCCAATATCGATGGCAAATATCAAAGGGTAAAGTAGTATTATTGTGTAGAATCGTTACAAGACAGATCGAATCGCAGGGGAGCTACGACTGGAATCGCGCGGTTAGTGTGGGGCCGAGTTATCACACGACTAAATCTCGGGCTTCTCTAATTATGCATCTTATCTATCATACATGAGATTGGGCCTAATATTGAATATAGTTGGGTCCAATCTTACTATTTACTAACAAAACGGGGCCTAAATTAGAAAAATAAATAATGCGTATTTCTCAGAATTAATTATTTTGGGGGATTTTAAACATAGCCCCCGTCTTTCTCACTATACCCCCTATAAATAAAATTAATAATAAATATAATAAGTTTACTCACTCCTATATATAGTCCTATACCCTTTACAGCCCAACTTGAAATCTTAATAATTATACCATTTTATAGCCATTGAAGATGGATTGAAACTGCTCCTTCTTTGTCAAAGTGCCAAACCAGAAGAGGCACACTCTTGTGCGGCCAGTGGTACGGTGCGGCCCAACCACAAAACCCACAATTTAACAGGCATACAACTGAAAACAATACAAGTAATGGATTGGGCCAAGTAATTTATTAGCTTTCAAGGCCAGATTACATTATGCAGCAGAGCTCATGCAAGTCTTTGTCAAACCAGAATTGGGGGTGAGGAAATGAGAATTCTTGCTAACAAAGGATGTTATGAACCGGAATGTTTCCTAAAAATGATATATGATTAAAAGAAAAGCTCATAAGATTCTCGAATAGAATGAATGGAATCTCAAAACACATATTTGTTGCATCATCACAAATCGGAACATTGACGTTGCCTAAAATCGCCGCTTCTATCATCCATTGTGAACCTGTTCACACCACATCATCTCAAATTCAAACTTATGGCCTGAGATCATCAACATCCATTCTCCATCATTTTCTCCATTTTCATTGGGTGAGTGTCAAAGAAAATAGACACATTTATTTTGAGAAATATTCATAAGAAACTTTAATAATTTGTTTTGTCGCCGGTCTGCGACTCTGGGGGCTTTAGAAACAAGTTTTTATTATTAGAATTTTGATATTGAGGCTATCTATATCTATACTTATATAAAAAGAGCCTTGTGTACTTAATGTAAATTGCCTATTATATCCCTAATACATGGAGTATTAAATAATTAATTACGGTAATACAAAATACATATTAAATGTAAAAGATTATTAAGGTAATACAATCTGCACTAAATTTTATATGATTTTATTAAATTAGTAGCAAAATTTATATGTGATCTTAAATGAAAGATCGTATTAAGACCTTTAATTTGGTATACAAATTATAAAAAACGGAGAACAAAAGCAAGTTATGACAATTTAAACTTTTAGAATTCAAATTATATTGGGATACGTGTTGAGAGGTGAGCGGATGATGAGATTTAATTAGAGAATGTTAAGTGTAATAAGGGATTACTAATTATACCACTTAAATCCTAATTCTTTCCTAATAAGAAAATTTGCCAATTGGTGTGGGATGTCCCAAAAAGAAAAACACGTCAATTGCCTTGGGACGGAGGGAGTATGACACTGAGGATTTGTAAGGAGAAATATATGGTTAGAGCACGGGAATGGTCTTTGAACAAAATCCCTAATGAAGAAGAGTGGACAAAGGATGTTGAGAAGGTGTCCATAGCAAATTGTGGAATAGATAGTATTGGTGAAGGAGTCTCTCCTGATTGTCCTAAGCTCTATACGTTGCTCTTGTGGGGAAATTATAAGTTGGATGCAATCCCAGTCTCATTCTTTTATAAAATGCAGAGGCTATATGCACTCTTGATTTGTGCAGAACTCCCATAACAATGCTATGCTGCAAAACTCTGTATCTGAATTGAAGAGTCTCAAGGCACTGCTCCCTGAGAATTACGAAAAGATTAAAATTGTTCCAAATTTGGGGAGGCTGAAAGCAATGAGGGAGCTGAACCTGTCACATACGGCCATCAAGGAAGTCCCTCAAGGAGTTGAGGAATTAAGCAATCTCAATTTTTTCTCCATTGATGCCCCTGGATTGACGAAGTTGTTTCCAAAAGGATTGCTACTCAAACTTGGGCATCTTGAGCACATGCAAGTAGATATTGAAGAAATGGAGAATCTGAAACAGCTAGAGGAGTTTGGTGGAGAAGCAAAAAATGTGAGTGATTTTAATAGGTTTATTGGAACTTTCGGGATGCATGGTACTTGTTGCTACAGAATAAAAGTAAGTTCAAAGAATGCTCCTGAAGCAAGATTCACGAAGCTAGAAGATTTGGAAGGTAAGAACAATGAGTTGGTGTTGTGTGAAATTAAGCAACGTCAGAGATGAGAAAGTATTGGGAAAAGGCATTGCCTATCTAGTAAGTATAAAATGCGAGGGTCTGAGCAGGTGCTTTGTGGATGATGTGACATGATTCGATAATCCCACAACCCTCAAGAGATTGGAAATTCCAAGTTGTGGAGGAACAGAGTGGATATGAGGAGTAATCTTCAACGAATAGGATTAACGGCATCTCAAATTTCAGACACTCTTGAAGAGATTCAGCTGGCATGTTTGGATGATCTGAAAGGGGTGGTGATGATGCAGAGAGGGGAAATAGGAGCATCCACTATTGCACCTGCACAACTTCTCGTATTTTCCTCTCTTAAAGTGCCATTCGTTCGTAAATGTTACAAGATGGGAAAGTGGGGTTACCAGTCTCGAGAGTTCCCAATCTTGATTACATTGAAATCTTGAGTTGTGAAGAAATAGAAGAGATATTCGAAGAAGATGAAGGAAGAACTGTTTCCATCGTCACCACCCTCCCCAAATTAAGAACTTTGAGATTAAAAAGTCTTCCTAGATTGAGGAAGGTGCGTTTACCAGTATCCGGAGTTCACAACTTTGAAGAAATTGATATTATATTGTGTGAAGAAATAGAATATATATTCGAAGATGAAGGAAGAGATCCTGTCACCACTCTACCCAAATAACAGAAGTTGACGTTACGTTTCCTGCCAAGATTGAAGAAGGTGGGGTTACCCGTATCGGGACTTTCCAACCTTGAAAAGATTTATATGGACTTATGTGGAGAAGTAGAAGAGATATTGAAGGAGGAGCTGCTTCCAACCTCACCACCCTAACAATCACCCTCCCCAAATTAAAACAGTTGATTTTAGAAAGGCAACAATCATCTGCAACTCCATCAGACATATCCATATAAAAGATTGCCCAAGATTTATGAAGAAACTGCCTCTGCATTTTGATGATCAAACTCCACCACCTTTTCTGGAATCGATAATGGTAGATAGAGAATGGTGGAAATCATTGGAGTGGGACAATCTTGATCTCCCTCGTCTCCTCCAACCCTTCCTTCATTTATACTGACCTCCCCTACGTTTGGCTTTTTGTGAAGTTTGTTTGGTTGTTCAAATTTATACTGCTTCAAAATATCATTCAACGCATCAACACAATTCACATTATAATGCTTTGTTTGGATGTGTTTGTTGGCTCCTTCGAAGTCCGAACTCATAGCAAAGATAACTTGTTCCATTACACATCGTTTTATTTTATTTTGAAAGCTTTGGATAGGAATTTCTTCATTTCATTTTATTTTGTAGGCTGTATTTTGTTTTTTATAAAAGCCCAAGAGATTAATTGTTGAAATTTAAAATGTTGAACTACGTAGAAAAATGTTACGCATGATTTAAATCATTTGAAGTGACACCTAATTTATTTTTTATTTTTTATTTTATTTATTTTTTACGACTGATTATGTTGATTCGCCTTGATTTATTACGACTGACTATTTGATTCGCCTTGATGATAGCATTTTTCATATGCATATGGTGTAAGTCTAAGATTTAAATTCAGTGATGGTTTTAATTCCGATGTGTATATGGATAAAATAATTGGGATTTTTGGTATATGTTATTTTCTCCATATATCCTTCACTTTTTAAGCTCTTTATTCACGATTAGTTCGGATAGTCCAAAAGGGTAAAATAAAGAGAGAAGTAATTGTTTTGAGGTCATTCTAGATGATTTTGCGTTAATACTAATTGATACCTAAGACAGGTTGGACTCAGCCAATGAAGTAAATTACTACTTCTTTCTCAAAACTCAAAGGAAGTCCCTATTTGAATATACATTTATAAATTTTCACTTTTCAAAAAATAAATATTATAAAATTTTCACTTATTAAAATAAAATTTCCACTTGCAGAAATGAAGAAGAAATTTTTGGACCACATACCATCATTTATGACTACCATACATTTTGCTTAAGTTGATCCAATTAATTATATATTACCTCCATCCCACCATATTAGTTATATATAGATGGGACACATGAACCAAGAAAGGAGGGGATATGTGACTATTATCAATTTTAAGGAGAGAAAGTTAATTGTAGCTAATATATTTTTTGCATATAAGGAAATTAGACTAATAAGTGGGACGGACGAAAATAGCAAATGAGACTAATATAGTGGAATGGAGGTAGCATATAGTTAATTGAATTCAGTAAGCTCAATATATATATATATATATTCTATATATGTAAGCACAGACTATTGTGATTATTTCTGCCATATATTGAAACTGACACTAAAGTGGAAATCACATCAACATGGAATTTCTCCTCTCTCAGAATTACTCCCTCCGTCCCACTTAATTAGTCCACCTTTATATTCATATGTGAGGTATAAAATAAAGGTAGACTAATTAAGTGGGACTGAGGGAGTACAAATTTTAATGCATCTGTTGCTGAAATATGAAGCCGAAGCAATAATTAATTTTTTTTTTTTTTTTTTTTTTTTTTTTGAGAACACGATAATTCTCTTATTTAGAATCCAGTAAATATATATATCTAAACCCATGTTAAGGGAAGAATAGCGTTTTCGGCTTTGCGCAAAATTTTGCGTACGAATTTGAAAAAGGAATATTTTAAATAAGGTTAGTTCTTTAACTGCATGCACGTGAAGCAAATACATTATACTGCATGCTAATTTTTTCTTTAAAATGACGTGCTAATTAGATGAGAAAACTCATACCGTCGATAATAACTAGTACGTTCTTTTTCTTTCTTTTTTTCGAGAAGAATAAAAATCTTTATTACATTCAAATATCCGAGTGTACAAATATACACTATGCAAGAAGTCAAGATAGATAATCTGACTTCCAAATCCTCACACTTTGATTATCTCTACCAAATTTTGCTAAACTATGAGCTTCTTCATTAGCCTCTCGACGAACATGAAAAATATATAAAGCACGAAAAACTCGAACCCGGAACCAAATCATCCACAGTGGATAAGCCTATACCCAACAGAATAGCATGCATTCACCTGTCAATACGATTTCACTAAACCAAATTACTTTTGCTATAGCCACTACAACCGATTCATCGCACAATAATCCTCAGGTAAAAAATATATAGTTCACAAAAGAAGTACGTTTCTTTTGATTGATAAGAAATACAGTATACTACTAGAAGAAAGATGAACCATAAATTAATGAGCATGAGAACACGATAGAGAAAAGTCTGCATGTAGTAAATTTCCCAACTACTCAAGGACATTCCCATTTATTAATTTCCCAGAAACATCCCCAAGTCAACTCGAGTCGTCTTCGCATAATAATGATTGTGAGTTCTTCTTCATATATATTGAATTCTTACCTCTTACAATTCTCTCATACTAATCAAACTCAGCTTAGCCTTCCATCTTACAGGTAAAATTTCTCTTACTACAATGTATACCATGTTTAATAATTCTTAATAATATCGATCTGACAGAGAATCATATGTATATATTTATATAATATTTTACTTAGTGATTCGATTTATAATTATTTTCTCCAATATGTTGCAGATATTAATAGTAGATTTGTTGATTGGAGAGGCAGAGGCACAGGCAGAGGCACTCAATCTGAATTGTCAAGATCTGATTCCATGTAAGCTCTACTATTAATTGGCCTACACTATATATATATTACTCGGTATCTGTTAGCTTAGCTGTGTGATAAGCCTATTATATTTATTATATTTATGATATTTCTATTCAGTAATTTAGTTAATAAATACTACCTCCATCCCGCCCAAGACGACGGGTTTCTTTTCGGCACGAGAATTAAGAGGTTGTTAAGGAGGATAAGTTATGTGATTAGCATTATTTTAATGAACATATATTTCTAATAACTTTAATAGTACTAATATTTTTAATTAGTTATTCTAAAATAATTTAATTTTTTCTGAATATTTTTTTGAATAAAAATTATTATTATTATTATTTAATTTTGCAAAAATTATTTCTAATATTAATTATAGCTGAATTTACGAGATAGCTGAAATTAGTGGGTTAAAAAAAAAAAAGATTTAATTAAGTAAAATAAGGGTCCATTAGTGGGTCATAATTTTTCTTAATTATGCTTAATTCTTTCCAAAAAAGGAAACGTGTCGTCTTGTACGGGACGACCCAAAAAAGAATATGCGTCGTCTTCAGTGGCGGACGCAGGATTTTGAGTAAGGGGTGTCAAAGTTATACTCATTCCGTCCCTCCGAATAAGCCTTGTTTCTTTTCAGCACGAGTTTTAATATATATATATATATATATATATATATATATAAGGGAAGGGTTCACATGTAAATAAATCCTAGTGTGAGAAGTGCGAATTATGCTTAAAGCTATACAAAATCATGCTTACAACTATACAGAATCATGCTTATAGTACAAAATTATGCTTATGGCTTATTTTATGCTTATAAGCACAAAATGCACCATAAGCATAATTCTGTATAGTTGTAAGCATGATTTTGTATAGCTTTAAGCATAATTCGCACTTCTCACACTAGGACTTAAATCTATATGAACCAAACTCTATATATATATATATATATCATTCTCATAAATCGTTAAAATGTAAATTACAACTGGCCGCGACGATTATTAAGAATTACAAATTTTAATATTTTTATATGTATTCAAATATATATTTATGTATAATAATAACAAGAAGGGTAAAATAGGTAGTTCACAAAAAAAATTAAGGGGTGTCAATTGACACCCCTTGGCCACACTTGCCTCTGCCCCTGGTCGTCTTGGGCGGGACGGAGGTAGTAACTGTCTAAATAGGTATTACGATGTTTATCAGCCTGTTGTCTAATCGAGCTCATTAGGGTGCGTCTAATTTTATCTATTTAAAGAGTTGTGAGTTAGGATTTTTAATCAATTAACGAAAATATGAACTACTAGAAACAGGATTAGGCAAAGGCTCGAAAATATATGACGATAAATTAATCCTAGAGCAGGGTCGTATCACTGTGTCTCTATTTCCGTGCATATTTATTGTAATCTCATTTTGCCATTCTGAAATTGTAGTTAATAAAGTGCGAAACTATTTGTTTTACACTGTGTAATATGATGAGAACCACCTGACTTGTCTTGTGTGGATGGAATAATAATTACTAATATTAGTTTTTTGTGTTTCTACTTTTGCGGGAAGAGCACAGTGGTAAGAATGTTGTTCGAGTTATTTTTGGGAAAACTGGGGGAGTTGGTTTTGTCAAAGGTAGTGGAGAAGACGGCAGATAAAGCACTCAACGACCTCAATAATATTAAGGAGTTTGAGCTCATTTTAAAGACTCTGCACGAAAATTTGAAGTTATTGAGTGCTAAGGCATCTGATGTGGAGGAGGAAATCAAGATTGCAGAGGGCTCTGGTCGAAAGAAAAGAAAACGGGAAGTTGAGGAATGGTTGGAACGAGTCAAATCCATTCAAGTAGAAGTTGATGAGTTGGGGAGTGAGGTAGAATTAGAAGGATTTATTATGAGATTGATGGATGGAGAAAAAGCAGCACGATTGAATGAACAAGTTGAGAAGCGTCTTCAGCAACGTTTGGATTTTGGGGAACCTGTTCTTGATACTCGTGGAACTAGGGAAGAGATCCTTCTGACAAATGGAATGATTGGCAAAGCTTTTGATGAAAATCTGGAAACAATTTTGAAACTTTTGGAGAATAGACAAGTTTCAAAGATTGGTGTTTATGGTATGGGTGGTGTGGGCAAAACAACGTTGGCAAAGCACATTCACAACCGACTCATGCAACAATCTCAAGGACATGTGTTTTGGATTACAGTCTCACAAGAATTTACAATAAAGAGATTGCAAGAAAAAATTGCTCGTTGTTTAGGTGTAGACCTTTCCGATGAGGATGATGAAGCTATAAGGGCAGGAAGGCTGAATAGATTTTTATCTCAGATGAAGAATTCAGTGCTCATACTAGATGATGTATGGGAAAAGATTGATATGTTAAAAGTGGGATGCACATTTTCTGTGGAGTGTTGTAGGCTAATTATAACAACACGTTCCTTAGACACATGTCGACAAATTGGTTGCAAGAAAGTAATTTCAGTGGTAAAATTGCACAAGGATGAGGCATGGAAGTTATTCATTAAAACATTAGAAAATGAGATAGAACTTGGTCCTCAAGTAGAAGAAATTGCTAAATCTATGGCAGAAGTGTGTGATGGTTTGCCCTTAGGAATTATTACAGTGGCTGGAAGCATGAGAGGTGAGATAGCCGTTCATACGTGGCAAAATGCTTTAGCAGAGTTAAAGGACTATGTCAGGGGGCAAGATGAAACAGGAGAAGTTGATGAGGTGTTTATAGTATTGAAATATAGTTTCAATCGGTTGAATAGAAATTATCCAAGTGAGAGTAACAAGTTCAATAGGTTTCAACTTTGTTTCCTATATTGCTTTTTATATCCTGAGGACTACAAAATAGTTAGAGAGCATTTGGTTGGAAAGTTCATCTCAGAGGGGTTGTTGGATGAAAGAAAGAATAGGAGAGCACGAGTTGATCAAGGGCATTCCATATTGGATAAATTAGTGGACGTGTGCTTATTGGAAAGTTGTGTTGATTTTCTTGGTCGTAAATGCGTAAAGATGCATGATCTTGTAAGAAGTATGGCCCTAAGAATTTGTAAAGGGAAATATATGGTTAGAGCTGGGGAAAAGTCTTTGAAGGAAATCCCCAACCAAGATGAGTGGACAAAGGATCTTGAAAAAGTGTCCTTGATGCAATGTGGAAGATATAGAATTGAAGAAGGATTCTCTCCCGATTGTCCTAAGCTCTCAACATTGCTTTTGTGGGGGAATCCTTGGTTGGAGGTTATCCCAAAATCCTTCTTTTCTAAAATGCAGGGGTTATGCACTCTTGATTTATGTGGGAATACCAACATAGAAATCCTTCCAGACTCAATAAGTGACTTGACTAGCCTTAAGGCCCTACTCCTTGAGGATTGTGATAAGCTTGAAAGTGTGCCGTACTTGGGGAAGCTGAAAGCACTGAGGGAGCTGAATCTCTCTTATACCGCCATAAAGGAAGCCCCTCAAGGACTTGAGGAATTACTCAATCTGAGATTTCTATCAATGTATGCACGGGGATTGAGGATGTTTCCAAGAGGATTGCTGCTGAAACTTGTGCATCTCCAGCACTTGAATTTACCACTTGATATGCAAGTAGAGATTGAAGAAATCGAGACTCTGCAAGAGCTAGAAGAGTTTGGCGGAGGAGTGAAAAATGTGAATGAGTTTAATACGTTTATTAGAACTCACGGGGTGCATGATCCTAGCTACAAAATAGGAGTAAACTCCAAGAATGCTTCTGTATTAGGATTCAAGAAGCGAGGTGATTTGGGAGGAAAAATCAATGAGTTGTCGTTGCATAAATGCAACCTTCAAAATGAGAAAGTATTGGGGAAGGGGATTGCGTACCTAGAAATTACTGAATGTGAGGGTACGAGCAAGTGCTTTGTGGATGATTTGCCACGACTGAATAATCCGACATCCCTCAGGAGATTAAGAATTGAGAATTGTGGAGGAACAGAGTGTATACTGGGGAGTGATGGTCAATTCTCAAACACTCTTCAAGAGATTCATCTGCGGGAGTTGGATGATCTGAAAGGAGTACTAGTGATGGAGAGAAGGGAACTGGTGATGGAGAGAGGGGAAATAGGAGCATCCATTGCACTTGCACAACCAGCCATATTTTCCTCTCTTAAAAATCTATTCATTTACAAGTGCAACAAGATGAGAAAGATAGGGTTAGCGGTATCTGGAGTTCCCAACCTTGAAGGAATTAGAATTGAGGAGTGTGGAGAAATACAAGAGATATTGGACGAAGATGAAAGAAAAGGTGCTTCCACTCTCCCCAAATTAACACATTTGATTTTAAAAGGGCTGCCGAGGCTGAGGAAGGTGGGGTTACAAGTATCGACACTTCCCCACCTTGAACACATTTATATTGAGTCATGTGGAGAAATAGAAAAGATATTCGAAGAAGATGAAGGAAGAGCTGCTTCTTCCGTCCTTACCACCGTCACCCTCCCCAAATTGAAACAGTTGTTGTTATACAATCTGCCAAGACTGAAGAGCGTAAGCAAGGAAACAATCATCTGCAACTCCATCACTGATATCCATGTAACAAACTGCCCAAGACTGATGACCAAACTGCCTCTACATATGGATGTTCCTCTACCACCTTCTTTGATAAAGATAAGGGTAGAGAGAGAATGGTGGGAAACATTGGAATGGGACATTAATCCCGACCTCCCTCGTCTCCTCCAACCCTTCCTTCGTCTCTACTAAAGTGTGTTCGCTTGTTTATAGAGTCGTGAAGTCTAAGATCTATAAATGCGCTGATTTTCCATGTGTATATATACGATAGAGTACATGTTATTTCTCCATCCTTTACTTTCAATGCACAATTTAAACTGTTCAACTTCTTTATGCATCGAGCAATACGATTTTACTAATCACAAGAGTTGTAGATTTACTTTTACATAGCTAAATATTCCTTTTCTCTGTAGCTGAATTAATTACAGCTAGCATGCACGTTCTTTCTGTATTAAATTCGTAATCAATCACCTTTCGCTGGCTTCTCCTGCTTTTCTTTCGAAGTGTTCGATTTTGGCGGATTCTCCTTTGAAATTTCTATATATACTAAGCCTTGAGCCCTAAGTAAACCCTGATGGAACTGAACAAGCTGTTTTCGAAATTTGGAAAGCTTTGGATACGAATTTGTTAGTTTTGTGGGCCCAGCCTGATTTCCGAAGCGAAACTGGAAATATATTGCTTCTCTCCCTTAGAATGATGTTATACGGCAAATGGTCATGCATATGTTGCTGAAACATGCAGCAGAGGCAACGGTATAATAAAATTGCTTTTTTTAGAACACGATAAATCTCTTAGTTCGAATCGATTTTATCCCTTAAATTCATATGTTGTTTTTTTTTTTTTTTCAGAGGAGGAACTATCATGATGTTTCTGGCTTTGTACTAATTTTTGCCTACGAGTTGGAAAATGATTTTTTTCTTGAATGTTGATTTTTTTTAATCTACACTATTATAAAAAGTTTCTTGACAAATTTGGTTTGCCTATTTATACTCTTTTTATATACTGGCAAAAAGTAACCTGCATTCGCATGTAAAAAATAATGATAGTATAATTTAAATAATTATTTTATGAGTCAATTTCTATCAAATTTTATATTTATAAAATACCTAAAATTTATGTTATGCTTTTTTCATAATTCTCTTTTTTTGAAATTTTAAAAGTTAATTTATAGTAATTATTAATAAAGATATAAACAAAAAAAAAGAAGCCAAAATATTCGATCATAGAAAAAACTTTCAATTTTTTTTTCAATTATTAACCTTTTTAAAATTGCAATAAGTGTAAGTAAGAAGTATTATAGTATATGTCTAAATATGGTAACTAAAGTTTTCTTTTAATTCATTCGTCTTATGTAATTACAAAAGTAGTATTAATTGTTATAAAATAAAATAAATACTATTTAAAAAGAATTTTATCGACTTATTTCATTTTATAACAATTAATACTACTTTTGTAATTACATAAGACAAATGAATGAATTAAAAAGAAAACTTTAGTTACCATATTTAGACATACACTATATAATTAGGGATATCAATCGGGCCAACCCACCCGGGCCAATCCTATCGGGTTGCGGGCTATTCAGTTCGGATCAATCGAGCCTTTTTTTTTTCTTCTTTCTTTCGGGCTTTTTTTTCTTGGCCCTAACCCTAACTCTCTCGGTTTTAAGCTAGCCCACCGAGCCATAAAGTTTACGAAAAATAAAATTAAACTCGTATAAACATAAAAATAAGCATTGTTTCAACATATATCTATATAAAAATAATAAATAATTTCGTAAATATTGAGAATTCAACAAGCATATTTTCTAAATATTAATCTTTATTTTAATTTTCACCAAGTGTTGAAGGAAATTTTTTTTATAAAATTTAAAATTTATTTTAATCGGGAGATGGAATATCTCCCAATTGTCCAATCCTCTCTACATTGCTTTTATGCTGGAATGATTTGAAATTTATTCCAAATTCATTCTTTCTAGAATGCCTGGTTTGTGCACTCTTGACATGTGTAGAAATCCCAACATAGCAATTATGCCCGACGCTATTAGTGACATGAAGAGCCTCAAGTCCGTGCTCCTTGAGGATTGTTGTAAGCTTAAAAAGGTGCCCGGCGTGGGGAAGCTGAAAGCACTAAGGGAGTTGAACCTCTCTGGTACGGCAATCAAGAAAGCCCCTCGAGGACTAGGTGAATTACCCAATCTCAAATTTCTCTCAATGAATGCACCTCTATTGAAGATGCTTCCAAGAGGCAAGCTTGGGCATCTCCAACACTTGAATTTACCACATCATATACAGGTAGAGATCGAAGTAATAAAGAATCTGAAACAACTAGAGGAGTTTGTGTTAGAAAAATTATTTTTCTATTAGTCTATTTTGTGGGCAACATATTATTATTGCAATTATATTGGCTATTTATTATTGATAGACTTAATTAAGTGATCTAATAAAGTATAAAGTCCATGGACTATGTAAGTAATTGATATGGGCTTTTATGAGTAGATACCCAATACTAGTATAATTAGGTGTTTATGGGTAGCCTAATTAACTAGTATATAAAGAATCTCTGGTTATGTTCCCCAATATACTAAACCCAAAAATGTTTCTCTTCTCCCCATCTGGAAGAAAACGTAAGGCCTATATGGTGATTTATTTGAGGAAGACCATAATACCAAATCCGTTCGTGTTCGTTGTTTGTGTTCGTGATTTGAGATTGTTCTTGAAGTTATTTGGCATCTAGAAATTCAATCTCAGTAGATCCAGATATTCCTATGATCTTTGATAATCGAGTATCGATTGTATATGGAATTGAATTTATGATTTATATGATTCTAAATTTTAACAAGTGGTATCAGAGCAGTCATCAACTGCTCGATTGTTGGGATATGTGGGATAATATGTACGCATGAGATTATTTGGTAATCTTGTTTTTCAGATTTTATTGAAATCGTATAGGGTCGCTGAAACGGATTATTATAACTATGGTTCTTGCTTCACATGTCATCATGCTTAATCAGTTGATTGTTTTGTTTGCCATATGTTTTTTATTCTCGGCATGCGTGCAATTGTTTTATTTTTCAATTAATTGATGGCGCGTAGACTAACTTCATGCTTCGGAGAGCTTTGAATATGCGTATGTATATAATTTTCATTAATTGCTATATGATTCGGATATACATTTAGCCAAATCATATTTTTTTTTTGGATATGATGAGGTATATAAAAATATGTGTATTCAATGTACTGTTGACTAAGCATGAAATTATGTTGTTTGTATCTATAATTCAAAATTTATGCTTAGCATAAACATATAGATTCAGGTTAAGTTCGACTCATGTGCAGTTGATTACGTATATTACTCAAGGTTATGCTTATTGTTGCTTTATGCGAATAATTATTGATTAATTGATAAGCTTAATGTTTATTGATTATTATGCTCATAATCTTGTTTCGATAATTACGGCAAGTGAGGATTTGTTATGGTAATTTTTTGCTTGTTACAAATCTTCGTTATATATATCTATATATAAACCTCTAGTGAATTGTTAATTTGGATGCATATTATTGGTTATGCACATTTTTGGTAGCAATCGTTTATATATAAATATATATGTCAAATTGGGGAGATATATTTCTTATATCGCGTAATTGAGCTTATTCGAATTTAGCTTAATTGGTCTAGTAATTTTCAATTTATTTGATCGAGGCTTCATGTTGCCATAGTAACCTCTGTATGTGGAGATTGATTTATTGAATTTACATAGATGGCGTGTGATATTATTTATGCGTTCTGTGTTCGGCCCATAGGAAGACACAGTTTGGCCAAATAATAAAACACTTGTGGTGGTAAGTGCGTGATAATTATATGGAATTTCATGTGAACATTAGTCAGTCCATAGATAGACTTTAGTTTGACCGAACTTATTATCAGTGCTTGATCATTACACCAAGATTACCGCTACAGTTAATTGTCGGTCCATAGATAGAGATTAACGTTGTACTGGAAATCTTGAGATGGGTCCCTAATTTGTTTATTTATTCATGTCAATTATGTTTTGTGTCATGTATTTGAGTATGTTAGTAATTGTTCTCTATTTTAGTTTCTCTTGCTATAGCTACAAATCTCTCAACCTAAGTTAGTAATATCTCAATGCTATCTAGGACGAATTTTAAGGATACTGTAGTAGCATCTTCTAAATAGAATGTGCAAAAGAAGGGTACACTCCTGATGTTAGTTTGTTATGAAGTTAATTTATCCTTTATACCTTTGGATACTTGGTGGGTAGATTCTGGTGCTACTACTCACATAAGTATGTCAATGCATGGTTGTTTGTGGAGCCGACCGCCAAGTGATGCTGAAAGATTCACTTTGTGGGCGATGACAATAAAATTGCAGCGGAAGCTAGAAACTTTTAGATTACATTTAAAGAGCGGTTTTCATTTGGATTTGTTTGAGACATTCGTGGTACCGTCTTTTAGACGGAATTTAGTTTCTATTTCCGTTTTGGATAAAACTGGAATTTTCCTGGTCTTTTGGAAATAGTAAAGTTAATCTCATTCAAAACTCAAATGTTATTGGTGAGGGCTCTTTGATTGATAATCTTTACATGCTCGATGTAGAAAGTTCCCATAATACTGTACTGCAAACTTCTTCAAGAGGTACAAAGCGAAAATTTTGTGAAGATTCTATCATTTTGTGGCACAAGCGCTTATGACATATTTCTAAACAAAGAATACAACGGCTTGTGTCTGACGGAATTCTTGATCCCTTAAATTTAGTAGACTTTGAAGTCTGCATTGAGTGTATCAAAGGGAAACAAACGAACAAGAAGAAATTAGAAGCCGACAGAGCTAAGGATGTCTTAGAGCTTATTCATAGTGTCCCTGTAGCTCATGGAATGGACAAAGATATTTTATTACGTTCATAGACGATTACTCCAGATTCGGCTATCTATATTTAATTCATGAGAAGTCTCAATCCTTGGATGTTTTCAAATCTTTCAAAGCTGAAGTTGAACTTCAACTTGGAAAGAAAATCAAGGCTGTCAAATTGGACCGTGGTGGTGAATACTACGGACGATATGATGGATCATGAGAACAACGTCCAGGACCCTTCGCACTTTTCCTCGAAGAATGTGGGATCGTTGCGTAATACACAATACTAGAGAAACCTAGCATGAATGGTATAGCAGAACGATGAAATCGGACTCTTAAGGATATGGTAAGAAGTATGATTAGTCATTCGTCTTTGCCAGAGTCACTTTGGGGAGATGCTCTTAGGACTGCAGTATATATTCTGAACAGAGTACCGAGTAAAGCAGTAGCCAAAACCCCTTATGAACTTTGGTTTGGCAAGAAACCTAGCATTAGACACTTGCATGTTTGGGGTTGTCCAGCTGAGGCGCGATCTTGCATGCCGCATGAAGGAAAATTGGACTCAAGAACGGTTAGCTGTTATTTTGTTTGTTACCCTAAACGTTCTCAGGGGTATAAATTTTACCATCCCACATCAAGAACATTTTTTGAGACGGAAAATGCCAAATTTCTTGAGGATATTGAGTTTGGGGGGGAAGATATCATTAGGACTGTTGTCTTTGAAGTGCAAACTCAACAACCTCAAGAAGTGCCACTAAGGAGATCTAATGACACTTGTGGTTCATTTTGATTTAGAGCTACACTAGATGGATGTTAAGACTGCGTTTCTTATTAAGACTGCATTTCTTAATGGAGAAATTGAGGAAACGATTAATATGGTGCAACCAGAAAACTTTGTATTTGGAGATTCAAAGTCTATGGTTTGCAAATTAAAGAAGTCCATCTATGGTTTTAAGCAAGCATCTCGTCAATGGTATCACAAGTTTGATCAAGTCATCACCTCTTACGGTTTTGAGGAAAATGTTGTTGATGATTGTGTATACTGCAAGTTCAGTGGGAGTAAATACATTTTTTTCAAGTTTGTATTCGTCCAGACATAAAATCTATAGTGAGAGTTTTAGGTAGATATTTAAACAATTCAGGAGAGCATAATTTGAGAGCAGCCAAAAGTGTGATGCGTTATTTGAGAAAACAATGAATGACATGCTCACTTATCGGATATTAGAGAATTTGGAGATCATTATGTGCTCTAATTCCGATTTTGTTAAATGTTGTGAGACGTCTTATTATGTTATATGGTTATGGAATTTTGTCACAAGGCTGCGGGTGGTCGATCATATAGAAAGACCGTTGAGGATTTATTGTGACAATAATTCAGTTGTGCTTTACTCCAACAACAATAAAGTTTTACAAGTTGAAGTTTATTGACATAAAGTATCTTGTTGTAAAGGAGAGAGTTCAAAATGAACATATTTCTATAGTGCACATAGGAACAAGTGAAATGATAGCGGATCCTCTAACTAAGGCATTAACACCAAAGGTCTTTCAGGAGCATATTGCTCAAATGGGTGTTGTTTATGACACTGCCTTAGTTTAGTGGGAGTTTTATTTTATGTGATACACTATTTTGGATTGTTCAGATTTATGCAGAATAAAGATGATGGTTTTGATTTCATTATGAATTAGCTTAAGTTATCCTTTGTAATGTTCTACATTATATTTATGGATTGATCTCATTAGGACTAAAGTTGGACCAGTTGGAAATAGATATGATAAAGATCACATTACATGTAATTTCCATGCTACTCACCATATTTGATCTATGTCATTGAATATATTAGTTATGGTAATTATCGGGGTTGAGCCACGATTTATAATGTGGTAAATGTCGCGGTAGTTTCATTTCTAATATATGAGATGGACCAGATTGTTAAGGCATAGTCTGAAAATAAATAGCATAAAGTTGCGCAACTAAGGAATTCCTTGATATAATTGATTTTGGGAATACTATGTAGCCCAAGTGGGAGATTGTTAGAAAAATTATTTTTCTATTAATCTATTTTGTGGGCAACATATTATTATTACAATTATATTGGCTATTTATTATTGATGGACTTAGTTAAGTGATCTAATTAAGTATAAAGTCCATGAGCTATGTAAGTAATTGATATGGGCTTTTTATGAGTAGATACCTAATACTAGTATAATTAGGTGTTTATGGGTAACCTAATTAACTAGTATATAAAGAATCTCTGGTTATGGTTCCCAATATACTAAATCGAAAAAAGTTTCTCTTCTCCCCATCTGGAAGAAAACGTAAGGCACATACGGTACGGTGATTTAGTTGAGGAAGACCATAATACCAAATCCGTTCGTGTTCGTTGTTTGTGCTCGTGATTCGAGATTGTTCTTGAAGTTATTCCGCATCTAGAAACTTAATCTCAATGGATCCAAGTATTCCTATGATCTTTGATAATCGAGTATCGATGTTTATAGAATTGAATTTATGCTTTATATGATTTTAAATTCTACCAGTTTGGTGGAGGAGTGAAAAATGTGAATGATTTTAATTGGCTTATTAGCACTCGGGTACATTATTTTCCCTACAAAATTGGGGTAGGATTGAAATATGATGTACCTACAACAAGATCAGACTTCAGAAGGAAAGAAGATCCGAGATGGTGTAACAATAAGTTGGTCTTGTTTGAATGCAACCTTAATGATGAGAAAGTATTGGGAGAAGACGTTGTGTACTTAACAATTATGAAATGTGAGGGCCTGAGCATGTGCTTTGTGGATAGTATGCCACGACTTAGTAATCCTACATCCCTCAGGATATTGATAGTTGAGTCTTGTAGAGGAATAGAGCGCATAATGAGGAGCGATCATCAAGGAATAGGATCTCAAATCTCAAACACACTTGAAGTTATTGATCTGGTGTCATTGGATGACTTGAAGGAGGTGATGCAGAGAGGGAATATATGAGCTGCTGTACCTGCACAACCGGCCATATTTTCCTCTCTTAAAAAGCTAATCATCCGTAGTTGTAAAAAGATGAGGAATGTGGGGTTACCGGCATCAGGAGTTCCCACCCTTGAAGTAATTGATTTTGGGTGGTGTGATGAAATAGAAGCGATATTCGAAGATGAAGGAAGAGTGCTCCTCCCAAAATTAAAGGAGTTGAGCTTATACAATCTGCCAAGAGTGAAGAGCATAAACAAGGCAACAATCGTTTCCAACTCCATCAAAGAAATCTACATAGAAAAGTGCCCAAGATTGATGAAGAAACTGCCTGTGCATATGAATGTTCCTCTACCACTTTCTTTGGGAATCATATGGGTAGAGAGAGAATGGTGGGAATCATTGGAGTGGTACAGTCCCATCCTCCCTCTACTCCTCCTTCCCTTGGTTGAATTTATATAGTGAAGTTTGTTTTGTGGATTCATGTAATAATGCACAATTCCTTCACACTCATTCATCAAATGATGTGTACGTCGATAGAGCATATGAATTACTAGTACTTCTTTCTCAAAACACAAAGGAAGCCCCATATTTGATTATTTATTGCAACACTTGCAATCATTTTAAATATCAAGTGCGGTATAAATATCAAGAACTGAGCAATCAGTCAAAGCGTAATGAAAAGACGTACTGCCAAAACAATGGAGATCATATCCGATCATCAACTGTTTTAAAATAACCTTTTTAAGATAGAAAAAAAAAAAACCCGAAAAAATAATACTCCCTTCGTCCTCCATTTAGTGAACCAAAATTCTGGGCTCAGGTTTTTTTGCATTTTGATGATATAGTAATAAATTAATGTGTTAAAGTGGAATAATTATGGGTTCATCTAATTTTTTTAATCTATACTATCATAAAAAGTGCCTTGTTTACAAAATTTGTATTGCCTATTTTGCCCTTGAATATTATCATTAGTATATTATTTTATTATATTAAGTTGGGTATCTTCGTTAAAAAAAAAAAAGTGATGTGGATATGCGTTGGAGTATATATTATGAAAATTATTGTTATTTAATTTAATAGTAGTATTGCCCTTCTATAATTATGATTAAAAAAAAAGTGGATGTCTAATTATTATTATTAAGTGGATATGCGTTGGAGTATATGTTATGAGAAATATTGTAACCCCTCACCCTCTCGGGGTGTTCGAACAAAAAAAGAAGAAGCATATATTAATGTTTAAATTATCGAAATAAAATATTTACCAAATATATTTCTTAAAAAAATTTATCACAACATGGAAGATTTCCTCTTTTTTTATTGTTGATGAATAGTTCCAATAATAATAATAATAATAATAATAATAATAATACTAATAATAATAATAAAGTTATTCTTTTAAGAAACAAATTTAAGTTAGCTAGGTTAGAAAGTAAGACCGCCTACATTACAAATTACAATTCTTCACAAACTATAAGTCTTTTCCTCATAGGATTATGCAGTCATCTACTCTATAAATTAACTATTTCTCTGTATCACGGTTATCATCTACTCTATCAAGTTTTTGTTGCAAAGAGAATTTCTCAAGGTTGAATTCATTGAGCACTTGAGCTACCATCATAAGGTAATCTTTATTTATTTATTATTTATTTATAACTTCAATTACATGATTACTTGTGGTTGATGGAAGCTGATTGCACCATCTCGGATCGTCACGTTTGCTAATACGCTGGAAGGTTTAAGATCTTTTATTATTATTATTATTATTTTTAAAAACTTTTAATGTGTATCAAGAATTTCATAACTTGGTCGTGAATCACTATTAACTTTTTCTATAATATACTTAATTTATGGGTAGCTTTCTCACTTATTTCTACAGGCAAACTTTATATCTTTCTTTTGTAGTTTTATGTAGGATTATAAAACAAGATTCAATCTTCTTAACATTATTTGTGTTTTATTTTTTTATATTGCAGGAAAAATTCGGAAATATGTCAAGTGATTCCACGACGATAACAACTTTACAAATCAATCAAAGAATGTCTATGATCGAACTTGTTTTTGTAAGGTAATTAATGAGCACCAATAAGGAATTAATGAACACGAAAGTAAACGGAACACAAAGGGATTTACGTGGTTCGATCTATTAGAATAGATCTACGTCCACGGGCGGAAAGTGTATGGATGTTATTGCTTGTGTGAGTATTGATTACAAAGATTGTTCCCCCCTCCTCTCTCAATCTATTCTAAGCCCCTATTTATAGATAGTTACATGGAGTTTGACTATAACACAAAGTCTTCTCCTATTAGGACTCTTTTGGCTTGATCTCCTCCTTTATGGATAAACACCGAGCTTCTATATCTCTCTTAGAGCTTAAGTTGTAGTCGATGTAGGAGTTGCCTTGATAAAGAAGTCTCTTTAGTTGGTTGGGCCAAGCTGCTCTTAGTTGGGCCGAGCTGCTCTTAGCTGGTTGGGCCGAGCTGCGTAGGCCGAGCTTAACTATCGGGACCCAATTATATTGGGCTTGATGCTTGGGCTTAGGAGCTGACCATATCCTATCACATCCCCCGCCAAAGAAGATGTAGAAGTGAGGGTGTGATTTGGGAAAATAGTTGAGGTAGGAGTATGTAGTATAAAGTACGTTGCCCCGTCGAAAAATAAATTCAACGAAGTCGAGTTCGGCTCGTCCCGTCTAAAGATGAGGTAAAAAAAATGTCTTGCCCCGTTAAAAAATAAATTCGACGAAGTCGAGTTCGGCTCGTCCCGTCTAAAGACGAGGTAAAAAAGAAATGCCTTGTCCAGTCGAAAAATAAATTCGACGAAGTCGAGTTCGGCTCATCTCGTCTAAAGACGAGGTAAAAAAGAAATACCTTGCCCCGTCGAAAAATAAATTCGACAAAGTCGAGTCCGGCTCGTCTCGTCTAAAGATGAGGTAAAAAGAAATGTCTTGCCCCGTCAAAAAATAAATTCGACAAAGTCGAGTTCGGCTCATCCCGTCTAAAGACGAGGTAAAAAAGAAATGTCATGTCCCGTTGAAAAATAAATTCGACGAAGTCGAGTTCGGCTCATCCCGTCTAAAGACGAGGTAAAAAAGAAATACCATGCCCCGTCGAAAAATAAATTCGACGAAGTCGAGTTTGGCTCGTCTCGTCTAAAGACGAGGTAAAAAGAAATGTCTTACCCCGTCGAAAAATAAATTCAACGAAGTCGAGTTCGGCTCGTCCCGTCTAAAGACAAGGTAAAAAGAAATGCCTTGCCCCGTCGAAAAATAAATTCGACGAAGTCGTGTTCGGCTCGTCTCGTCTAAAAATGAGGTAAAAAGAAATGCCTTGTCCCGTCAAAAAATAAATTCGACGAAGTCGAGTTCGGCTTGTCTCGTCTAAAGATAAGGTAAAAAGAAATGCCTTGCCCCGTCGAAAAATAAATTCGACGAAGTTAGGCTTTAGGTAGCTCGTCCTCATCATGAGATGAGGTTTTAGGCTTTAAATAGCTCTACCTCATCATAAGACGAGGTTTTGGCTTTAGATAGCTCTACCTCGTCATAGGATGAGGTTTTGACTTTAGATAGCTCTATCTTGTCATAGGACGAGGTTTTGGCTTTAAATAGCTCTACCGCGTCATAAGACGAGGTTTTGGCTTTAGATAGCTCTACCTCATCATAGGACAAGATTTTGGCTTTAGATAGCTCTATCTCGTCATATGATGAGGTTTTGGCTTTAGATAGCTCTACCTAGTCATAGGACGAGGTTTTGGCTTTAAATAGCTCTACCTCATCATAGGATGGGGTTTTGGCTTTAAATAGCTCTACCTCGTCATAGGACGAACGAGATTTTGGCTTTAAATAGCTCTACCTCGTCATAGGACGAGGTTTAGGGCCGTCTTCATTTTAAACAAAGGTAATTCGTCTTTATTTTTAACGAAGGTAGTGCCTCCTCGTTTTAAACAAAGGTAGTTCATCCTTGTTTTTAACGAAGGTAGGCTTGAGGTTCTTTATTTGTCGAGATAATATGCATAAGTGGAGTAGAGAGAGATGTGCAAGATGTATGCAAATGCAAAATGTATGCAAGACCCTAAAAAGACGACCTAAATGACTTAAATGAACTATATGAACTTGGACATTACTCTCGACCACTTATGCAAGATATCTCTTTAAATGAGTAATGTGCCATGCACGGGGTATTGGCTTACCGGATAAGTGGGCGAGCTTGTATGACCCTTTGCCGAGGACTTCTTCTGCTCGGTAAGGTCCTTTCCATGTGGCTTCAAGCTTGCCGAGCCTTGCAGCCTTGTTGACTTCATTATTTCGAAGAACGAGGTCGCCTACTTGGAATGGTTGGTACTTGACTCTGGTTATAATACCGAGCTACTTGTTGCTTGTACTTGGCTTCCCTTATGTAGGCGAGCTTTCTTTTTTCTTCCACCAGACCTAGGCCGGTTCGGAGATTCTCTTCATTGTCTTTGGCTGAAAAATTGATAGAGTGAGGGCTTGGCATGTCGATCTCTACCGGGATCACTGCTTCGAATTTATACACCAAACTGTAGGGTGTTTCACCGTTCGAGATCTGGGGAGTTGTGCGGTATGACCATATAACTTGGGGTAAGTTCGCTACCCAATCTCCTTTGACTTTATCGAAGCGAGCTTTGAGTCCCTTGATGATCGTCCGGTTTGTGACTTCAGTCTGGCCGTTTGCTTGGGGATGGGCTACTGAGGTGAACTTTTACTGAATATGTTC
The DNA here is from genome assembly GCA_001642375.2 of Mentha longifolia. NCBI lineage: Eukaryota > Viridiplantae > Streptophyta > Magnoliopsida > Lamiales > Lamiaceae > Mentha > Mentha longifolia. The sequence goes on along the minus strand of CM038116.1, from coordinate 31,285,550 downwards.
ACACCATTCTCTAAACGTTGTCTATGAACTGCTTCCCATTGTCCGAGATGAGGATATGGGGTATGCCAAAGCGACATACTATGTTCTTTTAGATGAAGTTGAGGGCGTTCTTGCTCGTGATTTTTGCCAAGGGTTCGGCTTCCAACCATTTGAGCCTAAAAGTCGATGGCTACGATGAGAAACTGGAATTGGCTGAGAGCTTTGTCTATTGGACCGACGATGTCTATCCCCCGTTGCACGAACGGTCACGGGCTTTACATGCTGGTGAGGTCGGAGACTTGCTCAAGATTTTTCTAGCTTTGAGTTTATCGCTGGGTAGTTCGCCCTTCTCCAAGTAATTTTGATGGGGTCATCCAGTTAGGCTCATTGTCAGTTACTGGGTTGACCTCGGCTTCGTCTACACTTCGGTGTTTGACTTCTTCCACAAGAGGGCTTGTGGATGACGAGGCTAATTTGCTTAGTGCATCTGCTCGGCTGTTCTGCCCCCTCGGGATGCGAACCAACTCAAAATACGAGTAATATTGTTGTCGGCTCTTGGCTTTGTGGAGGTACCTTTTCATTCTGTCGCCTTTAGCTTCGTAACCTCCTAGCATGTGGCTCACTATGACTTAAGAGACTGTAAAATTATACAGCTCGTGTCTGGAGACCTTGAGCTAGGCGAAGTCCGGCGATTAAAGCTTCGTACTCCACTTCGTTGTTTGTTGTAGGGAAGTCAAACCGAAGTGCAAAGGTTGTCTCCTGTCCGTCTGGACCGAGGAGTATGATGTCTGCCCTGCTTCCCGAATTTCCCGAAGTCCCGTTCACGTATACTTTCCACCAATCTTTAGGCGGTTCTTTTGCAGGTTCGGCTTTAGCTTTTTCGAGGTGGGCTCAGATGGCTTCGGTGTTTCAACATGCAAAACCGGATTCAATTTTAAGACTTAGATCCGCTGCTGCCGTTTCGGTCATTTTCCCATCAGATCTGAATAATAATCATGAAATCGACTCGTGGGCGCTTTGTTCTCCTCACCGAGACGAAGAGATGTATGGGTGGATCGCTTGTTTTGGTTGAGAAACGACGGAGAAATCCACCGGAAAAGATGAACAAATCGCGATTTCGCGAGTCGTGCAACAGCATGAACTTCTAGATGCGATTCCCGTCGCACTGGTGATCGGCTTTCGACAAGCAACCTACCGTTGGAATATCTCTCGACAAGTAGAACATGTTTCCGGGTGGTTTTGTCCGATTTGGTGGTGATTTCAGTCCAGAATTGGCGAATAACAGAAGCTGCTCTGAACAAATCGCGATTTCGCGAGTCGTGCAGCAGCATGAACTTCCAGACGCGATTCCTGCCGCACTGGTGATCGGATTTCGACGGGCAACCTACCGTTGGAATCCTCTCGACGAGTAGAGCATGTTTTCGGATGGTTTCGTCCGATTTGGTGGTGATTTCAGTCCGGAATTGGCGAATAACAGAAGCTACTCCAACAAATCGTGATTTCGGGAGTCGTACAGCAGCATGAACTTCCAGACGCGACTCCCGCTGCACCAGTGATCATTTTTCAACGGACAACCTACCGTTGTAATCCTCTCAACGAGTAGAACATGTTTCCGGGTGGTTTCGTCCGATTTGGTGGTGATTTCAGTCCGGAATCAGTGAATAACGGGGGGATGTCTTGCCGGTTCTTTCCCAGATCGCCGGTATGTTGTCGGGTTTAGATCTTGCGCCTGGCTTGCCTTGCTTTTGTGGATTTCGGCTTCCTGAACCAGTGGATTTGCTGTCGGACCTTATCCGGTTTGCTGAATATCCTTTTCCTTGTTGGCGGTGGCAGCGGCGGCGATTGATCGTGTTGGTCTTCCTGTCATGGCTGTAGATTACCTAGAAAACTTTTAATCGGAAATAATAATTTTTTCATTTCCACAGACGGCGCCAGTGATCGAACTTGTTTTCGTAAGGTAATTAATTAGCACCAATAAGGAATTAATGAACACGAAAGTAAACGGAACACAAAGGGATTTACGTGGTTCGGTCTATTAGAATAGCTCTACATCCACGGGCGGAAAGAGTATGGATGTTATTGCTTGTATGAGAATTGATTACAAAGATTGTTTCCCCCTCCTCTCTCAATCTATTCTAAGCCCCTATTTATAAATAGTTACATGAAGTTTGACTATAACACAAAGTCTTCTCCTATTAGGACTCTTTTGGCGTGATCTCTTCCTTTATGGATAAACACTGAGCTTCTATATCTCTCTTGGAGCTTAAGTTGTAGTCGATGTAGGAGTTGCCTTGATGAAGAAGTCTCTTTAGTTGGTTGGGCCGAGCTGCTCTTAGTTGGGCCGAGTTGCTCTTAGTTGGTTGGGCCGAGCTGCGTAGGCCGAGCTTAACTGTCGGGACCCAATTATATTGGGCTTGATGCTTGGGCCTAGGAGGTGGGCCATATCCTATCAGTCTAAAATATGATTGAAGACTTTACGACTTGGACAAGAAATAGCTTGTAGAAATAAATTGAGCATAAGAATTAGAAAATTGATAATGATGGACAGTGAGGTAAGTCACGCCGAGTATCAAATTAATATTTATAACGATCATACATGTTTTAGCATAATAAATTTTGATTTTTTATTTTAGTTTTAATTATGTATTAACATCATTTTTACTAAATTTGTAGGGAGTTCATATTTGAGTAATAATGTTCAATGAGGATATAGATAATCATGCATCAAAGTTCAACATGGATAAGACATATTTAATTGATATGAAATGCTGATGTCAAAAAAGTTGATCTAAGATTTCCTAGCATACATCCAGAAAAAGAGTTGATTCTTAAGAAGTACACCGTCATAAATGAAACGACGGAAATTATTGACCTCAAAATACATTACAACTTCATTGAGTTCAAGGATATAGAATCGAAATTCAACAAAATGAAGAATTCAGTGAGTCTCCAAATTCTATTTTAAATTTCCGTATTAATGTTATATATGATTAGTATATGTCAATTCATTATACATTTTATTCGTCAAATATCTATGGAGCTCTCGTTAAAGTTGAAGATAGTAAACTTATGTTAGTCGGAACTACATCGAATGCAAAATCAAAAATTGTGAGGGACTTAATTATAATCAACTAAGCATAAGTCAATTTTATTATACGGTGTTTTTATTTATTTAATTAATAATTACTAATTAAATATATTTTATTTATTATTATATAAATACAGATGCCAGTATAGGGTCATCAGTCTTTGGAAAGATATGGCAATAAACGAAGGGGATAAGTTGCAAAAACTTGTGACACAAAATCCAATTATTGTAATCTCCAATGTCACTTCAAAAAGAAGAATCGGCGAGATAAAAAAAATTATTTATCTTATAAAAATTATATATACATGCATTAATTACTAAAATGATTATATATTAGGTTATTTCCAAGCACAGAGTACGGTGAAATCCACATTGCAAATTTCACCAAAATGCCCAGACATTGATTTCACTATAGAGAGGTATTAAGTAAATAATAAAACATTTCTTTATTATTTAATTTTATATATTTATTTATTTAATCGACTTACTTATGTCTCCTTATGTTATATATATAGCTCATGTGAAATCTCGTATGATCCATTAAGAGTTGCTGAGTCAATGATGATACAAGATATGTCACAAGTAAAGAAAGTGACTTTGAAAGATCTCAAAGAAAATCACCATACGCTTAAGGTACTATTTCTATGTCTTCCTTGAAAATTAATTCTAATAATTAAGATTCTTAGAGTCTTTTTTATAGCTAAATTTACACAAATTAATAAAAATGAAGCATGCTTCTTGCATGCTGCTAATAAGCTTTCTTGATATTGGCCCTCCTTTTTGGTGTTTTGTGATTGATCTGCATATGGTCGACGGCGACTATCTATGTAGTTTGCTTGATGACTGCGACAATTTTCACCAATTAATCCAACAAATATTACTGAAGTAATAGGGAGCGAATACACCATATAAATGCCGTTGAAGTTCTTTTTAATATTTAAAAGTATAATAATTGTTTTTTATTTATATATTACAGGAATCGTATTATTATTTTAAAGGAATCGTTGACGGAGTTCAAAACATATCATCAATATGGTATGATTCTTGTAAAAAGTGCTCAACATCATGTCGGAAAAATGGTAAAATTACAATATGCAAAAAGTGCAATATTGAAGTTGTGGACACGACACCAAGGTAAAAATATGTTACTTATGCATAAATAAGTGATAGAATATCCATCTTATAACGATTATCTAATAAATTGCAGGTATAGAATAACTCTGGATGTTATACAAGGGGATTATAATGTGCATGTCACGATGTTCGAAGATGTTGCGTCGGTATTTGTTGAGTGCTCCGTGGACGAATATATTTCTTCGTTAAATCAGGTTAATCCTACAACTAAATATTATTACTATTATTATGATTATGATTATGCTATTTAGGTTAACCAATCATTTTTAATTATGCTTCAAATCCTGCTACTTTTAACTTGGTGTTTGATAATAATCGTAGAATCTTTGATCGTCCGTAGCTCTATAAAAATGAAAAACAGTTCATATTTTAAGGAAGGCTTCCTTTCTTTAAAATGCCTTTGTTTTGTTTTGCATTCTTGTTATATATGAAATAATATTTAAAATTAAAAAAAAAAACTTTTACATATATTAATATAAAAAGTACTTTTTTTGTTTTTTTAAGGGTGAAAATGAATCGGTATACTATAGAGGTTTGAGCTTACCAAATTCAAGAGAAATTCATTTCCTGATTGCAAGCAAGTCTGTAAATTTTGATAACAGGGGGAACATGACTCTCATAGCCAGCGCAATACAAAAGCTTAAGCACAACAATATCGATGGAGAAACACCGGTTCAAGAATCACAAAAAAATCAAGTTGAAGGAAGAAAAAGGTCATACAAGAGAGTAAAACCAGCGGAAAAGGAAATAAATGAAATTGGTGGAAAGAAAAAGTCAATGAATTTAGCAAAAACAATAGAAGTGGAAGAAAATAAAAGGGCAGAGAAAAAATCAAGCCAACTCAAGTGGCAGAAAAGAAAAAATCAAATGCGGGATTAGAGCTTGATGAAGAGCAAGGAAAGGGGAAAAGAAGGATAACAAAAAAGAAATTTGAGGATTGCATTGATATTCTAAGTGATGATGATGATGACGACACATTGGACAAATTTTTGTCTAAAAGCAAAAAGAACAAAAGGTGTTCAACGTCCATCAAAATCAAACAAGAAAAGATTTAATGTGAATAAATATTCACATTTTGAATCATTTAAACATTTAGAATAGTATAGCGTTTTTTTTTTTTTTTTTAACAATATACCACTTCTTCTTTTTATTATTTTAATTTAAATTTATTATTCTTATCAAGTTTGAGTCCTATGCATGATATGGTTAATTATTTTACCTTAACATAATAAATTATATTTATAATAAAAATACAATAATCAAACAACCGGATTCACGTGCAACGCACATGGTCTATGCTAGTAGTATTAAAGTGTTAACGTGTTATAAAGTAGAGTGATAAAGTGTTAAAGTGATTGTGGGGTCTACGATCCAAAATGGAAAGGTTCAATGAATGGAGGACGTCCCAATATAAAAAGAGTGTCAGTAAATGGAGGATAGAGGTACTACAATAATTACCCACTGTAACGTGATGCCGGAGCTGAGCTTCATTCGTTTTTAATTTCATAGAATACTGCATTGATTGAGAGGCATTCAACATAGTTATTGAACTCCACCTATAACAAGTGGTATCCTCTGTACTAACTATGGTTTTCCAATTGTGCACCAAAAATAAAAATAAAAATTGCTATATAATAATAATAAATCATAATAATATTAATATTAATAAAAAATGATTTTTTAAAAATAATATACCCTAATTTTGGATTTATCAACCCTATTTTAGCTAATAAAATTGAAATTAAATGCCAAAAAATAATTATAAACCCTATTCGGATGGGTGAACCATATAAAATAATTATAAAATTAAACTAAATTATTGAATAAAATATATAAAACTAGTAAAAATTAAAAGTTGGGTACATGATTGGAACACAAAAATGGGTGTAGAGGATTCCAAGTGATGTAATGAGAAACATCCCACTCCTTTCCAAGAAATTAACCCCTAATATTTTTTTTTTCTTTTTTAAATATCAGGTATATTAATATCAACTTAACCCTCAAAAGAATAAAAATAGAAAAAGACTAAAACTGGGCAAGTCCAAAGGAAAAGTTAATTAGAAAACATCATAATCATCATAGCTGTAGAAATCATAAAATACAAAGCCGGCTTAAGTCCTACACATAATTCTCATTTCTTCGTTTGCCAAATTATATTTTCATCTTCAAATTCTCTGTCTTACTCTCGATCTCCATATTTATTCAATCTCAGCTCAGCCTTCTACTTCTCGGGTAATTACCAAATCTCATGCTATTTTATAGTAGTATTCTGCTCTTCTTCTTAATTACAACATCTTGCAAATCTTGTAAGATCGGCTTCAATATCATAGATAATTTCTTGGTTACTCAATTTTTTGCTGGAGTTATAACTCTAAATTTCAAAGAGAGAAATAAAGGAAAAGGAAAAAATATTAAAATGAAACAGCAGCTATATATATTTGAGTCTTCCTAGCTAAATTACGTTTATATTTTTTTTTAAATCTCATTTTTGCTTGTATATAGATTGAAGGTACGTGCACTCAATGTAGGCAAAAATTGCTTGCAGGTAAGCTCTATGTCATTCTTATTATTATTGGCTGCAAATTTGTACCACGTGATATATAAGAAACGGAAAAATTATCTTTAGTTAAAACATTAAAAAAAAATCATTTGACAACGATCATCATCATAATTATGATAAATCAATCAAATTAAACAACCTTGAATAAAAAAAAGTAAAAACACTATATTGTATTATTCAAGTGAATAAATGCATGATGTAAATAGTAATCATCAATGAAATATAAAATTGTCTTGAATCAAAACAACTTCTAGTATTATGCCGACAAAGTTGTACCAATAAAAATATAGTTCTATAAATATTACTCATATTTTGGAAGTTTGTCAAAAGTAATATAATATGGAAAAACCTATTTACATTCATGTGTCTCTCTTACTAATTACCACATAGTGGTCCTTGTAGTGCAATACATTTACCTTTAATAGAATTAATTATTGAATAAATAAAAATATGACAATTTATATTGATTTACTCTTACTACTTATACATAGTTATATTCCTAACAATTTTTATATTTGTATATGTAATTCTCATTAAAGATATATATTCAAGATTTTGAGGATCATGTCGGGCCACAATGATTTTTAACGTGTATACGTAATAAAAATAGTTCCTTACAAGAAAAAAACAGAATTTAATTTTATAAAAATCTAATCTTCTTCTCCTTAAGATGAATACCTATTCATGTGGGCGATAATTCTTATGAAAGTATAACACTATTGATATTATCCTAAAATAATAAAGGTAAACAATTAGAGTGGGACAAATGGAGTATAATATAATATTAATTTTTTGAAGTATTTATAATTATAGTAATTGCATTGTGCCCGTATATAAAAGACATATAATAGGCGAGAAAAAGAAAGAATATTAAAATTTATATAAAGAAATGAATGAACTTAAAATTCAAAAGTATTTTTTTTACAACATGGTGATAAGATCATGCTTCATGGTGTCGTAGAATAGTTGAGTCATATTTATATCACAATAATGTCAACAAAAAAAAAGTTTAATATTTACATCTCATGTCGATAACGTTTTAGTTTAAGTAGCTTTAACAATATTTTGTTTTGTATTCAAATGTTTATGTAAATATTGCATGCCCTCTCTTTTTGCATTCGGGAAGTAATTAAAAAAACTAAAATACTTAAAAAATTGTGTTAAATGTAAGGATATGGTGTATTTAGTGTCAAAAATTTAATTTCTATAAGAGTTTTAATAGAAGTACACTACTAATATAACTACAATTTGAAAATAAATAGCTTTAATTGAGTTTATTTTAAATTACCAAATTATCCTTAAAATAAATTTAAAATATGGACATAATAGGCAAATCAAATTTTGTAAAATAAAGTTGTTTTATAATGGGGTATAGATAATTAATTATATCATACCTAGCATGAAGTGTTTAACTTCACTTGTATATTTCAAATCTACGCAGTCTCAATAATATTATTCCCTCCTTCTTGACATTAATATTATATCGAGACGTCCTCTATTCCTTGACTCTTTTCTATTTTGGGACTTAAGCCTCTTTTAACTTTTTAACATTTTAACACTTATTAAAAATATTAGATGAGCCCATAATCATTCCATTTTAACACTTAATACTTTAATTTATAAACATATCATTAAGTATATTAAACTTCGTGCAAGACTTTTTAGGCCAAAAAAATAAACGACGGAGGGAGTACTAGTGATGATAATCAATCAATCTCAGCTCCATCCTTCCGCTTCTCATGTAACAGTTCTCTTTAATTACTAATATACATCATGTTTAATTAGTTTTTCTAACAATATCTTTCGAATCTCATTTTACCATGCTGAAAATGTGTCTTATAAAGTGGGAAAAATAATTATTTGCCCTGCTGTCTAATATGATGGAGTAGAAAAAATACACTGCATCTACTTTTTCTCATAAATATTTGAATAATAATTTTTTTTTTTTTTTTTTTTCTGTTTCTACTTTTGCTGGGAAGAATGTTGTTCGAGTTATTTTTGCGAAAACTGGGGGAGTTGGTTTTGTCAAAGGTTGTGGACAAGACGGCAAACAAAGCACTCAGCGACCTCAATAATATTAAGGAGTTTGAGCTCATTGTAAAGACTCTGCACGAAAATTTGAAGTTATTGAGTGCTAAGGCATCTGATGTCGAGGAGGAAATCAAGAACGGAGAGCGCTCTGGTAGAAAGAAGAGGAAACGGGAAGTTGAAGAATGGTTGGAACAAGTCAAATCCATTCAAGTAGAAGTTGATGAGTTGGGGAGTGAGGTAGAATCAGAAGGATTCGTTACGAGATTGATGGATGGAGGAAAAGCAGCACAATTGAATGAACAAGTTGGAAAGCTTCTTCAGCAGCGTCTGGATTTCGGGGAACGTGTGCTTGATGCTCTCGGAGCTAGGGAAGAGATCCTTCTGACAAATGGAATGGTTGGCAAAGCTTTAAATGAGAATCTGGAAACGATATTGAAACTTTTGGAGGACAGATTAGTTTCAAAGATTGGTGTTTATGGTATGGGTGGCATTGGCAAAACAACGTTGGCAAAGCACATTCACAACAAGCTCATGCAACAATCTCGAGGACGTGTTTTTTGGCTTACGGTCTCACAAGAATTTACAATAAAGAGATTGCAAGAAAAAATTGCTCGTTGTTTAGGTGTAGACCTTTCCGATGAGGATGATGAAGCTATAAGGGCAGGAAGGCTGAATAGATTTTTATCTCAGATGAAGAATTCAGTGCTCATACTAGATGATGTATGGGAAAAGATTGATATGTTAAAAGTGGGATGCACATTTTCTGTGGAGTGTTGTAGGCTAATTATAACAACACGTTCCTTAGAAGTGTGCAATCAATTTGGTTGCAAGAAAGTAATTCAAGTGGTAAAATTGTGCAAGGATGATGCATGGAAGTTATTCGTTGAAACATTGGAAAATGAGACAGAACTTGGTCCTCAAGTAGAAGAAATTGCCAAATCTATGACAGAAGTGTGTGATGGTTTGCCCCTTGGAATCATTACGGTGGCTGGAAGCATGAAGGGTGAGACAGCCATTCATACGTGGCAAAATGCTTTAGCAGAACTAAAGGACTATGTAAGGGGGCAAGATGAAACTGGAGAAGTCGATGAGGTGTTCAAAGTATTGAAATATAGTTTCGATCGGTTGAATAGAAATTATCAAAGTCAGGGTAATGAGTTCAATAGGTTTCAACTTTGTATCCTCTATTGCTCATTATATCCTGAAGACTATAAAATCGTTAGAGATGAGTTGGTTGGAAAGTTCATTGCAGAGGGGTTGGTGGATGAAAGAAAGAGTAGGAGAGCTCAAGTTCAACAAGGCCATTCCATATTAGATAAATTAGTGAATGTGTGCTTATTGGAAAGTTGTATTAACGTCCATGACAAAAAAAGTGTGAAGATGCATGATCTTGTAAGAAGTATGGCCCTAAGGATTTGTAAGGGGAAATATATGGTTAAAGCAGGTGACTATTCTTTGAAGGAAATCCTAAATGAAAAAGAGTGGACCAAGGATCTTGAGAAGGTGTCCTTCATGAAATGTGGCAATCTCGTACGTATTAGAGAAGGAATCTCTCCCGATTGTCCTATACTCTCTACATTGCTCTTTGAGTCGAGTTGTTGGGGGTTGGTGATTATCCCAGATTCATTCTTTGTGAAAATGCAGCGGTTATGCACTCTTAATTTGAGCAGAACGAGTATAACGATGTTGCCGAACTCTGTATCCGACTTGAAGAGCCTCAAGGCCTTGCTCCTTGAGGATTGCCGTAATCTTGAAACTGTTCCATACTTGGGGAAGATGAAAGTACTGAAGGAGTTGAACCTCTTAGGTACGGCCATCGAAGAAGTACCTCAAGGAGTTGAGGAATTGAGAAATCTCAGATTTTTGTCCATAGATGCACCTAGATTGAAGTTGTTTCCGAAAGGCTTCTTACTCAAACTTGGGTATCTTGAGCACTTGAATTTACCACTTCATATCCAAGTAGATATTGAAGAAATCGATAATATAAAACATCTGGAGGAGTTCGCTGGAGGATTGAAAAATGTGAATGATTTTAATAAGTTTATTAGAAGTCGTCGGGTGCATGATCCTTGCTACAGAATATCTATAAATTCAGCAAATGCTTGTTCATCAATATTTGGAAAGCGAGGAGACTTTGGAGGTAAAAACAATGAGTTGGTGTTTTGTGAAAGCAACCTTAAAGATGAGAAAGTATTAGGACAGGGGATTGTGTACTTAACAATCATTAAATGTGAAGGTCTGAGCAAGTGCTTTGTTGATTATTTGTCACGACGACTAGATAATCCCACATCCCTTAGAAAATTGAGAATGTGGAGATGTGGAGGAATGGAGTGGATATTGAGGAGTGATGGTCAAATCTCAAACACTCTTGAATATATTCACCTGTGGTGCTTGGATGATGTGAATGGATTGGTGATGGAGAGAGGGCGAATAGGAACATCCACTGCTACTATGCCACTGGTCGTATTTCCTTTTCTTCAAAGACTGCGGATTAGTAGTTGTAGAAAGATGAGGAAGTTTGGTTTACCAGTATCGGGACTTCCCAACCTTGTAGTGCTTTCGATTGGGGAGTGTGAAGAAATGGAAGAGATATTTGAAGAAGATGAAGGAAGAGCTGCTTCCATCCTAACCCTCCCCAAGTTAACACATTTGAGATTAGAAGATCTGCCAAGATTGAAGAGCGTAAGCAAAGCACCAATCATAAGCAACTCAATCAACAACATCCATATAAGAAAGTGCCCAAGATTGATGAAAAAACTACCTCTGCATATGGATGTTCCTCCACCACCCACCCTGGAACGTATATATATAGATAAAGAATCGTGGGAATCATTGGAGTGGTACAATCCCGACCTCCCTCATCTCCTTGAACGCTTCCTTAAATTATGTTGAACAAGTTTGGTTGTTTAAATGTTTCTTCTAATCATACCAATGTTTTGAAGATCAGACCGAACTCGGCCAATTCGAAAAAGCATACGAATGTGTATTTGAAGAATTATATGATCAAGTAAGTTCATAATTAATTAATTTATCAAAGAAAATGGTAGACTAATTATATTGTTTTTGCATATCCTTACCACCTAAATTAAATGACTTGGGATCTCGTGTCCCCAATTTTGTTGTCCAACCGTATCCCAAATCGTGATTTCCATTAATTTTATACATTTTGTTTTCAATAAATTAATTTTATAATGATTTATTCTAATTTTATAATTATTTCTAAGGATTTACCGATCCAATTACGGTTTATAATTATGTTTTAGTACTAAATTTCACTTTTATTAATTATATTGGGTTTGATAAATTCAAAATTAGGGTATATAAATAAAAAATTTCAATTTTTATTTATAAATGTCTATTATTATTTACTATGTTATAGCATTTTTATTTTTATAAAATACAATATAAAACTAATAGAAATTAAATTTTGGAACACGGTTAGGACATAGAATTTGGGACATAGGATACCATCAGAAATTAATTAAACACTCCTACCAAAAAAATATTACCAATTAAGTAATTGGGCACAAACAATATACTTCCTCCCTACCAAAGATAACTTTTTGTTTCTTTTGACAATAATTTTTGATCCATTTTTCGTCCCATAAATTTGAGTACGAGAATTAAGGGAATGGGTAATTTTTTTTTTTTCCAATTATGAATAATATTATACTTATACTATTCATAACCAGAAAAAGATTATACAGTATAACCTTTATAAATTAATACAGTTGGGACCGGAAAATATATTAATTTTAGAGAGGTATTAATTAATCGATAAATTAATAATTTATTAATTTAAAGAGGTATTATATATTCATTTAATTTAAATTAATTACATCAGAATTCATGAATTGAAATTCAATTATATAGAGATATTAATGAGTATTAAATGTTAGGAACTTGAATCATCTTATTTAATGTTTAAAATTCATATGTAACTTCAATAAGAACTTGAATCGTCTAATTATCTAATGTTTAAGATGCACAATCGTAGGAGGCTTTACCGTAACTAGAAGGCCATGAGTCGGGACAATCGAATCCAAAAAAGCTTAATGTTCTAGACGCCATCAATCTTGCGGTCTCAGGCTCTCAGCCTGGACTATAAATGTGCAGCAAGAGACAATAGCCAATTATTTCAGACATTGTAAAATTCGTTCAGTAAATGAAGAAGATTCAACAAATTTACATGATGTGGATACTGAAGCAAGTACTCACGAACTCGCCGCATTGATTAAAAATTTTGGTCATCACAATCAAATGGATGTCAATCATCTATTGGATTATCCGGGTGAAAATGAAGGATGTTCACAGATTCAAAGCTTAGAAGAAATTGTTGATACTATTATTGAAAATTCAATTGAGGATGAAGCTCAAGATGATATGGTAGCATTAGAGCCGGTTACACAAAAAGAAGCAATAGCAGCGGCAAAAATCCTTATAATTTCTTTCTGCAGTCAACGAACGCCACACCAGAGCTTTTAAGTGCCGTTAGAAAAGTGAGAGATGAGATTCATTTGATTTGAATTTTAATAGAAAGCAATAACACTAGAGTCATATTTTACTAAGTTGTCTTAGTTATCTTTATAATTTTATGAGATTATTAATTTATAATGAAGGAGTCGGGAATGATACACCTATTATATTTATTATATTTAGGATATTTCTATTTAGTAGTTTAGTTAATAAATAATTGTCTAAACAGGTACTGCGATGTTTATCGGCTCGTTATTGAGTCAAGCCCATCAGGGTGCTTCTAGTTTACTATTTAAAGAGTTGTAAGTTAGGGTTATTATTCAATGAATAAAAATATGAATTAGATTCTTCTCAAAAGTCGAGGGAAATAGGAATAGGCACATGCTCGAAGTTGTGCTACCGATACTATCCTGTAGCAGGATCGTATCATAAGGGGAGATATATGACAAGAGCAAGTGACTGGTATTTTAATGAAACATATGAAGAAGAGTGGACAGAGAGTATTGAGAAGGTTTCCTTGATGAAGAGTGGAATTAGGAGAATTGAAGATGGAATCTCTCCCAATTATCCTAACCTCTCTACGTTGCTTTTATGCCGGACTTTGTTGACTTTAATCTCAGATTCATTTTTCTCCAAAATGAAAGGGTTGTGCACTCTTGATTTGTGTGGGAATACTCAAATAAAGATGTTGCCCGACTCTAACAGTGACATGACGAGCCTCAAGTCCCTACTCCTCGAGGGTTGTGAAAAGCTTGAAAATGTGTTGTACTTGGGGAAGCTGAAAGCACTGAGGGAGCTGAACCTCTCAGGTACGGCCATCAAGGAAGCCCCTCGAGGACTTGAGGAATTACTCAAACTCAGATTTCTCTCAATGAATGCTCTTGGATTGAAGATGCTTCCAAGAGGAGTGCTGCTCTAACTTGGCCATCTGCAGCACGTTAATGTACCACTTTATATACAGATTGAAGAAATCAAGAATCTGAAGCAGCTTGAAGAGTTCTATGGAGGGTTAGAAAATGTGAAAGATTTTAATTGGTTTATTAAAACTCGAGAGCATGATCCTTGCTACAGAATAGGAGTAAATACAAACAATAATGCTCTGCCAAAATTCAGCTTGGAAGAAGATTTGGATTGTCATAACAATCAATTGATTTTGAGTGAATGCAACCTTAAAGATGAGCAAGTGCTAGGGCAGGGGATCGTGTATCTAACAATTAGTATGTGCTTTGTGGACGATTTGTCACGAAGATTGAATAATCCCACGTCCCAAAGGAAATTAAGAATTTCAAGATGTGGAGGAATAGAGTGCATATTGAGCCCATATTTGATTCAAGTTTTTTTGGGTATGGAAAGGGAATTAAGTAATTGATTCTATTACATTTTGTTTGGTTTGAGTAATATGTTATCAATTTCCCTTATTTGGGGGTAACTCAATCCATTACATTGTTACCCTTCAAGGAGGAGGGGAAACAAGGAGAAAAGAAACCCCTCACAAGTGACTCTCTTTCTACTGTTGAACCAAACACTTAATAAAAGTAACCATTATTATTACCATTCCCTTACTTGACTTGATTCCATTCCCTTTTCGGTACCCAACTTGAACCAAACGAGCACTGAAGAGTGATGGTCAAGCATCTCAGATCTCAAACACTCTCGAAGTTATTGATCTGACAACATTGGAAGATCTGAAGGTTGTGGTGCAGAGAGGGGAAATAGGAGCTGTTGTATCAACTGCAAAATCTCCCATATTTTCCTATCTTAAAAGGTTATCTATTAGTAGTTGTAGAAAGATGAGGAAGATGGGGTTACCAGTATCAGGGGTTCCCAACCTTGAATGCATTTACATTTGAGAGTGTGGACGAATAGAAGAGATATTCGAAGATGAAGAAAGAATGTCCTTGACCACCTTCCCCAAATTACAAAAAATGTATTTAGAAGGGTTGCCAAGACTGAGGAAGGTGGGGTTATCAGTATGTGGATTTCCTAACCTCGAAACGATTACAATCTGGGAGTGTGAAGAAATAGAAGAGATATTCCAAGAAGATGAAGGAAGAGCCGCTTCCATTGCGACCACCCTCATCCTCCCCAAATTAACACATTTGAGATTAGAAGATTTGCCTAGACTGAAGAGCTTAAGCAAGGCAACAATCATTTGCAACTCCATCAAAGTAATCTCCATACGGAAGTGCCCAAGATTGACGAAGAAACTGCCCGTGCATTTTGATGATCCTCTTCCACCACCTACCCTGAGAAAGATATATGTAGAGAGAGAAAGGTGGGAAACATTGGAGTGGGACACTAATATTAATATTAATCCCAACACCCCCCTGCTCCTCCGATCCTTCCTTCAATTCTGTTGAAGTTTGTTTTGGTTGTTTCAGTTTTGGATGGACATTATGAACAGCTTCTAATCATTCAAGACTAAACACCCCTTTTTATATGCCACTCCATTCAGTCCGACCTTTTCTGTATCAACAACGTAACTACTTACACTAATACTTATCAACTATATATATCTACAATAATTCTATCATTTGAAATCAGTATTTATAATTTTTTATATTTTCATTTGAAAAATTACAAAACAAAGTGGATCGCATCGAATTTTGACAGGCACTAAACTAATTTTTATATATTAGGAGATAATTAAAATAATGGAAATTATCAATGTAATAAGTACATCAAAAGTACCTTCATTTTATATTGGAAAAGGGGGTCAAATACACCCCTAATGTTTCTCTTTAGGATCAAATAGACCTTTAATGTATTTTTAGGTTCAAATAAACTCTTAATGTTGACAAGTTTTTTAACATATATACATGCCCTCCTCCCACTATTAACACTCCAAAATTGATTTATTTCACTATTTTTTGTTTATTTTCAATACTCTAAGAATTCTTTCCAATTTACTTGATTTTGTTCAAATGAAGCATAATTATTTTTAGGGTATATTACTATTACGATAGTATAAACTAGTATTAAATATTTATTTAAAACAACTTTTTTAGTGATTTAAAGACAAAAACTTGGGTGAGGTTGGCCACATAGTGTGTCTTTATACAAAAAAGTGCTAATCTATACGAATAAAAGTGTCAATCTTTAACATAATTATTTTACGAATAAAATGCCAATTTTTAAAAGTGTCAATCTTTATACAGAAAAGTGCTAATCTACACGAATAAAAGTGTCAGTGTTTTAGCCATCCGCACGGTGCCTCTGGCTGACCCAAGTGTGTCTCTGATTTTAAATACTTTCCGTCTTCAATAAATTATTACCGCTACTACTATATTTTATTTTAGTACTAAAATTGTACACCCGCAATGCAAGGGTTTGATCTATAAATAACATGATAAATATCTAATGCTTACTTTTTGTTTTAATTAATAATTTCTACTTTATTTCATAAATGACGAAAGAAAAAATTATTTCTATATACATGTGTACTCTCTCGTATGTTGTGTTATATTTAATTATAGAGAAATGATATGCTACTCACCTTCCGGTGGGCACCTTCGTGGGCACCTCGTCGTTTTATCACGTTTGCATTGCTTTTATTTTTATTATATATTCTAGTATCTTAGAAATTAATTTACAAATCATAAAATCTAAAAAATCAATGTTCAATTTTTTTTTTTTTAACTTCAAAAATGAGTAATAAAATAAATCGAGCTTTGATTTTTATGTAGTTTTTAGATTTTATGATTTGTAAATTAATTTATAAGATACTAGAATACATAATAAAAATTAAAATTAAAAAAAGCAATGCAAACGTAATAAAACGACGAGGTACCCACGAAGGTGCCCACCGGGAGGTGAGTAGCATATCATTTCTCTTTAATTATATATTTATACACATTTTATATGCATATGTAAATTTATAGCTCATTTTCAGAGATTGTTTAGAGTTTAGCCCTCAGTCATTTCATGGGCCGAGCATAAATTCTGAAACTAATACTGGAAATATAGCTTCTCTGTCTAAGAATTATCAACAACAAAATTAATTCTTATTATTCCATGTTAATATCTTTCTGTTTTTTGGGAGGAGCCGAGCTATTATCATGTTTCAGGCTTGAGTTAATTTTTGCTTACGAGTTGGAAAATTAATAATTAATTTAAGGAAACTAGTCTATACCCTATTATAAAAGTGTGTTGTTTTACAAAATTTGATTTGCCTTTTATGTCCCTACTATATAATTTAGTTTAAGGTCAATATTGTAATTTGAAGATATTATTGAACATTGGATTCTCTATTACGGGAACTATTAATGATAAATTATAAATCCTCTCTAATTATACTCTTGCCTTAATTATCTACAATAGGGATAGATAAGTATACCAAATTCTAATTAGATTTGTAGTGTAGTCCTAATATATAACTCGTACTCCTTCGAAGATATAATTATGATGCCATACAAAATTAATATCACTTTAATAATAGCCATTATTAGATTATTATTGGATCAAACTTATTTACCAATTAATAATTGATAATTAGCTAAAGATAATCAAAAATCCATTAGTTTGTGACATTAAATTACAACGTTAACATCAATAAATATTTATATTTAATGTATATATATATATATTATATATATATAGCAAAGTTGACATGATAATTTGTTTTATATAATTTTTGAATCACTTTGTTATGATTTAACCTAATAATGTTATTAAGATACAAACATAATTATTCGTTAGCATAATTATATCTTTTACAAATTGTTTTTCTATATGTAATTGGTTGTTGCAGAAACAATCATTTACATAAAGAAATATTTTTTATGAATAAATTTGGTTCGTAGATCATGATTAAAAATGAATGGCAAGAATTCATTCTCATACCAGATCTTTAATGTACTACTTTAATGTAATTGTTAATATGAAGTGTAAGGATTCTACTTATTACATCATTATGTTGCTTCGATATTATGAATAATATAATATAATATTCATCCCGCCCAACAAGAGTGCGGTGTGTTTTTGGTGATACGGATTTTAATAAAAAAAATTAGGTAGATGGTTGGTGAATTTTTAAAATAGGGGTATAAAGTATAAAAGAGTATGCGTGGTCATGGACTAAAATAGTAACACCACTAATTAATTAGTGAAAATATATGCTTTAATAAGACTTATAACTTTAAAAGGTTATAACACATGTCGATTAATGTCCTAAAAATTTAAAGTGCTTTAATATACTTTTGAATTATTGACTTCTATTTATAAAATTGATCTCATTAGTGATCAGTCATCTATTAAGACTACTTTTACGTTATTATTTCATTTCAAAATTTTACTTATTTATATTTTTATATTAAAAAAAATAAGGTTGCTTAGTTTTAGCCTAGCTATGCGGCCTCATGGGCAAACTTCGAATTTGAATGGGCATTGACGTAAAAATAAATCTCCATAATTTTAATGGGCTCAACCAATCCTCAAGCTCGGTTCGCTCAGAGTAGTAAAGTCGACTTGTTCATATTTATACTAAAAATTACTCCCTCTGTCCCGTTCGAAACGTTATAATTTTTAATATATGCAAAATATAAAATAATAAGCTTAACGTCTCGAACGGGATGAAGGTAGTATATTTTAGGTTGAGCTAGACTAAATTTTATGTATTTTTATCCGAGTCGTACTGACTCTGCCAAAACTATCGATGTCTTTGATATAAAGAAATCTGATTCCCAAAAGTTCAAATTCATATGATCATGATATTGAAAAAACTTTAGTATATTTAATATGACATGTAGCTAAAACTCAATTATATTAGACAAGACAATAGATATGACATGATTTTTTTTAAAGAATGCATTAAACATAGTGCAAAAATAATAAATAGTAAAAAAATATTTATAAATTAAACATTGATCATGACCAAACATATATATCTTAAATTTCAACTTTCATAAGTTCTGTCCTAATTAATTATTGATTGTTTAATATAATTTAACACTATGTCGTTTGTTAACTTGGAAACACAAGATATGTCTTTATTTTTGTTGCATTATATATTTAGAAATGAATTCGTATTTTTTGATAAAATAAACTTTATTTCACTTTCAAATTTATTGATAACTATAACAATTAGATTAATGATTTATAATGTAATATTAGAAATGTACAGAGCAACTTTTTCACCTTGTATTTGGAAAGATATATATAATGTGTATTTTTGTATTTTGCCTTTTAAGTTAATTATTACTAATGCACTGGATGGTTACCATCACTACCATATACTACAATTTGAGGGTCAAAATTTACGCAAAATAAGCCATAGAAAATTAAGTTACATATTTTGTCTGCTCATTAACCTATTTGCTAATATTTTATTATAATTTTAAAGCGTATTTCTTTTATCTTGATATATATTTATAATTATAATAAATCAATCGTATTAAACAATAAGTTATACGTGCATGTGGCTTTGTCACCGTTTAAGCACGGGTATTATAAAAAAACGGTAATATAATAGATAGTGGATAATGAAGTTGGTGATAGTGAATAAAGAGTAAATTATTGAAATAAATTTATTGAGAGAAGAAATAAAGTGGTGGACCCTATATAGTATTTGCAAATAAAGTTTAATTTCAATGTTTACAATATAGTAAAAGGTATAAGAGAATAATTTCTATATTTTAAAATAATATGTATTTGGGGATATCCCGAAATTAAAACTAGACATTATACGTGCAACGCACGTAATTCCTGCTAGTATTCAAAAAAGTGCGCCACAATAAAATTTGAGATGGAAATCATGGTTCCGCACCCATTTAACGGTATAATAAAAAATGGAATATTACATGCAGTAAAAACATCAAGAACTGAGCAATCAACTGCTTTTAAGCTAGAAGAAGAAAAAAAGAAAAGGAAAAAGAATTATCCACTGTAACACGTGATGCCAGAGCTTCATTCCTTTTAATTAATTTCATTATTACTGCATAGATCTAGAGTGATCCAACTTTATTTTAGTTATTGAACTCCAGCTAATCAGAAATACCATCCAACTCCTTTCCGAGAAACATCCTAATACTATTTGTTCTTTTTTTAAATATCAGATACATCAACCCCCCACCAAAAAAAAAAAAAAAAAAAAAAAGGAAACAAAAAAGTGTAAAAGTCCAAAGGAAAAGGCCAGAAATAAGAAAGTTAGTTAGAAAACATCATCATCATCATAGCTGTAGAAATCATAAAATATAAAGTCGACTTATTAAGGCTACACATAATTCTCATTTCTTGATTTACATCTTCATAATTCTCAGATTTTATTCAATCTCAGCTCAGTCTTCCACTTCTCAGGTAATTAACAAATCTTATTATATTTTATATTCTTTGCTCTTACTCTGAATTACAACATCTTGCAAATCTTAAAGATAGCTATGCTTCGAAGATGGAGAATTTGTAAGATCGGATTTAATATCATTGATACATAGTTTCTGGGTTACGCTCAATTTTCGCTGGGAATTATGGGGATTGAAATGAAAAACGGCAGCTATATATCCGAGTCTTCCTAGATAAACTCTGTTGACATTTGTTTTGTTTTTTGTTTTTTTTTTATAATTTTTTTTTTATTTTTTTTATAACAATCTCATGATTTTCGCTTGTGTCTTGGTGGTGTAAATCTTCAAAATTTTCCCCCAGAATTAAAATATATATATATATTTGCAGATCGAAGGCAGTGCATTCGTTCTAGGCAACATTTTCTTGCAGTTGAAGGTAAGCTCTATATCATTCAAATTATTATTGGCTGCAATCATGCAATTCATTTTTGGATTTTAATTAATTTCAGATTTGTATCATATATCAATTGCCTCTCTCTCTCTCACTCTCTGGAATTGTGGAGAACTCGTGTAAGTCAATTATTCATGCATCTCTTGGTTATTCGCAGCCGAGGAAACAATAAATTTCGTATTTAGATAATGTTGGGTTAAGTTTTTACTGTGAAAAGTATATTATTTCAAGCACTAATCGATCTTCGGAATTTGGCATTTATGTGACTAGTTAAAATTAAAATTTAACCATAAACATGTGAACAAGAAACAGAAGTCTATATATATTTATTTTTATTTATATATGTTTAGATGTATGCTATTGTATGTAAATTAATGTCAAAAGTGATAATGTATGTTATACTAGGTTTCTCTTATGACAAGATTCTGCAAATTTGAAGAGATAATTATATTCTATGCATGAAGTGTTTAATCATTTTTCAAAGGCAGCAGTCTGAATAATTTATAGTAATAGTAGTAGTAGTACTTATTAGTTATTCAATTTCTTTTCTCCCCAGTTATAATTAGTTTTGTAGAGTGGAGGTAGAGGCACTCAATCTTGGCAAAATCAAGATCTGCTTCCATGTAAGCTCATGAAATCACGTATTAGCTATATCTTTCATAAGAGCGGTGATCAATTAACAGTCATTGATTTGAGTTTCACTTTTTTTTTTTTTTTTCCCCCTTCTGGGAAGAGGTAAGTGATGAGAATGTTTAAGCAATTCTTTGAGGAGTTTTGGCCAAAGGCGGTGGATTATGTTGCCGAACAAGGACTCAACAATGTTTTGAATATCAAGGACTTTAAGCACAACTTAAACACCCTGCATAAGAACTTGAAGTTATTGAGTGCTGCAGCATTTGATGTGGAGAAGGAAATCAAGAATGGGGAGGACTCTGGTCGAAAGAAAAGGAAACGAGAAGTTGAGGAATGGTTGGGAGACTTCAAGTCCACTGAAGTGAAAGTTGATGAGTTGGGGAGTCAGGTAGGATTAAAAGAACTTTTTATGAAATTTTTGGATGGAGGAAAAGCATCACAGCTGAATGAACAAGTTGAGAAGCTTCTTCAACAACGTCAGAATTTTGGGGAGCCTGTGCTTGATGCTAGTGGGAGTAAGGGAGAGACGCTTCTGACAGATGAACTAGTTGGGGAGGCATTTAAGGAAAATTTGCAAACAATTTTGAAAATTTTGGAGGATAGAGAAGTTTCCAAGATTGGTGTTTATGGTATGGGTGGGGTGGGAAAAACGACATTGGCAAAGCACGTTTACAATCGACTTGTGCAAGAATATGAAGGATGTGTGGTTTGGGTTACAGTCTCTCATGAATTTACTATAAAGAGTTTGCAAGACAAGATAGCTCATTCTTTAGGTGTAAAGCTTGAGGATGAGGATGAGGAAGCTATAAAAGCTGCAAGGCTGAATTCATTTTTATCTCAAAAGAAAATCTCAGTGTTAATATTAGATGACGTGTGGAAAAAGATTGATATGAAAAAGGTGGGATGCACCTTTTCTGCTGAATGTGTAGGCTAATTATAACAACGCGGTCCTTAGAAGCGTGTCGTCAAATTGGCTGCAAGAAACTAATTCCGGTGATAAAATTGGGCAAGGACGAGGCATTGAAGTTATTCAATGAAACTTTAGAAAATGACATAGATCTTGGTCTTCAAGTAAAAAAATTTGTCAAATACAGTGGCTGGAAGCATGAAAGGTGAGACAACCATTCATAAGTGGCAAAACTCTTTAGCAGAATTAAAGGACTGTGTCGAGGGACAAGATGACACGGGAGACGTTGATGAGGTGTTTAAAGTATTGAAATACAGTTTCGACCGGTTGAATAAGAATGATGAGAGTGGAAGTAATGAGTTTAATAGGTTTCAACTATGTTTCATGTATTGCTCGTTATATCCCGAGGACTGCAAAATAGATAGAGAAGGTTTGCTAAGAAAGTTCATGTCAGAGAGGTTGTTGGATGAAAGGAAGAGTCGGAGAGCACAAATTGTACAAGGACATTCCATATTAGATAAATTAGTGAACTTGTGCTTGTTGGAAAGTTGTGTTGATGATATTGGTCGTAAATGTGTGAAAATGCATGATCTTGTAAGAAGTATGGCACTGAAGATTTGTAAGGGGAAATATATGGTTCGAGCAGGGGATTGGTCTTTGGATGAATTACCTAACTATGAAGAGAGGACAAA
The DNA here is from genome assembly GCA_001642375.2 of Mentha longifolia. Lineage (NCBI taxonomy): Eukaryota > Viridiplantae > Streptophyta > Magnoliopsida > Lamiales > Lamiaceae > Mentha > Mentha longifolia. The sequence continues at coordinate 31,262,325 of CM038116.1, read as the reverse complement.
GGATCTTGAGAAGGTTTCCTTCATGCAATGTCTAGTATGGAGTATCAAAGAAGGATTATCTCCCGATTGTCCTAAGCTCTCTACATTACTTTTGTGGGAGAATCCTTGGTTGGAGGATATCCCAAATTCATTTTTTTCTAAAATGCAGGGTCTATGCACTCTTGATTTGTGCAATACTCGGATTAGAATGCTTCCTGACTCAATCAGTGACTTGAAGAGCCTCAAGGCTCTACTCTTGGAGGATTGTCTTAAGCTTGAAAAGTTGTCGTACCTTGGAAATATGAAAGCATTGAGGGAGTTGAACCTTTCATTTACAAGCCATCACGGAAGCCCATCAAGGACTTGAAAATTTGCTCAAACTCGAATTCCTTTCATTAGGGGGTGCATGTGGATTGACAATGATTCCAAGAGGATTGTTACAAAGACTCGTGTGTCTTCAGCACGTGAGCATTCCCTTTCACCTACAAGCACCAATGGAAGGAATCCAGAATCCAGAATCAATGGAAGTGTGGATTATGTGGAAGATTTCAATTGTTTTATCAGAAACGGGGAAAGGCGTCAGGAGCGTGACACCTGGTACACAATAACAATAGTTGGAAGGAAATATCATGAAGGAAAAGTAACATGTAGTTTTGAACCTTTGTGTTATAAAAAAAAGTTGGGACTGATTAGATGCAACCTGAAAGATAAGAGAGTATCAGGACAGGACACGGAGTACCTAATAATTACGGAGTGTAAGAATCTGAGCATCTCCTTTCTGGATGGGTTTTTAGGATTAAAGATATTGAGTATGTCTCGATGTGGAGGAATAGAGTGGATTTTGAGGAGTGATGGTCGAATCTCAAACACTCTTGAAGAGATTCAATTGTGGCAGTAGGATGATATGAAAGGGGTGGTGATGGAGAGACGGGGAATAGGACCATCCACTATTGCACCTTCGCAGCCAATTATCTTTTCCTCTCTTAGAAGGCTAAAAACTCAAAAGTGTAACAAGATGAGGAAGCTGGGGTTACCGGCACAAGCAATTCCGAATGTTGAAACAATTTATATTGAGGATTATTAGATTTAGTAATTGAAGATAAAATTGAATGATGAAATGAAATTCTTCATTTGAGCTAAGATGAAGAAGAGCAGCTGTAAATTTGTCCGTACAACTCATGCAGCATTCGGTCCTCTTAAATAGCAAGAAAACCTAGAAAATGTTGATGTGGCAATAAGGATAAAAGCGCTGAAAAATAAACTACGACTTATTCTAAAATAAACTAAGTATTTTTCTTCTTCTTTTTCTTCACTCCTTTGCATGCATGAGCATCCACTTCAATCTTACACTCCCCCTCAAGATGGGAATGCAAGTTTCGTAGACCCATCTTGGAAATTAAGCGAGAAAAACTAGGAGATGGAAGAGCTTTAGTAAAAATATCGGCGATCTGTGACTCACTCGGAACATGTAGAGGTTTAATGAGGCCTTCAACATATCGATCTCTTATTGTGTGGCAGTCGATTTCAATATGCTTCGTGCGCTCATGAAATACCGGATTAGATGTGATGTAAATCGCCGCTTTGTTATCACATAATAAGGGCACAGCTTTGCTCTTAGGAATTCCAAAATCCTGAAGTAGAATATCAATCCACACCACCTCACAAGTAGCTAAAGCCATGGAGCGATATTCAGCTTCGGCTGATGATCGAGACACAGTCTTTTGTTTCTTGGACCTCCATGAGATAATAGAACTTCCTATGAACAAGCAATATCCAGTAACAGAGCGACGTGTATCTGAACATGTAGCCCAATCTGCATCTGCAAATATACTTGGACTTAATGAAGATGAAGATGAGTAAAATAATCCAAGTCCTGCACTACCCTTGAGGTAACGTAGTAATCGGTGAGCTGCTGCAAGATGATGAGAGCATGGCTTGGACAAGAATTGGCTCAATTTGTTCACAGAAAAACTAATGTCTGGCCTAGTATAGCATAGATAAAGCAGCCGGCCTATTAGTCTTCCATAAACAGTAGCATCAGATAATGGATCTTTATCACAGACTGCCAAATGAGAAGTTGGATCCATAGGTGAAGAATGAGGCTTGCAACCTAGTAATCCAGTATCATTGAGCAGATCTAGAACATATTTGCGCTGACACACAGAAATTCCCTCATTTGTTCTAGTAATCTCAAGCCCAAGGAAGTAATTAGGTTGTCCAAGATCCTTGAACTTAAAATGTTTCCCAAGATGATTTTTGAATTGTTCCACCAATGAAGGATCACTACAAGCTATTAATATATCATCTACATAGATGATAATCCCAAGATAGACTCCATTTTCATGCTTAAAGAAGTAAGAGTTGTCAGCTACAGATTTCTTCAAGCCAAATTGAACAAGTACAGAGGTAAATTTTAGGAACCATTGCCTAGATGCTTGCTTTAGTCCATAAAGAGATTTATTTAGTTTGCATACCTTTCCAGAGTGCTCCCCCTCAGTGGCAAAACCAGGAGGAATCTCCATGTAGATGTCTTCAGCAAGATCTCCATAGAGGAAGGCATTATATATGTCTAGATGAGAAAGGAAGTATCCTTTAACTGAAGCAATAGCAAGCATGAGCTTTACTGAAACTAATTTTGCCACTGGAGAAAAAGTATCAAGGTAGTCAATGCCTGCTTGTTGTGTGTATCCCTTGGCAACTAACCATGCCTTGTATCTTTCAACAGTCCCATCAGAGTTAAATTTAACTCTATAAACCCACTTGCATCCAATTGCAGTTTTGCCATGTGGCAAATGGACTAGGGACCAAGTATTATTATTCTGCAGAGCTGATAGCTCTTGTTGCATGGCTTGCTGCCATTCTGTGTACTGTGAAGCTTGTGCATAAGAATGGGGTTCAGGGACATTGGTGATGGAAACAGCAAAAGAAGCAGATGAGGAAGAGAGGTTGTTGTAGGTTAAGTAATGGTGTAAAGGATAGGAACAAGAGGTTTGAATTGAGCCACAGATGTAGTCATTAAGGTAAGAAGGTGATTTAATAGGTCTGCCTCTGGATGAAGTTGCAGGCTGAGGGTTGGTGGGTGGTGGAAGAACAGATGGAGTTAGTGTAGGAAGTGGTTCAGGGAAAGAGGAAAGAGGAGGTGAAGGGATGTGAGGATAATCTAACGGAAAATCAGTGGAATGAGGAAGAGATTTAAATGGAAAAATCTCTTCATGAAAGACAACATTCCTACTGATAAAGACTTTGTTAGTGGCTAAATCAAGGAGTTTATAACCCTTATAACCAGGTGGATAGCATAAAAGAACACACTTGACTGCACGGGGTGAAAATTTGGATCTATCCCTATGAAGTGTAGAAGCAAAACATAGGCAACCAAAGATTCGAAGATGAGAATAAGAAGGTTTTCGTTGAAACAAAACTTCAAATGGTGTGAGAGAGGATGGAGTAAGTACACTAGAAGGAATTCTATTGATGATATAGGAGGCTGTTAACACACAGTCAGTCCAATATCCTAAAGGAATAGCAGATTGAAAGAAGAGGCTTCTGGCTACATTGAGGAGATGCTGGTGTTTTCTCTCCACTCGAGCATTCTGCTGGGGAGTTTCAACACAAGAATGTTGGATGGTGATTCCATATTTTGTAAACAAGAGAGGGTGACTGAATTCTGGTCCATAGTCACACCTTAAGGTTTTGACAGACTTATTGAACTGAGTTTGGATTTGAGCAAAAAATTGGTTAAGAATGGCACCTACTTCTCCCTTTGATGAAAGAAGATAGGTCCACACAAATCGAGAGTGATCATCAACGATTGTTAAGAAGAATTTATGACCACTAACACTAATGGGAGTGAAAGGGCTCCATGCATCACAATGGAGTAGATCAAAAATAGCAGAAGCATAACTATCTGAAGCATGATAAGGTGCATGTTTCTGTTTAGCTAAGGGACAAACATCACAAACATTATGTGAAACATTTTTTAGAGACAAAGTGGGAGACAAGAGTTTAAGTTTTTCTGAGCCAAGATGGTCTAATCTAGAGTGCCAAATCTCAGAGGAAATTACAAAATTAATCCTAGAAGGGCTATTACAAGCAGGTGCAGTCTCTAGGACATAGAAATTTCCATATCTTCTACCCATCCCAATCTTCATGCCCGTTGAAACATCCTGGATGATACAAGAATTGTGAGAAAAAGAGAAAGAGCAGGAACGAGCAGAAGTAAGGGCACTAACAGACAAGAGGTTATAAGTGAAATCAGGAACAAGATACACAGAGTCAAGAGTGAGGGTGAGAGTAAGTGTAACTGAACCAGTAGATGTGATAGGAACTTTGTGAGAGTTGGGAAGAGTAATGAAAGCATTTTGCATAGGCACTAAAGAAGTGAAAGAATGTGGTGAACAACAAACATGGTGAGTAGCACCTGTGTCTATAAGCCAAATGGAATTGGAGTTATGAAAAGAAGCAATAAGTGGAGTAAGTGTAAGCATACCACTAAAATTGGGAAAATCAGATGATCCAGTTGAACTATGACTGGGCGCATTCTCAGATTGGATGGCTTGATTTTGCATCTGACCTTGTAGATAAGAGATCAGTTGGTGGCATTGTTCCGGGCAAAGGGAAGGAGGAGGATAGGTGGAAGAGGGAGGTGGATAAGGAGGATTAGCTGGCACACCATCACCAATGGACTGAGTCACATTATGCACAGACTTCCTAGTGCTAGAACCAACATCCCCACCATGACCACGACCTCTTCCTTTAGAAAATCCTGGAGGAAAACCATGTAAGAGAAAGCATTTGTCGACTGCCATGATGCTGAGCCGCATTGGCTAACAGAGTAGGAGATTCACTCATAGGTGAAGTTGGTGGAGTAGGGACAAAGCTGTGACCAATATCACGTTGTCGTTCTTCTTGAGCAACCAGAGAAAAAATCTTTGAAAAAGATGGAAATGGGTCCAGACTAAGGAACTGGGAACGAAGCTGAGAGTAGGAATCGTTTAAACCCATGAGAAAATGCATGGTGAAGTCAGATTGTTGATAATCACGCCAATCTTGAGCACTATTGCATCTACAACCAGCACATTTGCACCATTCTTTAGGTTGAGCATCAATAAGTTCATCCCATACAATGCGAAGATTAGTGTAATAAGTGTTGATGTCGAGAGATCCTTGTTGAAGACCAAAGAGTTGCTGCTTCAATTCATAAATGCGAGCTTTGTTACCTTGAGAGAACCTATCATGGAGATCGGACCAAATCTGAGATGGCGACTCCAAATACATAAGGCTGGACTGGATTTGAGGTATGGTGGAGTTGCGGAGCCATGAAACAACCATACCGTAGCAACGCTCCCAGAAAGGAAGAAGAGGATCAGTCAGATCTGTGGGTTTCTTGACAGATCCAGTGATGAAACCCAACTTGTTCTTTGCCAAGAGTGCCGTCTTCATAGAGCGGCTCCAATTTATGTAATTTGCTCCACTGAGAAGCTCAGTGACAAGAACTGCACCTGGGTTATCACTAGGGTGAAGGTATAGAGGATGAGACGGATCATCAGGAAGAAAAAATGATACTTCGCCGCCGCCGACGCCGGCACCACCTGGACCGCTGCCGCGGCCGCCGCGACCACCACCACCAACCATAATGAAAGGAAGAAAGACGAAGTGGAAGAGAAAGAGACCGGATCTGAGTAACTCAGATGGCTCTTGATACTATATTAGATTTAGTAATTGAAGATAAAATTGAATGATGAAATGAAATTCTTCATTTGAGCTAAGATGAAGAAGAGCAGCTGTAAATTTGTCCGTACAACTCATGCAGCATTCGGTCCTCTTAAATAGCAAGAAAACCTAGAAAATGCTGATGTGGCAATAAGGATAAAAGTGCTGAAAAATAAACTACGACTTATTCTAAAACAAACTAAGTATTTTTCTTCTTCTTTTTCTTCACTCCTTTGCATGCATGAGCATCCACTTCAATCTTACAAGGATTGTGAAGAAATAGAAGAGATATTGGAAGAAGATGAACAAAGAGTTGCTTCCATGGTCCCATCCTCACCCTCCCCAAGTTACAACGGTTGTATTTATGTGAGCTGCCAAGACTGAGGAAGGTGGGGTTACCAGTGTCGGGAGTTCCCAACCTTGAATACATTTATATCGAGTGGTGTGGACAAATAGAAGAGATATTTGAAGAAGAAGATGAAGGAAGAACTGATTCCACCATGACCACCCTCGCCAAATTAAGAGAGTTGTATTTATACGGGCTGTCAAAACTGAAGTGCGTAAGCAAGGCAACAATCGTCTGCAACTCCATCCAAACAATCTGTATAAGAAAGTGCCCAATATTGAAGAACAAACTGCCTCTGCATATGGATGATCCTCTACCACCTTCTCTAAGAGAGATAAGGGTAGAGAGAGAATGGTGGGAATCATTGGAATGGGGCTTTAATCCCAACCTCCCTCTACTCTTGAATAGATTCATCTGGTGGAATCGGATGATGTGAAAGGGGTGGTGGTGATGGAGAGAGAGGAAATACCTATAGGACCATACATTGTTGATCCTATGCAACCAGCTGTGTTTTTGTTCCTCTCTTAAAGGGCTTTATATTCATGGATGTAACAAGATGAAAGAGCTGCTTCCATCCTCACCCTCCCCAAAGAATCGGCTGGCCAAGATTGTTGAAGAAACTGCCTCTGCATATTGATGTGTTGCTCCACCACCATTTCTGCATGTAGACAGAGAATGCTGGGACATTAATCCCGACGTCCCTTGTCTCCTGACTCTCCTCCATTCTTCCTTACATTCTTTCGTTGAATTTGAAGAGTGGTGAAGTTTATTTGTTCAGTTGTTTCTTTGGATGAATGTAAGAAGGCAGATTATGCGCAGTAGCTTCTAATCTCATTGAACGCTTTGTATGTATGGCTACTGTCAGTGTTAAGACTCTCCTACTTTCTTGCTATTCCAAAACCTTTTTTCTTTTCTTTTTGTTTTTCCTAACTTCCACTTTTCTGGGCATAATTACTCATTCGGAGATGTGTTGCAACTTTTCCGAATAAAAGAATAACAGTTTAAGGTAACCATGCTTTTGTTGAGAAAACTTGTTCCATTATTACACTCCACATCGCTTCATTTTATTTTCAAAGCTTTACTTCTGAATCTGCTCATTCTATTTTATTTTTATGGGCCGGGAGAATCCCTGAGAGCCCAATATTGTAAGGCCTTTAAATAAAGCCCAAGCGATTAATTGTTCAAATTAAAATTTTGAACCAATGTAGAAAAATGTAGCATATGGATAAGATTTAAATTCTGTGGTAGATAGAGCACATGGATAAAATGATTGAGATTTGAGGTGATTGGTTATGTGATCTTTCCTTCATCCTTTACTTTCAAAATTTAAAACATATAAGAAGAATAAAGTACTAATAACTTTAAGCTCGTTCTTGATATAATCATGATAATTTTAGTTACATTTTTAGCTCTTCATGTGAATTACTACTTTCTCAAAACACAAAGGAAATATTTGATCATTGTAAAAAAATTTCACTTAGTTGAATAAAATCTACATTTGAAAAATAAAATAGAAATTAAAAAGAATAACTGAGCCCACATTCCGCGCTTCAATTGCTGTTTATAAAATTTCCTCTTAAAAAAAAAAAGAAAAAGAAAAGAAGAAAATTTTAATTTGATCACTAAGTTTAATTTGGAGTAGAGAATTTAGAATGAACTTGCAATATATATATATAGGGTTGAGTTCACAAGAAAAGGCCCATTAAAGTGAAAAATGAGAAATAATGCCCACCTTAGATTACATCTAAATATACGGCTAAGATTTAAACACAAAAAAAATCAATAGAAGCGTAAAAAAGTGGAAAATACGTAACAAAATTAGGAGAAAGGGTAAATTGGGGAAATTACAGTGTGGTAATTTTTGGGAAGAAATCGTTCTAGCAGATTCGGCTCTTGCTATCGGTGGAATCGTATCTTAGGGATTCCTCTCAGATATTCCGGAAGAGAAATCGAATCCGTTTGAAATCTATACAAATAACCCTATGTTTCTTGCTGCTGCATTATTTTTTTAATTTCAGAAGAGTTCGATTTTGAACTTGAAGAATCCGACGCAAAGCAGTTAACGCATAAATCTTTATTCTTCGATTAGGATTTCTGATATGCATTGTGCGATTTTATATTGCTGTGCATAGTGTATTTTGGTGGTTTAATTGATTTGAATTTTTTTTTTTGCCAGAAATCAAAAGAGTGGGCTTGCTTTTGATGCATTATTTTGTTGATTTCAGAAGATTTCAATTGAAAGATTGGAGAATACGAATGTAAGCATTGAATGCATGAATCTTTACTCTACGATTAGTACTTCTGCTATGCATTGCTCGATTGTGTAATGTTGGTCTGAAAATAGGGTTCGAATGGGGCATAGTTTGTTTCTGTGATTTCATTAATTTGAAAATTTTATTTTTTTATGCAGAAATCATGCATTGTCTGCAACTAAAATCTTAGAGTATACTTGTTGAAGGTGGAAAATGAGTCCCACAACGAGAACAAGAAAAAGACATCTGGATGAAGGTAAAGAATATTTTAAGAACAAAGAAAAAGGACATCTGATGAATTATAGTTGTCTATTATTTTATTCATGTTTGAAAAAAAAAGATTCGAATGTGTTTTGTGTGGTCCCCAAGCTTCAAACAAGATGTTGATTTCTCTCTTTTTGTTGGGCAAACATTCGAATGCATTATGTTGATATGTGCTTTATGATTGTTTAATGTGTTTCTGAATTATGTTTGAGAAGCAGTGCAATATTTGTGCTTTTGCATTATTAATATATGTGCATTATGTTTTGGTTTGTATGATTGATGAATTGCATTATGTACGTACGTGCATTATGATTGTTTAATCTGTTTCTAATTTATGTTTGTAAATATAGTGCATTATCAGTGTATGTGCATTATATGTATATGTGCATTATCATAATGCACAGTCGAAATAAATATGTAGTTTTGAATTTATTTTCCATTACAAAGTTGTGTAAGTGTATTTAACTGATGAACAATGGAATTGCAATATCATTAATAGACATGATTTTCTTATTTTTAATGACTAAAATACTGATTAATGTTTAATTTTGAAAAATATACAGGGCGAACAAAAAAGAAACATGACAAACGGCCCCACATAGATAGTGATGATGACTTTGTGGAGTGCAATTTGGATGAAGGTAATATATATATATATATATATATATATATATATATATATATATATATATATATATATTCTGTTTAATTCAATATTCATTATCAGTGCATTATGATTGTTTAATCTGTTTCTAATTTATGTTTGTAAATATAGTGCATTATCAGTGTATGTGCATTATATGTATATGTGCATTATGATAATGCACAGTCGAAATAAATATGTAGTTTTGAATTTATTTTCCATTACAAAGTTGTGTAAGTGTATGTAACTGATGAACAATGCAATTGCAATATCATTAATAGACATGATTTTCTTATTTTTAATGACTAAAATACATAATTCTCTGATGTAGTAACTATGTGACTGATAATAATTTCCTTTTGTAAATACTTACAGGGCGAACAAAAAGAAGGCATGACAAACAGCCTATTATAGATAGTGATGATGACTTTGTGGACTGCATCAAGAATAGTGCAGTGGAAAAAATGTCAACCAACGAAGAGAGGAGTATGATTGTGAGAGACAGTCATGAAACAGAAGAAGGTTCAGATGGGGGGGTTCATTTCGCTGATCGAGAAAGCTACCCAAAAATAACTTACAGGACTAGCCCATATTGTTTATTTAGAGCAATAGCGAAATGAAGGGTAGACAAAAATCAGCTGTGAGAGAAATAAGATTTCGTCACATACTGGAGTTGAACATCTCGGAGATGCCAACAAAAATATGGTGAGAGCAGGTGACTATTCTTTAAAGGAAATCCTAAATGAAGAAGAGTGGACAAAGGATCTTGAGAAGGTATCCTTCATGCAATGTGGGATATATAGAATTGAAGAAGGAATCTCTCCCGATTGTCCTAGGCTCTCTACATTGCTTTTATGGCGGAATGAAAGCTTGGAGGTTATCCCATAATCGTTCTTTTCTAAAATGCAGGGGCTATGCACTCTTGATTTATGCAGAACTGGCATAAAGATACTACCAAAAGCTCTCAGTGACATGACGAGGCTCAAGGCGTTGCTCCTCGAGGGTTGCCATAAGCTTGAAAATATGCCATACTTGGGAAAGTGAAAGCACTGAGAGAGTTGAACCTCTCAAGTACGGCCATCAAAGAAGCCCCTCAAGGACTTGAGAAATTACTCAATCTTAGATTTCTTTCAATCTATGCAAGTGGGTTGAAGATGCTTCCAAGAGGAGCATTGCTGAAACTTGGGCATCTCCAGCACTTGAATTTACCACATCATATACAGATTGAAGAAATCAAGAATCTCAAGCAGCTTGAAGAGTTTGGTGGAGGAATGAAAAATGTGAGTGATTTTAATTGGTTTATTATAAATCAGGTGCATGATTCTTGCTACAGAATACAAGTAAATTCAAACATTTTTTATCCATCAAAACTCGCAATGGGAGGAGATTTGGGATATGATAACAATGAGTTGGTGTTGTGTGAATACGACCTCAAACATGAGAAAATATTAGGGAAGGGAAGGGAGTTGTGTATCTAACAATTATGAGATGTGAGGGTATGAGCAAGCGCTTTGTGGATGATTTGGCACGACGGTTCGATAATCCCACATCCCTCAAGAGAGTACTTATTGAGTATTGTGGAGGAATGGAGTGGATAATGAGGAGTGATGGTCATCAAATCTCAAACAGCCTTCAAGAGATTCATCTGTGTGTTGGAATTGATGCAAGTCCGAAACAGTTTTGGAACTAATCAAATCCGTCTTTTCAATCTTATCGAGCGGAAGTGGAAAGCGAGGATTTCACAAATCGAATCTTTCGACATGAGAACATAAATTCGCATATATTAGATTTATTTTGTTCTACAGATTTGAGATCAAGAAATACCTCGTTCTTGAATCTCCTTCGTCTTGTTCGAACTTTGAATCTTCAAGCTCGTACACACCACAACCTTCCGACACGATCTTTTCTTCGAACGGAGTGAGTGGGCACTTATATAATATTACTGTTTCTTCCTCGTTCTTCAACTCTTGAAAAACGTAGGAGTTGTAAAACTATGTTTGAAGATATTTGGAACTAGGTTAATATATGCACACGAGGCAGAGAACATAAACTGCCTTTTCCTCTCCAAAATGAATCCCACGGTTGTTACACATGAATCACTTATTAACTTGTTCCAAATATCTCTCGCTATTGGTAAGTCGCCTATCTCCAATAGGGACTCCTTAATATTATCTCTTAGATAATAAAGTAATAATTATCCAAAATAATTATTAATAAATGCAAATATCAAAATCTAATTAATTGCTTCATATCAAATAAATAGGAATTAATTAATATTTACATATTAACCCATAATTTATGAAAAATTATTTTTCATAAACTTTTGAAACATAATATTATTTCATAACCCGTTCTTATTTATAGAAAGGCGAATCGGGGATCATGGACCTATATTCATGAGCTCCAATAAATCGAATAAATTATTAAACTCTTTAATAGTTTATTCAATTTATTAATTCTGATATTACTCCACTATAAATTCGGAATTGCACTCTCATTAAATATAGAACAAATTTACTCTACGAATTGAGCAGTCCACTGATATAATCATTTCATATAAATTAATCCTCCATAGATAATTCATAACTGAAGGTAGGTCATATCCGTTAACCTCTACAATTATTTATTTCTCATTTTCCATTAATTCACTAGTGAGTATTTAATTTATAAACAGTTTATAAATTAGAGATCTCATTCACTCAGTACTAGGATTAATAAATGAGAGAATCATCTTTCTACTTCTTACAAGAAGGAATGGGTTCCATATCTATAATCTACAATCTCGTCTGTTTAGTTCAAATGTAATTCTAAAATTCAAGTTTAACAGAATGTTATACAAACATACTTTAACGAGCAAATTTAGAACGACATTAGAATAAACATAAGATTGCAATTACTCAGGATTAAGATCATTTATATATGATCATCTTTATGATTTAATTTGACATTTTCTTTCATTAACGGAGTGCAAAGGTAATTGGGCATTATTTCTCTAGTTATTTATTGAATATTTTGGTAGAATTTGATGTCATTTTGAGTGATAATGCCTTGATTTGGATTAATTGTGAAATAATGTGTTTTTGTAGGAGAGGGATGATTTTTGGGCGATTTTGGAGCTATTTCAAAAGAGGTTTTGAAGCTAGAACTGAAGAAAAGAAGAAGTGGTATGTTGGAAGTTCAAGCGGCGTGCCCATACCGCATCTGGAGCCCTGTTGGTGGCGAGAAAATATTAATTTCGGGATTTTGAAGAATTGGAAGCTTCTAATTAATTCCTCACGGGATTACTAGATTTTTAGTGTTTTTATTTAGTTAATAGACTTTTGAATATTATTAGATAATATATTATTTAATACTTTCCTAGTTAGATTAGGACTCTAGATTTATTTCCTTATTATGAGGAAATCTTCTAGTATATATATATTGCTGAAAACCTATCATTATTATCATCATCTTGAATCTTCACGCAAGAGTCCAGCGGCTGTCTTGGAGAAGTTTGAAGTTCTTATTTTTATTTATTATTAACGCCATTCTTCCTCTTCTTTATTATTGGCTGCAATTTAATTATGTATTCTAGCTAATTTTCTTATTCCGGCAAATACAAGGAAGCTCTAGCTTAAATTATTTTGTGAGATCTAATTTGTGTTCATACTTTAATTTTGTGCAAGCATCTATTATTCTCCGTGTTTATTCTAATTAATTGCTTTATTTTTCTAAGTAGTGTACAATGCTTAGTTGAATAGAGTTATTTTATAGCCAATTAATTATGTCATACGTAATCGTGATTAGAATTAATTAGTGGTAAATTGACTTGTTTAAAGTCAAGGGAATAATAGTCTTAATTCCATAATCCTGCGTCAGAGTTTGTTGGTTTTGAATCGGGTTTCTCTAGTTATTAATGCTGTCGACTCATTAAATCTATAGAGCGTCTCTTACGGTTGTCAGTCGATTAGGGAAATAATTGGTGAAGCGTCTTCTTAATTATCGAGAAATTAAGGAGAAATAAGATTACGCCAGAAGCGTCTTCGGTAATCATAACCGATTTGTTAGGATATAATTAAAGTTATTTTTGCATCAAGGATCAGAATAATTAAGCTAGAGTGGAATTGTTTGCTGCCGGAATCGTTTTCTTTATTGGATAAAAAACCAAAGTTCAAGCTGTCTTTTGCATTCTTTGTTCATTTTAATTTTCGTATTTATTCCTGTCTCAATTCTGCAGTTGGAAATTCAGAGGAGAACTCGCCAGTCCTTTGGGAGACGATTTTACTTGCCGCTGTCTGGGCAGTGTGGGCATACCGACCAAAGGTCGGAATTATTTTTGGTGTAAAACAACGCACCAAATGGATATACGTCCAATTAAATCGGTCCAAGTTCTATATGATCAAATCATATAAATGCTCCCAACTTGATGTCTCTACATCGACGATCCGGATAAAATAGTCATAAAATTATGAGCCGCATATTTGATATTTTAATTGAAGATCCCATGCTTCAATTAAATTCATCAAGAACTAATTTTAAGTTTATTATCCATAATATTAATCCTCTTGTATATAACACTTATATACTAATATTATGGTGACAATTAATAAACAAAGGATTTTCTGTGATGTATAATAAACATACAATAAGCAATTAAATAAACTCAAATATAAATGTCATTTTTATAAAATAAATAAAACAATTCACAATTGCTTTAATAGCACAATTCCAACACTGTGGTGTTTGGATGATCTGAAAGGAATGGTGATGCGTAGAGAGGAAACAGGAGCTTTTGCATCAGCTGTATTTTCCTTTCTTAAAAGGCTAATCATTGGTCATTGTAATAAGATGAGGAAGGTGGGGTTACCAATATCTGGACTTCCCAACCTTGAATTGATTTCAATAAAATTCTGTGAAGAAATAGAAGAGATATTCGAAGAAGATGAAGGAAAAGATCCCCTCACCACCCTCCCAAAATTAAAATTGTTGACGTTACACGGGTTGCCAAGACTGAAGAGCGTAAGCAAGGCAACAATCAAATGCAATTCCATCGTAAAAATCTGTATAAAAGAGTGCCCAAGATTTATAAACAAACTGCCTGTGCATATGGATGTTCCTCGCCCACCTCTTCTGAAAGAGATAAAGGCAGAGAGGGAATGGTGGGAATCATTGGAGTGGGACACTAATATTAATCCCGACCTCCCTCGTCTCCTCCAAGACTTCGTTGAATTTCATTGAAGCTTGTTTGGTTGTTCCAGTCCTGCTAATTAAACCTCTTCTGCATCAACAATTACATATTAATCTACAAAAATATATTCACTTACATGTGTTTGTTGGCTCGTTTAAACTCATATCAGAGAAAACTTGTTCCATTACACCACACAGCGTTTCATTATTATTTTCAAAGCTTTGGATCTCAATTTGCTTCATTTCATTTTCCTAGCCTCATTTTACTTTTATGGGCCAAAAAAAAGTTCTGAGAGCCCAATAATGTGAGGATATTAGATAAAGCCCAAGCGAGTTGTGTAAAGTAACAAATACAACCCTATGATAGACACCTCAATGACATATACAACCCTATCCCTATGGTAATCTTTTGTGCAAATAGCCCCTAATGTCACAAATTAGGTGCAATTAACCCTTTACATTTGATTAATGTTTAATTGAAACTTTGATTTTTTATTTTTTATTTTTTTGAAACATAAAATAAAAAAAATATTACACAAAATATCCATAAAAATAGAATTGGAAAAAATAAGACATAGATCTAGCAAAATAAAAACACATAATATGATACTTTAATGCAAAAAATAGATATAATTTTGTTTGCTTCTATGTTTAGATAGTTATAACTTTTATCTAATAATAATAATAAATCAAGTGTTAGATCTTGATTTTTTGAATCAAAGTTATATCTATTTTTTACATTAAAGTATTATATTATGTGTTTTTAATTTGCTAGATCTATGTCTTACTTTTTTCAATTCTATTTTTATGGATATTTTGTGTTTTTTTTTATTATTTTTTTTTATGTTTCAAAAAAAATTAAATTTAAATTTAAATTCTACATATATAAAACAAACAAAAAAGGAAAGATTTAAGGATATTGAATTCCACCCACTCAAAAAACTTCCCATTTTTTCCAATATAAGCAATTTCCAAGTCAACTTTATCAGTCTACGCATAATAATTCTGAGATCTTCATTTTGCCGTTTCTCTCTTCACTAATCGGCACACCGATCTCAGCTCAGCCCTTGCGATTCTCACTTCTCAGGTTACAATTCTCTTTACTAATGTTTGATTTTTTTTAATAATATTATCTTTCAAATTCTGACGGAGAATTTTCATATTACTTATTTTTAGTTATTTTTTCAATATGTGGCAGTTATTATTTTTTTCCAATATTTTTAGTTATTTTTTCCAAGTAAACTATATATCTATCTATCTATATCTATACCCTATTATAAAAGTATCTTGTTTTACAAAATTTATTTTTCCTATTATGCCCCTATCATAAATCTATTCGAATTCTATTTTTATAATTTAATATTATACTATAATTAAACTTAATAAATACTTTTAGAATTTTAATTAGATTTGTAGTGTATTTCTATTATAACTCTTACTTCTTCAAAGATATTATTTATGCAATTGGAGTAATTAGTAATGGATGATAAACTAAAGTTAATCAAAAACCCGTTATTTTAGTTTGTGACATTAAATTACAACGTTAACAAATACTACCAACAACTTAACATGTATAAATATTTATAGTTTAATATCCAATAATATATACTATATTGTAAAAATTATAATTTGACTTTGAAATTTAATTATAACATAGTTGACATTTAATTTGTTTTAATTTATATAGTTTTGGAATCAATTTGCTCAATAAAAACTAAAAATATAAATCATTAACTAAAAAATTGAATGACATACATATTGGATTTAATTTTATAAGGTTGTTTCAATACATATATAATTATTCATTAGCATAATTATATCTTTTAGCTGGTTGTTGCATAAACAATCATTTACACAATAAATATTTCTTATATAAATGAGTGTTTGCACATAATAGATCATGATTAAAAATAAGTGGCAGGGATTCATTTTCATACCAGATCTTTAATTGTTAATCTGAACTATATTTGATAACATAACTTTATTTCACTTTCAAATTATTGATAACTATACCAATTGTAATTATAGCAATGTTTTCATCTATGATATAGTATGTATTTTGATTCTTAAGTTAATTATCACTAGTACATTAGATGATTACCATCTCTACCAACATATACAATTTTGAGGGTCAAAATTTTATACAAAATATGTCAAAGAAAATTCAGTTTCATTTTTTGTTCATTAACCTATTTATTTTATCTTGATATATATTAATAATTATATAAATCAATCGTATTAGATAACAGGATATACGTGCAACGCGCGTGATCTCTACTAGATATATATAATTGGCCTACACTTTACTTAGTTCAGTAGCATCTGATGCTCTATTTCTTTGCATGGTTACTGCAATGTTGTCAAAAATATTAGAGAAAAGAAAAGAGAATTATTTGACTGTCTTAATTTCTATCTTAATTTCATAATGTTAGAAACTTTGAACATACATGGATACTTCTCGCTTGCAAATTAATTGACAGAATAAATATGTTATATAGAAGATTCGTATTAATTTTGATCTAATTTTTGTCATGAATGTTGCCTAACAATTATTGATTCATATTTCTACTTTTTTTTTCTTCTTCTGGGGAATTAAGAGCAAATTGGTGAGAATGTTTAAGCAGTTTTTCGAGGTGTTTTTGCCAAAGGCGGTGGAGTATGTTCCCGAACAAGGACTTGGCAACGCTTTGAATATCAAGGACTTTAAGCACACTTTAGAAAACTTGCAGGAAAACTTGAAGTTATTGAGTGCTAAGGCATCTGATGTGGAGGATGAAATCAAGAATGCTGAGCTCTCCGGTCGAAAGAAAACGAAACGAGAAGTTAAGGAATGGTTGGAGGAAGTCGAATATATTGAAAAGGAGGTCAATGAGTTGGGGAGTCGGGCAAAATCGAAAGGATCTATTATGAGATTTTTGGATGGAGGAAAAGCAGCACAACTTAATGAACATGTTCAAAAGCTTGTTCAGCAACGTCTGGATTTTGGGGAACCTATACTTGATGCTCGTGGAACTAGGAGAGAGACACTTCTGACAAATGAGATGGTTGGCAAAGATTTTAAGGAGAATTTGGAAAGAATTTTGAAACTTTTGGAGAATAGACAAGTTTCAAAGATTGGTGTTTATGGTATGGGTGGGGTGGGAAAAACTACGCTGGCAAAGCACATTTACAATAGACTCGTGTGAGAATATGAAGGATGCGTGGTTTGGGTTACAGTATCTCATGAATTTACTATAAAGAGTTTGCAAGACAAGATAGCTCGTTTTTTAGGTGTAAAGCTTGAGGATGAGGATGAGGAAGCTTTTAGAGCTACGAGGCTGGATAGGTTCTTATCTCAGAAGAAGATATCAGTGTTGATATTGGATGATGTGTGGGAAAAGATTGATTTGAAAAGGGTGGGATGCAACTTTGATGTGGAGTGTTGTAGGCTAATTATAACAACACGGTCCTCAGAAGTGTGTCATCGAATTGGCTGCAAGAAACTAATTCCAGTGGTAAAATTGGGCAAGGACGACGCATGGAAGTTATTCAATGAAACTTTAGAAAATGAGATAGAACTTGATCCTCAAGTAGAAGAAATTGCCAAATCCATGGCAGAAGTGTGTGACGGATTACCCCTAGGAATTATTACAATGGCCGGAAGCATGAAGGGTGAGACAACCATTCGTAGGTGGCGAAATGCTTTAAAAGAACTAAGGTATTGTGTCGGGGGCAAAGATTACAAGAAGTAGATGAGGTGTTTAAAGTATTGAAATATAGTTTCGATCGGTTAAAGGGATATTATCAAAGTCAGAGTAACGAGTTCAATACGTTACAATCTTGTTTCATGTATTGCTCATTATATCCTGAAGACTATAAAATAGTTAGAGAGGAATTGGTTGGAAAATTCATTTCAGATGGGTTGTTGGATCAAAGAAAGAAAAGGATAGCACAGGTTGAGCTAGGCGTCTCCATATTGGATAAGTTAGCACATATTGGATGAGGTGTTTAAAGTATTGAAATATAGTTTCGAACGTTTCATATGCTAGTAACAATAAATGTGCCAACAAAAGTATATACTCATTAAATAGGGTTAATTTAGGCAAAAAAAAAAATCCCCTAAATAAGTGTGCCTAAGTCTAAAACGCCATTTATTTTAAAAGGAGGGAGTATTTTATTTTAAAATTTATTCTTTTAGGATGCGTTTACTTTTTATATGTCTATTTAGAAGGCGGAGAAGGATAATATAATGTTCTATAAATTTATAACAAATAGCGGCACCATAATTTTTATAAATTTATACATACATCTATATTGTGTACTTTGTAGGAAATTGATGGATAAAATATGAAATATCTAAATTGCCCTTACTTTGGGAAATTATATGTGAGGGTAGAGAAGTTTTTTTCACAAAAGTGGTAAAATGTCGTATAAAATTATCACACCATTTTCTTAAGTATAATATTATACAACGGTATAATATAAAGGGCTTACTCGGATTTTATACAGCCTGGCCATAGTTTTTATACATCAAAGTAAACGATTTATAAAGTATTTTATCCGTCCCGCTTATAATGATTCTAGTATTTAGTCTATTATAATATTTACCGGGCTCATTATAAGCATGACGGAGGGAATAGTAAATAAATTTTTATACTCCATTATACCTCTTTTTACGTCCTTTTACGTCAAAGTAAACAAAACCTTAAAGAATTATATTGACCTATTTTCCTTTATGACAATCTAATAAAACTTTTATAATGATGAAATAATGAACTACAACGTGACTTTAGTTATCAAATTTGGACATATATAATGCCTTTTTACTTACACTTATTGTGAATTTTGAAATGTCAATAATATCAACAAACCGATTGTGCTCTTACAATTTAACATATTGACTGTTGTTTATTTTCTCCTATTTAACAGTAATAAAATTTTGGGAAATTTCAAAGAAGTTCATTTAGAAATAAATTATGAATTCTACTATAAAAATAAAACAAAATATAAAATGCATTTAGTGAAGGTGTGCTTACTGGAAAGCTGTGTTAATCGCGGAAATGAGGAATGCGTGAAGATGCATGATCTTGTAAGAGGTATGGCACTTAAGATTGGTGATGGGAAATATATGGTAAGAGCTGGGGATGAGTCTTTTGAGGAAATCACAGACGCAGAAGAGTGGAGAAAGGATGTTGAGAAGGTGTCATTAGCAAATTGTGGAATAGATGGTATTGGAGAAGGAGTCTCTCCTGATTGTCCTAAGCTCTCTACGTTGCTCTTGTGGGGGGAATTATCGGTTGAAGGTAATCCCAGATTCATTCTTTTATAAAATGCAGGGGCTATGCACTCTTGATTTGCGCGGAACTGGCATTAGGATGCTTCCAGACTCTGTATCTGACTTGACCAGCCTCAAGGCCCTGCTCCTCGAGCGTTGTGTGAAGCTTGAAAAGGTGCCGTACTTGGGAAAGATGAAAGCACTGAGGGAGCTGAATCTCTCACGTACGGGCATTGGGGAAGCCCCTCAAGGACTTGACGAGGTACTCAATCTCAGATTTCTTTCAATGAATGCAGATGGACTGAAGATGCTTCCAAGAGGAGTGCTGCTCAAACTTGGGCATCTCCAACACCTTAATTTACCACTTGATATACAAGTAGAGATTGAAGAAATCGAGAAGCTGAAGCAATTAGAGGAGTTTGGTGGAGGAGTGAAAAACGTGAATGATTTTAATAGGTTTATTACAACTCGCAGGGGGCATAGTACTTGCTGCTACAGAATAGGAGTAAGATCAAAGAAAGCTCTTCCATTATTGGGATTCGGAATGCCAAATGAGTTGGTGTTGTGTGAAAGCAACGTAAAAGATGAGAAAGTATTGGGGCAGGAGATTGTGCATCTATGAAGGAGAGGGTAGGCTTTTGGAGGGTCGGTCGAATTATCACAACTGACGTTAAAATATGGGTTGAGAGAGCAACTCGGCCCGACTCCGAATGGATATGGAATCGATAAATTCCCACACCGATCAGGGCATCCATGTTTGGAAACCAGATCAGCAGAAATTTCTGGTACTAGAAACATGAACATGAAGAAGAAGAAGAAGAAGAAGAAGAAGATGTAAGAATATAGATTAAGAGGCATAGCTGAAGAGCAGGACTATAATGATAGCTAGCCAAATGTAAAAACATGCACATAAAAACATGCTTGGTTCATCACTTCTTAATTACTTACATTTTTAAGGAAAAAAAATGGAAAATTAGGGGAAAACGCGTGAATTAGAAGTGTTTATTAATGTCATCAAACACGGTATGGGACATGGGTGGGATTACCAATTCGTATGTGAATTTATTATTATTTTTTTTGTACGGCCTAAATTGAAAATTTTGTACTTTTCCAGCTAAAGTTTACATTCTAATATGGGTTATTAGCTTTAAAAACCATGAACTTTGGAGCGTTTCCGGTTTTTCCCATGAACTTTCAACTGTCATTTTTAAAATCCTCAACTTTCAATTTGGTGCAATTTTCCCACAAGCTCAAATTTGGTCAAAATTAAATCCTACGTGGCGCACATGTGGCATCCATTTTGATAAAACGACGTCGTTTCGTCTATAAAAATTAAAAAAAAAAAAAAACCAAAATTTTAATTTTAAATCCACCTCATCTTCATCCTCTTCCCCCTCTCTCTCTATCTAAACGGCCAAGCTAAAGGGACCAAGCAAAGCCAGAGGCGGAGCGCAAAAATCTTGGATTTCTAAATGGAAATCAGCAAGCCTCTGCACAACAAAAAATGGCGGCTGCCGCCGCTCGCCTTCTCTCTCCTCACTTCCTCTCTGCTCATCATCCTAACCCTCTTCACCGCAGTCCCGTTTCGCCCGACGCCCAGAATCAAGCCGCAAATTCCCGTCTTCGTCGAATCGAAGCTGCAAGCAGAGCCCACGAATCCCAGTTCAAGAATTCCGAGATTAGCCTATTTGATCTCTGGCTCGCGTGGAGATTGTGAGAGTTTGAAGAGAACTTTGAAAGCTCTGTACCATCCATTGAATCAGTATGTTGTGCCTTTGGACCTTGAAGCGAAGGTGGAGGAGAGAATTGAGCTGGTGGAATTCGTGAGGAACGAAGCTATGTTTCAGCAAGTTGGGAACGTGAGGGTGGTGGTGAAGTCTAATTTGGTGACGTATAGAGGTCCTACCATGGTTACTCGGGATGGTGAAGAGAGGAAGAGGATGAAGATGAGGTGAATTTTGGATAGGGAGGTGAGAATTGAGTACTTGCAGCATCCGCCAAGGGGAACCCAACCACATTCCGGTGCTCGGCGATTTAGAGAGAGAGAGAGGGGAAGAGGATGAAGATGAGGTGGATTTAAAATTAAAATTTTGGTTTTTTTTTTATAATTTTTATAGACGAAACGACGTCGTTTTATCAAAAGGGACGCCACATGTGCGTCACGTAGGATTCAATTTTGACCAAATTTGAGTTTGTGGGAAAATTACACCAAATTGAAAGTTGAGGATTTTAAAAATGACAGTTGAAAGTTAATGGGAAAAACTGTAAACGCTCCAAAGTTCATGATTTTTAAGGCTAATAACCCTTCTAATATTGGCATGTAAACGTTGCAAAATTGATACTTATCACGAAAGATACATGTAACGGTAAAACAAACAAGTGGTAATTAAATTGCCACAAGTACATAAAACAAATTGAATTTAATTATTACTTTATATATATGAATTTTAATTTGTTGCAACTACAACATCGTCTTTTACTCTCTTTCGCAATTACACCATCTCCAATTTTTTTGTTAAAATAACATTGTTTTAACCGTACATGTCCAACAAACTTGGTCGAGAAAAAAATGATGATCGATGTTGTTGTACTTGTGAAAGATTAAAAGGTGATGTAATTTAATTAATACAACATTTTAAAATAGTAGGTTTGGAAATCAAAGTTTGGTTATGCAATATATTAAAAGTGAGTAGAGAGTTTCTCCAAACTAACAAAAAGGTAAAAGTAGTCTCAATCCAAGTGACCATAACGACTTGTGATGGAATGAGGAGAAAGAAGCAAAAAGTCTTCTGCACTACAAGCCACTAATTAAGTCAAGTCATATTTCTTGAGGAAAAATAAACTCTACATTATTAGAAGTCTTAATAATTATAAATACCCCTTTCTTAAATCTGAATGTTAAATTTACCCCATTTTTAATACACATGTAGAAAATGCCCCTTTTCTTTAAATAATATAAATTGGGCCCCACTGTTGATTCGTTCATGTAAGATGCGCTGCATAATTGTGTATCCTTGGGCAGACATAAAGTGACTAGGCGAGCATTTTTTTCATGCATGCGGACGTAGGTACGTTTTAACTTTTCTTCAGAAATTATTGAATGGTGGTTGTTGGGTTATTATAACTGTTCTTATATATATGTCCGATGCTATTAACAAATTCTAATCGCAATATATTGTAACGCCCCGCATTTTACTTAACTAGTTAACTAACTAATCTCGATTTAAGTTAATTAATTCCGATTGATCGAGTTATGCTATCAACTTCCAGTATTCAAGAACAATTGCTTAGAGAGCAATAATAGAATCGAGTAGCAATTAATCAATTAAGTGCTCGAGTAGCGACTCGACATAGTTAATTAGTTACGTTGTGAATCGAGTAGCAACTCGACTTCTATAATTTGTTATCGATGAATAATCGATTAAATGCTCGATTTATTAAGCGATCGATTAACAAGTCTCGATCATTCTTAGCTAAGTATTAATCTTTTAAGAATATTCCAGTCACGAGTTAGTTACTCGGCTACTCGATTGAGAAATTGGGCCGAGGCCCAATTAATTAGAAACTGGGCTGAGCCCAATTGCAAATTACTCGAGTCAAACCCATTTGACTAATTATTGGGCCAAGCCGATAAGCAATTCACTAAAGTGGAAGGTATAGCTCCAATATATATATATACCAAGAAGTTCTATATTACAATATAGAGGATAAAGCAAATTAATTACATTCTTAATCCTTTTATTAATTGAGGAAATCACGTGTTGTACTAAGTAGGCAGACTTCAAATCCCTACAATCCCTGTTACAGCCTTACGAATCAAACGAATTAACAACATCTAGCCTAAAGAGGAAAGCATCTTCTCCTTGATAGCACCAAACCCAGCTGCAGCCAACATTCTTTGATGGTTCAAATTCTGCAAATAAAACAAAGTAGGAAGAGGTGAAAGCCAGCTTCGCAAACCATAAGAATAGGTTCAAATTCTGAAAAAAAAGACAAAACATTGAGGCTAAATGGAGAAGAGAAATCAGCCCTCTCCACTCTAGATGGCTGCAGCGAAACAGCAGGTATCACCTTGGTATTACCTGCAAAAAGAAGAGAAATCAGAACTGCAAAAGAAAACAAAATCTGTGTACTACCTCTCCACTTAGAACCAAAAATAGCATGGAAATAGAAACATTGAGAAACTACAAACCATTCCTCTCAAGTCAACTTACTACTCTAATCCTAGAAGCTCAAACGACTCTATATACACTCTCCTCTTCCCTCATTTCAAACCACCTTCATCACTATCACTTAGAGCAAATAGAGAGAGTGAGGAAGAGTGAAAGAAACTGCAGCAACTAGGAAGGAAGAGGGGAGGGGAAAGAGCTAGCAACCACAACCCTTCACCACCTAAGGTAACAGCAAATCTCAAAACATCTAGAATTAGAAAAGCATGCTACAGATTTCAGTTTCAAGTTTTCAACCACGAAAATAAACCCTCAAAGCATGCTCCCAGTTCTAAAATTTCCAACTAGGAACCTTAAACATTCAGCCTACCAATACTCAGTTTCAAAACATTTTCCTTATCAAAACCTAAACTCCTAAGCATGCCATCTACCATTAGTCTTGGTCAAAGAAACACCCAAGCCTAATCAACATCTGAACTTAGAACAAAATAAAAGAGGAAAGGATAACACCTCAATCCAATTTCAGAAATTGAACCACAGCCTTATAACAAATCAACCACAACATGTTTAGAACTAGAAATAAAACCTAAGACTAGAAACTTAAACAATTAATAGAAGGGCAAACACTTAGCTTAGAATCGAGAACGAGATCGCGACAACGGCAGACCGGAACCGGAGCCACGATGACGAGCAGCAACGGGCAGCGGTGACATCTCGAGACTCTCGACGTCGTATCTTCGGAGCTGCAAGAGTTGCGCTAAGGAAGCCGCTGACCGAAGTTGAGCCACCGGACGCGATTCAGAGGCATCGGACGGCACCCCAGAAAGACACCATCTCGCCGCAGCATCGAAGCCTATCCAGTAGCTGGAAATGGCGTGCGTCGCCTGAAGTTGATGAAGACGATCGGAGGAGACCTCCGCCCTGATTTCAAATTGGGGATTTCCGTCCAGATTCGGTTGAAAAGAAATAGCCACATAGAGAGATTAAGGGGGAGGGCAACGGCTCGTCGATGGAGGTGCCGATCCTCAACCGTCGGCGGAGAATCATGAAACCTAAGAGAGAAATGGAAGAAAGAAATCGAGAGAGAGAGAGTCGAGAGAAATTGAGTTTCAGCGTGAATGAAAGAGAAAGGGGGGCTTAGGGCTCATGTCATCCACCGGGCCGGGTCGGGTATTCATGGACCGGGTTTTAATTGGGCCAAAGAACGGGCCGGATTCCGGGCTAGACTGAACGGTGGGCCGACTTTCACCTTTACTTTTGGGTCACGGCCCAATTAATAAATCACGAGCCAAATTCCAAATTAGTTATGGACCGAGACACAATTAATTAAATCGTATTCCTCCGTAATTAAATTTCGTAAGGAATTATTTCACGAATAAAAGAATTAACTTAAGACAAGTTAATTAACCAGAATTTATTAACTAAAAGTTAATAATTAATCGTAATTGATTAGCTAATCGTAATTGATTAAGCTAATCAATTACACAGTTAGAATTAATTAGCTTAGTTTCACAATAAAACAAAGATTGATTTATTGATAAAAATCTTATGAACCGTTCACATGGCGGGATTTATAATTCGAGTCTAGATAACAGTAACCACGTTACTGGATTTAGAATAACCTCCGATCAGAATTTTAAAACTAAAATATTAGATAATATTTTATTCGTTAGAATACGAATCTTACCTCGATATTTTAATCGAAGGGTACGCAAGGGAGGGACAGTAGCAAAAGCAGAGATCAAGCCTCGTTGCAGAAGAGAAGAAAACAACGAGGTGGGCTTTCTATAAAACCAAGCATGTTTTATTAGATTCAGTAGTTCTTCTAAAGTATTGTCATGCCATAAATGTTTTCCGTTTTTGTATGATGCCTATCTGTTAAATGGCGAAATGCCAATTCATAAATCGAATTCGGGTCCTTGAATGATCAGCTATTATTCTGGGACTAGTGTACACATTGATCGTGTCATTCCAGATAGTGACCGATCAGGTGACCGAGTGAGGTGGCCAACTCCTCGGGCACAACAAACTCAGATATGGTAGATTACTACAGAACTTAGTCTGCGCAGACGCTTTTAAGATAACTCGATTTAAGTGAACATAGATCTTCCATAAAACCCTATGTTTCACTATGAATGGTTTGACAATAAAAATGTTTTGGGCAATGTGTCCACTGAGTACTCTGTACTCACGCCCTGTATATTATTTCCAATGTGCAGGTTGAGCTGGATGACAGAAGAGTGACCAGCGATATTTTTGTCGAAGATTAGCGATTAGTATAGCTGATGAACACTCTTGGTAATACGTGTCTCCATACACGTATTTCCACACATTTCCGCTGTGTACACTCTAATATTCTGAATCATCTTCAATTTGGTTGTAATCTAAGTCAGAATCATGACAAGTCGTGTCGTACTACTTTCAACTATTATGCCCACTTATTGATGTTGCTTTATAATTTGTTAGCGTCAAATCTCAAAATTTCACTTCCTTTTCTTTATTATTCGTAAATTCCACCATAGTCACGAATCACCGAGCTTTACTATTAATTAGTAAAGTGCGGTCGTGACATATATATAACTGTTCTTATATAATACATACAATCACAATCAAATTGCACTCCAAAAAAAATATATATCATTTGAGATAAGTGCCGAGTGCTGAGTGCCGATAGGAAGCATTTTCATTTCCTCACTGGTGGGAAGAAGAAGAGCAACAGACTACCCGAAAGAAAATTCTTAATCGCATTTATTCTTCTAGGTAATTCTCAAATATTGTAGCTACAATGTATTTATTTATTTATTTGGTTGATAATGGTGATGAATTATTATTTTTCAATATAAATAGCACATAGACACAGTTAAAAAACCATAATTCATTCATTAAAATAGTACCCGTTATGAGTTTGGAAAAAATAATTGTTGAATTATTATTGTTGAATTCAAAATAGTACCCGTTATGACTTTGGAAAAAATAATTAATTCGTTGATGTAAGAGTTCCGGCAACATTCACCGGAGGTGGATAACTTTTTTTTGGTTATAAAATTATTTTATACATAACTGAGTGTTCAATTCATTATTATATCTAATTAAATGATTAATTTTAGAATTATTAATTCACAAATTAATAGTTTAAATTTAATTACGTTATTTATTCTTTTAATTTTTCAAATATTGTTGTTCTTATTATAATAGTACACGGAATTGAGTTTTAAAAAATTATTAAATGTCTAATAAGTTATCCACCGCCGGCGAAAGTGGCCGGAGATCTCCCACCGCCGGCGGAGGGAGATCTCCGGCCACTTTCACGGGCGGTGGATACTATATTATTACTTATTGAATTATTTTACCTATAATTACATGTTTAATTGCCATATTATATGCATTTAAATGATTAATTTAGAATTTAGTACTTGATGAATTAATAGTTTAAATTTAATTTCTTTAATTATTCTTTTAATTGTTCAAATATTGTTGTTCTTCTTAAAATAGTACATGAATTGAGTTTAAAAAAATTATTAAATGAGTAATAAGTTATCCACCGCCGGCGAAAGTGCCCGGAGCTCTCCCACCGCCGGCAACCTTGTGCCACCGGCGGTGGGAGAGCTCCGGCAGCTTTCACCGGCGGTGGATACTATATTATTACTTATTGAATTATTTTTGTAATGTCCCGCGTTTTCCTAACAATCGTTAATAGTATCTTACGACGCTAAAAGGGAATTAGAATCTAATTCGATTCCCTAATTATTATATTACTTATTGGAATCTTTGGAATCTACTTCGATTTCCTAATTGTTAATGTTACTTCAACTAAATAGCAATTTAATTGCTAGTCGTTTTATATAATGGTTAAATGCTCGATTGGAAGATTCAGCTAAGTACTAATTTAGTGTCCAATTTTCATAATTAAAAACAATCGACGCGAATGCCGATTAATTATCCATGAGGATAAGTAGTGAACAATAAGATCGGGCTAAGCCATATTCGTTTGAGCCGAAGCCCATTAGTTATTCGTTCGGGCTGAGGCCCATTTATCGTTTAAAGTAGTGGGCCGTTAACTATTGGGCCAAGCCAACTATGCTATATCAAGAAGGCTTAGCAACCGAAAGAAATTCATGTACTAATCAAATTCTAGATTTATTAATTAAATAAAGAGCATGTGCTCAAATTAGAACTTACAATAATTAAATAAGTTACAACCTTGGAGAATATTATATTATTACAAGTACTACATCTAGTCAAGAAATGACTAATACAACCATTAACCAAAGGTTTTACTAGATAACCTTACAAATGGAGATTTACACGTTAGTTATCAATCAAAAGGGTGAAGAAAAATCAATCTTTCAGCCCACAAATTTGTCTTCTCATACCCCAACATCTCAGCCACCCTTGCAGTCATCCATTGAGCCTTCGAACCTGCAAAAAGAAGAAGAGGAAATCAACCAAGAGATTATGGAAGCCAATTACCCAAGGTATAAACCACTTATTGAACTAAAAACTGGAAATAAGAGCTGGCCTTCTTCATATATATACACCTTCTCTACAGCCATTTTCTTTTCACCCAAATACTCCACCAAAATCAGAAACTTCAACTTAGAGGGAGAACTCGAGAGGGTGTGAAGGAGAATTGCAACAGCTAGAAGAGAAGAGAGGGAGTAGCAAGCCACAACAGCCCCATCTCTTCAAGGTATTTCAACCAACACCTCACTCTAGAACTAAGCATAATGTAGTTAAATTCTAGCCTAGAACAAACATGATTATTCCTCTTCCCTTCTAAGAAAACAAACCCAGCTTCTTGCATACCACCAAGAATCCAAAGTTTAAGCATGCTGAACTTAGATATACAGAATAAAGAGAGTATCAACCAACTTTCTTCATAGACTATAGCATCAAAAATCGACCTAAGATCATGAAACAATCACCCTCAGCCTAAGACTTGTTATATCAATCCACAAATTCTCATTAATAAGAAAAGAAGCAGTAAATACAAGAATCAAAAACACCTATCCAGTTTCCTGAAACTACTGAAGCTCTTATCATACTAAAACAAATAAAGAAGCAGAATTAATAATGAGAGAATGAGAAAGAAACGAATTCGAACCTCCGTCGGGACTCGAAAGTCCCAACGGTGAAGTTTCTGACCGGAGAAGAAGAAGGCGACGGATGCAGCAGCACGTTCCCGTCATCATCGTCACTTCCGAACCTGCAAAACAGAGAGGGATAAGTCCGTTTAATGACGGAAATCTGAAGCTATTTTTTTTCCTAAATAAAATCGAACCCCGATTACTAACTAAACTCTATGCTAAGAAACAAGTAAAATCGAGAGAAAATGTCCCCTGATTCTTTGAATTAGGGATTTTATTTTTGGATTCAAATTCCGAGATAGAGAAAGGGGCTCCGAGTTGCAGGAGTTGCGCCACTGCAGTGGCGGCTGTCGGAGGCGAGATGCACGCGCCGGAGTCGAGGGCCGTCGAACTCAGAGCCATGACTTCCGGACGGCACCCTGCAGTGACGCCGTCTCACCGCAACAAGAGGAGAACGCTGGAGATCGTTATATCGCCGGAAATCGATGAAGGGAGGTGGGAGAATCCCTGCCCCATTTCACGATTAGGGTTATTATTCCCAATCCCAAATTGGGAAAAGGAATCAACCACGGCGAGGAGAAGAAGGCAGCAACCGACGACAACTATTGCTGCCGGCATGGTGCAAGAACGACGACGAGCCAGAATCAGAGAGGGAGATTGCAGGGAGAGAGAGAGGGCGAGTGATATCGCAGAGAAGAGAGTCGGTCGAGTGAAGAGAAAAGGGGAAGAGGGATTATATTTCATTCTTCTACTTTTAGGGTGTGTTTGGTAAAGAAGATGAACCAAGATGAACCAAGATGAGAGAGATCATCTTGGTTCATCTCACTGTTTGGTAACCAACTAAAATAAACTGGAGGGCCCGAGATGAATACAAGGCCCGTTGATATTTTACTGTTCCGCCTTGTTTAGTCATCTCAAGTTTTTGGTCGAATGAGGTGAACCCATTAAAACAGTAACACAATACTTTCTCTCTCTTGCCATTTTACCCTTATGTTTTTATACGATTTCAAAAAATAATAATAATAATAATAATAATAAATAAATAAATAAATAATAACAATAATAGTAATAGTAATAATAATAATAATAATAAATCAATAATAATAATAATAATAATAATAATGTAATAAAATAATAATAATAATAGTAGTAATAGTAATAGTAATAGTAATAATTATAATAAAAGTAATAATAATAAATAATAATAATAATGTAATAAAATAATAATAATAATGTAATAAAATAATCATAATAATAATAATAATAGTAATAATAATAATAATAATAAATAATAATGTAATAAAATAATAATAATAATAATAGTAATAGTAATAGTAACAATTATAATAATAGTAATAATAATAATAATAAATAATAATAATAATAATTTATAATAATAATAATTGTAATAATTATAATAATAACAAGAATAATAATAATAATAATATAATAATAATAATAATAATAAATATAACAATAATAGTAATAATTATAATAATAACAAGAATAATAAAAATAATAACTCAACAATATAATAATAATAATAATAATAATAAATAATAATAACAATAATAGTAATAATTATAATAATAACAAGAATAATAAAAATAATAACTCAACAATATAATAATAATAATAATAATAATAATAATAATAATAATAATAATAATAATAATAATAATACAGAGTAATAAATAATAAATAATAAAGGGTACTATTTAATCTCAACGATAAAAAGTGAATCCGGTAGGGGTATTTAATAAGGGTAAAATAGTCAATTTAAATTTTAATCTAGAGTTTTGCAATTTGTACCAAACACAATATGATATCATCCGAGTCTGAATTTTTTGCTACCAAATGGTGAGATGAATGATTCATCTTGACACTATTCATATGAGTCATCTTGAGATGAATCATCATTCCTCATCTTGAGATGATTACCAAACGCAGCTTATTTTATTATTACTTAGTTAATTATTTAGTTATCTAACTGGGCCGGGCCGGATCAAGGGTCGTGGGCTGGACTGCGGAATCCTTGGGTCGGGAAATTATTCTTGAGAGACCGAAATTCTTTTAATTAAATTACGAGCCCAATTCCTAATTAATTATGGATCGAGACGCCACTAATTAAATCGTACACTACCTGTATTTTTTTATAATTCGTAAGAATTATTTCGCTATTAAAAGAATTAACTTAAGATAAGTTAATTAACTAAGATTTAATAACTTAGACTAATTGATTAAGATAATCAATTACACTTTTCCAATAGTAACTTATAATTCTTAAGTGAATTATTATTATTACTATTTTTATTTAACTTATAGTAATAAGTTAAATAAATTAGAAGTTATCTTAGCCCCGATCATTAATTAAGGAAATTAATTATTGAGAAGTTTCTCAATTAATTCCAAGTTAGTAATAAATCAATTATTGATTTATTAAGAAACATTCCACATAAACCGTTCACATAACGGAAATTATTACTCGAATAGGTAACAGTAACCACGTTACTGAAATTAGAATAACCTCCGATTGAACTAATCACCCACGATCTTAAATAAGATTTTATTTGTTAGAATACAAACCTTACTTCGATTTTTCAATCGAAGGTTGCGTGAAAGAGGGATAGTAACGGAGGCGAAGACCGTCTGTTAATAATCAAGAAGAGCAGCAAGGTGGGCTTTCTATAAAACCAAAAAGCATGTTTTATTAGATGTTAGCTCTTTTATAATTGTCATGCCATAAATGTTTTTAGTTTTTGGATGATACCTATCTGAGTTGGTTGTGCCAATTTGTTAATCGAATTCGGGTCCTAGTAAGATGTCTATCTTACAAGGGCTAGTGTACACTGTGCGACTACGCTCAACGGCAGTTGACTAGTCAGGTGCCGTGGAAGGTGGCCACCTTCTCGGTACTCATGTTTCCAGATATGGTAGATTACACATGAAGAGACTGCGCAGTCACTTTCAAGAAAATAAATGTTTTTGTGAACATAGGCATTTTAAAGAAAAACCCTATGATTCACTAAGTGATGGCTTGACAATAAATAAATGATTTTGGGCATGTGTCCACTGAGTACTCCGTACTCACGCCCTGTACATTATTTCCGATGTGCAGGTTGAGCAGTGTTGAAGCGAAGTGACCAGTGAGGATTTTGTCAAGAATAAACTAGAAGAAATAACTCTTGGTAGCATATGTCTCCATACATATGTTTGAACACCTTTCCGTTGCATACACTCTTTTATCTCTTTCAATTGGGTTGTATCAAGTCAGAATCATGACATGAATTCTCGAGGGGAAACCATCAACCATGTTCGTCTTTAAAACATGAAGTCCTATTTATCGAGTTATTGAGTCAATTCATTTGATTATCTTTCCTTCTTTCCGAAATTCATATTATACTTTCCATAGTCACGATTATACCACACTAAGCTATCGATTAGCAAAGTGCGGTCGTGACAATTTTACCTATAATTACATGTGTAATTGTCATATTATATGTATTTAAATGATTAATTTAGAATTTAGTACTTGATGAATTAATAGTTTAAATTTAATTTCTTTAATTAATCTCTTAATTTATGAAATATTGTTGTTCTTATTAAAATAGTACATGAATTGAGTTTAAAAAAATTACTTAATGAGTAATAAATTATCCACCGCCGGCGAAAGTGGCCGGAGCTCTCCCACCGCCGGCAACCTTGTGCCACCGGCGGTGGGAGAGCTCCGGCCACTTTCACCGGCGGTGGATACTATATTATTACTTATTGAATTATTTTACCTATAGTTACATGTTTAATTGTCATATTATATGCATTTAAATGATTAATTTAGAATTTAGTACTTGATGA
Organism: Mentha longifolia; assembly: GCA_001642375.2. Classification (NCBI taxonomy): domain Eukaryota; kingdom Viridiplantae; phylum Streptophyta; class Magnoliopsida; order Lamiales; family Lamiaceae; genus Mentha; species Mentha longifolia. Next base: position 31,229,604 of record CM038116.1, on the reverse strand, counting down.
ATTAATAGTTTAAATTTAATTTCTTTAATTATTCTTTTAATTGTTCAAATATTGTTGTTCTTCTTAAAATAGTACATGATTAATTGAGTTTAAAAAAATTACTTAATGAGTAATAAGTTATCCACCGCCGGCGAAAGTGGCCGGAGCTCTCCCACCACCGGCAACCTTGTGCCACCGGCGGTGGGAGAGCTCCGGCAGCTTTCACCGGCGGTGGATACTATATTATTACTTATTGAATTATTTTATCTATAATTAAATGTTTAATTTCCATAGTGTATGTATACAAATGATTAATTTCGGTTTTAGTACTTGTAAATTCAATAGTTTAAATTGACATACTTTAATTCGTCTCTATTTTATGAAATCTTAAGTTAATGATATGTTACAATTTAAAAAAAATATTACTATCTAACATATGCATATTTTTAAATTTATTTTATTACAGATGGCTTTCGAGTATGTTAAGGTCATTTACGGAGGCTATTGGACTGATTGTACCTATAATGGTGGCACATATTTAGATGTCCCCCTATCAAAAGATGCAATCTCGATAGACAACCTTCAATATCATATATCTCTCTACTGCAATCCCTCGGGCACTGCTTATGATATTTTCTATCTGACGATGTCGGAGCACAAACGGACTGTTAAATCGCGTCTCAGAACCGATCAACAACTAAATTGGTTGTGCCGGACAGAGTCATTTCCAACAGTGTACGTGTCTTCGAGCGAGGGAGCATCATCTTCGTATGTCCCTACGTTCGATCATGATGAGTCGTACAGAGGATCATTCGGCCAGGATAACGATGGCACCGGAAATTTGGAGGTGGAGCTCGAGCTGATACAGAGATTTGCAACTTCTACAGACTGGATGGAGAACGTCTATCACCGAGAGAGCAACAACAGTTTTGATTCATTTCATGATACTGTCCCGGACCTCAATCGTACGGTCGAAGGTGGTCAGGAGGCTCAAAATGAACCGTCTCTATTTGACGACGATGATGACGATGAGGATGAAAATTACGTCCTTGAAACGGAGGAGAGCTCTGAGAGCGAAGGCGAGTCAAATTTATATGCTGGTGATAGGACCGTGAACAGGGCCTTATTCGCTGAGTGGATGGCATGGATACACGAGGAAGGCGGGATGCAAAAACTGTTAGATATGATGTATCCAGAGTCAAACACGGATCAACCGGAGGTAGATACTGATACCGATCACATGAGCAATTGGTTGGTTCCGATGGTCCCTCTTGAGCCTGGATCATCAGCAGTTTTCCACTCGGAGAACCTTAATATCGAAGATTTGGCCGTAAATGCCGTTTACTTTACGAAGGCAGAGATCGGTATTGCAGTCGGGTTGTGGCATTTGGAGAGGAGGAAAGAATACAAGGTCAAGAAATCTGATACTACGCGAGTGGTGTTGAAATGTAAGTTATCACAAGAGTGTCGCTTCCATTTACGCGCAACAAGCTTCGGTGGGCCTTGGACGGTTAAAAAAATTCGCCTGCAACAATAATTCGAAGGTAATTGGGGCATTTTTTGCAAAGAAAATTATGCGTGATTCAGAGGTAATGAAACTAAAAATAATTCAAAATGAGTTTCGTGCGATGTTCGGCATTGATGCCAGCTACGATGTCTGCTTGAAAGGGCGGAATTGTGCAATCGAGATGATATACGGCAAATTTACGGAATCCTTCGAGGACTTACCCGGTTATCTCCACATGCTGAAGATGTCAAATCCGGGCACGAAAAACGAGATTGACATCGGCCCAGACGAGCGATTCAGACACGTCTTCGTCGCGTTAGCTGCATCTCGACATGCTTACAGATCAAAATGTCTTAGGCCAGTGGTCTGTGTAGATGGCACGCATCTGAAGGGAAAGAACTGTGGCACAATGTTTGTAGCTGTGGCGAAGGACGCGAACGAGACGTTGTTCCCTTTAGCCTACGGTATAGGACCGATCGAGAACAATGAGTCATGGACTTGGTTCATGACAGCTCTTAGGACGGCATATGGGGCAATGCGGGATTGGTTGTTCGTGTCGGACCAGCGCATCAATAATACATGCAGTTGCCGAAGTGTTTCCGGAAGCCCACCACGGGTTATGCTATTATCATCTTAGTAAAAAAATGATGGGCTTCGGCTCCGAAGTTGGCGCCTACTTCCAGCGAGCTGCTTACACTTATGATAAGCACGTTTTTGAAACCATCATGAAAGCACTTCAAAGAGAGGCACGTGTAGCATATCGAGAGTTGATTGATCTCGGAGTAGAGAAGTGGTCCCGATGTATGTGCCTTGTTCGACGGTTTAGCAACATGACATCTAACGCCGTTGAATCATTCAATAAGTCCCTTTTGTGGGCGCGATGTCTGCCAGTCTGTGCTTGTCTAGATGCTGTGAGGATCGTAATTGACCGCTGGTTCACTGACTGCCGAACAAAGGCCCGAAACGACAATCATCCCATAACAGTAGAGGCCCGGCATAAAGTCTATGTGCAATTGGAACGATCTCATGGGTATACCGCCACACAGATTGATGATCATGCTCACTACAGAGTGGTCACATCTGAGAGGACAGTGCATGTGGACCTAGAGGGGCTTCTTTGTCAATGCAGTGAATGGCAGACAGATTGTCTGCCTTGTGCGCATGCGATTGCGGCGATGACGTGAGTTTTTTTTCGATTACTTAACGATTAACTTACAGTTTTTCCTTTATTATTAACTTATTAATTTGTGTTATCTCAGTGCACATGGACATGATGTCCTACAATACATTGCACACTATTACAAGAGGACAACATATGTCGAAACTTACAAGACGCAAATTTCTCAAGTTCCTATGAAGTCGCAGTGGAGACTGCCGCCCGACGTCCAAAGTATGAAAGTCCTGCCCAACTTAAGGATTCGTCTGCCAGGTAGACCGAGAGAGTCAAGGATCCCGGGAGGAGGTGAACGAGTACGTGGTCGCGGTCACGGTCGTCGTCGCGCTCGTCATCGTGGTCGTAGATGTCGTCACTGCGGTCTTACAGATCACAAACCAGAAGATTGCCCGAATATTTCTGATTACTGTTTGTAGTCTATCGATTGTATTAATATTATGTATTGTTAACTTGTAATTTTATATTCCTTTCCCAACTACAAACCTCGGTCTATAAACAAAGAGAATAGAAATAAAAATAAAAACATAAAATTTAGATAATTTTTTAAATAGAAAAAAAATGAAAACATAAAATTTTGATAAATTTTTGAATAGAAATAAAAATGAAAACATATATTTTAAACATAAATCATGCCCTAGCATGCCCATAAATCCTCTGAGCAGTAAGCAATCGGTAGTCTGTGACAGCTCCAGCCCTCGTTTCTAGCGCAGGACACCCAGTGATGGTTCGTTCCAAATTCATGCAAGCCACCGGACCGCTACATCTGAGTTGTGGATACTTAATCAGGCCCTCCACTGGGTAAAAAGTAACTTGCCACACGTTGTCCTCGATCGCCAACCCTAGTTCGCTCATCCTCCAATACATTGTACTTTCCACCCAAATTGGTACCATAGTGATCAAGGGACGTATATGATCCAGTGTTTCTGCGCCTCGATCTAGTGGATCCTGCATGATTAATCATTTTGTGCGCAGATCGATGATGATGAAAATGTATCGCTCATCCTTAACAATCCAAGGGACGAAAACCTAATACAAGTATTTTAAAAAAAGAAACATTAAATAGGGATAATCTTAATAAATATAAATTTTAAATTAATGAAATTGAATGTGAAATGAGATTGTTACCTTATCTGCTTTCCACCAATTAGGTGTCCTGTAAGGAATTTCTTGACCTTCTGCGATTTGAATTAATTGGGGGCCGGGTACGAACATCGTAGTGACGACATGTTCAATTTATGCCAAGTTTCTGCTAGCAAACTCATTTATTGCTCTTTATTTTAGGCTTTCAAATTCGGATTTTAATTCCACCTAAATCATAAGAAATTGAAATTTATTATTTAGATATATAAATGTCAAAAAGTTGAACTTATTCAATTAAAAAAAAATTACCATCACATCGAGATTGCATACGATGGTTCGTCCGTTTCCAAAATGTGGGTACACCTGAACACTGCTCCTAAGCCGGGTACGAAAGGTCATCATGGCCAAGTTAAACATCTGCGCACAACATATAGCGCAGGGTGAGAAAGTACGAATAAATACGGTAGATCATTAAAAATATAGGTAAAGCTAAATTTAAATAAACTGTCTAATTACATACCAGTGGGTCCCAATCAGCTCCCTCCTTACACATGAGCTTGAAATCGGCTACTAAAACCAATTCAGTAGCCTCCATAACCGCCAAGGCCGTTTCGTCATCGTTCCGCATGAATTTATTGTAATGCTTGACAACGTCATCCGGTGGGGGAGCCGGGAACGAGGGCCTCAAGAGAGTGTTTTTTGCCTTCTTTGGCTTGTTCTTCTTGGTTGAATTAGAAGACTAAGGAGGATCGAATTATTTTATTAAAAATAATATTTACTACACACTTAGAACTTTTAATATAAATATGAATGAATAAATAATATATTCAACAAGCATTTTAATGAATTTTTATCTAATGTAGTAATTAATATTTGCATATTATACCTTTATTTAATTGATAACTTAAACACAATTGTTAATAGTACCTGACCAATATCCACCGATGATGCAGATTTACGCGCAGGTTGCCGAGTTGTAATGAATGGCGCAGATGGAGTCGAGAACCCTGCCGTCGGTGTCAAGAACTCCGGTGTGGAGGTGGAGAACTCCAACATCGAATGCCGCGGCGGCTCAAAAGCATAGCTCAAAGGTGGTTCATAGGGGACTCCATATGACGGAATGTATGATGACGATGGCGCGGTAGTGAAGGGGGTTGTCTGTGCAAATCATAAAGATTACATTCAAAAAGACTAATTTATAAAAAAATATTAAAGCAAAAAATAAAACGTAGTAAGAATGTAAGATTATACCTCCCCGAAAATTGAAGTCACGAAATGCTCGGCTGCTGTGCCAGATTCCGCATATCCAGATGTGGTGGCATCTTGTATATAAATAGGGAGAGATGTGTCCCTATAAAGCCCTACCGTCTCGACATGCCCAGTAGATCGAGGCTCAAGGAAGTCTACCCCCGAATCCCGAGCTGATGAAACGATAGGTGGGCTCCGACGACGTGGCTCGAAAACTGGAGGCGAACGACGGGAGGACATGCAGCCGAATAGGTCTTTCATGAACGCCATTAGTCGATTCTCGGTGGCTCTGATCTCGGCTTTAACCTCTTTCTTGTCGTCTTCCAGCCTTTCCATGATTTTCTTGGTATGTTTCCCCACCACCTCCTTTACGATTTCCTTGAAATGCTCACGCGCAGAAGATGAATCCTGACGGTGCCCACCACTGTTGGCAGAAGATGACTCCCTCACACGCTTCCCAGTGTCGCACGATTCCCGGTGCGGTCGGGAGGTGGACACGCCGGTATCGGGAACATGCTCAGGCACCCTACTGCGTGCGCTCCTTCTGGGTCGGGCTCCGGAGGATGTGCCATCATCAGGCATAAGAAATAGCAACGGTGAACCATCAAGAACCTCATTAGTAATCTCTGGTGTGCCTTCCACTGCGTTCACCGGCTCGCGAAAGTTTACGGAGTAAGAACCCTCGACATCTACGGAGCGATACCATTGAGTATCAACCTCACGTGGCTCGACACTTACATTCTCAAGCAGATACTGAATCTCATCAAACAATGCGTACAACTCCTCATCAGTCATACGTCTGAGCGATAACCTGTAATGCCATCTCAGAACTCGGGGATACAAATGACCCGCCACTAACATCCCAGCTACAGGCCCGAGCCCTCGGATTATCTCAAACCCCCATACAATGAGCGCCCACGCCGGACCACGAAAATGGTATTTTGTATCGGTCCCACCAAACGTTCTCACATAATACCGCAGAGTCTTGTGAGTGTATGCACCCCACGGAAATTCGATAAATGTGTGCATATCTTCAGCCAAGAACCACAGCCAACTGTACGGTGGTTTTCGCGCATCGTGGCCAAGAAGGAAATTATTGGCTATCAGCATATGCGCCAGTCGCAAGTGGATATCACCGTCCGGGTCGACAAAGGGGCTAGGATTTTGACTTAGCATCTGGAGCAATGTGTTGGCGCTCTCGTTTGCCCCTCCACAAACAACTTGCCAGACACGTGAATGCCTAGGATTACGCCTACGGCAAGGATCAAATGCTGTAGGCCCGAATTTCAATCCCGTAATCAAGGCATGATCCTGGTGGGAGTACTCTATATTTTGACCACCGATGTGGAACCAAATTCCATGCCTTGAATGAATTGCCCGAGACAGTATATTGTTTAGTACGCCCCCATAGCTCTTCTTTGGATTCCAATCGATAAAATGACCGAAAGGTCCTTCTCTGAATCTGTCTACTAAAGCATTACCCCCGACATTGAATAATGCGCTCCTGATGCCCTCCAACTGGTCAATGTAATAGCATGTATTGGGCTTTGCTAGTGTGTTGATATATTGTGGACGACGATATCCCGGTGCGGGCTTAGCCTATTTTTTCATAAAAAAAATAAAATATTAGATTCTTCATAAATTGCATAAAATACACGAATTACATGCACTAATAAACGTAATTAAACTTCAAACATGCAAACAAATACGAAAGCAAGACAAAATCCACTGAGTAATTAATTTTATTAAATAAACCTAATTAGTACTAATCTACTATTCATAGATTTTTTCCCTACAACTAGCATGATACTAACATAACATAAAAGTATAATTTCACATCCTAAAACTAATCTAACAATTAGTCGTACTAATATCTATTTCATCATCATATATACAACTTAGTCGAATACGTCTCTATTAATTTGTTATGAGAACTAACGTAATGATTATAAATATGAATAATTATGTTAATTAATCCAAACTAATTAAATTGTGTAAATTAGATGGGATCTAATTTTATTTTTTTAACATATTCCCAATAACAATAAACGGATGGTTAAGAACTACTAACCTAATTTCTATAGTAAAGAAATTACTAATCTAATTATCAACTAATTAATTGTAAATATTATATTATGAATAAGGCATAAATTAAACTAACCTAATCAATTAAGAAACATTAACTAAAATTAAACTAACCTAATCAAATTATGAAATATTGCCTAAAATTAAACTAACCTAACCGAAAAATTAAATTAAAGTAAAACAAATAAAAAAAAAATTAAAAAAATCATGAATCTGATTTTTAAAAAAACGAGAATTTTCGGTCACATTCACCGCCGGCGGAAGTCGCCGGAATTGTCCCACCGCCGGCGGTAACAGGTTGCCGGCGGTGGACAAGCTATAAAATTATAAAAACGTAATATAAATTTTATGGGAGCTTCCACCGCCCACCACCATCTCCGGACATTTCCCACCGCCGGCGGCCGACGATACTTTTTCCGGCTGGCGGTGGAAACTTTCCGGCAACGATTGAGCGGCGGTGTGGGCGTCTGAATTTTTTTTTTTTTTTTAACTCACCGATATCTCTTCGGTGAGTTCTTCCTCCGAATTGTATGCCATTGGCGTGGAGATGAGGGAGAAGGCTGCGGTGTCGGGCGTCGGTGGGTGATAAAGAGGGTAGGGTTTTATCGGTTTCCTTAAGGAATCCGTTAATGAATGGAGGGGCGGCCGGCGAGCTGCAATGGGAGGGGGAGGGTTTGAGTGCGGCGGTGAGGGTGGGCGGTGAGTGAGGTTTCAGTGTGTTCGGCGGTGATGTTTATTGAGGAGGGTGATGTAGGGTTTGTTTTGTTTTTTTATGTTTTTTTGTTTTTAGCGTTTTTTATTTTAGTGAAGGAATAAATTCTTCCGACAACTAAAGTTTTGATTTTTAGTTATGTTGAAAATCAATTTCCAAGGCGGCACCTCAGCTGAACTGATATAAAAAATGGGCCCCACCTTCATTATTTTAAGAAAATGGGTAGTTTTCACATGTGGGTATAAAATAGGGCATTTTTTACGTTATTGATTACAAAAGGGGTATTTTAAATTTTGACCCTTATTAGAATAAGACATCATACCAAATGATAAAGCCCACAAGAAAAATACTACTATACGATTAAAATTAAGTATATATGAAGATTGATTCATAAGGTTCTGCTAAGGGAAGACCAAGTCAAAGTAAACGTTAACTTTTTATCTTTTCATTTTTTTTCAAAGATTAGCAATTATTATCACGTGCATTTGGCATGTAAAATGAATAATTTTAAATAATGAATTATGATTTGAATAGACACATGAGGCATCTTAATATTTTTCAAGCACAACAAAGTTAAATAATTCAATCAACTATTTGTATACGTAATAAAATGTATGCTCGCCTTATATAACTTTTTTTTTTTTTGAAATTTATTAGATCGAATGTATCTTAAATTATAAAGACTCATTATATATTTATGATCAAAATTAAAGATACTATCTTGTGTATGATATACTACTATTTAAGATTGAATGTACAAAAAATATATATAATTACGTTGTGCTAATATGAATATACATTATTCATCGTATTCATACATCCAATGGAATTTGCTATATATAAGATTCATTTTATTTATTTATTTAGAACACTATAGACATAATGCAAACTAAAAAATACCACATTTAATAAGAAAAGAATCGGTTTGTGTACTTCATATTTTTATTTTAATATTATTATAATACTTTATATAATAAACATGCATAGCATATAAAGGGGACAGGGTTTTCTCATAAATTGTAAATTTTGTATTCATGTGTATATTTAATAAATAGTAATTGAAATATTTTTATTATGATTAAATATTTCCATAATGATATCTAATACTATTGGTATTTTTGTTATAAAATATTTAATAAATATAACTAAATAAAAGTAAATTATATGCATGTCTAAACACCTATGCATGTCTAAACACCCCAAAATTTAAAATAGGCTTTAGAATATTTATCTGGACTAAATATAATATAGATATTATTGAAGTTCCTTAAAAGAGGCCAATATAGACACAAGATCGCTCGAATCTTATTTCGCATGAGACCTCAATGATTTTTCAAAATTTAAAAAGATAAACGCTTGCAATTTCTACATATATAAACACCTCATAAGAAACACTTTTAGCAATTCATCTCGTTTCCAAAAATAGTGGAAAGAGAAAGATTGCTCACAAGGCCAGACCAACGATCGGCGTGTCTCGTGGCCAATTTCCACCCAACTTTTACCCAATACTCCTTTCGACGTGTAGATTCGATTTTTTAAGATGACCGAAGGCCGGCCATGCATGCCAAAATAGTGGCGTCGCTACCGCTGGTCCACCACACGCAAACAAGTTTTTTCTGGCTCTGAATAGATCGAATTCATTCTTGAATTTAAAGGTCTAGATATGTAATTATTTTCAAGTTTTGAGGTTGTTTGAGTCGGCGGATATGATGTTAATGTTTTGAAAAAAATCCCTAAGTCTTCATTAATTGACTCCATTCCGGTATTCCTCTTGTTTCTTAGCTCGAAATACTAGAATTTGACTGTTCAATAATATGTTGCTAAAAGCTATGAAATTATTTTTCTATTGAAGGCATTCCATTTGTTAGACGAAATTACCGAGTTGGTTATTTGGATTATGTTAGGAAAATGATTTTCCAAGACAACGAATCTTGCCAGTGAGAATACTAACTGTTCGATGAAATTCCTCACTGAGACTTCGCAAGATATTGAAATTATGATTTTCTGGAAATCATAAAACTATGAGTCTCTTTCTTGGTAAAGACATGGCCTCCACCCAGTTTCTAATATGCTTTCAGAAAAGGCAATCAAAAATAAATACACTTGTATATCTTACAAACTTATAAATTCCTTCTAAACAGAAAAAGAAGAGGAAAGAAATCCGATTTTATCTCAATAAACTACACAACTTTTCTTGGTGTAAGCAATCACCATCAGACATAAATGCAGTTATATTCCTTCAAACATCAAGGGATGTGCATCTGATGCTGCTTCTTCTTCTTCTGGCTCATCGTAAACAATCGAAGGCATTTGAGATATCTTCAGGCTTTCCAGTTCTGTAGCCACTTCTTTCATGATTGGCCTCATTCTCCCCTTAACATTCAAGCATCTTTTTGCAAGCTTCGCAACTGCCATCACCTCTTCTGTTGCACCTTCGTCGGAAACATGAGCATCTAAAACCACACCAAGATTGTTTGCTTCCATTGATGCAAGAAAATATGAGGCTAGATTTCTTTCCATTACCGATCTTTCCATAGATATTGGTCGCTTTCCTGTTAGAAGCTCGACCAGGATTACCCCAAAACTATATACGTCACTCTTTTCTGTATACTGACTTGTTTGGTAATACTCGGGATCTAAGTATCCAAATGTCCCTTTAACCAATGTGGTTAAATGAGTCTGATCCACTTCAACTTGTTTAGAAATTCCAAAATCCGACACTTTGGCAATGCATTTTTCATCTAGAAGGATATTAGTGGACTTGATATCTCTATGATAGATAGGTATAGAACATGCAGAGTGCAAGTACGCTAATGCCTCTGCTGCATCTGTGGCTAATTTCAGACGCATCCTCCATGTAAGAGGGAACTCGACTTTGGGATCATGAATGAAATCTGAGAGGGTTCCATTTGGTAAGAACTCATAAACAAGCAGATGATCTTCAGTTGCCAAACAACATCCTAATAATTTAACCACATTCTTATGATTGATTTGTGATAATATCACCACCTCGTTTATGAACTGCTCCACTTGATTCTCATCAACTTGTCTTAGTTTCTTGATCGCCACAATCGTTCCATCGGATAACATACCCTTGTAGACTACGCCTTGCCCTCCTTGTCCACAGATTCGGCTTTTGTTGAAGTTGTCCGTGGCTTTGGCCAACTCTTTTGCACTGAAAAGTTTGGTTTTTCCAAATGAGCCCTCGCTAGTTTGTTGCTGCAGGAGAAGGTGTTTGAAGAGATGTTCTTTGTGCTTTCTATTCTTTCTCTTCTTAAACATCTTATGCAACCAAAAATAGAATAAGAGAAGTCCCAATGCAGAGCTCAGGCCTGCGTGCAAAAATCACTCATCTAAAAATATAAAAAAATAAAATAAATAAAGAATATTGAAAGTTACTCGTACCTATTAAGAGAATTTGGCCAATGTTGGGCCGTGGTGATCTTGTGCAACCACTTCTGTCAAACCTTCCATCACCGGTATATCCTTTTGGACACAAACAATTATAAGACCCAGGATTATTGATGCATTTGGAAATTGAGTCGCATGCATTAGTTGTATTATCCGCACATTCATCGATATCTGCTTCAAAGAAATCATCCCACTTATGTTAAAACTCAATAACTTTGGCTTGTTCATGGTAATCTAATGAATCTTGATTTACTAAAAGAAATTCACAACAGTTAAAGTATCGAAGTTAATTTCAAAAAGATGATAGTACTCTAGTATTACAAATAATTTGTTTCCTATTGGAATTACAAATAATTTAAGCATTAAACTAATTGTTAAGATTAAGAGAAAATAAATATTAATTAACTTACCTTGGCATCCTGGGGTAAGATAAGGGTTGCCTTGGTATCCTTTCAAACAGCTGCAGAGGTACCCTCCATCTGTAGCATCAAAATCAACACACTTAGCATTACTTTGACATGCCAGATTCTGTCTGGGTTCATTGCAATTAACAGCCCCAATCCTCCAATCCATAGATAATAATATTCTTTCCCAATAGTTTCTTGATCCTAGTATCCGATCATAATAAGATTGAATCTCGGTTGAGTTATTTGGAATGGGATATATTTCAAAAGACGAATCCATAATTTGAACAAAGGCGTAGCCGCAAGACATATTCGTACGTGGCCATCGACCACTAAGGTCAGTCAAATTGGCTTCGAGGTAACTGGTGCCTGCAAGTGACCAAGAATGTATTTCAATATAATGGCTATGCGATTTCTTTTCCATAATTTAAAAGTCTTTTTCAGCAGTGATGATGTTTTTATTTTGTGGTCCCAAAAAGAAAAATTAAAGAATTAATGAGTATAATATATTTTTAAAATGATAATTCTGTTATGAACTTAGAAATTAAGGCACTAGCTAGCTAGTCTGCTATTAAATTACTTTCTCATTTTGTCTTCAAATATTTCTTAAGTGATAAAAACAGGTTGATGACCTCACAAATAGGCTTAAAAATAAATGAAAAATCATTGTTAAATCATTTTGAAGTATTTATTTAACTCGATAAGTCTCCAATATTTCTCAAGTGATAATACAAGTCTAGCTTTATTAATTTAACTCCATAAGAAATACACTTAGAATAGGACTTAAAAAAAATATTTTCGTTTAGTCATAGTAAGTCATACAACATAAAAGTTTGTTAAGAATTGTATGGGAAAACAAATAATATATTAATTAACGTGATTATTACCTCTAGGAATGGACGCTCTGCAACAACCTTGGCCGGGCAAATACCGATCAATACTTGCATCTGGACACCATCCATAATCATTATCACCATCATATTCGCGAACGGCTGCGCAGATGCTGGTAATGGAACTTCCATTGGCATATCTAAAATTCCCCACAACCATATCATCCAATCCAATGGCGGTGATCGAGTTTCCATCCGATAAGGTGAATTGAGTTTCCAACAAGTCAATAACCAAGCTCCGATACACTGACGAGTTGTCGTGGCAAGCAAAACCCAGCCTTGGATAGTTGACTAGAACCCGTGATGAATTGAACTGAATGATTTCTGCATTCTTCAGAACAGAGAGGTAGGCTCTTGGAGGGTTAGTAGAGGTATTACAAATTATTTCAAAAGATGGCTCCAAAGAGCAATTTCGCCCAACTCCAAATGGGAACGGAATCGACAACTTTCCACACTGGTCGGGGCATCCGGGTTTGGCAATTGATGAATTGAGAAATTCAATTGCTGCAGGTGGAAGAGCAAACACAAGAAAGTCGAAACGGTGACAAAGTTAGTTAAATAGATGTAAGAAAAAATTAATAGGAAATACTAACATTTGATACTCACAATTATAGTTGTCCAAGGAAAGTTATTGGCAACAAAAGAGCCGATATGCGATCTTCTATCCCAATTTGTGTGTCATAACGTGTTCCTAAATCTAATTTTCTATTAAGTTTATAATATATATATATTTATAAAAATAAAAATATTACGGAGTACTACTATAATATAACAAATCATAATTGACATTTATACAGAAAAATTAATTTTTCTAATAATTATACTCTTAATTTGGATTCATCAACTTTAATAAGATTAATAAAAAGAATGTTAAAAAAATAATTATAAACCCTAATTGAATTGACCACCCTAAAAAATAATTATAAAATTATATTAAATAAAATTATTGAAGAAAATAACTATTACAAATTGAGATTTAAGACAAGATTGAGAGATAAAAATTGAGGTTTTTTTTTTTTTTTTGGTTGAAAAAGTAAATAGTAATTTATTTCCCATTTAGAAGTGTGTGCAATTCATAAAATTAAAATACCCTAAACTCGACCGTAACTTAATAATTTAATCATATATGTAAAGTAAAAAATAATAACTTGTCCAATCAAATGCATCATATCCCACCATTAATTTAACTATTTTAATAATATCTAATTGTATAGATAAAAAATATTGATTACTATAACGCTATGAATCACAATTAACAGTTATAACTATTACTTGACATTTTACGAAATACTATACCCCAATGTTCGATTTTTAATCCTTGATAATTAATTTTTAAGTAGTAAAAAATAATTTTAAATCCTATCCTAATTATATCAACGAGGCATAGCTAATAATAATAAAGTTAAACCAAGTTAAAAAAAATAAAAAAATGAAGATAGAAAAACTAAAAAAATGACATTAATTAGCACTAACTTTTGCAGCCTCCTGGCAGGTAAGGATTGCCCTCGTATCCTTGCACGCACCTACACTGGTATCCCATGGACAATTTACGATTATCGTCGGAATAAATATCAACGCATACGCTCCTTTCATCTCGACATGCGTAAGTATCACTTAATGGCTTTGCTAGGCTGCAATTCTCAGCCCCGACAACCCAGTCGAGCCGCACCACCGGCTGCCTTGTTGCGGATGCCCAATTATCATTTGGCAATGCTGTTAAGTTATCCAGGTAGTACAAAGGATATGAAAGTTCCGTCGCATTAGGGATGTTCAATTCCTGGATAAAGGCATAGCTGCAAGGGAAAAGCTTTCTACGTCCTACTTTCCTGCTCAAGTCAATTAATTGTGTTTCTACGATAATAACTGTGTCTGTGTCTGTGTCAGTGAATGAACATGATAAGTTAGAGTTGTGGAGCTTCAAACATTATATTTCTCAAGTGGAAATACAAATATCAACTTAATTGATAGTTACGTACCTGTGGTGATTTCGGCATGGCAACAACCATACCCGAACGAAGTAGCATTATTGGATGGGCAATACCCCATGCCGCCTCTTCCATTCTTTTCCATGCAAAAGGCTGAGCAACCACCGGCTGTAGAACTTCCGTTGGTTTGTAGCACCGCATCATCGCAGCCTATGGCGGTGAGCGAGTTACTATCCGACAACGTATAGGGAGTTCCTGACAAGTTCAGAAGCATACTATATTTATACGATTCACTTCCATTCTCATGTTCATAGCAAACTGAAAACATGTTGAGGGACTCGATTCGGATGTAGGTTTCATTTATCTCAAACACTTGTTTATTGATGAAGGGGAGGTAGGCTTTTGGAGGGTCGGTCCAAGTATCGCAACTGATGTTAAAATATGGGTTGTGAGAGCAACTCGGCCCGACTCCGAATGGATATGGAATCGATAAATTCCCACACCGATCAGGGCATCCATGTTTGGAAACCAGATCAGCAGAAATTTCTGGTACTAGAAACATAAACATGAAGAAGAAGAAGATGTAAGAATATAGATTAAGAGGCATAGCTGAAGAGCAGGACTATAATGATGCTAGCCAAATGTAAAACAGGCACTGTATATACTTGAGATTAATTGGTTCATCACAAGTATATATAGTGGGAAAATGTGAATTAGACCATCTCTATTTTTTCGTTAAAATAACATTGTTTTAAGTTTAACCGTACATGTCGAAGAAACTTGGTCGAGAAAAAATATAATGTGGATCGATGTTGCTGTAATTGCGAAAGATTAAAAGGTGATGTTGTAATTATTAATGCAACATTTTAAAATAGTAAGTTTGGAAATTGAAATTAGTGCAAATTTGCTGCAATATACTGTATTAACCGTTAACTAAAACCGAGCAGAGAGTTTCTCCAATTAAACTAACAAAAAGGTGAAACTAGTCTCAATCGAAGCGAAGACCAAGACCATAACGACTTATGATGGAATGAAGTAGACGATTTGATAAAGAATGGAAAAGTCTCCTGCACCACATTATTGATTGTGACCACGTCCGAGACTGATATGTGTATGTAATTTATATAATGCCACATCAATTTCGATTTGATCGAATTCAAAAAATAGTATGAAAATTGCAAACAAAATGTAAAATTTGTGTATTTAGGAGGAAAAAAACTGAAAGCTTGTGGTAGAAGTAAAAATAGAAATCGGATATTAAACGAGTAAATCGATTACTGCGAAACGAGCTGAGCATGAAGATTTAATAGGGTTTCAGCTAAGGGTGAGTAGATGTTCCGGTCGGCCGATTGTTTTTTTTTTTTTTTTTATTTATTTTTTACGGGTGTAATCTTTTTTTGGAAAAAGAAATAGAATGATGTTTTATTAATTACATCATCGTCTTTTATTAGTCTCTTTTATCTTTTGCAATTAGAGTATCTCCTATTTCTTTGTTTTAACTTGATCGATGTTGTAATTTCGGTAGATGAAAAGGTGGTGTTGTAATTAGAGGAATGTTTCAATGTTCAACTTGGACATATTTAATGTGTCGACTAATATTAATATACACCCTCAGTTTTTTTTAAAATGTCTTATTTGACTTTTGTTGTTGATTGTTTTTAAGTGTCATATTTCGAAATTTGATGGAAAAATAGTTAAAGAATTCCAACTTTACTCCTATAATTAATGTTATATGTAAGTTGGTGTTCTGAAAAAGAGAATAACAAATGAGGTTAAAATGTAAATTTACACATTTCTTTAACATATGTAATTTGATGGTGTGGGACAATTATAAAAAAATTAGAAGGAGTATACCCTAAATATTAAACCCTGCCAAAAAAAAAAAAACCCTAAAACCTAGTAACCTACTAAAAAGACTAATCCTAAAATGGAAAAAAATTACCGACATGAAACTGCCACATTAAGTATGTCCACGGTGGATAGGGGAACAATTCTGGTTCCAATTAATACAACATTTAAATTAGCTCGTTTGGCAATTGTAAATTAAAGTACAGTTTGTGCTAAGTTAGTACAATTAACGATTAATTAAAAATGAGTAGAGAGTTTCTCCAAACTAATTGAAAAAGGGTAAAAGTTGTCTCAATCCAAGCGACCAAGACCATAACGACTTGTGTGATTTACGTTTATTAGGTGGGACCACATTTCTCTTTACTTTTAAACCTTTCTTTACGCAAAGGAATGTTGTGATCCATATGTCTATTCCCACCATCCCCATAGTGTATGAGACAAATGTATGCATTTCAATTAGCGTATTCTATGGTTACGATTCTACAATAAATATCCTTTTCATTTCGTCGAAAGTCTATTTCACGGTATAAACACTTATGACCTCCCCCTCTATGCCGCTTAAAAATATGTGGGTGTGTGCGCGCGAACAAAACATTGTGGTCAAGGGTAAAGCCACTAACATTTTCCAAGAAAATTACAGCTCACTACAAAAGCAATTATATATATACCAACAATTACGACCTAAACAACTATACATTTGGACGTATATTTGTCAACAATCTCTAAATTCATAGATCACAAATGTAATGCAAATATTTGAACCAGGGCCGGTCTTGTGCTTTGTGTGGCCCTAGGCGAAAACGGAAAATGGGGCCCTTCATAGGCGAAAAAATTCATCCTCTTCAATTTGATGCTCTGTTAAAATTTTATTTTCATGTGATTTTTTTTTGCAATCGAGCTTAAAATATTTATCAATATTACATGCTTGACTTGGTATTACTTGATCATCTTTTTGTTTTCTTTCCCTCTTTTGAGCCTCAAACATATGCTTACAAGCAGTGACGAAGCCATGAATTTACTTCAGTGGGGTCCAACATATATCTATATCTATATATATATATTAAAACAAAATCTTTTCCCGCCCAAACTATTGGGTTTCCCTCCAAAATCTGCATTGCCCATACAAAATTAACCTTTTTTTTTTTTGCATTTTACTTGGCACAAATTCTTATTTATTTGCATTGGAAGTGTTGACACCTGCAATTTCTACTTTTTATGACCACTATTCAATGCAATTATTACGTTTTTCAAAAAGTTTTTGTAGTACAAAGTTTTAAGTTTTAAGATAATTTTGATTTTTGTTCCCAATTATTATTATACCATTGAATTTGAAGGTTTCATATCTATTGTGCAACGTTTCTACTCCTTAAATTGTTGAATACACGCCTTCTATATTTCGTCATCCTTTTTCTTCACAAATTTAAGATTTTATGAATATTGCTAAGATTTCTTTCTTTATCGATAATAAATATAATACATTAATTTGTGTGAGGAATCTTTTTGCATGCACAGTAGTACCAATTTGGCCTAATAATACATGTAAAATTGCCACCATAAATTGTTTATTATTATTAAAATGTTTTATTCAATTTTATGAATTTAACATTTGTTGACATATAGTAACAAATATTGAATACATAATAAAAATGTATTTACATTAATAGTTTAATATATAAATTTTTGATAAAATAATTATCACGGGTAAATAATAAAATATCTACTTTTTTGGACTAAATTATATTATATTCAACCTTTTTAATATAATATTAATTATATTAATTAACAAAATATATTATAGTAAAAATAAACTAATATGAAGTATATTATTATTGGCTAAAACAATTATGCAATATACTGTTGATGTTTATATTTTATTGATATAAATTAAACTAGAAAATATTTAAAAAGTGATATAGTCATAATATCAAAAAAAATTACTACAACGGAGGATATAATAAAATTAACTAATAATTATTTAAATTAATATATCTGATCGAATAACTAAATATTTATAATTCAAATTTCGTCTGTCATCTTTTTATTCGACCAAATTATTTTATTGTGCAAAATCATGTCATATCGAAAGATTTTGTATTAGAATTCAAAACAAAATTATGATTTCAATCATATGTATATATATATTGGTATTTTGACATTGCAACTTGGCAGTGCACCGCGCAAAGCGGGGTGTAAATCTTGTTTATAATGATAAAAATAAAATTATTATATAGTATATAATTTAAAAATGATTAAAATATACAAAATTAAAAAAATAGAAGATATATATTGACCGGATCCATTATGCGTTTTTCTTATTACTAGCAATTTTTAAAACAAAAAGGATAAAAAAAATGATAAAATGTGATTATTCAATAATAAAAGAAAACAAATGCAGAAGGAGTAGATGAAACAATTTTATTTTGAAAGAAATGTGACTATTAAACTCATGAAAGGAAATGTAGATAAATAAATAAAAGAAATGTGATTAGTTAAAAATAAAAGAAATAAAGAAATGTGCATAAGGAGTATATGAAAGGAACAAAAATGAAAGAAATGTAAAAAAAAAAAAAACAAATAAAAGAAATGTGATTAGTTCAAAGTAAAATAAAAAAAATGTATATGAAAGTAACAAGAATGAAAGAAATGTAAAAATAAATAAATAAATAAAAAAAATGAGATTAGTGCAAAGTAAAATAAAATAATTAAAAAGAAAATGTGCGTAATGAGGATTGAACTCTTGAACCAAGAGAGTAAAGAGATTTAAGGCCATACTTGAAACCAACTGCACCAAGTATTCAACAGGAATATGTTTAACTAAAAAATAAAATATATTGGGCCCCCAAAATTTTGGGGCCCTATGTAATACCCCGATTTTGCCAAAGCCGAAAAATTTAAAATTTTATTTATTTATTAGACAGGTTTCTAATATCCGTCAAATTTTGAGAACTCTTCGTAAGGTTGAGAAACTTCGATGGAGTTGTAAGTTTATGAATATAATTTTTGATAAGGTAGAAATGAAATGAAATAGTTTTCGTTTAAGTCTTATTAGACTCATAATGAATTGGTGGATTATTCTATGTGTACACGTGCACATATCGATAATTGTTGATAAATTCTCTCTCGCGCTATTCAAATTTCGTTTGAACATCGTGCTCTAGTAGTATTATTTACGATTTTAGTTGAAGAGAATTTATTAATGGACCTTTTAACTATGTAGTAATGGGTTGCATCTCTTAGACCTTATCAACCTTTTATTTTTGTAGCCCAATTATTAGCCCAAGAAAATTTAAGCCCATTGAAAATGGATAGAATGAAGCCACGTTCATCACTTCACTTTTTTCACACACTCTGGACCTTCTTTTCACCATCCAAGAAAAATCATATCTCATTCTTACCATCTAAAGCAAGAAACAAGAATATGCTAATAGATTCTTGATCAAGAAGCTCTACGGCACTCACGCAAGAACCGCGAATTTCGAACTAGACCCCAAGCTTTGAGTTCTTCTCATTTTCGGATCGACTCCCCACATCTCCAATCACTCTCAAACTTTGCACACGCATCTTACTACACCCCTAGGACAAGATTTTGGGGTTAGATTCGTGATCCAGAGGCTGGAAATCATCCATTGAATCCTCGAAAATCTGCTGCTCAAAGAAGAGTTCGAATCTATTCGAACTCGAGGTATAATCTTTCTTCTCTCTGTATTCTGAGTATGAAAACGTATGATATGTTAGGAATTGAACTCCGTTCTTGATGAGGAAGTATCGACTCTCATGAGTTAAGTTATTGCATGTTCATGAAAATTATAGATACTCGCTCTCCATTAAATTCTATGATCATTCATGTAATTATTTTCGAAAAGCTCTAAGTTTCTTCATGATCGAGCTTGTCTAGACCTTGAGTGTACCCTATATTTGATGATTATTCACGTTTTAACACTCAACATACGGTTTAAAGCCTTCAAACCACGAATCCGTAAGCATCGAATGCGTTTCCTGAGTCAGACATTGCATCGAACATTTTCTGGGCAACATTTAACCACCGTTTTTGTACGCCTTTCCCAGTCCAACTTGAATGAATACCAATTGAAACGTGTTACTTGTTTCCGTAGCTTTCTTTTGATACCAAATTCGTTCGAATTGGTTAAGAAACGAGCAAATTTGACTAGCTCGAATCACAAGTCAACCCTGCATATTTCTCCATGTGCCCAGAAAATTTTATTTAATCAAACCGCCTCTGCACATCATTTAATCACTAATTTCGAACCTCTTCCTCAGCTCGAATCGAACGGCTCTTGATTGAAACATGTTCCTTATTGTGTCAGCTTCCTTTTGATACCAAATCCGACCGATTTGGTTAAAGATACTACCAGACTCTCTCAGCGACATGACGAGGCTCAAGGCGTTGCTCCGTAAGGGTTGTGGTAACCTTGAAAATATGCCATACTTGGGAAAGCTGAAAGCACTGAGGGAGCTTAACCTCACAAGTACGGGCATCAAAGAAGCCCCTCAAGGACTTGAGGAATTACTCAATCTTAGATTTCTCTCAATGTATCCAAGTGGGTTGAAGATGCTTCCAAGAGGAGCATTGCTGAAACTTGGGCATCTTCAGCACTTGAATTTACCACGTCATATACAGATTGAAGAAATCAAGAATCTCAAGCAGCTTGAAGAGTTTGGTGGAGGAGTGAAAAATGTGAGTGATTTTAATTGGTTTATTACAACTCAGGTGCATGATTCTTGCTATAGAGTACAAGTAAATTAAAACATTTTTTATCCATCAAAACTCGCAATGGGAGGGGATTTGGGATGTGATATCAATGAGTTGGTGTTGTGTGAATACGACCTCAAAGACGAGAAAGTACTAGGGAAGGGAATTGTGTATCTAACAATTATGAGATGTGAGGGTATGAGCAAGTGCTTTGTGGATGATTTGGCACGACGGTTCGATAATCCCACATCCCTCAAGAAAGTACTTATTGAGTATTGTGGGAGAATGGAGTGGATAATGAGGAGAGATGGTCATCAAATCTCAAACAACCTTCAAGAGATTCATCTGTGGTGTTTGGATGATCTGAAAGGAATGGTGATGCGTATAGGGGAAACAGGAGCTTTTGCATCAGCTGTATTTTCCTTTCTTAAAAAGGCTAATCATTGGTCATTGTAACAAGATGAGGAA
Organism: Mentha longifolia; assembly: GCA_001642375.2. Lineage (NCBI taxonomy): Eukaryota > Viridiplantae > Streptophyta > Magnoliopsida > Lamiales > Lamiaceae > Mentha > Mentha longifolia. Next base: position 31,208,162 of record CM038116.1, on the reverse strand, counting down.
GGTGGGGTTACCAATTTCTGGACTTCCCAACCTTGAATGGATTTCAATAAAATTCTGTGAAGAAATAGAAGAGATATTCGAAGAAGATGAAGGAAAAGATCCCCTCATCACCCACCCAAAATTAAAATTGTTGACGTTACACGGGCTGTCAAGACTAAATTAAAGAGCGTAAGCAAGGCAACAATCATCTGCAACTCCATTGTAGAAATCTGTATAAAAAAGTGCCCAAGATTGATAAACAAACTTCCTGTGCATATGGATGTTCCTCTCCCACCTCTTCTGAAAGAGATAAAGGTAGAGAGGGAATGGTGGGAATCATTGGAGTGGGACTCTTATATTAATCCCGACCTCCCTCGTCTCCTCCAAGACTTCGTTGAATTTCATTGAAGCTTGTTTGGTTGTTTCAGTCCTGCTAATTAAACCTCTTCTGCATCAACAATTACATATTAATCTACAAAAATATATTCACTTACATGTGTTTGTTGGCTCGTTTAAACTCATATCAGAGAATACTTGTTCCATTACACCACACATCGTTTCATTATTACTAGTATGCGTACCCGCGCGATGCACGGAACTATTAAACGTAATAGAAAAAAATATATATGTAAATATTATAGATAAAAAGCACAAATAAAAATATTTTTAGATCGAAAACGTTACATTAGACTACTGCACAAAAATATATATAATATTATATATTTTGGACATTTCCGTATGTACAACATGCATTTTTGGTAGTAGTACTATCTTTTTTCTTTCTCATAAATAAATTTTTTTAGTTTACTTCTACTATCATCCAACAATGTGAAATCTCTAATAGGATAGACTGGAGTGATTTCAAATACTGCATCACAATCAAGTTAATTTTTTTAAAAAATCGGTCTGTATAAAAGGAGAAAGAAAAGAAATAGAAAAATGTGTCCATAATATGAAGTTTGGCCCAATGTAATGGTCTCTTAAATTAAACAAATAGTAAAATATCATTAAGCAAACCATAAAAATTGAATATAAATAGTGAATTCTCAGCCTCACCATTTCTTACACTGAGCTGCTGATACGACCTTGAGCTAAGGATAGTATCGGGATAGGGTATTCTTCGAGCGAATACGAGCTCCTAATCACATTTCGAGCAAGTGAGGCTCCTACGAAAGAACAATTTCATTCAACTTTTTTGTTAATCCCCTACAAGAGTAATAAGGCTATATATATATACTAAACCTAACGGGCTAGACTAGATAATGGGCCGATAAACATCGGAATACCCATTTACAACGATTAATTATTAACCCAATAACTAACTAGAATTATGATAACTAATATGTATCATTCCCGACTCCTTCAAAACCACCTTGTCCTCAAGGTGGAGCAAGTTAAGCTCGAGCTCGGAATGACACCGCAAGTTCACCTCGGAGTTCATACAACTTCCCAATTTTCTCAAATTGGCGCTGCACAAAACAACACTGACTTGCCTTCAGACATTGATTTGTCACTGCCTCATTCTCATTCACATTTTCCGATTCGTTCTCAGAAACTCCAAATATCAGCACAGTTAGACTTCCACCCAAAATAAGAGCAGCTCCCACAGCAACCACATGATCTTGCAGCTGCCTCATAGCTTCCCTCTAGATTAAACTTGCGGCTAATGGCTGTACGGATGGGATAGGAGAACCACGGAGCAGGGCAATTCCACCCTAAGAAGGTAATTCCCAAGAAGTAAAGACCAGTGTAAGGCAAGCAGTGATTAGCAAAAGTACCCGGAGCCGATCCAAGTCTCTCTACATTGCTTCCATAAAGCACACAAGGAGCCAAACTACCCAATAGGCAAACTTCAAAATCGCTACTGCAGAAATCATCGTTCCTCCCAAGAACAGAGAAGAAACCAGAATTCCACTGGAACCTTTCCATCATGGACGCCGCCACCGATAACCCGTCGGCCGTCCATCCCATCGGAATCGCCGCAGGGGCCGGAGCTCCAGTACTCTTGCCGACAAGGGCGGCGGATTTCTTCTCATCTTTCATCCCCAATTCTTCTTTGCCGCCTTCTTGATTCGGCAAGAGAGGATTTGATTCTTCAGAATTCGCCATTTCACAAAGATTTGCTTCAAGTGGTGGGGGCTCGCCGCAGAGCCACACCCGTTGGCCGGCAGAGAGAAATGGTGGTGAAAACTTGAGTTCGGCAACCGAGGGAGCTGTCTGGAGCCGTAAAGGAGATGTGGGGGTTGTGGGTAGAGGCAGCGCTTCTGGTGGTGCTGCCTTTGTGGGTTGAGGCGGAATTGTCGGCGTAACGGGATCGGGAGCATTCGGCTTGGATCTGGCGTTGCTGGCCCCGCCGTTTGCTTTCTGCTTCTCTGCCACCGGTTTGGACGCAAGTGGTTTCGAGGTTGGTTCATCAGGCTCAGAATCGGTTTCAGATCTGGAGTCTTCTTCCCCGGAGGAAGAATATTGCTCCTTTGGCTGCGGCGACGGAGCTTGATTGGGTTTGGCCAGCATCTGCGTCTGTACGGTTTCGGAATCGGATTCTTGCGAGGCAAAATCATCAGAAGTAGCTTCATCTTCCTCACTCGATTCGGGTGGAATTGTCGGTGGGGTTGTTTGCGGCAGCGGCGGCTGGAACATTGAAGGTGGCGGTGGGTATGTGACGTGAACAGAGAGAAGTGAATTAGGGTTGAATGGATGCTCAGATCTGGGTGGGGCCGGTGGCAAGGTTGATTGGCCATTGATGCTCAGACCTTCTGGAAGAGGGGACATCGACGGCGATGGTGATGTGTGTAGAGGAAAACCATAAGAGGGATGGTGAAGCTTTACCGTTAATTGATCGATAGAGGCTGAGATTGATCTTCGAAACTCTTCAAGAGCTGCAAGAATCTCAGATTTTGACATTTTTTTTTTTTTTTAATCAGATCTTCAAAGATCTCTCAGTGAAAGCACCAGTTGATACGACCTTGAGCTAAGGATAGTATCGGGATAGGGTATTCTTCGAGCGAATACGAGCTCCTAATCACATTTCGAGCAAGTGAGGCTCCTACGAAAGAACAATTTCATTCAACTTTTTTGTTAATCCCCTACAAGAGTAATAAGGCTATATATATATACTAAACCTAACGGGCTAGACTAGATAATGGGCCGATAAACATCGGAATACCCATTTACAACGATTAATTATTAACCCAATAACTAACTAGAATTATGATAACTAATATGTATCAGCTGCTCAGTGACGACCTCTCATATCTTTCTTATATATTAAAATGCTTCACTAAATCTTTCACTTATTAGTATAATTACATCCTGAAAATTCTTAACGTAATTTTTGTTGAAGAGTGAACTTGAACATAGAAAGTCAATGCTCTTCAGTTTGGCCAAGACAATTTTTTATCATCAAATCGACAACATTTAAAGGTATTTTATTCTATTTTCGATTTTGCATGCCAATTTTTTCACTATAAGTTATAGCAATCTTCGTAATATTACATATGTGTGTAACAGATTCGTTAAGTTCTATAGAATTTTGCTGAGATTTTAATTATTTTAACATATCTGTTGTTTTATGTTCATATTTGATATAATAAATGCTAATATTTTCAATATTAATAATAACAAATCTGTCATAATATTACAGATATGTAACATATCTGTAAAGTTCTATAGATTTTTTTTAAAAGATTTTAATTTTATATTCATATCTGAATTTTATATTATAGTATATAACTATTCTTGAACTAAATTCTAGAAGATGGTTGAACTTTTATTTTTGATTCTTAGGTGATTTTCGAATTTATACAGATTCTGGAAATAGCTGTGGAAGTCCATTTATAGGCTTCTATTCTCAGTGTTACTTATTCATTCTGAGGCCTTATCATATTATACCCTTTATTGTTTTACGATTTAAAGATCTCTAATGCTTTTAACTATTTTGTTTGTATCAGGTTTACACAAAGTTGAGAGGCCTTTTCCGATGAAGAATAAGACATTCACTGGGGGTAAACTATATTTCATACATGATTAAATTAAAGCAATTCCTTAATAAATTTTTTATAATTATCTAGCTATATTTCTTCAAAAAAATAAAAACCATAATCATCTAGCTATATTTATATACGTATAATAACATCTATTATTGATGTTCAATTTTCAAATATTTACACTACACAAATAAACAAAATTGCAAAGAAGTTCAAATAGACTTACGTGGACAATCGCTCAAGTTTGTGTCTAAATCTTCCTCCCCAGCCAAAACAATTCTTGGAATCTTTTTTCTGCTGCATTAACAAATATTCCTTAGTTCTTCTCAAAATGAAAATACACAGAAATTGATGCTTTTTTTAATAATGCGATGAATTCTGAAGCAGTAAAATAATGCACAGTAAATAAATGATAACATATTATAATTATAATCAGTTTTAAATTGTAAAGTAAAACAAATTAAAAGTTTTGTAGTTCACCTAATTGTCATGAAAAACAACTTCCTGCGACTTCACTTCTGATCACTCATAATTGCAGAGCAACGTTCAATTTTTCTGGTTGAAAATCTGTGATCATACCATAAAAGATGAGTCATTTTCACTCTTGTGTTATCAGCAACTTTTTATTGTAAGCGTATGTACACTCTATTCCGGATTGAAGTGGCTGTGAAATTAGAGATATATTGTACGCAAGTTTTTGGAGATGTAAATATTGTGGGTTGTAGTTATTGTAAAACTGACGTGGTGGGGGTTAGTGGGAGGTTTTATGTTAATTATTATTGAAATTAAATATTTTATTGCTGTCAAATTTTGTGCATTCCGTGGAGATTTCATTATCTGATATATTTGAAGTTAGATAATGCCTTGCAACTGCCACTCCACAAGTCTGGTTGTATTTAGAATTAACTAATTTTAATTACGTTTGCAACTGTTTATTTAAAATAAAAAAAAGTAAAAAAACGGCTTAGCATTGAAATTACTATTTTGTTTTTATATATATATATAGATTTTCAAAGCTTTCATCTCAATTTGCTTCATTTCATTTTCCTAGCCTCATTTTACTTTTATGGGCCAAAAAAAGTTCTGAGAGCCCAATAATGTGAGGATATTAGATAAAGCCCAATCGAATAATTGTTGGGTAAAGTAGCAAATACAACCCTATAGTAATCTTTTGTGCAAATAGCCCCTAATGCCACAAATTGGGTGCAATTAACCCTATACGTTTGATTAATGTTTAATTGAAACTTTGCTTTTTTATTTTTTATTTTTTAAACATAAAATAAAAATATTACACAAAATATCCATAAAAATAGAATTGAAAAAAAATAAGACATAGATTTAGCAAAATAAAAACACATAATATGATACTTTATGCAAAAAAATAGATATAATTTTGGTTGCTTCTATGTTTAGTTAGTTATAACTTTTATCTAATAATAATAATAAATCAAGTGTTAGATCTTGATTTTTTAAATTAAAGTTATATCTATTTTTTACATTAAAGTATTATATTATGTGTTTTTAATTTGCTACATCTATGTCTTACCTTTTTCAATTCTATTTTTATGGATATTTTGTGTTTTTTTTTTTATGTCTCAAAAAGAAATTTAAATTTAAATTTAAATTCTACATATATAAATAAAACAAACAGAAAAGGAAAGATTTAAGGATATTGAATTCCAGCCACTCAAAAAAACATCCCATTTTTTCCCATATATGCAATTTCCAAGTCAACTTTATCAGTCTACGCATAATAATTCTGAGATCTTCATTTTGCCGTTTCTCTCTTCACTAATCTGCACACCGATCTCAGCTCAGACCTTGCGATTCTCACTTCTCAGGTAACAATTCTCTTTACTAATGTTTGATTTTTTTTAATAATATTATCTTTCAAATTCTGACGGAGAATTTTCTTAGTACTTATTTTTAGTTATTTTTTCAATATGTGGCAGTTATTATTTTTTCCAATATTTTTAGTTATTTTTTCCAAGTAAGCTATCTATATATATATATATATATATAAGTGAGAGATCATATAAAAAGGTATTTTATGTAAGAAATAAGAAGCAATATTGTCCATCCATCTTTTGTGATCTATGGCTATTATTTGTTTTAATATATATACGTTACATTTATTGAGTTGTATAAATGGAGGGTAGTTTTGTATTTCTTTCTTTTGTTGTCAACGGTTTTCTCCTAATTTAGGGGATATGAGTTAGTTTTTCCTTAATTGCGTATCTCTAATTCTCTATTGGTTGGTTTATTTATTTATCTATTCTAGCCACAAGTTTACCTTTTATTTTAATTAATTTGTATTATTAAATTATTTAACTAAGAATTTGTAAATTCTGAAATATGCAAAGTTAGTGGTTGTAAGATTCAAGAAAGGCATTACACAAAAATTTAAAATGCATTATATAGAAGTTCATATTGCAATATAGAATGCCGACTTGTACATTTTTAGAGCACGGCCGTTTTGAATTATCCTAAATCTAAAACGTATTATGAGAATTTCTTTTTCTTTTTTTTAATTTTATTCACCAGTATATAAGATCTACATTCTCAATTTAACAATATTTTTCTAATTAAGATGTGTTTTATTATACGTTATAATTAAGATGTTAATGTTTTCAAAAACAAAAATAACAAGATGTTAATTTAACAATGTTTCAACAAAATCATGAAGATATTCAAAGTCGATCCATTTTTTTATTATTACTCATAATGCATTACGATAAGTTCCTTTATGCATTACCTAATTTGGTCAACATCATTTAATGATTGTAACTCTCAAAATGAGAAATACGTAAAATTCTTGCTACTTAAATTTGTATAATGCATTGAGTGAAAAATTGTAATGCACCACTTATATATAATGCATTTTGTCAAAAATCTGAACCAATTAGAGTTTAGCTTTCCCTGACTATGGTTTATTTTTTTCATTGACTAGTTAGGATCTAATTTTTTTTACTAGGGTTTACTTTTCATCGACTAAGGTTTAATTGTTCATGACTTTAGATGAATTAGAAAAATATGCATTACCATATTATATTGCATAAATGCATTTTAAAAAATATCAAAATGAAGATTCATGTTTTTAAAGTTATTATTTACGATGGATTATTATTGTTAACAAATTGCATTATCATTTTAAATATATACCAATAATTTGTTTAATTATTTTCTGAAATGCATTAACACCTCAGTTTTTCTTAATAATATATAGGACAACCTTTTATATGCGAAATGCATCATGATTATAAGCAACATGCATTTTCAAAGTAAGTAAATGCAATTTTTTTAATAAATTAATGCATTCATAATTTCAACATGCATTATGACTAAACATTGACTATCGAAAAAAATGCATGAAAACTAAACCCCTAGTTAGTGAAACTAAAACCTACATGAGAATCTAAACCCTAAACCACAGCCAAAACCCTAACCAAAACCCAAAATCCTAACCCTTAGTAAAGAATCTAAACAACTAGAGATTAATTTTACGGACTAGGGTTTTGTTTCCACAACTACTAGGTTTTAGTTGTAATACATCATAACACACTTTGCAATGCACCAGAAAAAATAGTTTGCTAATATGTTTGTTCTTTACTTTCTGCAATGCATTATATAATTCACACATGCATTATAAATATTAAAATTTGCATTATATGTTTCTCATTCTCATTCTCATTATATATATATATGGTGGGCGTCTTTTTTATAATGCAAATTTTAATATTTATAATGCATGTGTGAATTAAAAACTTCATGCATTTGTAACTATAAAAATTTGCATTACATATATTTCATTTGTGCATTACAGTATATCATAAATAAAAAAATTGCATTAAATAAAAATTTGCATTACATATCTCTCATTTATTACTTCACTTAATGCATTATAATAGATATTTTTCTCAAGGAAATGCATTATAATATCATTGTAATGCATACGACATTTGTCTTCAAATTTATAGTAAAATTTAAAATTTAAACATTGAATTTCTCTCTCCTATAGTCCATACAAGGATAATAAAATGCTACAATTCCGCAATTCTAGCAGATTAATTTATTGAAAAAAAAAATGAATTTTACGTTGTTACCCTTTTACGTGTAATAAATAAGCGGTTATTTCAATTTAGCAATAATAAAAATGAATTTACTCAAAATCTGGATGGTTAATATTAGGGTAATCAAGGGTCAAGGATCTTTCCTATTTCTTACACTAAATCATTTTTTTATGGGAACTCACCCCTACATGGATACTTCTCGCTTGCAAATTCATTGACAGAATAAATATAGCTGTTATATAGAAGATTCATATTAATTTTGATCTAATTTTTGTCATGAATGTTGCCTAACAATTATTGATTCATATTTCTACTTTTTTTTTTTCTTTCTTTCTCCCGGGAATTAAGAGCAAATTGGTGAGAATGTTTAAGCAGTTTTTCGAGGTGTTTTTACCAAAGGCGATGGAGTATGTTCCCGAACAAGGACTTGGCAACGCTTTAAATATCAAGGACTTTGAGCACACTTTAGAAAACTTGCAGGTAAACTTGAAGTTATTGAGTGCTAAGGCATCTGATGTGGAGGATGAAATCAAGAATGCAGAGCTCTCCGGTCGAAAGAAAACGAAACGAGAAGTTAAGGAATGGTTGGAGGAAGTCGAATATATTGAAAAGGAGGTCAATGAGTTGGGGAGTCGGGCAAAATCGAAAGGATCTATTATGAGATTTTTGGATGGAGGAAAAGCAGCACAACTTAATGAACATGTTCAAAAGCTTGTTCAGCAACGTCTGGATTTTGGGGAACCTATACTTGATGCTCGTGGAACTAGGGGAGAGACACTTCTGACAAATGAGATGGTTGGCAAAGATTTTAATGAGAATTTGGAAAGAATTTTGAAACTTTTGGAGAATAGACAAGTTTCAAAGATTGGTGTTTATGGTATGGGTGGGGTAGGAAAAACTGCGCTGGCAAAGCACATTTACAATCGACTCGTGCGAGAATATGAAGGACGTGTGGTTTGGGTTACAGTGTCTCACGAATTTACTATAAAGAGTTTGCAAGACAAGATAGCTCGTTTTTTAGGTGTAAAGCTTGAGGATGAGGATGAGGAAGCTTTTAGAGCTACGAGGCTGGATAGGTTCTTATCTCAGAAGAAGATATCAGTGTTGATATTGGATGACGTGTGGGAAAAGATTGATTTGAAAAGGGTGGGATGCAACTTTGCTGTGGAGTGTTGTAGGCTAATTATAACAACACGGTCCTCAGAAGTGTGTCATCGAATTGGCTGCAAGAAACTAATTCCAGTGGTAAAATTGGGCAAGGACGACGCATGGAAGCTATTCAATGAAACTTTGGAAAATGAAATAGAACTTGATCCTCAAGTAGAAGAAATTGCCAAATCCATGGCAGAAGTGTGTGACGGATTACCCCTAGGAATTATTACAATGGCCGGAAGCATGAAGGGTGAGACAACCATTTGTATGTGGCGAAATGCTTTAAAAGAACTAAGGTATTGTGTCGGGGGGAAAGATTACATGGGAGAAGAAGTAGATGAGGTGTTTAAAGTATTGAAATATAGTTTCGATCGGTTGAAGGGATATTATCAAAGTCAGAGTAATGAGTTCAATACGTTACAATCTTGTTTCATGTATTGCTCATTATATCCTGAAGACTATAAAATAGTTAGAGAGGAATTGGTTGGAAAATTCATTTCAGATGGGTTGTTGGATCAAAGAAAGAAAAGGATAGCACAAGTTGAGCTAGGCGTCTCCATATTGGATAAGTTAGTGAAGGTGTGCTTACTAGAAAGCTGTGTTAATCGCGGAAATGAGGAAAGCGTGAAGATGCATGATCTTGTAAGAGGTATGGCACTTAAGATTGGTGATGGGAAATATATGGTAAGAGCTGGGGATGAGTCTTTTGAGGAAATCACAGACGTAGAAGAGTGGAGAAAGGATGTTGAGAAGGTGTCATTAGCAAATTGTGGAATAGATGGCATTGGAGAAGGAGTCTCTCCTGATTGTCCTAAGCTCTCTACGTTGCTCTTGTGGGGGAATTATCGGTTGAAGGTAATCCCAGATTCATTCTTTTATAAAATGCAGGGGCTATGCACTCTTGATTTGCGCGGAACTGGCATAAGGATGCTTCCAGACTCTGTATCTGACTTGACCAGCCTCAAGGCCTTGCTCCTCGAGCGTTGTGTGAAGCTTGAAAAGGTGCCGTACTTGGGAAAGATGAAAGCACTGAGGGAGCTGAATCTCTCACGCACGGGCATCGAGGAAGCCCCTCAAGGACTTGACGAGGTACTCAATCTCAGATTTCTCTCAATGAATGCAGATGGACTGAAGTTGCTTCCAAGAGGAGTGCTGCTCAAACTTGGGCATCTCCAACACCTTAATTTACCACTTGATATACAAGTAGAGATTGAAGAAATCGAGAAGCTGAAGCAACTAGAGGAGTTTGGTGGAGGAGTGAAAAACGTGAATGATTTTAATAGGTTTATTACAACTCGCAGGGTGCATGGTACTTGCTGCTACAGAATAGGAGTAAGATCAAAGAAAGCTCTTCCATTATTGGGATTCGGAATGCCAAATGAGTTGGTGTTGTGTGAAAGCAACGTAAAAGATGAAAAAGTATTGGGACATGAGATTGTGTATCTAACAATTTATGGATGTGAGGGTGTGAGCAAGTGCTTTGTGGATGATTTGCCACCACGATTCGATAATCCCACATCCCTCAGGAAATTGAGAATAAAAAAATGTGGTGGAATAGAGTGGATATTGAGGAGTGATGGTCGAAACACTCTCGAAGAGATTCATCTATTTGAATTGGATGATCTGAAAGGGGTATTGGAGACGGAGAGAGGGGAAATAGGAGTTGTTGCACCTACGCAATCACATGTGTTTTCCTCTCTTAAATGGCTAATTATTTACAACTGTGACAAGATGAGGAAGGTTGGGTTACCAGTATCGGGATTTCCCAACCTTGAACAGATTTGCATATGTGCGTGTGGAGAAATAGAAGAGATATTGGAAGAAGATGAAGGAAGAGCTGCTTCCATCCTCACCCTCCCCAAATTAATATCTTTCAGTTTAAATCGTTTGCCAAGACTGAAGAGCGTATGCAAGGCTACAATCATCTGCAACTCCATTGAACATATCTTCATAAGAAATTGTCCAAGATTGATGAAGAAACTGCCTCTGCATATGGATGTTCCTCCACCATCTTCTCTGAGAGAGATAAGCGTAGAGAGAGAATGGTGGGAATCATTGGAGTGGGACAAACCCAACCTCCCTTTACTCCTCCAACCCTTCCTTCGCTGGCGCTGAGGTTAATTTGTTTGATAGTTTCAACACCCATTTTCAGATGCCACTCCATTCTGTTCAAACTCACATGGAAGGATATTAACCTGTTCCGTTGCACATCGTTTCCTTTTATTTTGAAAGCTTGGGATCTGAATTTCATCATTTCATTTTGTGGTCGTCATTTTATTTTTACTAGCAATGGGAGCACCTGTATAACCTCAAATTTACCATTTTTTTAAATCAAAGATTAATGCATTTTATATTTTGTTTTATAGTAGTATTCATAATTTATTTCTGAATGAACTTCTTTGAAAATTTCCCAAAATTTTATTATTGTTAATAGGAGAAAATAAACAACAGTCAATATGTTAAATTGTAAGAGCACAATCGGTTTGTTGATATTATTGCCATTTCAAAATTCACAATAAGTGTAAGTAAAAAGGCATTATATATGTCCAAATTTGATAACTAAAGTCACGTTGTAGTTCAATATTTCATCATTATAAAAGTTTTATTAGATTGTCATAAAGGAAAATAGTTCAATATAATTCTTTAAGGTTTTGTTTACTTTGACGTAAAAGGAGGTATAAAGGAGTATAAAAGTTTATTTACTACTCCATCCGTCATGCTTATAATGAGCCCGGTAAATATTATAATAGACTAAATAATGGACTCATTATAAGCGAGACGGATGAAGTACTTTATAAATCGTTTACTTTGATGTATAAAAAATATGGTCAGGCTGTATAAAATCCGAGTAAGCCCTTTATACTATACCGTTGTATAATATTATACTTAAGAAAATGGTGTGATAATTTTATACCACATTTTACCACTTTTGTAAAAAAAAAAACTTCTCTACCCTCACATATCATTTTCCAATTAAAAAAAAAGTAAGGACAATTTAGATATTTCATATTTTATCCATCAATTTCTTACAAAGTACACAATATAGATGTACGTTTAAATTTAAAAAAATTATGGTGCCGCTATTTGTTATAAATTTATAGAACATTATATTATCCTTCTCCACCTTCTCAATAGACATATAAAAAGTAAACACATCCTAAAAGAATAAATTTCGAATAAAATGCTCCCTCCCATTCAAAATAAATGGCGTTTTAGACTTAGGCACACTTATTAAGGGGATTTTTTTTTTGCCTAAATTAACCCAATTTAATGAGTATATACTTTTGTTGGCACATTTATTGTTACTAGCATATGAAACGTGCGTTGCACGTTGAAACTATTTTATTTTTTATAATTTTATTAAAAGTACATCAAAAAAAATATAAATCTATACCTATATAAAAAAGAGTCTTGTACATCACCTATAATATCCTTACTATGTATCTTAAGTTTAGGATAGTAATGTAATTTAATTTATTATAATTATAATATCTACAAAATTTAATTATAAATTAAAATTGCATTATACAAGTTTTGCTTACCAAATTCAATATCTCCTTTTAAGAATCTTTGATATGATAATATGTCTCCTTATGGGACTGAATTATTATTATTATTATTATTATTAACTTCTCTAACTATCAAATTTAATACTCTAATCCTATCGTAAGGAAATATTGATCAAAGAACAGTATAGAAAAAATGTTAATCTATTATAAATACATAAACTATATATAAATTTTGATTTTTACCATAAACAATAAAAATTTGGCAGAAATACATAAAATTTCGGTTATTCAAGAGTTTTGCATTTTAAAAAAGATACCTCAACATTCATAACTAATCAAATAGGTTTTGTGAAAAAAAAAAAATCAATATTGGATTAAATTACTTAGAATTTAAATTTCTAGCTACAGTATAAAATTCATGAGCTGATAAAGATATTGTTGGTCACAAAACGAGTATAATAACACATATAGAGGGAGTGAATACACGTGTGTTGAGTATGTTACAACTTTTCTATTCTTTAGCTTGATTTCAATGATGACTAAGGTTCCTTAGTTGTTGTGCTGACTTCGTTAAGTCAACAAGCAAGCATATTAATAGAGTGTGAGTTAAGTGAGTTAGATCTTTCTAAGTACTAAGTAGTTTGTCAGATGGACAAGAGTCGGTAAATTTTAGAACGGACAGTGAGCCGTTGACTTGCTCGCTTATCTGAAAAATAAATTTCTTAACTTAAAACAATGTATTTGTTTGCGCGATTAGTATGATGCAGAGTCAAATTGAACATAAATTCAGTTTAGAACTTTTATATGAATGAGAAACAAAGATTGTCACGACCGCACTTTGCTAAGGATAGCTAAGTCGGGGAACCGTGACTAGGGGTTGAATATAAGAAGCGGAAAGAAATGGGAAAAGACTTATAACTCTGTAATTAGCAAAATGAACAATTGAATAGACTCGATCAATAGAGATTTAGGAGATGAACGAAGTTAAGGAGAAAAGCTCATGGCTCAAATGTTATATAAGTATTCAAGAGAAAAAACCTTGCAAAGTCAAACATAGTTTGAAGTCATGAAGAAATAAAGGTAGAGTAGTTCACAATTTATTGATTCATGAAGCCAGTTATACATACTTATCAGAATAAGATAATTGAAGCGTACAGCGGAAGTATTTAATAAAATAGATACATATATGAAGATATGTATCTCTTTCTAAACCGAATTCAAAAGATGAACAAATCTCCTCTCAACATTGCCGCCCTTGCCACCTCGCTCAACTTGTAAGTTTTTGGAAATACAAGCAGGGCTGAGTACTTGATGTACTCTGTAGGGTTATGCCAAAACATATAGTAAAATAATCACCAATCATACATTTCACAGTTATCACAAGGTTTTATCAAAAAGACTTGTATAATTAAAACAACTTTATTTCGATAAACAATTGGAATGTGCATTCCTTATTTTCTTCCACACCTGTATTAGCCATATCTGCCACCGCGCCAGTAAAGTGACCACCTTCCCGGACGCAACTTGCGTAAACCGGCCCTTCTTGGGAGCCCACAGTTCACGACTTCATGTACACATAACCTGGCTAGTGAACTTCGGCTAGCTCAGGCTCGATCGATAGAAACGTTGGCAATTCAACCAGAAATAGGCATCATACATAAAACCAAAATATTTTATGCATGAAAGGGTTTGAGTCTACTTGCTTTATTTTCAAAACATGCTTCATTATAGCAACATTATAATTTTCTTTGAAAGTATACTCACCTGGCTACTAAAGTGATTGAGCGGTTCTTGCTTCTTCTTCACGTTCCTTGGCCCTCGCCTCGCGATTGACCTTTAGAGAAACTCTCATCTCAGAAGTATTCGAGTCTAAGATAAATATATTATTTCTAGCTCTAAGTAATTTATCTTCTAAATTATTACTTATTAGAATTTTTAGGATTTCAACTCGTATCTAACTCGTTACACGAGGGCGCGCGCATTTATTTAAACTCTAAAGTTTAATTCTTAATATCCTTCTTAAATATCTCTAATCATAATTAATTGAAAAAGTTTTCATTCTGGAAAAAAAATTCAAGACGTCTATATATCGTAGTCTAGTCGTTATGCCGCAGCCCGTTACAAGATCTTGATCGAGTTCGGATAGAAGTAGAGTAAGTATAAATTTCGATTTTTCTAGTCCAATCTGCATTATTTACTAATGACCCACAACTTAAGAATTATTTAATCAGGCCCAACATGAAAATTAATACCCAGCCCAACATCATTAAGATTGCCCAACTTCTAAGAACCCAACAACACAAATCAATTTTTCTTTCTCTCTCGGTCTGCGGAACACACACGACACCCCCATCTCCCAGATTTCTTCTTCTCTCTCACGAGAATGGGTCTGACCTCTTCTCCTCTTCGTTTCTGTTGCCGGCGGCGGCCACAACACCACCGACCAAGGCTGCCTCCTCTCTTTCTTTTCTATTAAAAAAAATATACCCAAAATCGCAAACCTAAAATCGAAAATCCCTTTCGGAAAACCGGCGAAGTCTCGCTGCTGTATAAACGCCGGCGCCGCTGCCATCTTCTTCGTCAACTCGCTGTCCTTCGTCGGTGCTTCCAATCGCCGCGGCCGCCTGCACTCTCGAGCAGCAGCAGGGGCAGGGGCTGTCGTCCTCTTCCCTTGTCCGCGTCTCTATCCCCGGCGAATACCTCGACTCCAGCGTAAAGCTGCCATCACCATTGACTCCTTGCCGGCGCTCGATGCTCCCACTGCCTACTACCGCTGCTGCAACAGCTGAAGCAGGTCATCGCCGTCGTCTAGAATCTGTCGCCGCCGCACCACGTCCGAGCGCCACAGTAAGGAGCTGCGCTACCACTGTTGTACTCCGTTCTCCTCCGACGAAAGAACGAAGGTAGTAAGTGTGAAGTTTTCCTATTTGTTTTTAGTTTTCTAGCTTTAGTGCTTAGGCTATAGCTTACATGTTTTAGAGTTTTAGATTCTTGGTATTATAGAAAGTGTTCCTCACTGTGGTTTTTGATTCTTGCTCTGTACATTTCTAAGCTTCCTATTTTATAGTTCCAACGATTCTAATTTCAGTTTGTGTGTTCTCGATGCCTGTTTTAAGTTCTGGGCTTGTGTGGTAAATCGGCAGTAATGGTACATTGTATTTTATCTACATTTTTCTGTTTTTTAGGAGTTCATTATTCTAGTTTCTTTGCAATAAAATTTGGAACAGAAAACTTACTTATAAAGTTAGAGTTTTGGTTTTGATGAAGATGGACAGGAAATGAACTAGCTATGGGATTCTGGAGCTCCTTCTTTCCTTCTCTTTCGTTTCCTCCTCTCCCTAGCTGCTGCTTCTATTTCCCTTTATTCTCTGCTTAAACTCTCACTCTTTGGTGATGAAATAAAGTGTGGAATGAATGGTTGGATTGCTTCTATTTATACTTATAAAATGTATGTGGATTGCCTTCTAAAGGTGTCCAGAAAATCTCTCTTCCGGATTTAGTAGAGATACGTTAGAGTAGTAGGGTGTAGAGTTGGGTTGATTTTACTGTACAAAGAAATCTTCACTCTACTTGGATACGGCAATATTGGAAAATGATCTCATTTGGTTGCAAAAGTCTTGGCCTTTTTCTTTCAAGATAAAAAGAGTGAAATAAGGGGAGATGAATTGATGTGAGGTTGTGTTTAGTCATACTTCTACTACTGCTAGAGATGAGAGTATCCTATATTCTTGGGATTTTGTCTTGAAGATATGTTGTACTAGAAAAGGGTTCAAAGAAATAAATTAATCTCCATAGCATTTATTCTTCATAAATGAAATCTTTCTTGTGCAACTTAAATCTTGGAGAAGTGATTTGGTTGTTTGACTTGGGTGTACAAGAAATCTTCATAAATAATATGATTGCTAAGACTATGTTTATCGGTTGTACAACAAGGGGGTGGCCGAACATGTCGAAATAAAAAGAAAAGAAAAATTGATGCTGGTTGGGTTGAGGGTGTCCGGACACCTCCACACACCCGAACATGATGTTCGCCTAGAATTTGGATTACTTTTGATTATTTTAACCTATGAAATGGAGATTTTTCACTCTATATTGTTTATATTGTAGATTAAAAAATAAAAACTACATCAAAATTTGTATATTTTTATTTTTTATAGATCGAGACCAAGCAAGATATATTTTTTCACCATCTCATATTCTCATACTATTTTACTTGATTGTTGTAATTTTTTTTATCACTATTGTTTTTGTTTTTTTATTATCAATTGCAATAATTTTGATTTATATTCATTAGAATTAGTTACATTAGGTTTATAAATAAAATAAATATATAGTATTATGGATGGTGTTTGGGTGTTCATTGATAAACCATAAAAAATAGGGATGGTTGGGTTGGGAATAATATTGTGTAAATGGAAGAGAGAGAAATTAATTAAATATTAAAAAAGGTTGGGTGTTTGGGTGTTTGGGATGGTTGTTGATAACAGTAGTCTAAAGTCTTGCTTCTCTGACATTTGAAGTGAAGGGAATGCAAGTGGCAATGTTGGATTTAAGAATAATAGGAAGAAGAAAATATCCTATTTTCTTTGCTAGTATATCTCATCCGATGCTTATGCATCATTCTATAAATACTAGCTTATTGATCTAATTAATAAGGCTTACGATAATACGACTTAATATTACCGAACTCGTAGCACTTGACTCGGAATTATAAATTGTATTCGGGATAACAAAAAATGCTAATCGATCGCGTGGAAAATTATTTGACACACAACTATTTTTGACATATATAAACTATATATATATATATATATATATATATATATATAACTATCGAGATTTTTTTTGCAACTCACCACGAATATTTATTTCATTATTTTTTATACAAATAAAATAATATTTATTCATAACTATACTTGTAAAATTCTGTAACGCTATTACGAGTCCTTAAATTCTTATCGGATATTAGTAACTCTCTTATTAAATTAAAATTTTAAATTTTTCCGATTTTAGAAATTCGGGCTATTACAAAGATAGAATAAAAATAGCACAAAACACAATAATCTCACAAGGAGAACTTTGAGGATTCTTTGTTTTATACATTCAAGGAGTAGTGATTCACTTGCTTACAACTTGATAACTCGAATTCAAAGTTTTACAATCAGAAACTTTCAACCTAAACTCAATAATCTATCCATTGGAGAGACAGAGATTCGAATCTTTACTTTATTAGTGGTTGAACGATTTACGTGTTTGTAGATTTAAGTGAGCTTTCCATTTTTTCTAAACGGACTATTTTCAAACAAATGTTTCGTAACTTCTATTTATGGTTAGTGTTGACTCTGTCTTCATGAAAATGATTTAGCTGGTGCGGAGCTTTTATTTATATTTTAAATTTTCATTTTTAAAAAAAATAGATTGTGGCAATCAGTTAGACAAGTAATCTTTCCGTCATTAAAAAATGAGTGTCAGGTATATTTGTTATAGTTCAAGATTTTAATGATATTATGATAATTTAACACATATCTGGGAAAGAGAGTATAGTTTAGAATCTAAATTGATGTTAACCCTAAAAACTATAATAAATATAAATAGTTCGCTAACTAAAGTGTATATTTTAATTTAATATTTAAGTGTCATTATAAAAATATTTTAATATTGACATAAAATAAAATTGTAAACACAAGCTTTAATTTATGAATTGCGGAAATATGTGTTTGCTATTATTTATATATTATATATGTGAATGTTTTGATCACTATGTGATTTGAGACTTGGTCAATTTATAATATTATGAAAGATGAATTGACAAATTATAATTATCATAAAATTTGTAAATGAATTTTGGTTCCATGGTGTTAAATATTAATTATCTTTGAATAGGAATACTTATTATCAAAGTCTCCATTTCAAAGAAAAATCAAAATATTAAAATTTATTGAATGCATTGTACTCAGATAGTAAAAATTATTTGAATCAGATTCTACTCAAATATTATGATCAAAAAATAAATTAAATCATGTAATTTGAGAGAGAGATGACATAAATTAAGAAAAGTGGTTACTAAAGCAAAAATAACATTAGATTTATCATGTTTTATATAAATGTTAGAACATAAATAGTATATATAATATTTAAGCATATCTTTCGTGACTTGAATGCTTCGAATAAACAAATTGTATAATCCACCATAGTCTCAATTTATTATCGATAATATTTTGTTTTATTAATTTTATAAGGAATGAAGGAAGCAATTTGAACATGTTTTTTTTTTAATAATATGAATCAAAGTAATTATCACAAGCCAATAACATATTCGATTTCTCTCGCATTCTCTAGAATCAGTGATAAATTACCAAAAAAATATATCAAAATATAAATTTACTCAAATTAATAAAGGTTACACGTGCAACACACGTTTTATTTACTAGTTATATAAAAAAAAATGGCTCCGTAGGTTGTAAAACGACTATCCATACTTAAGAAGAAAATATATAAGTTGGTGCAACCCGAAATATTAGTTGAGATCTCCATCCTCTATCTCATTCAAAGAGCCAGCGCGTGGTTATCTCAAAGTAGACAATACACGTTAGGCAACAAAGAAGTACTGGAAATCGGGATTTTCAAAAATATATATGTTGCTCCATAAGCTTTGATCTCATTATAGAGAACATAATATCATCATGCAAAAACAAATTTCCCTGAAGATGTATGATTCGTATGATTGAAATATACATTACGAAGGAATGCTAACATATTAATATACAAACTTCATTTTTGTAAAAGTCGCAATTTGTTCGGATTATTTAAATATATTCCTCAATCTTCTTCCTTGTGATTTTTTTTATTTTTTATTTTTTTATTTTTTATCTTGCAATTCAACTGTAGTGGACTGAAACTTTGTAGTGTTTTCTTCTTCTTCCCCGTGTAGCTTCTCAATTGTTTTTTCGCTCTTGTTACTTTAGGTTTTGATTTGAGTTTTCAACTGATGATGCAGCCGCGAGAATTCTGTAGGTGTTATTTTCTTTTTTTCCTTGCGTAGATTTTTCAATTGGAGAAGAATATTCGTTACGAACAAAAGGCATCAGCTTGGTATCAGGTATCATACAATGAAAGTAGGGTGGAGAAATTAAAGGAGTTACAGAAGGTGGATAATACTGGGAAGACAGGTTTACCAAAATTTGCTTGGATAGCTACTGGTTATCTTACTCAGATAAAAATTATACAAAGAAGTATGGAAAATGCGATCTCCAGTAAGCCCATTGATTATCTCGGCAGGTATCAGGCTCATAATTAAAAAATCTGATTCGGGCATGTAGTGAGAGAACTGAATAGAGAGAGAGAAATAACTTACCTTTGATAGTGTTTCATTATTTTTTATAAGATATTTGAGAGTCACTTCTTCTATGTACTCCGTCCTATGCATCATTCCTGAGCTCAATCGATCATCCATACTTTGAGAAATGAGTTCAATATATTTATTGATTGTTTTTTTTTTTGTTTTTTTTTATTGCTTGGTATGATTTGCAAACTAATTTGATCGTGGTATGAGCCTCCAAACAACCTAAAATATTTATAGAGAGTACGTCATTCATATTGTTATTTATGATTTCATAGACAATTGATAATTATTGATACTTTACCAAACACAATTATTTCTTCTAATCTGAAAAAAGAGAAAAAGAAATTTAATATATATATATTGTGATATGCAATTAAAATATAATGTAAAGTTTATCTTTAAGAGCATAAAATAAGTGTCTTACTTATTGCTCCTGATAGTAATATTTCTCAAAGTCCAAAATTTTCCTTCAGTTTTCCCATTAATGACTTTGGCGCCTTGAACTTGTACCACAACTCCCGTAATATCTGTGCAAGGTCATATTCATTTAAGGCAAAAACTTGGGTGAGGCCGGCCACATAGTGTGGCCGGGTCAAAGTGTCAATCTTTATATAGAAAAGTGCCAATATATATACATAAAAGTGTCAATCTTTAATATAATTATTTAACGAATAAAAATATCAATTTTTAAAAGTGTCAATCTTTATGCAGAAAAGTGTTAATTTACACAAATAAAAGTGTCAATCTTTTGAACGGCCACATAGTACACCCGGGCTCACCCAAGTGTGCCCCTTCATTTAATTTAATCATATGAAGTACTGCCTCCGTCCTTTTCAAGTTGTTACACTTTTTTCAGCATTTTTTTCAAGCGTTTTCGAGAGTCTTGATGATGAGTTTTAAAATAACTTTTTAAAGAATTTTTTCTTTTACGAGATACTACAAGTGTTGTAGTATCTCGTAAAAGAAAAAATTATTTAAAAAGTTATTTTAAAACTCATCATCAAGACGTTCGAAAATGTTTGAAAAAATTGCTGAAAAAAGTGTAACAACTTGAAAAGGACGGAGGTAGTATAATATATAATATATGTTGAAACTGCATGTGTATAAGAAGTTTGAAGCTTATTGATTAACGTGTGCAATTATTTCATTAACAACATAAAATTTGTATGGCGCTTACCAAACTCTTCTTTTTCATCTGTTGGTTTTATGTCTTAGAATTCCATAAAGTTGTAGTATCATATATCGCCTTCTATATTGCTTACTGATTCTTTTACAATACTCTACTTTTTGATTATAAGTTCTTTCTCGGGATATATTTTTGATACTGTGTTCCAACATGTTTAACCTCAGCATTGGTTATTGAATACGTTTTGATGATAAAGCACCCTATGTCACCGTTGAATATTAAAGCTCCAATCTTGACACTCTACAAATAATGTGATTTGTTGTTGAATCAAAGATCATATGTTAGTTATATCTTAAGTAAACTGAATTTTGTTTGTTATTTACCTCGTTATCTATCATTATAAATTTTTGGATTCTTGTATTGAATTATTCATGCAAATTAGTTCATCGTAAAACCTTCAATCGTATTAAAAGATTTTGATCTACATGTAAAGTTTTTATTGAGGACTCTGTTGAATCACTTGACATCTTTCGGTATATTCCTACAAAAAAAAAATGTATATTAGATGTCAAAATTTATAAATAAAAAAAAGAACTAAAGAGGTTTATAAGAAAGAGATGTCGTTCCTATAATCCTGTTAAGAACATACTTAGTAAAATTTGCAAATTCTTAGTAGAGCTGTCAAATGCTCGGGCTGGGAAAGCCCAAGCCCAAGCCCAAGCCCAAGCCCATTGGGTTTGAGATAAAAGTCGGGTCAGGTCGGGCCAGCCCAAAATTCCATCAAGCCACAAAAATCAATACCCAAATCCGGCCCATGACAAAATTATAGTGTAAATATGATCGGGCTGACCAGGTCGCCCAAGCCCATTGGGTTTTTGAGTGTCTTGGGTCAGGTCGGGCAGGTCCAAAATTTCTACGGGCCATAAATTTTATAGCCCAAGCCCGCCCAAACTACGGGTGGGCCGAGACTACCCATCGGGATGGTCTTTTTCAGGCTAAATTTGACAGCTCTAATTCTTAGTACAGAAGCAAACATATTAATTCCAAAGCTCTATATATGTAGCACAAACTAATTTATCTTTGTCTCTATCAAAATAGAAAGATTAAAAAAAAGAAAAGAAAAACCAATAGAAATATCTATATTTATTTTACACAATGTGTGTGTTCTCTTTGAAGGAAAATGTAGGAAAAGAAAAAATATACATCATTTTCCCCCATTTTCTCATGTTCTCTATGATGGTTGATTTTCCCCAGGTAGGAGGGAAAATATTCCAGGCAGCCCCTTTTCCACCATTTTCACTCCAAACCTAGTTAATATTTTCATCTCTATTTGGAGTGAAAATATTTTCCCACATTTTCTACCCTATAGAATATGTGATAAACCAAGTGGAGGATCACATTGTGGGATAATATTTTTCATCATTTTCATTTCTCTCCTTTTCCCTATCACTCAAAGAGAACACACCCAATATATAAAAGCTAATTCATGGCTGATATATAACCTGGAAATGGAGATGTGTGGACGGGATGTCTTTTTTTTCATCAGCTCGATTGGTGAACGAATTTCAGATACAGTTGAATAGAATGTCATGATCAGCCGATTTCCACATCTATCAATTGAAATCAGGTGAAATGGGTATATAAATTACATCAAAACTAATAAAAAGAACACAAGTAATATGTACTGATGCATGATCTCTGTAATACTTTGCCTATGGATATATATAAAAGTACATCTAAATCTTGAATTGGTCTATTTCTTTTTAATGTAAGAGTAGTTTAGCTTTTGTTTTTGCCCACAAACATGTAAATATGCAAGGAGTCAAGTTCGAATATTTACAACCAAACATTATAGAGAACAAGCGCCATGCATATTATTTTAATTCTATGAATAGAACACAACCGACATCTCTAATTATTTTCCTCTGCAAAGATCAAATTGAGCAGAAGTTGTTTGGATAATTTAATCAAATTATGCAAATAAGATTTTATCCCACGTATAGCAAATGCCATACATAAGAGATAATCGGACAATTGTATAGCTTCAGGGCCGATCCTGTGCTTTGTGTGGCCCTAGGCAAAAATGAAAAACGGGGTCCTTCATAGGCGAAAAAATTCATCCTCTTCAATTTGATGCTCTGTTAAAATTTTATTTTCATGTGATTTGTTTTTTTTTGCAATCGAACTTAAAATATTTATCAATATTACATGCTTGACTTGAAATTACTTGATCATCTTTTTGTTTTCTTTCCCTCTTTTGAACCTCAAACATGTGCTTACGAGTAGTGACGAAGCCATTAATTTACTTCAGTGGGGTCCAATCTATATCTATATCTATATATATACTAAAATAAAATCTTTTCCCGCCCAAACTATTGGTTTTCCCTCCCAAATCTGCATGCCCCATGCAAAATTAACCTTTTTTTTTTTTTTCATTTTAGTTGGCACAAATTCTTATTTATTTGCATTGGAAGTGTTGACACCTGCAATTTCTACTTTTTATGACCACTATTCTATGCAATTATTACGTTTTTCAAAAAGTTTTGTAGTACAAAGTTTTAAGATAATTTTGATTTTTGTTCCCAATTATTAATTATACCATTGAATTTGAAGGTTTCATATCTATTGTGCAACGTTTCTACTCCTTAAATTGCTGAATACACGCCTTCTATATTTTGTCATCCTTTTTCTTCACAAATTTAAAATTTTATGAATATTGCTACGATTTCTTTCTTTATCGATAATAAATATAATAATATATTAATTTGTGTGAGGAATCTTTTTGCCTGCACAGTAGTACAAATTTGGCCTAATAAGACATGTAAAATTGCCACAATAAATTGTTTATTATTATTAAAATGTTTTATTCAATTTTATGAATTTAACATATGTTGACGTATAGTAACAAATATTGAATACATAATAAAAATGTATTTACATTAATAGTTTAATATATAAATTTTTGATTAAATAATTATCACGGTTAAATAATAAAATATCTTCTTTTTGGACTAAATTATATTATATTCAACCTTTTTAATATAATATTAATTATATTAATTAACAAAATAGCACACAGTTTTACGCTAGTGGTTGAATAAAAATTAGCATCACATGAAACAATACGCTACAGCTGAGCTTGTAAACGACACCTCTAATGAGAAAGCTTAGATATAATTTCAACAGAAGTGTGCAATTATTTCATTCCAAAATCTCAAACAACATTGACATGAAAAATAAAAAATAAAAAATAAATAATAAAATAAAAATCTAAACTCTTTATATTTTAATTCTAGATCCAGTCAATTCTAACTTCGCTGTGATAGTAAGTTGAAACTAGCACATCCATCAATATCTGCCATAAAAAAATACAGCAAAACCTACTTTAATATTATGATAGATAAAACCAAGTATGTGTTACTAATATGTTGCTAAAAATTAATAAAAATTTGTGAAAGTGAATCTAAAATTTACAACCTAGCTAATTACGGAATAATATTTTGAAAACAATAGCTGGCCTGGCCGGCTAATTTAACAAAGACAAAAACTCTTATGAGCCCGACCACACCATTTGGTCGGTTTCTTATCGTGAGTAAAAATGTCAATCTTTGTGAGTAAAAGTGACAATCATTTTGAATAAAAGTGACAATCTCTGTGATGTTTTAAAAGTATCAATATTATAAATAAAAGTGTCAATTAGATCCAGTGTCAATTCTTATAAATAAAAGTATCAATTAGAATGAATAAAAGTGTCAATTAAAATCCAGCCACACCATGAGTCCGGACTGACATTTTTTTTTTGATTCACTATCTTCTTTCTTTTTTTTTTCTTTTTTGAAAACCGAAGCAATTTTATTCATCACACACGCATGGAACATGAAGAAGACCCTCCACAAACACCGGAGGTTCATCCCAAACATACATATTAGCAAATTCTAAACCCTTCTAGCAAGTCGATGAGCTAGAACATTAGCTTCATGACGAACATACTTAACATGAACTCTATCACAACCTTCACAAATCAAACGACAGCACGCAATCGTAGTTCCGAACTCAGAATTGTCTGTTTCTTTTGTGTTCATTGCGTCTGCGACCAACTTACTATCCGTTACAATTTCCACACAACCAGTCCCCTTTTCCTTAATCCATGACAAAACTTCACGTAAACCCATAGCCTCCCCTTCAGCCACCCTCATACAGCCCGAAAGAATAATCGTTTTGGCTGCCTTAAATTCTCCTCTAGAATCCTGCCAAATAATTCCAATAGCCGTGCAGTTTTGGCTCTCAAAAAACGCTGCATCTACTCCACATCTACTCCATCCAATTGGCAAATCATGCCAACCCCCACACACCCTACGGTTCCTCCCATTCCTCACAGCATTCTTTAAGGGCTGTATCCACTCTGTCCATGTGATAAGGATTCAATCCTTATCAAGCGACGAGGAACGGAAAGTTCACGCCGGAAAGAACAAAAGGCAGACGCGAGATCGAGCTCGTCGTTCACGCCAACAAACTTGTGCAGAAAAGTAAAGGAAAACTAAGGAATAAAAGACGGTAAATTAAGATTTAATTCATTGATTCATTGATTGATTACATTCTCCTAATAACACTCTATTTATAATAATAAAACCCTAGGCAAATATGGAAAAAATATACTATAATCTAAATAATAAATATAAAGGATAATCTCGAGATATATACGAGATATACTCGTATCACCATGCCCCGTGAGCTCTATGCAGTGAAAGAGAAGAAACAAGAACTTTATTATTCCACAATTTATCGTTCCTATCCTTCCATAGTTGCCACATTATCATCCCAATCCCCGCTTTCGTATCCATATTATTAATCGAACAAATCGCAAATAAAAGTTGGTTAAAGGAATCAAACCTCTCCATTAGCTGCCGCATGATGCTCTCGTATCTTGATTCCTGCCAACATTTCTTTGCAAAGTCACATTCAAGCAAAACATGCCAAGTATTTTCATATTCTCTTCCACAAGTCCCACACTCTTCCCCAACCACTACACCTCTAGATATCAAATTTGCTTTTGTAGGAAGAATGTCATGTGCAATTCTCCATAGGAAAAATTTGACCTTCGACGGAACCGAAAGAGTCCAAATTTTCTTTCAGCTACCATCCACCACAAACTCCGTATCTAAACTCCTCGCCCTCGCAAGCTCATAGCAAGATTTTATAGTATAACAACCCTTTGTTGAGTAGTGCCAAATGAGAGTATCATCCTCTCCTATAGTATTTAATGGAGTACGTAGTATCTCCTTAGCTTCATCTACATCAAACAATAGCTCCACCAAAACCTCGTCCCAACATCGCACACCATTTCGCATTAACTCACTGACCCTCATGTCATGAAGGGAGTTATCATAATAGCTCCAAGCGAAAAAAGCACCATCCCTCCTTATCCATGGATCTTGAAAAACGCGTACAGCTTGCCCACTTCCAATCTTCCATCTGATTCCACTTCGCAATAGCTCTTGAGAAGACCAAATGCTCCTCCAAGTAAAACTTGGATTATGCCCAACACCGGCATTTATGAAGTCTCCTTGAGGACAGTATTTTGCTTTAAGAACACGACACACAAGAGCATCCGGATCGGTAATAAGACGCCAACCCATCTTCCCAAGCATTGCAAGGTTGAATAGATGAAAGCTCCGAAAACCTAGACCACCATCCTCCTTCCTTATGCATAGTTTACTCCACTTCTTCCACCTTATCCCCTCTCTTCCACCTCCCTTGTTACCCCACCACAAAGAATTCAACATACGTTCTAATTCCTCTGCTAGACTAGACTGATAGATAATAAGAACGTCGACATACAATAAGCAGGGACAGCTTGTGCTACTGCCTTTATCATAACCTCCTTCCCCGCCTTGGATAATTTCTTCCCTTGCCATCCTTTAATCCGCCCCCACATTCTTTCACGGAGATATTGGAAAATAGCTTTCTTATTCCTACCAACCAAAGACGGTAGACCAAGATAGTGTCCCGTATTAAAAGACTGATTAACTCCGAGAATATTCGAAATAATTGCTCTCCCATCTTCAGCAACATTCTCACTGAAAAAAATCCCAGATTTTTGAAAATTAATGGCCTGACCTGAATATTTCTCATAACTGAGAAGAAGATTACGTAGCGTGTTGCATTCCTCAACAGTAGCTCTGCAGAAAAACATGCTATCATCGGCAAACATCAAGTGAGATATAGGCGGACCCTGTCTTCCCATTCGTATCCCATGAATAGCTCCTCTCGCCATCTCAGCTCGCAACATAGATGAAAGACCCTCTGCACATAAGATGAAGA
Organism: Mentha longifolia; assembly: GCA_001642375.2. Classification (NCBI taxonomy): domain Eukaryota; kingdom Viridiplantae; phylum Streptophyta; class Magnoliopsida; order Lamiales; family Lamiaceae; genus Mentha; species Mentha longifolia. The sequence continues at coordinate 31,180,677 of CM038116.1, read as the reverse complement.
GATAGGGTGATAAGGGGTCGGGTCCGGACTGACATGAGTGTGCCTCAAATTATACTTTTGACTAATGTTGCTGAAAATAATTTTTTTATAGTAATATAATTTTAGTGAAAATTTTTTAATAAAAAAATAAGTTACTTGAAGCCCACCGATAGGGCAGCACAAAGCCTAAGAAAATCTAACTAAAGCCCAGCCCATCACAAGCCTAATATGTATAAGCCCGTGGGTTGTGCTTAGAGATGGCAATGAGTCGGATTTTTGCGGATACCCGCCCACCCAAATCCTAATAGGATAGGTTTGAGTAAAACTAAACGGGTTTGGGACGGGTTTGGGTAATAAAATTGATACCCGTAATGGATTTGGGTTGGGTATGGGTAGATAAGTTTGGGTACCCACTACCCAAGCCCATATATATGTATGTATGTGTGTGTGGATTAAAATATTAATAACTATTCGTAATTCTAGGTTTCTTTTTTTATGTATCAAAATTAATATTTTATTGATATTTATCTCGAGATTTGTTTTATAATTTTGTTAGTTCATATTTATAATAAGATTTGCATGTTTAAATAATAGTTTTGACTTTCGATTGGTATATGTATATAGTTATAATATTTGTTATATAAAATTTTAAAAACTATTTATATTAATGTTGTAGAGTTCGGGTTTTATCGGGTAATTAGTGGGTCTTACCCAATGTGTTTGGGGCGGATACGGGTATCAAAATCAATTTTAAAACGGGTTTGGGATGGGTATGGGTACGAAAAATTTTAACGGGTTTGGTTTGAAAAATATTAAATGGGTGGGTACCCGATCCATTGCCATCCCTAGTTGTGCTGGCCCGTACATTTTTACACTTCAAACAAAGGTTATCAATATACAATTTTTTTTAAAACAATTACAGGTTTATTAAAAACATAAACTTTTTTTGAACGAAAAGAAAAAGGAAAGGGAAAAATTAGTGGTAAATATAAAAACTCACAAGTTTGTATATTTTAAGATAACTAACAAAGATCACGTGCGTTGTACGTGAATTTATATTTCTTTTACTTTATGAAAGTAGGACAAAAATATAATATGATTTTTTTATAGTACCATTTGTATTCCATACATATGTGTTTGAGTATTTAAGTTAAAAAAATTATGCATATTCAAATTAGGTAACTAATGTATATATCTTAATTCAATACCTTGATGTGTTATTTTAAAAGTAGTATTATACGAGTAATGTTTTAAATACATTAAGTGAGTTCAGAGAAGCAAGTATGAACTCCATTACCTTGTCAATGACTAATATAATATGACAATGTCACAAACATTGGTGAGTTTAGCTACAGAGAACAATTCAAAGTGAGTTCAGTCTTCTAAACTAAACTTTTCCTTAATTGTTACAAGAAGAATTGAAATACTATTAGTTTATGATATGACTTCTTACATATATTTTATGATATATTCAGTTGAACTTTTATAATTAATGATTTTTAATTTGAATATAGATGCTTGATTCTTTTTCTAACACTATCCCATAAATTAAGACTCAATTATTATATTTGGTCGTCTCACAAATTTAGTCGCATACCTAAAATGAAAATTCCAAGATTCATAAAACACAATAAACATTCTCAAGATTTTTTTTAAATTACAGCCAAAAATAATTACATTTTATTCCAAATTTGTATTTCTTAGCAATAATTTTTCAAAAATACCCTAAAAATTATTTATCCTTCCAATTTTATTGTAGACAATTCATTTTCTCAAAATTTATGTTCCACAGTCTGCAACTAAATTTAATGAGATGGAGAAAATATTAATTTAAATATTAATATAAATATTAACATATATGTTTGATTAGAAACGCTTCAATGCACATCCAATTGCATATTAATGTGTTCACGGTTGAATGTGGTAGTGTTACGATTGCTATTTTTTAAGTAGGGTTTAGAATTTTTAATTAGGACGGTTGATGTAGTAGAGCTTTCTTAAAATAGCAAACGTAGGCACCTCTCACTCTTCACTTCAGGTGCTAACGGCGGGAAATTGATTTTTTGTTCCGCCATTGAAAAACCCTAATAAAAAAAATCCCTCATTCCCCACCCGGAGAGAAGGGGGGAGAAGAAAAGATTTCACCTTTCTCTTTCGCTCCCGATTTTTTAGCAATGGCTGCTGATGCATTCCCTTCATCTGCAGATGAAAACGGCGGGCCGAAGCTGAGCGACGATGAATTCCACCCTGGGGGTGGCAGCGCCCCTCAAGTACATCCCGCTATACGATGTCTACTCTTCTACCTCCCCCTGCGTCACCGCCTCCGGATCGAAGAAGGTCAAGGCTGCTGCCCGCAAACCACCCCAAATGAACGGCCTTGATCAGTCGCATAAGCCCCCGATCACCTCCGAGCCTCACTTCGCCGTGGTTTACTCGAGGCGGCGGAAGAGGTCGGAGAGGACCAATTTTCTGCAGGGGCTGCTTTTGGAGGGTTTAGATGCAGAATTGGAGGAATTGGAGGAAGCTGGTAGGGGAGAAAGGGGTGGCATTAAGCGGAGGAAATTGGGGAGTGATACCGAGTCTTTAGAAGTGGGGAGTGATTCTAAGTTGTCGAGGAAATTAGATGATCCAACATCGTTGAGTGAGTGATGATCTTGACAAAACTAATTGTAAAAATGCTAGGGAAAGTAGGAATGTGTCTAAGATTGTTAAGAATAGTAAGATGAAGAAACGAAGAAATGGTTCTGTGGAAACTAACGTGAAGAATTCAGGAGCTTTACGGACAAAGAAATGGGTCTGGTATATGTTGGTTTTTCTGTAACTTCGAAATGATGCTCAAGTGCACAGATCAATGATGCTTCCCTCTGGTGTCTCAACTTTAATTTGTTCTTTGGGTGCAGGTTGAGTTATGAGGGCATTGATCCGGAGAAGTTCATTGATTTACGATGCAAGGTAAGAACTTTACTAACAATTCACAGACACGAGTTCATGCACATTTCGAAAATAATATATCAAATATGTACTTGAAGATGTTCTATTATATAAAATAGGAACCTTCCCTTACCGTTAATGTGCCGACGATTCACTTGACAATGTCGTATATTATAATATCAATTTACTATAAATATATACCTTAAAAAGTTAAATTCTACTAAAAATAATACTTTACGTGATGATCGAACTTGTTTCATAAGGTAATTAATAAGCACAAATCGAGGAATGAACACGAAAATAAAAGGGAGAGACACAAAGGGATTTACGTGGTTCGATCTATTGAGATAGATCTACGTCCACGGAACAGAAAGAGTGTATAACGTTTATTACGAGTATGTGTTATGATTACAAGATTGTTCTCCCCCTCTCAATCTATTCTAAGCCCCTATTTATAGATAGTTACATGGAGTCTGACTATAATACAAAGTCTTCTCCTATTTGGACTTGGATTCTTTGGCTTGATCTCCTCCTTTGTGGATAAACACCGAGCTTCTAGATCTCTCTCAGAGCTTGAGTTGTAGTCGATATAGGAGTCTTGGTTGCCTTGATGAAGAAGTCTCTTATTCCGAGTTGGGCCGAGCTGCGTAGGCCGAGCTTAACTGTTGGGCCCACATTGGGCCTAATACTTGGGCCTAGTAGCTAGGCCATATCCTATCACATCCCCCCCCAAAAAGATGTAGAAGCGAGGGTGTGACGTAGGAGAAATAGTTGAGGATGGAGTAGTCTAAAGTACGTTGCCCCGTCAAAAGTATAATTGATGGAGTCAATCGCGTGCCACCTCGTTAAGACGAGGTCGAAGAAAAGTACGTTGCCCCGTCGAAAAATAAATTCGACGAAGTCAATCGTGTACCGCCTCGTTAAGATGAGGTCGAAGAAAAGTACATTACCCCGTCGAAAAATAAATTTGACGAAGTCAATTGTGTACCGCCTCATTAAGACGAGGTCGAAGAAAAGTACATTGCCCCGTCAAAAAATAAATTTGACGAAGTCAATTGTGTACCGCCTCGTTAAGACGAGGTTGAAAAAAGAAATGTCTTGCCCCGTCGAAAAATAAATTCGACGAAGTCGAGTTCAGCTCGTCCCGTCAGAAGACGAGTTCGGCTCATCCCGTCTAAAGATGAGGTAAAAAAGAAATACCTTGCCCCATCGAAAAATAAATTTGACAAAGTCGGAATGTTTGCCACCTCGTTAAGACGAGCTGGGTAAGATTTTGCATTGCCCCTTCGGAAATTAGATTTCGATGAAGTCGGAATGCTTGTCACCTCATTAAGACGAGGTGGGTAAGAATTTTGCATTGCCCCCTCGGAAATTAGATTTTGACGAAGTCGGAATGCTTGCCACCTCGTTAAGATGAGGTGGGTAAGAATTTTGCATTGCCCCATCGGAAATTAGATTTCGACGAAGTCGGAATACTTGCCACCTCGTTAAGACGAGGTGGGTAAGAATTTTGCATTGCCCCCTCGGAAATTGGATTTTCATGAAGTCGGAATGCTTGCCACCTCGTTAAGACGAGGTGGGTAAGAATTTGCATTGTCCCCTCAAAAATTGGATTTTGACGAAGTCGGAATGCTTGCCACCTCGTTAAGACGAGGTGGGTAAGAATTTGCATTGCCCCCTCGGAAATTGGATTTCGACGAAGTCGGAACGCTTTAAATAGCTCACTTTGTCATAGACGAAGTTTTGGCTTTAAGTAGCTCACTTTGTCATCAGACGAAGTTTTGGTTTTCAAGTAGCCACTTCGTCTGAAGATGAAGTTTCGGCTTTCGAGTAGCCACTTCATCTAAAGATGAAGTTTTGGCTTTTAAGTAGCCAGTTCATCTAAAGATGAAGTTTCGGCTTTCGAGTAGCCACTTCATCTAAAGATGAAGTTTTGGCTTTCAAGTAGCCACTTCATCCGGAGACGAAGTTTTGGCTTTCAAGTAGCCACTTCGTCTAAAGATGAAGTTTCGGCTTTCGAGTAGCCACTTCATCTAAAGACGAAGTTTTGGCTTTCAAGTAGCCACTTCATCTAAAGATGAAGTTTCAGCTTTCAGGGTTCCTTGTTTGTCGAATTTATCGATAGGAGTGGTCTCCCTACGCATGTTTAAATTTTAGGTAGCTCTTCCTCGTCATGAGACAAGGATTGGCTTTTGAGAGCACTTCCTCGTATGAAATGAGGATTGACTTTAGATAGCTCTACCTTGTCATAAGATGAGGATTGGCTTTAGATAGCTCTACCTCGTCATAGGACGAGGTTTTTGCCCGTCTTCATTTTTAACAAAGGTAATTCGTCTTTATTTTTAACGAAGGTAGTGCCTCCTCGTTTTAAACAAAGGTAGTTTGTCCTTGTTTTTAACGAAGGTAGTGCCTCCTCATTTAAAAAAAAGGTAGTTCGTCCTTATTTTTAACGAAGGTAGACTTCAGGTTCCTTATTTGTCGAGATAATATGCATAAGTGGAGTAGAGAGAGATGTGCAAGATGTATGCAAATGCAAGATGTATGCAAGACCCTAAAAAGACTACCTAAATGACCTAAATGAACTATATGAACTGAACATCTCTCGGCCACTTATGCAAAGTATCTCTCTAAATAAGTAATGTGTCATGTACGGGGTATTTGCTCACCGGATAAGTGGGCGAGCTTGTATGACCGTTTGCCGAGGACTTCTTCAACTTGGTAAGGTCATTCCCATGTGGCTTCTAGCATGCCAAGCTTTGCAGCCTTACTGACTTCGTTAGAGCGAGGTCGCCTACTTGGAATTGTTGGTACTTCACTCTTTGGTTGTAGTACCGAGCTAATTGTTGCTTGTACTTGGCTTCCCTTATGTAGGTGAGCTCTCGCTTTTCTTCCACCAGATCTAGGCCGGTTCGGAGACCTTCTTCGTTGCCTTCGGCTGAAATTTTGATAGTGTGGGGGGCTCGGCAGGCCGATCTCTATTGGGATCACTGCTTCGGCACTATACACCAAACTGAAGGGTGTTTCGCCGTTCGCAGTCCGGGGAGTTGTTCGGTATGACCATAGGACTTGGGGTAAGTTCTCTGCCCAATCTCCTTTGGCTTTGTCGAGGCGGGTTTTGAGTCCCTTGACAATAGTTCAGTTCATAACTTCGGTTTGGCCATTCTCTTGAGGATGAGCTACCGAAGTGAACTACGGTGGGCGCCAGAATTGTGTCCCATTTTCCGAGACGAGGATATGGGGTATGCCGAAGCGGCATACCATGTTCTTCCAGATAAAGTTGAAGGCGTTCTTGCTTGTGATTTCTGCCAAGGGTTCGGCTTCCACCCATTTGATGTAGTCGATGGCTATGATGGGAACTGGAGTTGGCCAAGAGCTTTGCCTAATGGAGTTACTAGGCTTGCTTCGGCTTCGTCAATACTTCGGTGTTTGACGAGGCTAATTTGCTTAAGACATCTGCTCCGCTATTATGCCCTCTTGGGATGTGAACCAACTAAAAATACGAGAAGTATTGTTGTAGGTTCTTAGCTTTATGGAGGTATCCTGTCGCCTTTAGCTTCGTAACCTCCTAGCATGTGGCTCACTATGACTTGAGAGTCGCTATAAACTTGTACAACTCGTATCTAGAGACCTTGAGCTAGGCGAAGTCTGACGATTCAAGCTTCGTACTCCACTTCGTTGTTTGTTGTAGGGAAGTCGAACCGAAGTGTATAGGTTGTCTCCTATCCGTCTGGACTGAGGAGTATGATGCCTGCCCCGCTTCCCGATTTCCTCGAAGCCTTGTCCACGTATACTTTTCAACAATCTTTAGGTGGTTCTTTTGTGGGTTCGGCTTCGGTGCTTTTTGAGGGGGGCTCAGATGGCTTTGGTGTTTCCGTGAATTTGGATTCTACTAGGTCTTGGCCTTTGATAGCGTGCTCACCTTGTCGTAAAAGGTGATGACTACATCCTTTTTGGGGCTCTTATGTGAGGGCTCATCCGTTTTAGGACTTCGAGCCTCAGCTTTGAGAGTGGACTTCGTGTATGTGAGGGCTTGTCCGTTTGAGGACTTCGGGCCTAAGCTTTGAGAGTGGACCTGTCTCCTCTGCTTCGTCAGTACTTAGGAGTTTGACTTCGAGGGACTTCGGTTGGCCTCGACCTTGAGAGGACGTCGCCTAGGCCTTAAGAGGACTTCATCATCTTTATTGCGCTTTTGCCTCGAGTGTGGGCTTCATACTGGTCAGAACGTCGGCCGCGACTTTGGTACCTCTTGAGGGTGCTGTCGCACACCAATTGCTCTATGACCGCAGCAAGCTTTCTGCATTCCTCAATATCGCACCCGTAATCCTCATGGAAGCGACAGTACTCCTTGGATCGGCGCTTTTCCCTTCCACTTGACATGGGCCGAGGCTTCTCGAACATATCGGTGTGAGTTGGCTTCGGCCTCGTCAATGGAGTGAGTTGGCTTCGTTACTGGTTTTGCCGAGGTCCGAGCCTGGATTCCAGGGGTGTATGCTGGAGCCTGTCGAAGGCACTTCCCTGACTTTGGCCTCTGTCATTCCGATCCTTCTTCCGATCCGAAGGTTCGGCCTTGTCGGCTTCGTCGGCTCTTGCGAACTGATCTGCTATGATCCATCATGGCTCCGAAATGCGAGGTAATTGTCCTCAACGTGCCGAGGTAAGACGGTGTCGTGCCGAGGTGAGATGGTGTCACGCCGAGGTGACACGGCGTCGCGACGAGGTGGGATGATGTTACACCGGGGTGAGAGTCGATTGTAATCTTCCCGGCGTTCATCATCGAACCTCCTTAGACGTGGTGTTGTGTCCCGTGCGTCAACGATTTGGACACTTTGGGACTTTTGCCACTGCAGTGATCTAGATGTAGCTTCGTGCTTTCCCTCGTTGCGCGAGGTTGGTCTTTTTTCCCAGCTCGGCTCTGAGCTTTTTGCTGTTTTGCGAATTGGAGGAAATCTTGCTTATTATGCGCAAGATACTCCGTCAAATTTGTTCGGTTGAATTTAAGATCGCCATCTTCCTGGCTGTCATTGTGGCCTTCTCTTTCCGGATAAATGGGATTGCCTTGCTCATCCAACGGCATATGCTCAAAATTTCCATCCGGAGTTTGGCCTTGTCGTGTGTTCCTTCCCAGGTCGCCGGCGTGTTGCCGGGTTCAGATCTTGCGCTTGGCTTGCCTCACCTTCGGGGATTTGCGGCCGGTCTTGTCCGGTTTGCTGAATCTTCTTTTCCTTGTTGGCGGCGGCAGCAGCGGCGGCGGTTGATTGTGTTGGTCTTCCTGTCATGGCTGTAGATTACCTAGAAAACATTTGATCGGAAATCATAAATTTTTCTTTCCCACAGACGGCGCCAGTGATCGAACTTGTTTTCGTAAGGTAATTAATAAGCACAAATCGAGGAATGAACATGAAAATAAAAGGGAGAGACACAAAGGGATTTACGTGGTTCGATCTATTGAGATAGATCTACGTCCACGGAGTAGAAAGAGTGTATAACGTTTATTACGAGTATGTGTTATGATTACAAGATTGTTTTCCCCCTCTCAATCTATTCTAAGCCCCTATTTATAGATAGTTACATGGAGTTTGACTATAATACAAAGTCTTCTCCTATTTGGACTTGGATTCTTTGGCTTGATCTCCTCCTTTGTGGATAAACACCGAGCATCTAGATCTCTCTTAGAGCTTGAGTTGTAGTCGATATAGGAGTCTTGGTTGCCTTGATGAAGAAGTCTCTTATTCCGAGTTGGGCCGAGCTGCGTAGGCCGAGCTTAACTGTCGGGCCCAATTATATTGGGTCTGATACTTAGGCCTAGTAGCTAGGCCATATCCTATCACGTGACATTGCCAAATCAGATGTAGACATTCTAACTTGTCTACGGTGAGTAGAAAAATATTTATACATGCACCAATATATATTGAGATAAAAGTTTTATTCTATGATTGATTTAATAATATATTAAATAAATACTTGAAGATTTTCCATTATATATAAATAGGAACCTTGCTTACTTACCATGGGTATTGTTAATGTGCCTACGATTGACATGACAATGTCATGTATTAAAAGATTTAGTATAAATATATGCCTTAATTAAAAGTTAATTCCTACTAATAATAGTGACTACATGATATATACTGCCACATCAGTAGTTGATATATACATACATATATATTGGGATAAAAGATTTATTTTATTCTCAATTTTAATCGGAGCATTCCTTCATGATTGATTCAATACTATATTAAATAAATAATTGAAGATTTTCTAATACATATAAATAGGAACCTTTCCCTACTTACGATGGGTACTATTAATGTGTTTATGATAACGTGACAATTAATGACGCGTATTAAAAGATTTATTATAATTATATACCTTAAAACTTAAAAGTTAAATCCTAATAAAAATAATGCCTACGCGACATTGTCATATAAGTGGTTGACATATTAAGTGTGTCAATATTTATATATACACAAGTATATATTGATATAAACTTTTTTTTTTTCTTAATTTTTAATTTCACAGTTTAATTGGTGATGCAACAATAATTTCCTTCGGCGTTTGCCTAATAAATTTCATGTATATATTTTCCACAACCATAATTTAAATGTATACCCTAAATACAAACTCTACAAAAAAATATAAACCCTACTAAAAAAAACTCAACCCTAAATAGAAAAAAATATATACGTGGCATTGTCACATTAACGGTGAGCACATTAAGCGTACCCACCGTCGGTAGTGAAGCATTTCTGTGAAGAATAATAGGCGGATTTAATTTTGTAAGTTGGTTCACTATTAATGTAAGTACAAAATTTTATCTGTGCTTGCACAAATGTAGAGAAGAAATTATGTAATAATGATTATATTATGTGAATGAAAATATATTATTATATATATATATGATAATAAAAGCTTTATATTGGGTTGACTTGATAGTATTGAGGTGGACGAAGACTTCTATATTGATTGCACATAAATCCACTCATGGTTTTCTTTTTATAAATAAAATAATATTTTGACTCTTATATATTTTCTAGTAATCCTAATTCTGATAGATAAGGCCTAATTGATGTGATGTGGCAGTCGAATCAATTTGCGGGCATATTAAAAGGAATCATTAAATTAATAATATATAAATAACAATAATACCCTTAAAATAAATTTTAATAAGGATAAAATAGACAAATCAAAATTTGTAAGAATAGACTCTTTTATAATAGGTAATAGATAGATTAATCAACCCAATTTTTAAAAGATAGAGAATAGAAAATCAATCATTAAACAAGGAAAGACTACTTCATATGCAAGCCTCCATGCAAACTTAATAGGGAATACGTACGAAACAAAACGAAATCCAAATCGTACACATCATAAAAAAATTAAAAAAGCATTAATTCTTAGTAAAAAAAAAAAAAAAGTTGACGCAAGTGATCAGTCTTTTGGAAACATTAATGGACGGGTGTCTGGTGACGATGCAGCGGCACTCTTATAACTACCAGTCCACGTGTACTCGTTATCTGAAATCGACGTGCATATGCCATCAAAACCTCTCATAGCATCTTCAGATTCATCTTTAACACCACTACAAGTTTGAGACATCCTATAATTCTCCAACTCATTAGCCACTTCTTTCATTGTCGGTCTCATTCTCCCTTTCATGTTCAAACATCTTTGTGCAAGTCTCGCAACTAGAATCACCTCTTCCTTTTTACTTTCATCCAATACTTGAGAATCTAAAATTGTTTCGACACACCCTTCTTCCATGCACCGACGAAACCGAGTAGCCAAGCCTCTTTCCTCTTCCGTTCTGTCTAAAGATATCGGCCGTTGACCGGTAAGAAGCTCAGCAAGAACTACTCCGAAACTATAAACATCGCTCTTTTCAGTGAATTGACTTGATTGGAAATACTCTGGGTCTAAGTATCCGAACGTCCCTTTGACCAGAGTAGTTAAGTGAGTTTGGTCAGCAGAAATCGACCTAGAAGTTCCGAAATCTGACACTTTGACAACATATTTTTCATCAAGAAGAATGTTGCTTGACTTGATGTCTCGGTGATAAATAGGCATGGAAGATGCAGAATGCAAATATGCTAGTGCCCCTGCTATATCAGTTGCGGCTTTCAAACGCATGTTCCATGGAAATGGGAATTCATTATTAGGATCATGGATGAGATCGTAAAGGGTTCCATTTGGCATGAACTCGTAAACAAGTAGAGGAACCTCAATCTCCAAACAACATCCCAACAATCTAACCACATTCCTATGGTTTATCTGCGACAATATTTTAACCTCGTTTATGAATGGTTCCGCTTGATTCTCATCAATCAATTTGGATTTCTTGATTGCCACAATCTTACCGTCGGATAACATTCCTTTGTAAACTGTGCCTTGCCCTCCTTGTCCAAGGATTCGATTTTCATTAAAGTGATCGGTGGCTACCTCCAGCTCCTCTGCAAGGAATAATTTTGTTTGTCCTAGTGTTCCTTCATTGGTTTGTTGTAGCAAGAGAAGGCCGCCATTTCGTTTGAAGAATTTCTCCTTAAGCATCTTTTGTCTTCTCTTTTGCAACACCTTATAAAGCCAAAGGCACATTAAGAGGAGCAGTAGAAATCCCAACCCAGAGCCCATACCTGTATGTATGAATTTACTCACGTGAGAATCCAAGCATATATGTAAACGTACAAGTCTTACTTATATTCGAGTTATTCTTTTTGGATTACTGAGCTGCATATATAATCATTTGCAGAGCGTGTATTTTATTTTACATAACTGAAACATAAAATTTATAAGAAAAATGAAATAAGTGACCGATTAGTATTACGACCAAAACAATATAATGTTACCTATCAAGATTGTTTTCTTGGACTTGGATGGCGGCAAGTGAATACTTATACAACCACTGCCATATCTCTTTCCATCGCCGAAATACCCTTTTGGACATGAACATTCATAAGACCCAGGAGTATTGATGCAACTTGACATTGAATTGCATGCATTAGTTGTATTGTCCGTACATTCATTGATATCTGCTTCCAAAAGAAAAAGGTAACCTATAACTAGTTGAGATATCCAACTTATTAAGAAAAAGGTAACCTATAAGAATTATAGATAATTAAGCATTAAATTAATTATTAAGATTAAGAGAAAACGAAATAGTAGTATTAATTAACTAACCTAGGCATCCTGGGGGAAGGTAAGGGTTGCCTTGGTATCCTTCAGAACAATTGCAGAGGTACCCTCCAACCGTAGCATCAAAATCAACACATTTACTATTACTCTGACATGCCCGATTCTCTATTGGTTCACTGCAATTAATAGCCCCAATCCTCCAATCCATAGATACTGCTCTTTCCGGGCTTGGCCAAGTTTCATCTGGTGTCCAATCATAAGATAGAATATCGGTTGAGCTATTCAGAATGGGATACGAGTTTATATAATAAGAAAGATCCGCATTTTCAATAAAGGCGTAGCTGCAAGACACATTGATGCGTGGCCATCGACCACTAAAGCCAGTCAAATTCGCTTCCAGGTAAGTAGTGCCTGCAAATGACCAAGAACGTATTTCAATGGCTATGCGATTTCTTTTCCATAATTTCAAAGTATTTTTAGCAGTACTAGTTGATGTTTTTATTTTGTGATCCTAAAAAGAAAAATTAAAAGAATTAGTGTAATTTATATTTTTAAAATGATAATTCTATTTTAAATTACTTATATAACTTTGAAATTGATCAAGTCACTAGTCTATTAGAAAATTATTATTATTTCATTTCATTCCAATATTTCTCTTCTCAAGTGATAAAAATGGGTTGATGACCTCACAAATAGGCTTACTTTAAATGAAAAATCATTGTTATATCATATTTTGAGGATTAATAAAACCTGTTGGTACGCAAGTCTTTAATTAACTCCATAACAAATTGCCTTAGAATATATAGGATTAAATTAACATGATTATTACCTCTAGGAATGGACGCCCTACAACAACCATAGCCGGGCTCATACACACTAGTTCCAGATGGACAATCTCCATATTTATAACGACCAACGGCTGCGCAGATGCTGGTAATAGAACTTCCATTGGCATGTCTAAAATTCCCCACAACCATATCATCCACCCCAATGGCGGTGATCCAGTTCCCATCCGATAATGTAAATTGAGTTTCCGACAAGTCCATAACCAACCTCTGATCCTCTGTCTTAGTCATTGTCTGCCCACCATAAACTGATGAGTTGTAGCAAGCAAATCCCATATTTGGATAGTAATTGACCAGAACCTGTGATGAACTCAACTGAATGATTTCTGCATCCTTCAGAACGGGGAGGTAGGCTCTTGGAGGGTTGGTAGAGGTATCACAAATTATTTGAAAAGATGGCTCAAAATAGCAATTTCGCCCAACTCCAAATGGGAACGGAATCGACAACTTTCCGCACTGGTCGGGGCATCCGGGTTTGGCAATTGATGAATTGAGAAGTTCAATTGCTGGTGGAAGAGCAATCACAAGAAAGTCGAAACGGTGACAAAGTTAGATAGATGTAAAACAAAAAAATTAATAGGAAATAATAACATTTGATACTCACAATTATAGTTGTCCAAGGAAAGTTATTGGCAACGAAAGGGCCGATATGTGATCTTCTATCCCAATTTGTGTGTAATAACTGTGTTCCTAAATCTAATTTTCTATTAAGTTTATAATATATATTTTTTTATAAAAATAAAAATATTACGGAGTACTTCTAAAATATAACAAATCATAATTGACATTTATACACAACAATTAAATTTTCTAATAATTATATTCTCTTAATTTGGATTCATCAACTTTAATAAAAAAAAAAATTTGAGAAGAACTTTAATAAAATTAATGTTAAAAGTTAATTATAAACCCTAATTGGATTGACGAACCCTAGAAAATAATTATAAAATTATACTGAATAATAATAAATTAAAATTATTGAAGAAAATAACTATTAAAAATTGAGATTTAAGACAATATTGAGTCATAAAAATTGAGTTTTTTTTTTTTTTTTTGAAAAAGTAAATAGTAATTTATTTCCCATTTAGAAGTGTGCGCAATTCATAAAATTAAAATACCCTAAACTCGACCCTAACTTAATAATTTAATCATATGTGATATATGTAAAGTAAAAATAGTAACTTGTCCAATCATATGCATCATATCCCACCATTACCATTAATTTAACTATTTTAATAATATCTATTAATATAGATAAACATATTGATTACTATATATAGCACTATGAATCACAATTAACAATTATAACTATAACTTGAAATTTTACGAAATACAATGAATCACAATTAACAATTATAACTATAACTTGAAATTTTACGAAATACTATACCCCAATGTTCGATGTTAAAATCCTTGATAAATTATTTTTTAAGTAGTAAAAAATACGAAGTAATTTTAAATCCTATCCTAATTATATCAACGAGGCATAGCTAATAATAATAAAGTTAAACCAAGTTAAAAAGAAATGAAGATAGAAAAACTAAAAAAATGACATTAGCACTAACTTTTGCAGCCTCCAAGCAGGTAAGGATTGCCCTCGTATCCTTGCACGCAGCTACACCGGTATCCGATGGATATTTCACTGTAAATGGAATAAACATCAACACATACACTCTTTTCATCACGACATGTGTAAGTATCACTTAATGGCTTTGCTAGGCTGCAATTCTCAGCCCCGACAACCCAGTCGAGCCGCACCATCGGCCGCCTCGTTGCGGATGCCCAATTATCATCTGGCAATGCTGTTGAGTTATCCAGGTAGTACAAAGGATATGAAAGTTCCGTCGCATTAGGGATGTAGGTTTCCTGGATAAAGGCATAGCTGCAAGGGAAAAGCTTTCTACGTCGTCCTACTTTCCTGCTCAAGTCAATTAATTGTGTTTCTACCATAACTGTGTCTGTGTCTGTGAATGAACATGATAAGTGGAGCTTCAAACATTATATTTCTCAAGTGGAAATACAAATATCAACTTAATTGATAGTTACGTACCTGTGGTGATTTGGGCATGGCAACAACCATTCCCGAACGAAGTACCATTAAACGGGCAATAACCAACGCCTCCTGTTTCATTCTTGTCGAAGCAAAACGCTGAGCAGCCGCCCTCGGTAGAACTTCCGTTGGTTTGCAGCAATCCATCATCGCAGCCTATGGCAGTGAGCGTGTTTCTGTAGTACGGCAGCGTATAGGGAGTCCCCGACAAGTTCAGCGCCATACGATCGTTATACGATTCCCTTCGATTCCCATCTTCATAGCAAACTGAAAGCATGTTGAGGGGCTCGACTCGGATGTAGGTTTCATTTATCTCAAACACTTGTTTATTGATGAAGGAGAGGTAGGCTTTTGGAGGATCAGTCGAACTATCGCAACTGATGTTAAAATGTGGGTTGAGCGAGCAACTCAGCCCGACTCCGAATGGATATGGAATCGATAAATTCCCACACCGATCAGGACATCCATGTTTGGAAACCAGATCGGCAGAAATTGCTGGTAAAAGAAATAGGAAAATGAAGTAGGCGATGGAAAATAGATTCTGGGGCATTATGACTACAATATATGAATCAATGATAGCCAAATGAAAAATCACTATATATACTTGAGAATATATGCGTTTTTTTTTTTTTTTTTTAATTTGGCGAATATATGTGTTGATCACTTCTTACTTGCATATAAAAGAAGTGAAAATTGTAGGGAAAAAAAAAAGTGAATTAGAATATTAAAATATATATTCATCCTTTTTTTTTTTTTTTTTTTGCAATTTGACCAAATCCAATTTTTAGCTATGGTAAAATGGTAAAAAAGCAACGGCACAACATATATATATATTTTTTTTATCGAAGTTGTAATTGCCAAAGATTAAAAGCCGATGTTGTAAATAATTAATATATACAACGTATATATATATATTTTTAAATGAATTAATACAACATATTGAAATAGTATGTTAGAAACTAAAAAACGCAAGTAAAGTTTGTGCAAATTTGCTGCAATTAATTAACCAATAATTAAAAACGAGTCGAGAGTTTCTCCAAACTAATTGCAAAAACGTAAAAGTAGTCTCAATCGAAGCGACGACCAAGACCATAACGACTTATGATCGAATGAAGTAGACGATAAAGAATGGAAAACTCTCCTGCACCACATTATTAATTGTGACCATGTCGGACTGATATGTGTATGGATTTTTATAATGCCACATCAATTTCGATTTAATCGAATTCAAAAAATAGTATGAAAACTGCAAACAAAATGTAAAATTTGTAAATTTAGGAGGAAAATAACTGAAAGTTTGTGGTAGAAGTAAAAATAGAAAAATGACAACAAACAAGAAATCGAATATTACTTGAGTAAACCGGTTACTGCGAAACGAGCATGAAGATTTAATAGGGGTTTTAGCTAAGAGTGAGTAGATGTTCTAGTCGGCCGATTGTTTTTTTTTCTTTTTTTTTTCTTCTTCTTCTTCTTTTTTCTTTCTTTTTTTTTTTAACGGGTGTATTCTTTTGTTGAAAAAAGAAATAGAATGATGTTTTATTAATTACAACATTGTCTTTTATAACTCTATCTTTTATCTGTTGCAATTAGACTATCTCCTATTTATTTGTTTTAACCAATGTTTTAAAACCCGGCCTGGCCCGGCCGGTCAGACCGGTTGGACCATGACCCAAGCCTGGAACCGGGCCGGGTAGCTTTATGACCCAGAAAAATGCAAAACCCGCGATTAGCCCGCTTGACCCAGGTCGATCCGTCCGGGTCAGATTTTCAACAAAAATCTTAAATTGTTGTAATGGAGATTCGAGCCCTAGATCTCAAAGATGAGACAAGAGTTTTACCACTGCACCACAAAGCTTAATTATAATAGTTTAACATTTTATTTTAATTATTGTAATGTTAAAACAATTAAAGCACATCATATTTCAATTTTAACCCTCTCTATTCGATTCTCTAATGATTTTTGAACTATTTTTTTTATTATATCCTTATTCATATACCATAGTTATACAAATAATATAAAATATTTTGCATATATTTATTGCAAATATCAATATGTAATATAAAAAATTAAAAAGTTCTCATTGTAAAATTAAATTTAAGACATGATATTTAATTTATACTAAGAATAAATTTCTTTAATATAAAGTTAATGTATATTTTATGTTATAAGTTATGAATTTTCTTATTTTTATGTATATAATGTGTAATATTATTATTTCTATTTTTAAAAATTAATATTAATAAAGAACGGTTCAACCCCGGTCGACCGGTTGAACCAATTGAACCGTGACCCAAAGACCTCGCCAGGTCAACCTCCGGGCCGGATTTTAAAACATTGGTTTTAACTTGATCGATGTTGTAATTTCCGTAGATGAAAAGGTGGTGTTGTAATTAAAGGAATGTTCCAATGTCTACTTTGGACATACTTAATGTGTCGACTGATGATGTAATAATACTATAAATAAAGAAATTAATATTAATATACTCCTCTGTTTTTTTTAAATGTCCTATTAGACTTTTGTTGTGTTTGTTTTTCAATGTCACATTTCAAAATTTGATGGTAAAATAGCTAAAAGTATTCCAACTTTACCCCTATAATTAATGTTACATATAAGTTGGTGTTCAAAAAAAGAGAATAATAAATGAGATTAAAATGTAAATTTACACATTTCCTTAGTATATGTAATTTGATGATGTGGGACACATTTCCCTAAATATTAAACGCTGTGAAAAAAAAAAAGGACTAAACCTACTAATAAAAAACTAACCCTAAAATGGGAAAAAAAAACTACCAACGTGACACTGCCACATCACCGGTGGATATTAAGTATGTTCACGGTAGATAGGGAGAGCATTTCCGGTTCCAATTAATACAACATTTAAAATTAAATAGCACGTTTGGCAATTGTAAATTAAAGTACAGTTTGTGCTAACTTAGTGCAATTAATGATTAATTAAAACTGAGTAGAGAGTTTCTGCAAACTAATTGAAAAAGGGTAAAAGTTGTCTCAATCCAAGCGACCATGACCATAACGACCTGTGTGATCTACGTTTATAGGTTTTTATTTTTGAAGGAAATCTATGTTTATTAGGTAGGACCACGTTTCCATTTACTTTTAGACCTTTCTTTACGTAAAGGAATGTTGTCTCTTCTCACCATGATACCATCCCCATAGATGTATGCATTTCGATTAGGGTCGTATTCTCAGTGTCGCCGCCCAGGGCCCCGATTTTTGGGGGCCCAAAAATATATATTTATGTATAAATATTTATTTCTGGTTTGAAAATCTTACAATCAATTCTTTTAGCATAGTTGGCAAAGTCCTAGATTTTTAGATGCATTGCATGTGTTCGACCATTCTTAACAACATTTTCACCTTTCCATATGTATTTTTTTTCTTTTCTTTTTTTACGTGGGCCCCATATTTTATTATATTGGTCAAATTATGATTTGTGGCCTCACCTTTGAACAAATTTGTAAAAATAGCCTAATCTTTACTTTTCTTTTTAAAAACCCTGACCTTTGAAAATATTTGCAAAAATAGCCCGTTTTTCTTTTATTCTTCCAATTTTTCAGAAACATTTCATCAAACACCTTATGTGCATTTCTACCTACACTGGTATCCCCTTGATGGATAAGGATAACGTCTGGAAGAAACATCAACACATATACTCTTTTCATCATGACATGCGTAAGTATCACTTAATGGCTTTGCTAGGCTGCAATTCTCAGCCCCGACAACCCAGTTGAGCCGCACCACCGGCTGCCTTGTTGCGGATGCCCAATTCTCATTTGGCAATGCTGTTGAGTTATCCAGGTAGTACAAAGCACTTGTTTATTGAAGAATGAGAGGTAGGCTTTTGGAGGGTCTGTCCAAGTATCGCAACTGAAGTTAAAATATGGGTTGAGAGAGCAACTCGGCCCGACTCCGAATGGATATGGACTCGATAAATTCCCACACCGATCAGGGCATCCATGTTTGGAAACCAGATCAGCAGAAATTTCTGGTACTAGAAACATGAACATGAAGAAGAAGAAGAAGATGTAAGAATATAGATTAAGAGGCATAGCTGAAGAGCAAGACTATAATGATAGCCAAATGTAAAAACATGCACGTACACACACACACACACACACACACATATATATATATATATATAAATACTTGAGATTGGTTCATCACTTCTTAATTACTTACATTTTTTAAGGAAAAAAAATGGAAAATTAGGGGAAAACGCGTGAATTAGAAGTGTTTATTAAAGTCATCAAACACGGTATGGGACATGGGTGGGATTACCAATTCGTATGTGAATTTATTATTTTTTTTTTGTACGGCCTAAATTGAAAATTTTGTACTTTTCCAGCTAAAGTTTACATACTTTCTAATATTGGCATGTAAACGTTGCAAAATTGATACTTATCACGAAAGATACATGTAACAGTAAACAAACAAGTGGTAATTAAATTGCCACAAGTACATAAAACAAATTGAATTTAATAATTACTTTATATATATGACTTTTAATTTGTTGCAACTACAACATCGTCTTTTACTCTCTTTCGCAATTACACCATCTCCAATTTTTTTGTTAAAATAACATTGTTTTAACCGTACATGTCCAACAAACTTGGTCGAGAAAAAAATGTGGATCGATGTTGTTGTACTTGCGAAAGATTAAAAGGTGATGTAATTTAATTAATACAACATTTTAAAATAGTAGGTTTGGAAATCAAAGTTTGGGCTAATTTGCTGCAATATATTAAAAGTAAGTAGAGAGTTTCTCCAAATTAACAAAAAGGTAAAAGTAGTCTCAATCCAAGCGACCATAACGACTTGTGATGGAATGAGGAGAAAGATGCAAAAAGTCTTCTGCACTACAAGCCACTAATTAAGTTAAGTCATATTTCTTGAGGAAAAATCAACTCTACATTATTAGAATAAGACATCATACCAAATGATAAAGCCCACAAGAAAAATACTACTATACGATTAAAATTAAGTATATATGATGATTGATTCATAAGGTTCTGCTAAGGGAAGACCAAGTCAAAGTAAACGTTAACTTTTTATCTTTTCATTTTTTCAAAGATTAGCAATTATTATCACGTGCATTTGGCATGTAAAATGAATAATTTTAAATAATGAATTATGATTTGAATAGACACCTGAGGCATCTTAATATTTTTCAAGCACAACAAAGTTAAATAATTCAATCATCTATTTGTATACGTAATAAAATGTATGCTCGCCTTATATAACTTTTTTATTTTAAAAATTTATTAGATCGAATGTATCTTAAATTATAAAAACTCGTTATATATTTATGATCAAAATTAAAGATGCTATCTTGTGTATGATATACTACTATTTAAGATTGAATGTACAAAAAATATATATAATTACGTTGTGATAATATGAATATACATTATTCATCGTATTCATACATCCAATGGAATTTGCTATATATAAGATTCATTTTATTTATTTATTTAGAACACTATAGACCTAATGCATCCTAAAAAATATCACATTTCGGTTTGTGTACTTCATATTTTTATTTTAATATTATTATAATACTTTATATAATAAACATGCATAGCATATAAAGGGGACAGGGTTTTCTCAGAAATTGTAAATTTTGTATTCATGTGTATATTCAATAAATAGTAATTGAAATATTTTCTTATGATTATATATTTCCATAATGATATCTAATACTATTGGTATTTTTGTTATAAAATATTTAATAAATATAACTAAATAAAAGTAAATTTTATGCATGTCTAAACACCCAAAAGTTAAAATAGGCTTTAGAATATTTATCGGGACTAAATATAATATAGATATTATTGAAGTTCCTTAAAAGAGGCCAAAAATGATGGGCTTATAGACCCAATAAGCATATTCCAAAGATCTCAATTCGAAATATATTTTAAAAGAACTCTATATCCTCATCAAATTAAAGTTATCGTCAAAATGAGTCCTAGACACAAGATCGCTCGAATCTTATTTCGCATGAGACCTGAATGATTTTTCAAAATTTTGAAACGATAAACGCTTGCAATTTCTACATATATAAATACCTCATAAGAAACACTTTTAGCAATTCATCTCGTTTCCAAAAATAGTAGAAAGAGAAAGATTGCTCATAAGACCAGACCAACGATCGCCGTGTCTCGTGGCCAATTTCCACCCAACTTTTACCCAATACTCCTTTCGACGTGTAGATTCGATTTTTTAAGATGACCGAAGGCCGGCCATGCATGACAAAATAGTGGCGTCGCTACCGCTGGTCCACCACACGCAAACGAGTTTTTTCTGGCTCTGAACAGATCGAATTCATTCTTGAATTTAAAGGTCTAGATGTGAGGAATCTAAATATGTAATTATTTTAAAGTTTTGAGGTTGTTTGAGTCGGCGGATATGATGTTAATGTTTTGAAAAAAAATCCCTAAGTCTTCATTAATTGGCTCCGTTCCGGTACTCCTCTTGTTTCTTAGCTCGAAATACTTGAATTTGACTGTTCAATAATATGTTGCTAAAAGCTATGAAATTATTTTTCTATTGAAGGCATTTCATTTGTTTGACGAAATTACCGAGTTGGTTATTTGGATTATGTTAGGAAAATGATTTTCCAAGACAACGAATCTTGCCAGTGAGAATACTAACTGTTCGATGAAATTCCTCACTGAGACTTCGCAAGATATTGAAATTATGATTTTCTGGAAATCATAAAACTATGGCCTCCACCCAGTTTCTAATATGCTTTCAGAAAAGGTAATCAAAAATAAATACACTTGTATATCTTACAAACTTATAAATTCCTTCTAAACAGAAAAAGACGAGGAAAGCAATCCGATTTTATCTCAATAAACTACACAACTTTTCTTGGTGTAAGCAATCACCATCAGACATAAATGCAGTTATATTCCTTCAAACATCAAGGGATGTGCATCTGATGCTGCTTCTTCTTCTTCTTCTGGCTCATCGTAAACAATCGAAGGCATTTGAGATATCTTCAGGCTTTCCAGTTGTGTAGCCACTTCTTTCATGGTTGGCCTCATTCTTCCCTTAACATTCAAGCATCTTTTTGCAAGCTTCGCAACTGCCATCACCTCTTCTGTTGCACCTTCGTCGGAAACATGAGCATCTAAAATCACACCAAGATTGTTTGCTGCCATTGATGCAAGAAAATACGAGGCTAGATTTCTTTCCATTACCGATCTTTCCATAGATATTGGTCGCTTTCCTGTTAGAAGCTCGACCAGGATTACCCCAAAACTGTATATGTCACTCTTTTCTGTATAATGACTTGTTTGGTAATACTCGGGATCTAAGTATCCAAATGTCCCTTTAACCAGTGTGGTTAAATGAGTCTGATCAACTTCAACTTGTTTAGAAATTCCAAAATCCGACACTTTGGCAATGCATTTTTCATCTAGAAGGATATTAGTGGACTTGATATCTCTATGATAGATAGGTATAGAACATGCAGAGTGCAAGTACGCTAATGCCTCTGCTGCATCTGTGGCTAATTTCAGACGCATCCTCCATGTAAGAGGGAACTCGACTTTGGGATCATGAATGGAATCTGAGAGGGTTCCATTTGGTAAGAACTCATAAACAAGCAGATGATCTTCAGTTGCCAAACAACATCCTAATAATTTAACCACATTCTTATGATTGATTTGTGATAATATCACAACCTCGTTTATGAACTGCTCCACTTGATTCTCATCAACTTGTCTTAGTTTCTTGATCGCCACAATCATTCCATCGGATAACATACCCTTGTAAACTACGCCTTGCCCTCCTTGTCCACAGATTCGGCTTTTGTTGAAGTTGTCCGTGGCTTTGGCCAACTCTTTTGCACTGAAAAGTTTGGTTTTTCCAAATGAGCCCTCGCTAATTTGTTGCTGCAGGAGAAGGTGTTTGAAGAGATGTTCTTTGCGCTTTCTATTCTTTCTCTTCTTAAACATCTTATGCAACCAAAAATAGAATAAGAGAAGTCCTAAGAGAAGTCCTAATGCAGAGCTCAGACCTGCGTGCAAAAATCACTCATCTAAAAATATAAAATAATAAAATAAATAAAGAATGTTGAAAGTTACTCGTACCTATTTAGATGGGAGCAGGTAGAGGCGTGAGCAAAATCAAGACAACGTAAGGCCAGGATTTAACCGATAAAAGATCGAACGATCTGAAGCCCACCCCATCCCCTTCTAATTAAAATTATTAAAGGCGCAGATCACCCAAAATAAATCGATGGCTAATTTGTTGTCTCTATTCCCAGAAAGTGAATTGCACAAAACCCCCCAAAATCCCTCAAAACAACAATAATGCCATGTGAGCAGGAAATCACTATTCTTTCTACAATGAATTTGGAGGAAAAATACTTTGGGGAACTGCTTATTTTGCCTATGAGAACTGTTCCTCCCAACAGTAGTGACACTCCCCACTTATTAAGATTAGTAAATTCATGTGAGAATTCAAGCACGTATGTAAACAAGTCTTACTTATATTAGAGTTATTCTTTTTGGATCAAAACTTGGTGAGTTGCATATATGCTCATTTACAGAGTTTGTACATTTTATTTTAAATTACCGAAGTATAAAATTTATAAATATTGGAAATTTTTTACAACCAAAACAATTAATATATTGTTACCTATCAAGATTATTATCTTGGGCTTGGATGGCGGTAGGGGAATACAACCGCTGCCATCTTTCTTTCCATCTCCAAAATACCCTTTTGGACACAAACAGGTATAAGACCCAGGATTATTGATGCAACTGGAAATTGAATTGCATGTATTAGTTGTATTATCCTTGCATTCATCGATATCTGCTTCAAAAAAAAAAAAGATCCAGACTTATGTTAAAACTCTGTAACTCTGGCTTGCTCATGATAATCTAATTAATCTTGATCATTGCTAGATCAAAGAATCGAAGTACATGTCGAAAAGATGATACTCTAATACTCCCTCCGTCTCGTTGAATTCGTCCTGTTTCATTATTTTAATACTCACACATATTCAAAAAGCAGGACGAATTAAACGAGACGGAGGGAGAAATATGTTTGCAGCTTTTAATGCTCATGTCTAAATAATTTGTTTCCTATAGGGATTACAAATAATTTAAGCATTAAATTAATTGTTAAGATTAAGAGAAAAAAAATACTCCGTATCAATTAACTTGCCTTGGCATCCTGGGGTAAGATAAGGGTTGCCTTGGTATCCTTTCGAACAGCTGCAGAGGTACCCTCCAACTGTAGCATCAAAATCAACACACTTAGCATTACTTTGACATGCCAGATTCTGTCTGGGTTCATCGCAATTAACACCCCCAATCCTCCAATCCATATATAATAAACTTGTTCCCACATATTCTCCATAATAAGATTGAATCTCGGTTGAGTTATTTGGAATGGGATACTCGTTTGAACTTTCAAAATACGAATCCATAATTTGAACAAAGGTGTAGCTACAAGACATATTCGTACGTGGCCATCGACCACTAAGGTCAGTCAAATTGGCTTCGAGGTAACTGGTGCCTGCAAGTGACCAAGAACGTATTTCAATATAATGGCTATGTGATTTCTTTTCCATAATTTAAAAGTCTTTTTCAGCAGTGTGATGTTTTTATTTTGTGGTCCCAAAAAGAAAAATTAAAGAATTAATGAGTACTGTATAATATATTTTTAAAATAATAATTCTGTTATGAACTTAGAAATTAAGGCACTAGCTAGCTAGTCTGCTATTAAATTACTTTCTCATTTCGTCTTCAAATATTTCTAAAGTGACAAAAACGGGTTGATGACCTCACAAATAGACTTAAAAATTAATGAAAAATCATTGTTAAATTATTTTGAAGTCTTTATTTAACTCGATAAGTCTCCAATATTTCTCAAGTGATAATACAAGTCTAGCTTTATTAATTTAACTCCATAAGAAATACACTTAGAATAGGACTTAAAAAAAAAATATTTTCGTTTAGCCATAGTAAGTCATACAACATAAAAGTTTGTTACTAATTGTATGGGAAAACAAATAATATATTAATTAACGTGATTATTACCTCTAGGAATGGACGCTCTGCAACAACCTTGGCCGGGCAAATACTGATTAATACTTGCATATGGACACCGTCCATAACCATAATCATAATCATAATCATATTCGCGAACGGCTGCGCAGATGCTGGTAATGGAATTTCCATTGGCATATCTAATATTCCCCACAACCATATCATCCACACCAATGGCGGTGATCCAGTTCTCATCCGATAATGTAAATTGAGTTTTCGACAAGTCCATAACCAAGCTCCGATAAACTGATGAGTTGTCGCGGCAAGCAAAACCCAACTTTGGATAGTTGACTACAACCCGTGAAGAATTGAACTGAATGATTTCTGCATTCTTCAGAACAAAGAGGTAGGCTCTTGGAGGGTTGGTAGAGGAATTACAAATTATTTCAAAAGATGGCTCCAAAGAGCAATTTCGCCCAACTCCAAATGGGAACGGAATCGACAACTTTCCACACTGGTCGGGGCATCCGGGTTTGGCAATTGATGAATTGAGAAATTCAATTGCTGCAGGTGGAAGAGCAAACACAAGAAAGTCGAAACGGTGACAAAGTTAGTTAAATAGATGTAAGAAAAAATTAATAGGAAATACTAACATTTGATACTCACAATTATAGTTGTCCAAGGAAAGTTATTGACAACAAAAGGGCCGATATGCGATCTTCTATCCCAATTTGTGTGTCATAACGTGTTCCTAAATCTAATTTTCTATTAAGTTTATAATATATAATTTTTTATAAAAATAAAAATATTACAGAGTCCTACTATAATATAACAAATCATAATTGACATATATACACAAAAATTAATTTTTCTAATAATTATATTCTCTTAATTTGGATTCATCAACTTTAATAAAATTAATAAAAAGAATGTTAAAAATAATTATAAACCCTAATTGAATTGACGAACCCTAGAAAATAATTATAAAATTATATTAAATAATAATAAATTAAAATTATTGAAGAAAATAACTATTAAAATTTGAGATTTAAGACAAGATTGAGACATAAAAAATGAGTTTTTTTTTGTTGAAAAAGTAAATAGTAATTTATTTCCCATTTAGAAGTTTGTGCAATTCATAAAATTAAAATACCCTAAACTTGACCCTAACTAAATAATTTAATCATATATGTAAAGTAAAAATAATAACTTGTCCAATCATATGCATCATATCCCACCATTAATTTAACTATTTTAATAATATCTAATCGTATAGATAAAAATATTGATTACTATAACGCTATGAATCACAATTAACAGTTATACAGATAGTGACCAAAATAGCCATTTTAATAAGTAAAAGGATTAAAATAGCCACTGATAAATAAAAGGTATAACAATAGCCATATTTTGTATTTAGTACCAAATTTACCCTTATATTAGTGTATTCAATAATTAATAAAAAATAATATGAACCGATTAATTTGATTTCTACATATTATTATTTTTAATTATATTACTATCATTTATAAAGTTAAAAAAATATTATACTATAATTTTGAATTTTTTATATTATATAACTAATAAAAGTTCAATTAAATGCTAAAAATAATTATAAAAATCCTTACTGATTGGATAAGTGAACCCTAGAAAATAATTATGATATTAAATTAAATTATTATAAATTAAAATTATTTAAATATATTTATTAATATAATTCCAATTTCTAATTTGAATTCTAATTAGTTAATAGAATATAAGGGCAAATTTGGTACCAAATGCAAAAAAAGACTATTATTATACATTTTATTTATCAGTGGCTATTTTAATCCTTTTACTTATGAAAATGGCTATTTTGGGGCATTTACACGTATAACTATTACTTGACATTTTACGAAATACTATACCCCAATGTTCGATTTTTCATCCTTGATAAATTATTTTTTTAAGTAGTAAAAAATAATATTAAATCCTATCCTAATTATATCAACGAGGCATAGCTAATACTACTAATAATAAAGTTAAATCAAGTTAAAAAAGAAATGAAGATAGAAAAACTAAAAAAAATGACATTAATTAGCACTAACTTTTGCAGCCTCCACGCAGGAAAGGATTGCCCTCATACCCTTGCACGCAGCTACACTGGTATCCCCTCGATGGAAAAGGATAAAGTCTGGAAAAAACATCAACACATACACTCTTTTCATCACGACATGCGTAAGTATCGCTTAATGGCTTTGCTAGGCTGCAATTCTCAGCCCCGACAACCCAGTCGAGCCGTACCACCGGCTGCCTTGTTGCGGATGCCCAATTATCATTTGGCAATGCTGTTGAGTTATCCAGGTAGTACAAAGGATATGAAAGTTCCGTCGCATTAGGGATGTTCAATTCCTGGATAAAGGCATAGCTGCAAGGGAAAAGCTTTCTACGTCCTACTTTCCTGCTCAAGTCAATTAATTGTGTTTCTACGATAATAACTGTGTCTGTGTCTGTGAATGAACATGATAAGTTAGAGCTGTGGAGCTTCAAACATTATATTTCTCAAGTGGAAATACAAATATCAACGTAATTGATAGTTACGTACCTGTGGCGATTTCGGCATGGCAACATGTTGGAAATTTGGTTTTTTGACCAAATAAATAATAATTAATATTTAATTTATTACGTAAATTAAATATTAGATTATTGTTCTACTCGTGGAGTAGATGAACGTGGTATATTTATATGCTCAAAACCGATTTCTGGTGAGTGAGATATAAATGTTCAAAGTTTGGTGGAGAATTACTTCATTAGTTAATGAAGTGTAAGTTATACCACATTGATTAAATATTAATGTGGTGTGCTGTTTAAAAGTGTTTAAACATGTGGGCTTAATAACAAGTGGGCCAAGTAAGTGGATAAGTGTGTGGTTGGGCTCTCGCGTGAGCACACACTCAATCTGGCCCCGCCGTCCGTGCCGGACGGCACGGACGGCTCCGGCTCCGGCTCGGGCTCGGGCTCGGGCCTCGGCCTCGGGTTCGGGTTCGGGTTCGGGTTCGGGTTTCGTGGCCGTGGACTTGGATCTTGGCAATTGGTCCTTTGGGTGGTCCTTTGGGCCTTTGGCTTGGGCTTGGGCTTGGGCCTTGTATACTATATTTTTTGGACCACAAAATATATAGTGTATTGGGCCATGTTTTGGGAGCCCAAACGTCTAGCCCATCTGTATGTGTGCGTGGCCCGATCCGTTGCAGCCCAAGAGAATCTTCCAGAATGGCTGTTACAATAGCATTCAACCCCACCATCTTCAACAGTCGGAAACCGACGGTAACAGCCAAGTAGTGGCTCGTAAATGCCATAATGGCATTTAAATCTCCCCATGGTGATCAGCCCTATAAATAGGAGGCATGGTTGCATTTCATAAACACACCAACGAAAACCATCTCTGCATTCTTTCATTCTCTCGAGCTCAGTTTCTTCGCCTCTTTTCAGTTCGCCGAAGCTTCTTAGTTTGCGGTGCTGTTACTAAGAAGACGAGAAGTCGTTTTATCTTTGGGGACGAAGCGCCAAATCCGTGAGCACTAGCCGGGGCGTAATTCGTCTTGCGGAAAGAGGGTTTCCTCGACTCGACTTCAAATTTCAATTTGTTCACTTGTAATCTTCGTTTTTCCTATTGTAATTGTACGCCCGGCAAGTTCTACATTTTACAACAATCGCAAGACGAATTATACTTGCCGTTCGAAGGAGTTTAGAAATTCAATCACCTATTCGAAGATGACAAGTGCTGCAGCTTCCACCGACTCATCCATTGAAGCTTCGACATTACCATCTACTATGTCGTCAACTGTTCCATCAACCATGTCAACGCCGTTGCCAACTTTCACTACTGCATCGGCAATGAACTTCAACACTGGCGGTTCAACCGGAGGCTCGACTATGCCTTCAAGTTCGTGGGTTTGGAGTAACCCGTTTTTGTCAAGCGGTGGTTCCGCTTCAAGCGGCACCGTGGGTTCCACTTTTAGTGGAACTGTTGGAGCGCCATTCATGGGCTCGACTGTGGGGGCGGCCTATGGGCCTAACCCAAGTGGCTCCCTTATGGGAGCAAACTCGGCACCAAGGGTGATGCCACCCGCCGAGAAGCCGCCGAAGTTTAGCGGAGCTGACTTCAAAAGGTGGCAACAAAAGATGTTGTTCTACTTGACAACATTGGGAGTGGCAAACTTCCTCACGGAAGATGAGCCGGCTGCGCCAAATGCCAATGAGGTGAACTTCCATGTTCGTGCCTTGTATGACAATTGGCGAAATGGAGACTATTTGTGCAAGAATTTCATTCTCAACGCTTTGGATGATAGCTTGTACAATGTGTACTCTGGTGTCAACACCTCCAAAGGAATTTGGGAGGCGTTAGACAAAAAGTACCGTAGCGATGACGCGGGTACAAAGAAGTTTGTTGTAGCCCGATACTTGGACTACAAGATGGTCGATTCTCGATCGATGATGGAGCAAGTACAAGAGTTTCAACTCATTGTGCATGACGTCCATGCTGAGGGGATGGTCCTTCCGGACGCGTTCGTGGTGGCGACCGTGATCGAGAAGCTACCCCCAAACTGGAAAGATTTCAAGAGCTACCTTAAGCACAAGCGAAAGGAGATGACTCTTGAAGACTTGATTGTGAAGCTACGCATCGAGTCTGATGTGCGCGATCAAGACAAACCGAAGGCACCGTCTGATGCCAAGGTGAACTTGATGGAGAAGGGCGGTCCCTCCAACAAGCGTGATCGCCCAAATGCCAAAGACAAAGGCAAGGCGAAGGGACCATCGAAGAAATTTGATGGTGATTGCTACAATTGTGGCAAACATGGGCATACTGCGAAGGAATGCAAGAAGCCCAAGAACAAGAAGAAGAAGAAACATGCTGCCAACGTCGCCGAGAAAGACGGCGAGTGGGTGAAAGAAGACTTTACGGCTGTGGTCACCGAGGAGGTCAACCAAGTCGAAAAGCCGGGAGGCTGGTTCATCGACACTGGCGCTACTGCGCACGTGTGTGCCGATAGGAACAAGTTTGTTACCTATCAAGCTGTTGAGGGGAGGAAGCTCAACATGGGGAACCAAGCTTCGTCCGTGGTTGTCGGAATTGGAGATGTGGTGCTAAAGCTTACATCCGGGAATTCTCTAACTTTGAAGAACGTGCTGCATGTTCCCGACATCCGAAAGAACTTGGTCTCAGGCTCTATTCTAGTTAATAAGGGGTTTAGACTAGTTTTTGAGTCTGACAAGTTTATTTTGTCAAAGAGTGGTACTTTTCTTGGAAAGGGTTACCTCTCTGATGGTCTCTTTAGGTTGAATGTATTGGCTATACGCCATGTACCAAAATCTATTGAGAGTAATGAGAATGCTACTACTTCCTCTTACATTGTTGAGTGCTCTAATTTATGGCATTGTAGATTAGGACATGTTAATCTAAATGCTATAAAACGATTAGTAAATTTAGATTTACTAAAGTTAAATGAAGTTAACACTCAAAACAAATGTGAAGTTTGTGTTGAGGCAAAAATGACAAAACCACCATTTCATTCGGTTGAGAGGAGCACGAAACCCCTTGATTTAATTCACACCGATGTGTGTGATTTAAAGTATGTGCAAACTCGTGGTGGTAAGAAGTACTTTATCACGTTCATCGATGATTGCACGAGATATTGTTATCTTTATCTTTTAAGAGGTAAAGATGAGGCTATTGAAGCGTTCAAACACTTCAAGAATGAAGCCGAAAATCAACTAAGTAGTCGAATTAAGAGTGTTCGAAGTGACAGAGGTGGCGAATATGTCGCTCCGTTTGAGGAATTATGCAACGAAAGTGGTATAATTCATCAAACGACGGCTCCATACTCACCCCAATCAAATGGCGTTGCTGAACGTAAAAATCGAACTCTTAAGGAGATGATGAATGCTTTGTTGATTAGTTCAGGGTTGCCCCAAAACATGTGGGGGGAAGCTGTCTTGACAGCCAACTATATATTAAACAAGATTCCACTCAAAGGTAAAGATGTTACTCCTTATGAGTTATGGAAAGGTTGGAAACCGTCGTACAAATACCTTAAAGTGTGGGGGTGTTTGGCGAAGGTTGAAGTGCCTCTACCTAAACAAGTTACAATTGGCCCTAAAACGGTTGATTGTATCTTTATTGGGTATGCACATAACAGCAGCGCCTATCGCTTTGTTATCCACAAGTCGGAAGTACCCGACATGACTGTGGGTACAACGATCGAGTCAAGGAATGCAATATTCTTTGAACACATATATCCTTGTAAAGACAAGGGTAATGTAGAAACCAATTCTAGCAATAGAATTGAAGGTGAAGCCACGAGTTCTAAATCCGAGGATGAAGAACCTAAGTCACGCAAACGACAAAGGTCTAATCCGGAAGATAGTGAACTGAGACGTGGTAGTAGAGTTCGGAAACCAAAACAATTTGGTCCGGATTATGTAGTGTTCATGTTGGATCAAGAACCTACGACGATCAAAGAAGCTTTTTCTAGATCGGACAGTCCGCTTTGGAGAGAAGCGGTACAAAGTGAAATTGAGTCCATTAGGCAAAACCACACTTGGGTGTTGGTTAATTTGCCCGAAGGGTGTAAACCCTTGGGGTGCAAATGGATCCTTAAAAGGAAATACAAAGCCGATGGATCAATTGACAAGTACAAGGCCCGTTTGGTTGTCAAAGGGTTTAAGCAGAAAGAAGGGTACGATTATTTCGATACCTATGCTCCTGTAACAAGGATTACATCCATTCGGGTGCTTCTCGCAATTGCTGCATTGCACAATCTCGAGATACATCAAATGGATGTGAAAACTGCTTTCCTCTATGGAGATTTAGAGGAGGAAATCTATATGGAACAACCAGAAGGATTTGTAGAACTTGGTAAAGAGAAGAAGGTTTGCAAACTGGTTAAGTCCCTTTATGGATTGAAGCAAGCGCCACTTCAATGGCACTTGAAATTTGATAGTGTGATGCTATCAAATGGTTTTAAAATAAACGAATGTGACAAATGTGTTTACATTAAGAACACAAATAACGGATATGTTATTGTGTGTCTTTATGTAGATGACATGTTAATTATGGGTAGCAATATCCGTGTAATTAACGAAACGAAAAGCATGTTAAAGAGGAACTTTGACATGAAAGACTTGGGTTTAGCGGATGTTATTCTTGGTATGAAAATACTAAGGAAATCTGATGGGATTGTCTTGTCACAATCTCACTATGTTGAGAAAGTGCTCAAGAAGTTTAACGCTTTTGATAGCGTGCCCGCTAAAACTCCTATTGAACTTAATGTTCATTTGAGCAAGAATCGAGGTGAGTCTGTTGCTCAAGAAGACTATGCTCGAGTCATAGGGTGTTTAATGTATCTTACAAATTGCACTAGACCCGACATAGCATGTGCCGTTAACAAATTGAGTCGTTACACGAGCAATCCAAGCAAAGAGCATTGGAGAGCTCTTGTACGAGTTTTGAGATACTTGAAGTATACTCAAAGTCATGGGCTACATTTTTTGAGATACCCCCCGGTACTTGAAGGGTACTGTGATGCGAATTGGATTTCGGACACGAAAGATTCACTTTCTACAAGTGGGTACGTGTTTACTATTGGGGGTGGAGCTGTTACGTGGAGATCCACAAAACAGACGTGTATAGCCCGATCCACCATGGAGTCCGAATTCATAGCTTTAGATATAGCTGGTGAACAAGCCGAATGGCTAAGAAACTTTCTTGAGGACATACCATGTTGGGAGAAACCATTACCTCCGGTGATGATTCACTGTGATAGCCAAGCGGCTATTGGTAGGGCAAAAAGTGGTTTGTATAATGGTAAGTCTCGACATATTCGTCGACGACATAATACCGTGAGACATTTGATCACAATTGGGATTATCTCAGTCGACTATGTAAAGTCGTTGGATAATCTAGCGGATCCACTAACCAAAGGGTTAAACCGTGATCAAATGAATAAGTTGCTAGAGGGAATGGGAGTAAAATCCACAAATTAAGAACTATCATAGTGGTAACCCAACCATGATGATTGGAAATCCCAAGAACTTGGTTCAAAGGGAAAACTAAGCTATGAAAGTTCGTGTGAAAACACTCACATTTATCTATTCCTTAGAAAGCGCTTGAGTGTTGAAAGCTTGCCTAGTGGTGAGGTTAAGTCTATGACTTTTAATGATTCCTAAATACCTCGAGGAGGTTGAGTATGGCAAGATACTCGGTAAAGAATCACCTATGTAAGTGTGAAGTGAGGCCGCTTCGTTAAGATACACTTATGAATCCAAAGGGGTGTTCAAGGCCGAAATGGACACAAAACGTGAGAACGGATGAGGTTGAGGTGTATAAGCGTTAACATCGTTGTCTCGGTGCACGCCATGGAGGGATAGTTCAAAGCATTGCGCTACTATGCCGCCTGTGTACTCGATGGTGTTGACTATGGAAGGTTCAAAGCCATAAACTACCTATCCTAATACTTTTATACCTCATGAGGACTGAGCTCTTGCATTTGCATACATTTGCATATGGCTATCTCACTCATGTGGGGGATTGTTGGAAATTTGGTTTTTTGACCAAATAAATAATAATTAATATTTAATTTATTACGTAAATTAAATATTAGATTATTGTTCTACTCGTGGAGTAGATGAACGTGGTATATTTATATGCTCAAAACCGATTTCTGGTGAGTGAGATATAAATGTTCAAAGTTTGGTGGAGAATTACTTCATTAGTTAATGAAGTGTAAGTTATACCACATTGATTAAATATTAATGTGGTGTGCTGTTTAAAAGTGTTTAAACATGTGGGCTTAATAACAAGTGGGCCAAGTAAGTGGATAAGTGTGTGGTTGGGCTCTCGCGTGAGCACACACTCAATCTGGCCCCGCCGTCCGTGCCGGACGGCACGGACGGCTCCGGCTCCGGCTCCGGCTCGGGCTCGGGCTCGGGCCTCGGCCTCGGGTTCGGGTTCGGGTTCGGGTTCGGGTTTCGTGGCCGTGGACTTGGATCTTGGCAATTGGTCCTTTGGGTGGTCCTTTGGGCCTTTGGCTTGGGCTTGGGCTTGGGCCTTGTATACTATATTTTTTGGACCACAAAATATATAGTGTATTGGGCCATGTTTTGGGAGCCCAAACGTCTAGCCCATCTGTATGTGTGCGTGGCCCGATCCGTTGCAGCCCAAGAGAATCTTCCAGAATGGCTGTTACAATAGCATTCAACCCCACCATCTTCAACAGTCGGAAACCGACGGTAACAGCCAAGTAGTGGCTCGTAAATGCCATAATGGCATTTAAATCTCCCCATGGTGATCAGCCCTATAAATAGGAGGCATGGTTGCATTTCATAAACACACCAACGAAAACCATCTCTGCATTCTTTCATTCTCTCGAGCTCAGTTTCTTCGCCTCTTTTCAGTTCGCCGAAGCTTCTTAGTTTGCGGTGCTGTTACTAAGAAGACGAGAAGTCGTTTTATCTTTGGGGACGAAGCGCCAAATCCGTGAGCACTAGCCGGGGCGTAATTCGTCTTGCGGAAAGAGGGTTTCCTCGACTCGACTTCAAATTTCAATTTGTTCACTTGTAATCTTCGTTTTTCCTATTGTAATTGTACGCCCGGCAAGTTCTACATTTTACAACACAACAACCATACCCGAACGAAGTAGCATTATTGGATGGGCAATACCCCATGCCGCCTCTTCCATTCTTTTCCATGCAAAAGGCTGAGCAACCACCAGCTGTAGAACTTCCGTTGGTTTGTAGCACCGCATCATCGCAGCCTATGGCGGTGAGACTGTTTCCGTCCCACAACGTATAGGGAGTTCCTGACAAGTTGAGAGCCATATGACCATTATACGATTCACTTCGATTCCCATCTTCATAGCAAACTGAAAACATGTTTAGGGGCTCGACTCGGATGTAGGTTTCATTTATCTCAAGCACTTGTTTATTGATGAAGGAGAGGTAGGCTTTTGGAGGGTCGGTCCAAGTATCGCAACTGATGTTAAAATATGGGTTGAGAGAGCAACTCGGCCCGACTCCGAATGGATATGGAATCGATAAATTCCCACACCGATCAGGGCATTCATGTTTGGAAACCAGATCAGCAGAAATTTCTGGTACTAGAAACATGAACATGAAGAAGAATAAGATGTAAGAATATAGATTAAGAGGCATGGACTATAATGATAGCTAGCCAAATGTAAAACATGCACTATATATACTTGAGATTAATTGGTTCATCACAAGTATATATAGTGGGAAAATGTGAATTAGACCATCTCTATTTTTTCGTTAAAATAACATTGTTTTAAGTTTAACCGTACATGTCGAAGAAACTTGGTCGAGAAAAAATATAATGTGGACCGATGTTGTAATTGCGAAAGATTAAAAGGTGATGTTGTAATTATTAATGCAACATTTTAAAATAGTAAGTTTGGAAATTGAAATTAGTGCAAATTTGCTGCAATATACTGTATTAACCGTTAACTAAAACCGAGCATAGAGTTTCTCCAATTAAACTAACAAAAAGGTGAAACTAGTCTCAATCGAAGGGAAGACCAAGACCATAACGACTTATGATGGAATGGAAAAGTCTCCTGCACCACAAAGTAGACGATAAAGAATGGAAAAGTCTCCTGCACCACATTATTAAGAATGGAAAAAAAGTTGGAGACTGATATGTGTATGGAATTCTGTTTATATAATGCCACATCAATTTCGATTTGATCGAATTCAAAAAATAGTATGAAAATTGCAAACAAAATGTAAAATTTGTGTATTTAGGAGGAAAGAAACTGAAAGCTTGTGGTAGAAGTAAAAATAGAACAATAATGATATTTGGCCATAATGTGGCCGGCCACATTATGATATTTTTCATAATATATGTCATTTTGAAAATAAGAAATAATATTTATAATTAATTACATTTATATTTTAACTT
Organism: Mentha longifolia; assembly: GCA_001642375.2. Taxonomy (NCBI): domain Eukaryota; kingdom Viridiplantae; phylum Streptophyta; class Magnoliopsida; order Lamiales; family Lamiaceae; genus Mentha; species Mentha longifolia. The sequence goes on along the minus strand of CM038116.1, from coordinate 31,144,768 downwards.
TAAAAAAAATTCCCCCAAAAATTACATATTTTTCCTATTTTTTTAAATAAAAAGTAACAAATTCTTTAAAATAATCAAAATAATCAAATAATTAAAGGGTTATTTTTAAAAATATATATAAATTATATGAAAAATCACTTTTGAGTTTTCTTATAATCTAAAAAAGTTTGACATAAATATATAAATTATTACATGTTAAAAAAATAAAATAATTAAAATTATGGCCGGCCACATTATGGCCGAATTGAATAGCATCACCCAAAATAGAAATGGGATATTAAACGAGTAAATCGGTTACTGCGAAACGAGCTGAGCATGAAGATTTAATAGGGTTTCATCTAAGGGTGAGTAGATGTTCTGGTCGGCCGATTTATTTTTATTTTTATTTTTATTTTTTATTTTTTTACGGGTGTATTCTTTTTTTGGAAAAAGAAATAGAATTATGTTTTATTAATTACATCATCGTCTTTTATTACTCTCATTTATCTTTTGCAATTAGAGTATCCCCTATTTCTTTGTTTTAACTTGATCGATGTTGTAATTTCAGTAGATGAAAAGGTGGTGTTGTAATTAGAGGAATGTTTCAATGTTCACCTTGGACATATTTAATGTGTCGACGGATGACGTAACAATACTATACATAAAGAAGCTAACATTAATTCACACCCTCAGTTTTTTTTTAAATGTCTTATTTGACTTTTGTTGTTGATTGTTTTTAAGTATCACATTTCGAAATTTGATAGTAAAATAGTTAAAGAATTCCAACTTTACCCTTATAATTAATATTATATGTATGGTTGGTGTTCTGAAAAAGAGAATAACAAATGATGTTAAAATGTAAATTTACACATTTTCTTAATATATGTAATTTGATGATGTGGGACACTTATAAAAAAATTAGGAGTATACCCTAAATATTAAACCCTGCCCAAAAAAAAACCCCTAGTAACCGACTATAAAAGACTAATTCTAAAACAAAAAAAAAAATACCGACATGAAACTGCCATGTTAAGTGTGCCCACAGTGGATAGGGGAATAATTCTGGTTCCAATTAATACAACTTTTGAATTAGCACGTTTGGCAATTGTAAATTAAAGTACAGTTTGTGCTAAGTTAGTGCAATTAACAATTAATTAAAAATGAGTAGAGAGTTTCTCCAAACTAATTGAAAAAGGGTAAAGTTGTCTCAATCCAAGCGACCAAGACCATAACGACTTGTGTGATCTACGTTTATTAGGTGGGACCACGTTTCTCTTTACTTTTAAACCTTTCTTTACATAAAGGAATGATGTGATCCATATATCTATTCTCACCATCCCCATAGTGTATGAGACAAATGTATGCATTTCAATTAGTGTATTCTATGGTTACGATTCTACAATAGATATCCTTTTCATTTCGTCGAAAGTCTATTTCACGGTATAGACGCTTATGACCTCCCCCTCTATGCCGCTTAAAAATATGTGGGTGTAAGCGCGCGAACAAAACATTGTGGTCAAGGATAAAGCCACTAACATTTCCAAGAAGAATACAGCTCACTGCAAAAGCAATTATATATATACCAACAATTACGACCTAAATAGCTATACATTTGGACGTATATTTGTCAACAATCTCTAAATTCACAAATCAAAAATGTAACGCAAACATTTGAACCAGGACCGGTCTTGTGCTTTGTGTGGCCCTAGTCAAAAATGAAAAACGGGGTCCTTCATAGGTGAAAAAATTCATCCTCTTCAATAGAGCTGTCAAAAGTGGCCCGGCCCGACTGGCCGACCCGGCCTACCCAAGATTTAGGTAGGGCCGGGCTCTAGAAATAGTGGCCCAAAATTTCCCGGGCCTAAATAGCCCGGCCCAGTGGGCCGCTGTGCTTCTTGGGCCATGGGCTAAAAAAGCCCGAACCCCATGGGCTTATTTGACCCGATATTTTATATATATTTTTAATAATTATATATATAATGTATTATTTATAAATTGATAAAATATATGAAATTATTATTTTAGTTATAAATTATTTTGATATCTAGCCTTTTAGGTAATTAATTTAATTCTTGAGGTTAATTATTTCGTATTTTAATTTATAAAATTATAATTATATAACATTTATTACACTTGCTTTTAAAAATCAGCTAACAATTAAATTGACCAACACGATAACAAAAATATAAATTTTAAAATTTGTATTGTACTTTTTTTTAAAATAAAAATAAAATAAAAAGAGTTATGGGCCGGGTTGGCCCGATAGCCGATATAGGGTCAGGATGGGCTAGAGTTTTATGAGCCCGATTATTTTTTGGGCCGGCCCGACCCGGCCCTTTTTATCGTACGTGGCCCGTTGGGCTAGGCTGGGCCGGCCCGACCCGGCATATTTGACAGCTCTACTCTTCAATTTGATGCTCTGTTAAAATTTCATTTTCATGTGATTTTTTATTTTTTGCAATCGAACTTAAAATATTTATCAATATAACATGCTTGACTTGAAATTACTTGACCATCTTTTTATTTTCTTTCCCTCTTTTGAGCCCCAAACATATACTTACGAGCAGTGACGAAACCATGAATTTACTTTAATGGGGTCCAATCTATATCTATATCTGTATATATATTAAAATAAAATCTTTTCCCGCCCAAACTATTGGTTTTTCCTCCCAAATCTGCATGCCCCATGCAAAATTAACCCTTTTTTCATTTTAGTTGGCACAAATTCTTATTTATTTGCATTGGAAGTGTTGACACCTGCAATTTCTACTTTTTATGACTGCTATTCAATGCAATTATTACGTTTTTCAAAAAGTTTTGTAGTACAAAGTTTTAAGATAATTTTGATTTTTGTTCCCAATTATTAATTATACCATTGAATTTGAAGGTTTCATATCTATTATGCATTTATGCAACGTTTCTACTCCTTAAATTGTTGAATACACGCCTACTATATTTCGTCATCCTTTTTCTTCACAAATTTAGGATTCTATGAATATTGCTACGATTTCTTTCTTTATCGATAATAAATATAATACATTAATTTGTGTGAGGAATCTTTTTGCATGCACAGTAGTACAAATTTGGCCTAATAAGACATGTAAAATTGCCACAATAAATTTTTTATTATTATTAAAATGTTTTATTAAATTTTATGAATTTAACATTTGTTGACATATAGTAACAAATATTGAATACATAATAAAAATGTATTTACATTAATAGTTTAATACATAAATTTTTGATTAAATAATTATCACGGTTAAATAATAAAATATCTACTTTTTGGACTAAATTATATTATATTCAACCTTTTTAATATAATATTAATTATATTAATTAACAAATATATTATATTAAAATAAACTAATATGAAGTATATTATTATTGAGTAAAACAATTATGCAATATACTGTTGATGTTTATATTTTATTGATATAAATTAAAATAAAATATTTAAAAAGTGATATAGTCATAATATCAAAAATAATTACTACAACGGAGGATATATAAAATTAACTAATAATTATTTAAAATAATATATCTGATCGAATAATTTATAATTCAAATTTCATCTGTCATCTTTTTATTCGACCAAATTATTTTATTGTGCAAAATCATGTCATATCGAAAGATTTTATATTAGAATTCAAAATTTAAAATTCACAAACAAAATTATGATTTCAATCATATGTATATATATATTGGTATTTCGACATTGCAACTTGGCAGTGCATTAAGATAGTAAAGAGATTTAGGCCATACTTGAAATCAACTGCACCAAGTATTCAATAGAAATATGTTTAACTGAAAAACAAAATATATTGGGCCCCCCAAAATTTTGGGGCCCTATGTAATAACCCGATTTTGCCAAAGCCGGAAAATTTAAAATTTATTTATTTATTAGACAGGTTTCTAATATCCGTCAAATTTTGAGAACTCTTCGTAAGGTTGAGAAATTCGATGGAGTTGTAAGTTTATGAATATAATTTTTGGTAAAATAGAAATGAAACGAAATAGTTTTCGTTTAAGTCTTATTAGATTCATAATTAATTGGTGGATTATTCTATGTGCACACGTGAACATATAGATAATTGTCGATAAATTCTCTCTCGTGCTATACAAATCTCGTTTGAACATCAAGCTCTAATAGTATTAATTACGATTTTAGTTAAAGATAATTTATTAAAGGACCTTTTAACTATTTAGTAATGGGTTGCATCTCTTATTTTTGTAGCCCAATTATTAGCCCAAAAAAATTTAAGCCCATTGAGAATGGATAGAATGAAGCCACGTTCATCACTTCACTTTTTCACACCCTCTAGACCTTCTTTTCACCATCCAAGAAAAATCATACTATCTCATTCTTACCATCTAAAGCAATAAACAAGAATATGCTAATAGATCTTGATCAAGAAGCTCTATGGCACTCACGCAAGAACCGCGAATTTCGAACTAGATCCCAAGAGTTCTTCTCATTTTCGGATCGACTCCCCACATCTCCAATCACTCTCAAACTTTGCACACACATCTTACTACACCCCTAGCACAAGATTTTGGGGTTATTCGTGATCTGGGCTGGAAATCATCCACTGATCCTCAAAAATCTGCTGCTCAAAGAAGAGTTCGAATCTATTCGAACTCGAGGTATAATCTTTCTTCCCTCTGTATTCTGAGTATGAAAATGTATGATATGTTAGGAATTGAACTCCGTTCTTGATTAGGAAGTGTTGACTCTCATGAGTTAAGTTATTGCATGTTCATGAAAATTATAGATACTTGCTCTCCATTAAATTTTATGATCATTCATGTAATTATTTTCAAAAAGCTCTAAGTTTCTTCATGATCGAGCTTGTCCAGACCTTGAGTGTGCCCTATATTTGATGATTATTCACGTTTTAACACTCAACATACGGTTTCAAGCCTTCAAACCACGAATCTGTAAGCATCGAATGAGTTTTCTGAGTCAGACATTGCGTCGAACACTTTCTGGGCAACGTTTAACCACTGTATTTGTATGCCTTTCCCAGTCCGACTTGAATGAATACCAATTGAAATGTGTTACTTGTTTCCTTAGCTTTCTTTTGATACCAAATTCATTCGAATTGGTTAAGAAACGAGCAAATTTGCTAAAACTGTTTTGTACAGCCAAATCCAAGTTCATATGCCTGTAGAATGATGTCTCAAGGTCGGCAAATTCACTAACCCGTTTCTGGGGAAAAACAGCTTCTGCCCTGTTTTTCCAACCACGTTTTGACCACTTTCCTTTAGTCAAATGAACAAAGTTAAAACATGAAACATGTTCCTCATTGTCTTAAATTCAGTTTTGATATCTCATTCATTCGAATCCATCAAGAAATGAGTGAGAAATCCTCACTCAAAGATGGTACCCAGAATCAACCAAATACCCAATTTCCAAATTTTGAGTTCTGGAAATAAATGCCTCAAACTCACAACTCACTCACGGGAAAATTCTAAAATTTAAACATGTCATAGCCCTATGTGTTAGCTTTCCAAAGACATGTTGTATTCTCTATTTCAAATTATAATGAGTGACAAACAATTATTTTCCTAAAGGGTCGCAGAATTCCAAATTCTATTTGAATGTTGAACTTGTTTGGTTTGTAACCAACGAACCCCTCAATTCCAGAATCTTAAACTCTTATTTCTAAAAATCTTATCTTATAAGATTTCCATTCAAAGACTCTATACCTGAAATGAAGGTCATGTGCTCAAGTATGGTTCATCCCTTCAATGTGCTATGATTGCCAAATTCAATTCTGAAGGGGTAATTCCTAAATTCTATCCAAGCACTTGTTCTTCATTTAAACCTTGAATCCGGATCCCCAAGGTTGATTGATTCTATGTCTCCATTCTCACACCAATAGTTAATGAGACTTAATAAGTCAGTGTGAGTTAAGTATATGATAAAGATTAACCTAAGCATAGAATCATTTGAAGAATAAGGTTAAATATGTCAAGAGCTTAAGTTAATGAGAATTTTTCTAAAGGTCAATCGCGAGGCAAGGGCCAAGGAATGTGAAGAAGAACCAAGAATCGTTCAATCACTTTTATAGCCAGGTGAGTGTTTCTTTCAAGGAAAAATATAATGTTGCTATGATAAAGCATGTTTTGAAAGTAAAGCAAGTTGACTCAAACCCTTTCATGAATAAAATGTTTTGGTTTTATGTATGATGCTTATCTGTGTTGGATTGCCAACGTTTATGTTAATCGAGCCTAAGCTAGCTGAAGTTCACTAGCAAGCCAGGTTGTGAGTATAGGATGTCGTGAAATGTGTGCTCAGATTGTGAGCCAGTTATGAAAAATATACGTCCGGGAAGGTGGCTACCTTACCCGGCATGATTTCAGATTTGCTCAATATATTATGGATGCGAAAGGGGTTGTACATCCGAGTAATATGTTATGGATGCGAAAAGGATTGTACATCTGAGTAATATGTTATGGATGCGAAAGGGGTTGTATATCCGAGTGAGTCATTATATGGATGTGAAAGGGGTTGTACATCCGGATAATACATTATGGATCTGAATAGGGGTAGTAATTCCGAACTATTGTGAAACAAATGATGTTTATTATGTACTAGTTATTTCTCTAAGACTTTGTGCGATATTGTAATGAATGCTTGAGTAATAATTGTTTACTATAAAATATTTTGGGCATAACCCCACAGAGAACTTCTGCTCGTATTTTCCCAAAAACTTGCAGGTTGAGCAAGGTGGCAAGGGCGGTAGTGTTGAGAGGAGACTCGCTTATCTTTTGATTTCAGTTCAAAAAGAGTTACATATCTTCATATATGTATCTATTTTGTTAAAAACTTCCGTTGTACACTTCAATTATCATATTTCGATAAGTATGTGTAACTGGCTTCATGAACCAGTAAATCGAGAACTACTCTACTTTTATTTCTTCATGAATTTGGATTCTGTTCGACCATATAGGGTTTCTTCTCTTGGATGACTATATAATATTTGAGCCGTGGGCTTTTTCATATCTCGTTTGGCTTCTATTTATCCATTGATCAAGTCGATTTAGTTATTCATTTTTATTAATTACAGAATTATCAGTATTTTCCATTTTCTTCCCCGTTTCTTTTATCCAATCCCTGGTCACGCTCCGTCTGAGCCATCCTTAGGGATAAGGGGCCGTGACACCCTAGGCACAGGCCTCTTGGACCTTGAGTCAAATCCGGGTCTGTATAGCTTATGAACTTCCAAACTCAACTCTAAAGGAACATTACACAATTGAAAAAAGGAAAGAAAAAAAATATAGAGAGAGATTTCAACACTAATGAGTTTTTTCTTCTTAATTAGGAACCGACCAAATGCCATTAAATAAAATAAAATTTTCCTTATACATCTTTAATTAGCTTCAAACGATAATGTATAGTATGATACTCCCTCCGGACTTCTCAAGTTGTTACATATCTTTTTGGCACATGTTTTCCAAACGTCTTGATGATAGGTTTTAAAATAAAGTATTTTTTCTTTTATAGGATACTACAAACTTGAGAAGTCCGGAGGGAGTATTAAACTTACATCCAAATAGAATTAACTATAAAAGGATATGCAACATATATGTAGCTAGGCACAATAATTCAGGCAAGATTCAGGCAATGGAAAGTGGTGTTCTTCATGGATTCTACTTGATCGTTTCCACCTTCAGATTCAATATTTATATGGCATATCGAGTGAGATTATATTCTTTAATAATCTAATAAATTATCTACCAGTTGTAGGTACTACTTATCAATATTCAATGATAAATTATATATTGAGCCAGAAAAAGACAATGACTCAACTCAAGAAAAGAAAAATATGCGTGCCACAAGCAAAAAATCTAAATCAATAGATGGGTTTCATGATTCTGATTACCTGAGATCATGGTTATAAAAAAGAATTGACTTCTGTGCAAAATCTCCTATGTTTGCCGGCGGAAGAACGATAGAAAACTTAATTTGAGATAGGTTATAATATAATTTGGTGATCGAGTATTAAATTAGATAAACTAAAATTAGGTTAATTAAACTTATAATATATTACATTACATTATTACCCTTAATTTGAAATATATTACTCCCTCCGTCTCGCCGAATTCGTCCTGTTTATTTTTTGCATTTTTTGGCACGTTTTTCCACGCTTCTCGATGATGGGTTTTAAAATAGATTTTTGAAGAATTCTTTCTTTTACGGGATACTACGACAAAAAGAAACAGGACGAATTCGGCGAGATGGAGGTAGTATAAGGATATTATAGGCGGTGTACATTTTGTAAAACAAGTCTCTTTTATATTGTTGGGAACCCTACTTGGTTTGTGAATTTTGATGATGTTTATCGAAACCACACTTAGATAGTCTTTACTCTTTTCTAGAGTTAGGTTGCTAGATCAAACTGTCATGGGTAGCTCAGTTTGATGTTCTTAGATAGACAGATCCTAGTCAACCAGTTCGCAGGAGTTCAACACTTTTCTTGAAGAGTTCAAGACTCGAAGATCGAAGGAAGTTTGCTGAAGAATCCAGTTCTAAGAGGTAGAGTCAACCTGCCTAAATGGGTTGATCGATCTAGCTCGTGCATCTTTGGAAGCAAGGTGAACTACCTCAATGGGAAGAAGTATTGTGTGTCAGAATACCGTTCTGACACACCTAACGGTCTATTTCAAATGAAGCATATATATATATCTTCTTCCATTCTAGAATCAGTACGGGAACTCAAGAACAAGAAAGAAAGCTTTCAAGCCAAATCACTGAAGAAATCTCCCACGATCAAATCATTCAACCCTCGAAATCAAACGAGTTTCTCAAGTATTGATAACGAGATTTCTCATTCTGAAATCTGAGTACTAGACGTCTATTGCTGTCTAGTTTACTCTATCAAACTCTCTCTACATATTCTGATTAGTTATATTACTAGTAGATTGAAGAGTTGTTACTTCCACCATTGTTGAGCAAGTCAAGCTTAGATTGAAGAGTTGTTACTAGCAGTTAAGTTTTCTAGTTTTAGTAAGTTTGTAAGGAAAATTTGTAAGGGTCACGACTCATAACTCATGCTTAGTTTTCGTCGAGGAACTGATAGATGTTCTTTTAAAACAAAGTTTTTTTATATATTGGTATAGATATATAGATAGTTTTACGTGGTATTTAACTAGCTAAGAATTGAGTATTTTTTTATGTAAAGTTTCTTATTACCATCATGTAAAACAATGAAGAATCATTACATATATTTATAGTGCATCCTAATAGATATCAACCTTAGGGGATATGCGTTGCATATACTTTATGTCCACTCAACTTCAACTTATCTCTATCTCAGTTCATAAGTTGTCTAAGTTTTCCGTCACTACAAAACTACTCCAACAACTTTATCTATTTGCAGTTACATTACATCCTACACAACAATGAATAGTTTGACAATCAACATAAATGCAATTATCTGAAAAGTAGACGGATCAACACACAAATCGAGTACAACTATTTAAAAATAATAACTATCACTATTTATTTTGATAGATTATAAAATTTAAATCTAACAGATTGTTTACACGCATAATATATTTTTTAGCTGCGCACAACGCACATTACCTACAAATAAATTGTTTCATCTATATTCTTCTATATATAATAGTAATATGATATTAAGATTAAATCTTGACGGAAAAAAAGTTGTTTTGATTTACTTATATAAGTTAACGATTGTTGAAATAGTAAGTTAAATCGAACAACTTTCTCAGCCTCCGTAAAAATGCTTAATTAAACAACAATAGGCATGACATTCAAAATGTGTATACCATTATCCAAAAAATACAACCACACACTGACATATTTCTATTATATTGGACCAACGAGCGACATGATTATTAGAACGAAACTGCAACGGGCGCCTTGAATGTAGACGACTATTGGATAAATCTCATTAACATATTTTTCTATTGCTATGAACAACGAACTACATGTCATTCAGGACACGTAAAACCAAAAGATAAGTACTGTTCTTATCGGTCTATTTTCTTTTATTGTGCTAATAATTTTTTCATAATTAATATCGAAATTCTATCATTTAAATTAATATTTATAGTTTTTTTTTATAAATTTCACTTGAAAAATTACAAAACAAAGTGAATTCCATCGAATTTTGACAGGCACTAAACTAATTTTTATATATTAGGAGATAATTAAAAATGGAAAATATCAGTGTATTCAATACATCAACGTACTTTCATTTTATATTGGAAAAGGGGTCAAATACACCCCTAATGTTTCTCTTTAGGATCAAATAGACCTTTAATGTATTTTTAGGCTCAAATAAACCCTGAATATAATGTTGATAATTTTTAACATACGTGCCCTTCTCCCACTATTAACACTTCAAAATTGATTTATTTCACTAGCTATTTTTTTTTTTTTGTTTATTTTCAATACTTTAAGAATTATTTCCAATTTATTTGATTTTGTTCAAATGAATCATACTTATTTTTATAGGATATTACTATTACAATAATATAAACCATTAAATATTTATTTAAAACAATTTTTTAGTGATTTTAAATACTTTGTCTTCAATAAAGCTATTACCGCTACTACTAGGGATGGCTTTATATTTGAGTTCTCAATCGTTTGTTTTTGCGTCTTCCTATCCAAATTTCGTTGACCTTTTTTTTTTTTTTTTTTACAATTGGTCAATGTCTTTTGAATTCAGTTTATAGCATCTGTTAATTGCATATATTTATTGTAATCTTGTCATTACCAATTGAAACAAAGGAGTATTTCATTATAATATGCTGCAAATGTGCTTAAAATATGGTTAATAAAGTGGGAAACTAAGAGGGGTGTATTCAATTGGGATTTTGTTTGATTTTTTTGAACTTTAAAAAGTCCGTGGATTTAGAAAATCCATAGACTCCTACAGAGTTTGGCTGACTTTCTTTATTGATTTACATGGATTTTCATAAACTTGGCAGAATTGTGAAATACTCTTTTTTTTATTAATTTACATGAATTTCCAACAAGATATCACATTTACACAATCAAATTCCAACAAGATATCATATAATATCAATCCTCGTGATCATCTCAATTTACAGGTAGCATACACGAATCTTGAAAGTGCAATCTCATCTATTGTCACATTTCTCATCAACATATATGAGAAATTTCAACACATCCCCAGTATTTGGATTAAAAAAAATAGCAACGCGCCGCCGCACAATACCTTCCATTGTCGAATTTATATTCAACAAAGTAAGCAAACCCAGCTTCCAATTCCAACACATACATATAGCTTCCAATTCCAGCACACACACACACACACACATATATATATATATATACGTAATTAAAGGTAGGAAAAAAAAAACGGAACATAAAGCCTTCGCACAAACTGATTTCAGCGATCAAATGGCGTAATTCGTAAATTTGCAATTTTTACTCGTTATTCCGCTTATTTCAACATTAACTAGTAGCTCCCACTATCAAGTAATACAAAGATGGAGTACGACTTTTTTTTTCCCTAAACACACCTCAATCAGCAAGTTTCCGGTTTCTAATAGAAGAAAAAATAAAATTTGGCCACTGATTTACCTGCGGATCGCGTGTAGAATAAATTGAAGTATAAACTTCAATTGGGAAGCAACGAACGAAAAAAAGAAAAAAGAAAAAATGAAGGATGAAAGCAAACTAGGATGGTGGAGCCGGATTTGTGAAATCTCTAGTGATTAGAAGAGATTTTGAAGAGTGATTTCTCTTTATATTTTAGGAGGAGAATCCAACAAAATCCATAGAGTATGAAAATACATAGATTGTTAAATACCTAAAGATTTTTTAAGACTTTTTAAAATCCATATTGAATACTTCAGGATTTTTAAAGACTTTTAAAAATCTGGATTGAATACCCTCGGACTTTTAAAGTAAAAAAAAATCCAACAAAATCCGAATTGAATACACCCCCTTAATTATTTGCACAGTCTAATATAAAGAGAATCAACAGACTTGTCTTGTGTGAATGGAATTTGATAGAAAAAGTCACACGTACTCCTGCATCTACTTTTCTCATGAATATTTGAATAATGATTGTATTAATTAATTGTTTTCTTCTGCTTCTACTTTTGCATGCTGGGAAGAGCGCAGCTGTAAGTATGTTGTTCGAGTTATTTTTGGGAAAACTGGGAGAGTAGGTTTTGTCAAAGGTGGTGGACAAGACGGTAGATAAAGCACTCAACGACCTCAATAATTAATATTAAGGAGTTTGAGCTCATTTTAAAGACTGCACAAAAATTTGAAGTTATTGAGTGCTAAGACATCTGATGTGGAGGAGGAAATCAAGAACGGAGAGCGCTCTGGTCGAAAGAAGAGGAAATGAGAAGTCGAGAAATGGTTGGAAGATGTCAAATCCATTGAAGTAGAAGTTGATGCGTTGGGGAGTGAGGTAGAATCAGAAGGATTTGTTATGAGATTGATGGATAGAGAAAAAGCAGCACGATTGAATGAACAAGTTGAGAAGCTTCTTCAGCAACGTCTGGATTTTGGGGAACCTGTTCTTGATGCTCCTGGAACTAGGGAAGAGATCCTTCTGACAAATGGAATGGTTGGCAAAGCTTTTGATGAAAATCTAGAAACGATTTTGAAACTTTTGGAGAATAGACAAGTTTCGAAGATTGGTGTTTATGGTATGGGTGGTATCGGCAAAACAACGTTGGCAAAGCACGTTCACAACCGACTAATGCAGCAATCTCAAGGACGTGTCTCACAAGAATTTACCATAAAGAGTTTGCAAGAAAAAAATTGCTTGTTGTTTAGGTGTAGACCTTTGTAATGAGGGTGAGGAAGCTATAAGGGCAGGAAGGTTGAATAGATTTTTATCACAAATGAAGAACTCAGTGCTCATATTTGATGACGTGTGGAAAAAGACTGATATGTTAAAGGTGGTATGCACATTTTCTGTGGAGTGTTGTAGACTAATTATAACAACACGTTCCTTAGATGTGTGTCGACAAATTGGTTGCAAGGAAGTGATTCCAGTGGTAAAATTGAACAAGGACGAAGCATGGAAGTTATTCAATGAAACTTTGGAAAATGAGATAGAAATTTGTCCTCAAGTAGAAGAAATTGCCAAATCTATAGCAGAAATGTGCAACGGTTTGCCCCTAGAAATCATTACAGTGGCCGGAAGCATGAAAGATGAGATAGCCATTCATATGTGGCGAAATGCTTTAGCACGACTAAAGGACTGCGTTGGGGGACAAGATGACATGGGAGAATGAAGCAAGAAAGTCTCCACCGACTTGGAGAAATTTCTAGAAGAACGGAGACTATATAATACTAGGCATCATGGCCGAATCTTCTGGAGTTCTCAAGATTAATTAGCTATTAAAATATCTCTTAAGGTGAGCTATGGAGAAGAATCTAGAGAAAGAGAAGTGGAGCAATATGATAATTAAATAATTGCAATTAGCTAGAATCATGTAATTAGAATTGTCTAGCTACTTAAGTCGGTTAGTTAGCCACCGACTTTGAACACTATAAAGAGCTTCAAGTCCCTGCTCCTTGAGGATTGTATTAAGCTTGAAACTGTTCCATACTTGGGAAAGCTGAAAGCATTGAGGGAGCTGAACCTCTCAGGTACGGCAATCAAGGAAATCTCTCAAGGGATTGAGGAACTAAGCAATCTCAGATTTTTCTCCTTTGATGCACGTGGATTAAAGATGCTTCTGAAAGGGTTGTTACCAAAACTTGTTCATCTCCAACACCTTAATTTACCACTTCATATGCTAGTAGAGATTGAAGAAATGGAGAATGTGGAACAACTACAGAATAGAAGTAAATTCAAAGAATGCTTCTCGATTAAGATTTGGGAAGAGACGTGATTTTAGAGGTAAAAACAATGAGTCGGTATTATGTGCAAGAAACCTTAAAGATGAGAAACTATTAGGGCAGGGGATCGTGTATTTAACAATTAGGGAATGTGAGAGTCTGAGCACGTGCTTTGTGGATGATTTGCAACGGATATATGATAATCCCACATCCCTCAAGAAATTGGATATTTCAACATGTGGAGGAATAGAGTGAATATTGAGGAGTGATGGACAAGGATGTGAATTCACTCTTCAAGAGATTGAGCTGAAGCATTTAGATGATCTGAAAGGTGTGGTGATGGGGAGAGAGGAAATACCTATAACATCATCCTATGCACCCGCAACCACTTATGTTTTTCTCTCTTAGGACTTGTTTGGTAGAGGTGATGAGATAAGGAAAATAATTGGACTTGAATAGTGACAAGTGTGATTAAACCATGATAAGAGATGATAAGAAAAAGTGGGATAAGTGTTTGGTAGGAAGATTATCAATTACTGTATTACAATTATTAAAAACTAAAATTACGAATTTAACCTTTCAAGAAATTTCTTTTTGCTTCCAAAATGAGGAATGCCTAAATCCAAAATTCGAATCCAAAATCCCAAAATCATAGAAATTGCGCCGTCATCGTCATCCTCATATGGAAGAGCTTGGTCTAATCCTAATGACTCCCAAACAAAGAAAACGCATTAAATTGGTTTAATCCAATATCAATTCCTGAAACTCAAATCCAAATGCAACACTAATTTCTGAAATTGAATCCAAGCTCAGAAACCCAGAAAGCAAAGAGAGAGAAATCGGGCATGCAACCCTTCGATTTGCTGCCAGCGAAGCCACGGCAAAAGCGGCAACAGGATCCCGACGTCGGCGGCAGATCTACAGCGGCGGCGACGAAAGGACATGGAGAGAGCGGAGTAAGAAGAAGGGGAGAAACAAAGACATGGAGGGAGAAGACAGGGAAGAGAATGGAGGCGTGGTGGAGTCGGCGCCTGAGCCGGAGCCCTGTTGACAGTCGCCAGCGAGAGCGGCGCCGGAAGAGGGAATCGGTAAAGAGAGATGGAGGAGAGGGAGAGAGAAGGGGGTCTGGGGTTTTTGGGAGAATGAGGGCAACAATGGGTGAATTTCCTTTTCTGCATTGAACAGTAACATATCGGAGGGTGGAGGTCCGATTAATAATACAAAAGGCTACAGTGTTTAAACTACCGGGCCGAGATAATTTTCCGGGCCATCCAGATTGTCAATCTCACGTACCAAACAATATGATAAGCCCAGATAACTTTCTTTATCTAACCTAATAAGACCTACCAAACATGCCCTATAGAAGGCTAGAAATTGTCAATTGTAAAAAGATGAGAAAGGTGGGATTACCAGTCTCAAGAGTTCCCAACCTTGATTACATTGAAATTAGTGAATGTGGGGATATAGAAGAGATATTCGAAAAAGATGAAGGAAGAATTGCTTCCATCCTTACCACCCTCCCCAAATTAAGATACTTGATGTTACATGGGCTGCCAAGGCTGAGGAAGGTAGGGTTACAAGTATCAGGACTTCCCAACCTTGAAAGGATTGATATTAGGGATTGTGGAGAAATTGAAGAGATATCGGAAGAAGATGAAGGAAGAGTTGTTTCCATTGTCACCACATTAACTTCAGACCTCACTTAACGCTTTATAGTGCTACAGTGAAGAGGCAACACCTATTTTCACAGCCACCCCACACTCTGCTCAACCTTTTCTGCAACAAAAACTAGTCAACTACTCTAGTACTGTTACTTATCTGCTAATGACAATTACTAATATACAAAACTATATTCACTTTCATCACATTTTTTTGTTATTCCTAACTTTCTCGCTTTCTTGGTCAAAATTAGTCATTTTGAGATGACTTGCAACATTTCCCAAGAAAACAAAAATAGTATGTGTTTGCTGGCTCGTTCAAACTCATATCAAAGAATTAACTAACCTGCAACATCACACTACGCATCTTTTCATTTTATTTAGAATTGGGATCTGGATTTGCTCATTCCATTTTTTGGGCCTCATTTTATTTTTATGGCTGGGTGAAGTTCTGAGAGACCAATACTTTGAACTTTGAAGCTCAAGAGATTATTTGTTGAAATTACAATTTAAAACTATGTAGAAAAATGTTACCCAATCATTTGATTCACTTGATGAAACATCTCATTATTTACTTAATTATTCCTTTAAAAAGAATTTTTTTACTAAATAGGACATTTTCGACTCTATGTTAATTCGAGATAGCATTTTTGATAATGGAGAAGTCTCAGATTTAAATTATGTGTATTATCTTTTAAGCATATGGAAATAGAATGATTGAGATTTGAGACTACTTTCCTTCATCTTTTACTTTGGGTAGTGTTATCTTTGAGTGAAAAGAAAAATCTTCCCTCATTTTCCATATTTTCACTTGTTTATTAAGACATAAAATTTTCCTCGGGCAGGAGGGAAGATTTTTCCAGGCAGGTCTTTTTCCTCCCTTTCCATTCTAAACCTATAGAATATTTTCATCCGAACTTGGAGTGATAATATTTTTCTTACATGTTGATTTTATTTTCCATCATAGAAATTAGAGAACATGACATAAGAAAAAGTGGTGATCACATTGTAGGATAATATTTTCATTTTCTTATCTCTTCCTTCCCATCAAAGAGATCACACCCTCAAAGAAAATCAATCAATATATTATACGTTCCGATGCGGATTCGGAACACGAGAGTGATCCAAGCGCTTACGTGGCGCCTCCTACGGCCTCCGTTCCCTATTTATCTAAATTCTGAATTTTTATACATATTAAATTATTATGTAATATAATAAATTCACATAATTAAGATTTCATCAATCTCTTATTACCATCCATATATATATACATATTAATTATTTATATATATATATATTAATATATTAATTATAATTATTATCTATTTATATTATACATAAAATTTAAAAATTTAATTATGAGAATTGGAGGATTCGAACTCATGATCTCCCACATGATAGACTATGTTTTGTACCACTACACCACATCACTAAATAATACTTATTTAAGGCTTACAATATATACATCCATTGTTCAATCAGCTTTGAATCATTATCAACTACATTATGTTCATTTTATAAAATTATAAATATATGTTTTGAGTATAAATATATATAATATGAATATGTTTTTTTTTATTGATTTTAACATGTGTTTCTTAAATTTTTATGAACTCATACTATATAAATCATGAAATTTTTGATATTTATAAATATACAATAAATATTTTTATTATTTTTATTAATTTATTTATTAAATGGTTTAACCGATCGAACCATGACCAGAAAAATGTTTCAATGTTGAGGGTGTTTTTGCTACTCTTCCCAAAATAGGAAAAAAAAAACAGAAAGGAAAGAAAAAGAAAGTAAAATATTTTGGTTCGGGCTATCTAACACCATTTTAATTTTGAGGTGGCCCGCCCAAAAGATTTTGATATTCTTTTAGTTTGTATCGATAACAACAATTGACAAATTTTTGTAACGAAAAATATATTTTTAATTATTAAACACAAAATCAATTTTGAGGTGGCCCATTGACTAATAAATTTTCTAAATTCTTTTAGCATGTATAGATAGTTTTAATTGTCGAATTTTTGTAACAAAAAATATATATTTTTAATTTAAAATAATTGACAATAATTAGACACAAAAATGAGCTTCGTGAACAATTTTCAATTCGGATTGGCTAAACTTTCTTTTTTTTTTGTAAAAATATTTTGTATCTAATACTATATTGATTTTGAGGTAGCCCATTGGCCATGAAAAATTTCATAATGGAGATTTCCTTTAATGATTTGATTTTTTTTATTAATACATATAAATAGAGTACAACTACTCGATAATGGAGTACACCGCATTAAACTATTTTTCTAATAAAATTTAACGCAACTTTGTAAAACATATTCTCTAACAAATTATCAGATTCATATTCGATATTGAAGTGGCATGTTGGCCAATATATTTTTAAATTTTTTTTAGTATGTATCGATAGTTATAATTGTCAAATGTTTGTAACAAAATGTATATTTTGAATTTAAACCACCTGAGAAAATATTAGACACAAAATTGGTTTTGATGTGGCTCATTAGCCAATATTTTTTTAGAATTCTTTTAATATGTATCGATAGCTATAATTGTAAAAATTTTATAACAAAAATGTATATTATCAATTTAAGACACTTTACAATAAATTAGAAATAAAATGAGAATCGTTTTAACAAATTATAATAATACTACTATTTTAATAAATATACAATAAAATAGTACCCCGTCGAATTTCGACGGGATACAAACTAGTTTAATTAAAACATTATTCTCTCAAGATAGTCAAGATAAGGAATTCCCGTATTTGATTATTTGTTGTAAAACTTGCTCTTATTTTTAAATAAAATCTCAACTTGGAAAAAGAAACAGACCAAAATGAAAAACTGAAACGATATATATTTATAAAATTTTCCATTATCAAAAGGAAATTATAAAATTTTCGCTATTCAAAGAAAAATAAAAAGAACATATTCTCCAGTGCCTCACTTCTTTTAAGGGTTTAACTATCACGGTCATCCTCTCCGCTGAATCTTTGTCGGTTTATCTAGGTCTGTCCACGCATTGTGTCACATTTGAAAAATTATATGCCACATAGGACTCAAATTGGCCGGAATTGATTTTTGTGGAAAAAATTCTACGGGATCAAAGTTTATGTATTAATTAACAATTTTTAAAGTTTGTGTTAAAAAATAAAATTCGTCCAAAGTTGGTGTATAGATGCCAATATCACTAATCTGTATTACTCCATTATTTTCTTAGATAAAATTATTACCCACTGTAGACATACTTAGTGTACCCACGAGTGATGTATGGTGATGGTCAGGCCCGTCTATGAGTAAGTTTAAGGTGTTCTTCAACACAGGCCCCCCAAAAAAAAATATCAAGCCCAACAGTTTTTTTTTTCCTTTTCTTTTTTATCTTTTTTTTAAGCCTAACTATTTTTATTAATCTTCCTTTCTAAGTTTCTTGTTCAATATTTTCTTTTTCACCCGCATTCCTCTTTCTTTCTTCGAGTTCAGTGTCGTCTTCGTCTTCTTCTTCTTGTTTTCTTCTGTTGCATTTTTTTTATTTATTTCTCCAAAAAAATTGAACTTTCATCTTCTAATCAATTTTAATTTCAATTTTCAAATTTCCAATACTCAACAATGTTTTTTATATTAACTCCATCATTCAATAGGATTTTTTTTTATATTTTTTTGCAAGTGATTTCGATTTCTCTCAACTCAAAAACCAAAATTTGATTTTATTTATAATCATAAAAAAATATTGCTTCACTCGGTCTCTATATTAATATATTTTATAAGATAATATCATTATAATTAATATTTTAAAGTTATATTTTGGTAAAATTTAAAGACCTAATTTTATAATTAACACATGGCCTCAATATATATTGAGACGGGCCTGGTGATGATATATTTAAAGAAAATATTTATAAATATATCTCTTAAAGATAAACCCTACCAAAAAATAAATAAATAAATCCTACGAAAAAAAATTTAAACCATACTAAAAATAAAAAAAAACCCTAAACGGAAAGTTATTGATGTGACACTGTCATGTCAGTCGTGAATATATTAAGTATGACCAAGTGAGTAAGGGGAACATTTCCGTCATTTCTTATTAATTCACATTAAGTGGACTAACTTGTTATTAATTATTTGAGATGGAAATTGGTATAGACTTTAAATTTTAATTGGATGTGGTGTCTTTCTTATAAAATAAACCTATTTGTGAAAATTATAAAGGAAAATTATTTAAAACAATAGATAATATATGATCGGTTATATTTATTATTAACACGAGTAATGCTTCAATACCTACCGGGGGCACGTGTAATTTGCCCACAGATGACGTAACAATGGCATAAATAAAGTAGGTTAATACAAGTTATACCAAAATTAATTAAATTCTATTAATAAAACTAAACTATACCTAAAAGAATTAAACCATAATTGAAAAAAATTGTCGACGTAGTACTGTCACATCAACGATTAATGTGCCTACGCTACGGTAGGCGATGAAGCATTAATGTTATCAATATATAGATTAGTTGAGTCAAAAAGGGCGTTCTCTAATTTTATCTTATCTTAATCTTAAATAATAAATGACGCTCCATCCAAACTTGAAGTTAATAATTAAGCCCAAATGGCGTTCGGATTTTATTAACTAATATTACTCCCATGTGACGAGGCTGTCATTTATCATAATGAAATGAAATAAAAATAGTCCTCGCTAGCTTCCTCTACATAATGTATGTATATACTTGCATCAATTTCTCTCGGAAGCCTAAATTGAATTAAAGATGGCCTCAGACCTCAGCCTAGCATATTCATCAAATGTGAAAGCCCTCCCTTCCAAATTCATCAGCATTTTAGATGACTTCACGGGTGCTTTGACTCTTGACTCACTCCCTCATGTCGATTTCTCTGCTCTCATCTCTGACGATCACGATCAACGGTCGAATGCTGTGCAAGATCTCGACAGAATATGTCAAGAATGGGGCTTCTTCGTCGTAAGATCTATCTATCCTTGGTTCCGTTTCCCATCTGTTGAGCCCATTGACTTTTTAACTGATTTAATTTGGAGTTTAACAAAATCAGTTAAAAAGCTCAACAAATGGGGGACGGAGGTTGTAACACCCCAATCTTATAAGAATTATATAATTTGAAATTTTACCTTTAAATGCAGAAGAGTGAGTGATTTTTTTTTTATATAAAGTTGAGAAATAAAAATTTTAATAAAAGAGCTCACAAAAATGAAACTTAAAATTTATAGGAGCCTCCTAGACTAAGATCATGGTAATAAAATCCATAATCATAACACATTTTACATATAAAACCTATTTACATTAGTAGTCGAAAATCCTTAATTATACAAAAGTAATTTTCATAATGATAGATGCAAAAAATATACTTCTTGTACAATAAAACACGTCATTCGACCACCGCACGCCTCCGAGCTTAATTACCTGAAAAAAAAATATTAAATGTGAAGAGTGAGCATACAAAGTATACTCAGTGTGAGATTCTATGCATCATGTCCAAGTTAATAAAATGGAATCCGCACTCATAAATTCATCATGATTTCGCACGGTGGCGACGTAAATTATTTCTCCAAATCTCCATAAACACCAACCTTACCTCCCAATCAACGTAAACATAAACATTTATCTCCCAATCAAACCAACCTTACCTCCCAATCAACATAATCATAAATATCATCATAAACATTAAATCATCTTTCCAAGCACCATTCATAACATCAACCTCTCAATCACCATAAATCGCATTATAGTGATACTCAATATACGGTCAACACACATTATTAAAATGGACCATAATAAATCAACAACATAACTTTAAATAAATCACCACACCTCAACCTTCAACTCGAATTTTAGGTCGAGCAAATAAAATAACTTAACGTCTTAGTCGTGCCGCACCTAGTCACATAAAATATAAATAAGTATCCATGAGGGTCCGATGAAATTTAAAAAGAGTATCTCATAATCATTTTAAAACACTTGTTCGTTCTCTCTATAACAAAATGTTAAAACCTAATTTGAAAATTTTAAAGAATAAGGAAAAGGTACTTCATAATATTTTTTAAAATCTACAAGCTTGGACTCTTGTAGTTAGATCTCAAAATGACAGCCATTACTTGATAAACGATCCTCCAATAGTTGTCCAACTATTTTAAAGCATGAACTTGCGAAACCATTTCCTCAAACCCATGGCTTGATTAGTTAAAGTATCTAAGCCTTTTAATCAAATATATAAAGCCCTTCATCAATCTATAAAGAGCTAAACTCTTTTGCCCAACTTATCTAATAGTATTGTGTTTAAACATGTACTGTGTTACCGAAAACCATAATCATGGTAAGGACTCAATCAAATAAATATACGCAGAGACTCTAGAAATATTACACTTTCACATATCATCCTCAACCTCTATCGTCTCTCATACACAACATCTCAGATTTTATTTCCTATTCCCTTATCCGTGTCATCACCATCTTCCTCTACTCTCAACCTCGACCAATTTTACCATTACCACCCTCACAGTTCCAACGGCATAGCAGGTGGTTGCCGGTACACCGCCATAGCCCCCTTCTTTCTACTCCCCAATTAATCTCCCTTCCTTCAGCCAACTGTAGCAGCAGACATTAATATTGCCGCCGCCGGCGTTCCCTTGCAGCCCCCTACTCGACACACTCGACTGAAACTCCGCATACTTGCCTCTTCCCTTGTCTTCCATCTCTCACTCAAATTCCACTTCTCTTAATTTATTCTATCATTATTTATTTCCGGTTCTAATGCTGAAAACAAAATGAAATCTGATGGGTCTGAGAAATGATGTCTCGATTTTGAATTATTTGGAAATTGATTCTAGAATAGGGTATGGGGTTTGACGGTTGGAATTAAAGAGCATAAGATGTATGTCTAATATTTATGCTTCCTATGAATTTGATTATGCTTCAAATTGTTGCAAGGTTATCCTAAATTCGAAATTCAGTAATGAAAGAAAATAGGTTTGAAATTAGTGATTGTGAACTTACTGCAAAGATGATAAAGGTGGGATCTTGGTTTCTGCTTGATCGAAGCTTGGCCGAAGGGGATTAAGCTGAAGCTCGGCTGAAATTCAGCTGAGGTTTCGAGCTTAAGAACTATGGCGGTGAGTACGGGAGAGGATGAGAATGAAATAAGGCGTAACTCGTCTGATACATTGCACCGCCTAATTGTTGTTGTTTTTTTTTTTTTTTTTTTTTTTTTTTTTTTTTAATATTCTCGACATATGAAGCATGAAAGAAGGCTATTTATGATCTTAATGTATCCTCTTTGCCAAATTAAACAGCCCTTTCCAACTTTATTTGTACTAAGGGCCCAACTACTTTTACTAATTTGGTCCTTAGTTTAGAATAATATAATTTCTAATCATGTCATATCACTAAGGGTAATAATAAAATAAATATGAAGCATATTCATTTGTAATTTGGTCCAAAAATGTAAATTTGAACTCAGATGTAGACTATTTCAAGCTACACTTTCAAAGTCCGATGTAATTTAAAATCTTGTCTTTTAATTAGGGGCACGACTTCAACTAAATGAGCTCGACAATAATAAATATTCATAAAATTCACGAGTCGTACTTTTGAATAAAACAAAATAAATAACTTAAAATTATTTTAAATAATTAGTCGGATTCGGGTTGTGACAGAGGTAGTATATATATACATATGCTTTTGATTTTTAATTTGTATTACGCGTGCGTACGTGTCGGTGGGTGCAGCTTGTCAACCATGGGTACCTGAGCGCTTGACGAGTGAAATGCTTTCAGCTTTGAAAGAGTTTTTCAGCTTGCCTACTTCTGAGAGGAAGCAGTACCAACCCAAGAGTGCTTTAGATCCAATCACAACTGGCAATAAGGTCATCCATAATCCACAAGAGACTTTCACTTTGTGGAGGGAGTACCTTAAGCTCCATGTGCATCCCCAATATCACTGCCCTCACCAACCCCAGATCCTCAGGTAAGTATCTCAACACACTAGATCCAGGGCCGGTTACATTGATGTAGCCATAGGCGAAAATGAAAAAAAAAAAAAACCCTTCATAAGCGAGGAAAATATATATATATATATATATATATATATATATATAACTTATGAGTTTTAGCAGTTTATAAGTAGCAAAATTATGGCCCAAAGAAAAAAAAAAGAACAACGGTAATTTTAGAAAATCACAGGAATTAAAATACAAATAAAATTATAATCAATGGTAAAACAAAGATAAAAATCCAAAAATTTAGATCGTTAGCAATCCGATTTCAATTTTTATTTTTCAATTCCTGTAAAGATAATCAAACCCTGACTTTTACTGTATTATAGTAAAGAAAGTAAAAATCATACTCCCTTCGGTCTTTTCAAATTGAGACATTTCTTATTGACAATTTTGGCACGTTTATTTATGTTTCTTGATTATGGGTTTTAAAATGGATTTTTAAATATTTTTTTTCTTTTACGGGATACTACGAGTGTCAGAGTATCTTGTAAAAGAAAACATTCTTCAAAAATCCATTTTAAAATCCATCATCAATAAACGTGAAAAAGCATAACAGAATTGCCAAAAAGAAATGACTAAAATTAAAAAGAACGGAGGGAGTATAACTAAAAATTAAAAAATAAATAAATAAGCCCCCAAAATTTTGGAGCCATTGGCTTGTGCCTTGTGGGCCTTGTGTCAATCTGGAGTTAACCTAAAGATAGTAAAGAAAGGAAAATAAAAGATAAACATAACACTAAAAAAGTAAAAATCATATAACTAAAAATTAAAAATAAATAAATAAATAAGCATCCAAAATTTTGGAGCCCTTGGCTTGGCTTGTGTCTTGTGGGCCTTTTGTCAACTCCAGGCATGTCTAGATCATTTTTCATTTCTTACAATAAACCCATTTTTATTTTTATTTTTTTTATTTCAAATGTTGTAGGGAAGTTGTAAAGGATTACAGTGAAAGGGTAGGAGAATTATTTAGAAAGCTAATTGCAGCTGTAAGCGATGGTTTGGAACTGGATCGAGATTATGTGAATGAAGCCTTGGGGTTGGATTCGAGTTTTCAATTATTCGTCGGAAATTACTATCCACCCTGCCCTCAGCCGGATAAAGCAGTTGGCCTCCCGCCGCACACCGATACAGGTTGCTTTTTTTTTTTTTAATCAAAATTCTTTGCACTTGTATCCTTTGTACCCATTTTGGTGTTCTAACTGTGCACTAAATTTTAATTTCTACTCCGAACTAGTTTCATACATTTTTATTCCATAATTTTCATTTATAATGATTTAGTTTAATTTTATAATTATTTCATTGGGTTCACTCATCCAATTAGGGTTTATAAATCTAAAATTAGGGTATATTATTTTTAAAAATTTCATTTCTTTTAGTTATAAATGTTTATTATGATTTATCATATATATTTTAGCAATTTTTATTTTTATAAAAAATATTATAAAACTAATAAATATAAATGTTTAGTAAATTAAACAACTGAAACGTCATAGTTGGTACAAAGGATCATATTCGAATTCTTTGACCTCTAGATTTAGTTTTCGTCGATTAATTAAGTTTAATTTATTCTTCTCGCTCTTTCTTCTTCTTATTTGTCTTTTTTTGATAGAAACAAAATAATTTTGCAGGTCTATTCAGCTTTCTTAAATTAATGGGGTTGTGGGTCTGCAGATAGAGCATGGTGGCCAGTGGTACAACGTCCATTTTCCTCCGAATTCTATTTTTGTTAATGTGGATGATCACCTTCAGGTAATTAATTATATTATACTGTCGCTTAATTATTTCTTGAATTTAATTATTTTACTTTACTTTATTGTGGGCACATATATACACATGCACACCGGCATACATCAACATATTAAATATAAGGCGCGAGATTTACAAGTTGTATTTAAATAATTACCTTAGTTTGTTCTCTTAAGTCTTAATTAATTAAAAAAATGGCATGGCATTACAAGCTTGGATGAGATCCTCTGTCCTAAATTTGGTATCCCAACCGTGACCCAAAAATTAAATTTTTATTAGTTTTATATCTTTTTTTTTGTAATAATAAAAATAATATAATATAGTTAATCATTATAGACATTAATATGTAAAAATTAAATTTTTTTTTAAATTATATACCCTAGTTTTGAATTTATCAACCTTAATATAACTAATAAAAGTGAAAATAAATGTTAAAAAATATAATTATAAAACCTAATTGGATAGGTGAACCCTTGAAAATAATCATAAAAGTAAATCAAATCATTATAAAATATATTTATTGAAAACATGCATAAAACTAATAGAATTTACGATTTGAGATACAATTGGGACGCACAGTTCGGGACAGATGATCCCAAGTGACTAGTTGCGCTGACTAATTCTAAAGTGTCAATATTGGAGGAGGAAATTTCAAAAAAAATTTTGAAATTTTCAATATTGGATATCTAAAGGTATTTGGTTTCAATCATACTATTTCTTTAGAGTTTAATTTCTACCATCTTACTTATTAATATAGGACGAGTTGCGTGACATGCAGTATAAAATAAAGCAATGTAAAATATGAGTAATTAATACTGCAATATCCACCGTGGCCACATTTTATTCGACAGATTTTCACGAACGGGAAGTATAAGAGTCTAAAGCATAGAGCTGTGGTGAATAAGGATACAGGGAGACTTTCTATTGCAATGTTGAATTCCCCGTCAAGAGAGACAATCGTGGGCCCTGCTGCGCCACTGGTGGAGAAGGAGGGACGTGCAATGTACAATTCAATGAAGTTTGAAGAGTACATGGAGTCGCGCCTCAAGAAAACTAGCTATCGTGGAAAATCCTTCTTGGAAGAACAGATGTTATTCCAAGACAACTAGATCATATATTATTCTCAATAATATATATATATAATTCAATATGACTAGAATGCCTGATATATTGATTAAAGAATAAACATAATGTCAATTGAGTTGTACTTCGTTGTCAACGTGATATTATTCTGAAACATACTATGATTTAAGATTTTTCAAGTGTGTGTGATTTTTGTAAATTAACAATATTATTTGTTTACAAATGTATTTAATTTGTTTTGAACTATTCATATGCACTCTTTGTCACGTATATTAGAACTATAGTACATGTTTTGGTATGCTAAAATATCTTACGTAAAATTCAAGAATATGAAATCACGTACTCCCCCTTGTCTCACCCTAAATGATACATTTTGTTAAAATATACATCACATATGAATAAAATAGGTGTCACTAAGGGTGAGATGGAGGGAGTATTAATTTTTATGATTTAATATTATTTATGTGGAGAGCATATATGCAATTTTGTTTAATGAGATATATTGATCCGTTGTGCATGTTGTGAGCCGCTTATTTTGTGTTGTTTATGCAGAGATGTGTAAAAATGAGGCTATGCGTCAACAATCACACTATTACTTATCTAATGTGCTTTTAACCTGCAAAATTTTATTAAATTCAAGGTGAAAGATCAAATAAAAAGGGATTTTTTGTAGAAATGGGAAATGATCTGGACCGTTAACTCAATGTGACCTAAGGTCTAGATTATTCATGCATTATAATTGTACTGAAAATACATTATGATAGTATTGACTATGCATTATGATGCACAATGCATTATAGTTGTACATGTCGTGCATTTATACATAAAATGCATCATTTTTTTATTTTTTAACGAGAACCTATTATGTACAGGATAACCCTAACTTCCATCACTATTTTGTTATTCCTAACTTTCTCCTTTCTCGCACGATTACTCATTTTGAGATGTCATGCAACATTTCCCAAGGACAAAACAAAAATAGTTCGTTCAAACTCATATCGTTTCATATTATTTAGAAAGCTTTGGATTTTAATTTGTTCATTCCATTTTTTGGACCTCATTTTATTTTTATGGGCTGGGAGAAGCAATGCGAGCCCAATACTTTGAAGCCCAATAGATTTATTAATAGGTAGAAAAATGTTACCCATCATTTGATTCACTTGATGTAAGATGCAACATCTCATTATTTACAAGAAATTTATTTATTTATTTATTTTTTACGGAAAATCTTTATTTATCTGGACATATTCCACTCTCCGTTGATTCATGATGATAGCGTTTTGGCAAATGGGGAAGTGTAAGATTTAAATTGTGTGTATATTTAAAAGAAAAAAAAAATCAA
This sequence comes from Mentha longifolia, assembly GCA_001642375.2. Classification (NCBI taxonomy): domain Eukaryota; kingdom Viridiplantae; phylum Streptophyta; class Magnoliopsida; order Lamiales; family Lamiaceae; genus Mentha; species Mentha longifolia. The sequence goes on along the minus strand of CM038116.1, from coordinate 31,117,096 downwards.
TCTTTTTTCCCTCTTTTCTCAATGTTCTTTTTAATGGATAATTTTCTTCGAGCACTTATTCCTTTAAAAGAAAATTATTTATTATTATTTTTTTTGAAAACGGAAAATCTTTATTTATTTGGACATATTCGACTCTCCGTTGATTCACGATGATAGCGTTTTGGCAAATGGGGAAGTCTAAAATTTAAATTGTGTGTATATTAAAAAGAAAATTTTCTCAATCTTTTCCCTCCTTTCTTGATGTTTTTTTTTATGGATAATTTTCTTCGAGTACTTATTCCTTTAAAAGATTTTTTTTTTTTTTTTTTTTGAAAACGGAAAATTTTTATTTATCTGGACTTATTATACTCTCCGTTGATTCACGATGATAGCGTTTTGGTAAATGGGGAACTCTAAGATTTAAATTGTGTGTATATTTAAAGGAAAATTTTCTCAATCTTTTCCCTCTTTTCTCAATGTTCTTTTTTATGGACAATTTTCTTCGAGCATAAAGGAAAATTTTCCTTGAACAATCTCTTATCTCATATTTTCACTTCAAATGATGATAACATTTTCCCAATCCATTTAGAGTAGTAATGTTATCTCATCTTTTCCACCATAAAGAACACATGATAAAATAAATGGAGGACCACATTATGGATGATATTTTCCTTCATTTTATTATTTCTCTTTTTCCTTTCCATCAAAGATAACCAACCTCAAAGCAAAATTTAAAACATTTAGGAAGAATAAAGTAATAATAATAAGCTCATTCTTGATTTTATCGTAACAATTTGCACTTATCTTAAATAAAATTCACCAATAAGGTCTAGCTCAAGTGGCTAGGAGGAAGCACAACAAATCTGTACTTAGTGGGAGGTCTTGAGTTCAAATACCATCAAGTGTGGGTTGTTAATGTAGTTCCATTATGAGTTTGTTTAGATTTGTCATAACTAGATTGATATTAGTTTGTAATATATTGAACTTGTGATAGTATGATTGTTGAGTTGTAATATCTTTGATATGGGCGCTTAATTAAGTTATTTTTGCACAATTTAATTTGTTTTCTTTGTATTTTGGCTTAAAATAATAAAATAATAAATCATACAAAATATAAAATCTGGTAATGGAATTATTAATTTCTTGTAATATGAAGTTTCAACCTTAATTATAATGATCACCAGTGGTTAGATATTTTATAAAACACAAGCCATGAATGGAAGTGGATAATTGAACCTCTAAATTAATAAAAAAAAACATAATGAAATAATTAACTCTTATTATGTAATAAAAGCATAATGAAAAATTATCAACTTAAAAGAAACTAACCAAAAGTAAATGGCAAAAATAACAACAAAAGAATGCGATAGAAATTAAAGAAATGAAATAAAGGAGTTGAAAAACTTGAAAATACGTGAAACGGTGCCGTTTGCTGTGTATTCTTCCCACTGCACTGCAGGGGATCCAATCCCCACTTCAATTGCTCTTTAGGGTTTAACGGTTACTCTCTCATCTTCTTCACTGAATCTCCCCAATATGGCTTCCACCAAAACCCTACTTGGAGCTGGAGCTTCAATGGCGACGCGGTTCCTCAATCGGGCTTTCCACACAAGCCCGAATCCTTTTCTGTCTCCGAAGCACGAATTGATCGGAGCGGGCAAATTGCTCCAGTCTCTGTTTATTCCCCAGTCCCAAAAATTGGCGCCTTTCCATTTCCCTCAGCCTCAAAACGACGTCGAATCGATCAGAAAGCTCAACTCCGAAGGATTCCTCTACCCTACTGGCCTGCCTTCTCTCCCCTTCTTGCTGCCCGAAGGTAATTTTCATTTCATCGAGTTTTTTTTATCAGTAAAGTTCTTCTTTTTGGTATTGCTTGCTACTTGGGAACTCGAGCAAAGTAATATGAATTTGCCTCCTTTTTTTTATTTTTATGATGTTGTTCCATATTAACTTGAATGTGATTGCATTTTATACTGCGTATAGCTCCAATTGCAATTGCGGAAGCTCCCGTTGGATCAAACTACATTTTTTTTTTTCCATTATGTTGAAGTTTCAATTTTTCTTTTTATACTGTATTATACTAGCTGTTAATTATGAAGAACTGTGTTGATTCTGGGAGTAAGATGATGTAGATCTTGGGGTAATCATGGCACAATGCTCATTGAGGGCGATAGGCAGTGCTTGTTTCAGACTTGAGTCACTTTTCCTGATATATAGTGTGATCAAGTACATGTAGTTCTAAGGAGGGTTGTCTTCATATATGGTTTTGACATTTTTAGTCTCTGAGTTTTGTTAGTTGTGGTTGTTGCCCTCTGAATTCTTACGTATTATGATCACCAGTGGCTCATTACTTGAACTCGGTAAATTTTGTCAACGTGTAGTACTATTTATCTGAATCATAACTATGAACATTTGCAGTATGCTCTGTCATGTTTTGTAGTAGCATTCTCAGATATTTATCTTTTTTGTCTATACTAGCTTATGCTTGCTTAGATTTTTCCATTGAGGACCTTTGTTTTGATGCCTTGGGGCAATCAATGTTGCTATGTATTTGCGTCTGATTAGGATACACTTTCATACATTTCTGTCAATAATGAGTATTGAATGTAATGTCATAAGCTCTTCACATGTATGTGGCATGAAGATTAATCTATGAGGCTAGGACCCCGCAGGTGTAGCCAATACCACCTTAATACTTTCTTAGATATCTAAATTGGAAGTCAAATTACTTATCTTGTATTGAAAGCTGAGTAATTTTTGACCTTGAAAACCCGTCTTCTTTCCTCGTTGTTTTAAGACCAGTACAATTTAGATTTTATTGTCCGTGCTCTGGAAGTTTTGCCAAATAAGGTTTCCACTGCTTATGTAGGAGTGAGAAGTGCTTATGGTTGTGGTAATTAGTATCGTGAATATGGGACAGCCTTCTCTGTATAACTTACTGCATCTTTCGTTATGGTGTGCACGTGATTTAGGATGTTACTATACATACTTATATATGCATTTCTAAGTAATGGAGAGTGTTGCTTGAAAGTTAAATGGCACTATTGAGCAGCAGGGGAAAATGTTAGAAATTAATGCTGTGTGCTCCAATCGGCAGATTGGGCTTAGAGTTTAGACGTGTTACTAAGAAATGTGAAATTTCCCACAACTAAGGAAGCGAAGACATTCCTGCACCAGAAGGGGGCATCTTGTTAATGGAAAGTGCAATTTGATACCTAAGTATAATTCAAAATGAAGGGTCATTAAGCAGAAGTATTTTCTATTTTTTTATGCATACTAATATCCTCTGCATTTGTTGTATCGGATATTCCAGAAAATACAGATCCATCCATCACATGGACTTCCACTTGATGTCCAATGAGGCAAGCAGTTAAAATTATTAGTCGATCACGTGAAGGTGATTCAAGCATCCCTCCTTTACCTAAAATCAGACAAGTTAAAACACCATCGTAAACACATATTTTATAGACATCAAAAGGATAGAATGGTTACCAAAATTAGTCCTGCCGTAATTTACTTTTCCTGTCTGAACCTTACTGTGAGACCTAGCAGCAGAATCTTTTTCAGCTTTACGGCGACCATATCCATTAGAAGGCGATCTGGGCTGCACAACTTGCTGCATATCTCATTATTAATTATTACAGGAAGTGTAATGTAGTTTAGACTCTCAGCATTGTGCAATTAAAGGATAAAATTTGTCAAAGTGTGGTATTGCCCTAACATTTGAAAATTTATCTAGTTTTTCTGTTTATTAGATAAAAAGAGTAAATTAGTATCTTATTTTTTATAAGTACACATCAGTTTAGTTGGAATAGAAAAGCTACATCAACACAATTCACTGCAAACACCAAATTTAGTTTGTATGACAAAAAAAGTTCCAATTCTCTATGGAATTTGTCCTCATGTTTGCTATGTTGAGAGTTAGAGAGTCTATTATTACCTCCCCATGTAATTCTGGGACTAAAGATCCAAGCCTACTTGCTCCGTAGTTGTGTCCTGTGTGATTAATTTGGTAAGGGGTTTCATATCATAGCTAATTCGTAAGGTAGGGCAACCCTGACAAATGTTGTTAGCACTTATTTCAAGGGAATTGGCATACATTTCTTGAATCAAAGGAACATTTTTAGATGATTGTGGGGCCATTAAGATGGTTTAATTTGGCCATATACGGCAGGATCTTATAGTCCGACCAGTATATAAACACATTATGATGTTTGGTCATAAATAGATGATGCCTTGTCGATTTCAACCTTTTAGCTGAAGCAAGTTACATACATCATTATGAAGTATACTATTTTACATTCATCGTGATCTTTGATGACGATTGCTTCTCTTTAACAGGAAACCGAACAAGTTAAGATTGCCGTTGGTTTTTTATATATTTGTCGAGCACTACTTTTGGAAGTATATTATCTTTCATTCATCGTGATCTTTGATGACGATTGCTTCTCTTTAACAGGAAACCGAACAAGTTAAGATTGCCGTTGGTTTTTATATATTTGTCGAGTACTACTTTTGGAAGTATATTATCTTACATTCATCGTGATCTTTGATGACGATTGCTTCTCTTTAACAGGAAACCGAACAAGTTAAAATTGTCGTTGGTTCTTTATATTTTTGTCGATTACTACTTTTGGGACCTTTTGTATGTTATATTCTTTTCAACTCCTTGCAGGAGACGAATCTTCATCAAGTGAAGGTATCCTTTGCCACACAAAGAGGACGTACCAACCAAGCAACATCAGGCGCAAAAGGGTGCATGGATTCTTCGTTAGGTAAAAAAATACTCCTTCGGCACCCCTCATTTATTTTTGGTAGTTTTTGTATATTAATACGACATATATGTAACCGGAGCTTGCTTCTAGAAACTTCAAGAACATTCCTAGTGCTAGATACTAATGCATTTTCCTTTCTTGAACAGGAAATCTACAAAGGGTGGACGTAGAGTCATTGCTCGACGAATTGCAAAGGGTCGGTATAGAATCACAGCATGATCAAGTTTCCAGTAAGTTTTCTACTTATGCAAAAGTCAGCATCAGAAGATGATCAGATCAATAGTGAGAGAATCAGATTAGGGCTGGGATTTTGGTGCCCTTGGTGCTTTTCAAATCAGGAGTGCCTTAAATTTGTTGCATTTGAGCTCGTACTTAGATATGTAATGGAGTTTTAAGTATTGAATTTGATCTTATAATTTTAGATGAGCAATAATTATGTTAGTTTGATCATTTTTTAGGGGAAAAAAAGGTGTCAAACTGTGAATTGAGCGCAGATTCTCTAAAAGAAAATTTCTGTTTTTGGGGATTAGTGTCTTTTTCTTTACATATATCTCTAAACACACCTACATCAAATATACAGTGTGTATTAGAATTGTGCACCTTTATTCCTTCATTTTTCAAAAATCTTTACAAATATATATATATATATATATATATATAGAGAGAGAGAGAGGGAGCAAAGTAACGTTTTTGTGTGATTAATATTTGCCGTAATCAAATGTTTTGTCTTATCTATTTTACACATTTCAGTCGCACATTTCAACCATAATAGAAGAAAAAGAAAAAAAAGTTGGGAATTTCGATTGAGCCACTTGTGTGATTGAAACATACACGTAGATACATGAAATATTTGTATCTGACACATGCACACTTGGATGTCAACTATTCCATAAATAGCCCCATACTTTCTTAACTTCACTTATTATATGCTTTATTTCACTTTTCTACAATAAATTACATATTCCTCATTTTATTCAACGGAATAAAAGTCGCCAAGTTTTCTTCCCTCCATTTTTGCTTCCCTTCGTTATTGTACATGTAAAGAATTATCATATTGAATATTGTTTAATTGTATACATAACGTATATGTATAATTATTTCTTTGAAATTATATTTTGATGAAATGCGAGTAAAACTTTTTGATATTTGAGAAATTCTTAATCCAACAAACTCGCATCGCTCATCAAAAGGTATAATCTAGGTGTGACTTGTGAGCATTCGGGTTTCGGCTCGCTTTTTTTTGTAAAGTTGGAAAAATCGAAAAAAATTAAATTAAATAAAATAAATATATAAAACTCTATAATGTAATATATTTGCCTTAAATTTTTATTATATAGTTTTATATATATATTTATTTAATTTAATATACATGGTATAATAGAAGGGAAAGACAAATTAAAATGAAATGGACAGGTGAAGAGATATTCTTGCATATATTTATTAGCATTTATAACGAAAAGATCGAAATACAAAACTAGAAAGTTTTAAGGTTTTTTTTTTATTTTTGCATTAATACATTAACCACCCAAAAACCACACACATATATAATAAAATAAAAATATATATATAATATTAATTATGGCTGAGCGCCCCAGAAGGAGACAAAACCAGCGTCATCAAGAAAAGAGCTGCCGCTGCTGCTGCATGGCATCGCCGACGGCGTCGAGGCGGCTGAGGAGCTACCGGAAACCGCGGCAGCGGGGTTAACCGGCGATTCAAGCTCCGCCACGAGAGTGTCAAGGTAGCGCAATGGACTCGGCGGCGCCGCCATGAAGCTTGTATCAATCCCAGCAATATCCACGACATACGGCGGCGGTTGTGGAGGAGAAGAAAACGCAGCAGAATTTTCAGTTGCTGTTTCAAACATGGGACGGTTACTGTAAGATTGAGTTTCGAGATTCGAGCCCATATCGAAAACTGAATTAGGATTAGGACCGTCCGTTCCGAAGGCGAGATCGTCGTGATTCTTCATGATGGGGTAGTGGTGGTAGGGGAAGCTTTGAGGAGAGAGAGAGGCGGGGAGAGAGAAAGGGTGCATTGGGGCGAAACTTCCGTAGGATTCGAAGGGGTCGAGGGTTTGGAGTGGGATTTGATTTGTTCGTCGATTTGGGAGGAAATTGGTGGTGGCGGAATCTGCAAGATTCATGTTTTCAACAAAAGTAGGATGATTTTCATGGGCGGAGACGAACTTTTTCTTGACGCTGGAGTTCCAGAAATTCTTCACTTCATTGTCTGTTCTTCCTGGTAGATGCTTAGCAATCTGTGCCCACCTGCAAAAAGTTTGAAAAGATTTCATCTTTCATGCAGAAATTGTTAAATATGTTGAAATAATTTGTGCCCACCTGCAAAAAGTTGGAAAATATTTGATTTATCATGCAAAAACAGCCATTTTTTTTTTAAAGAAAAAATGAGATCTTGAAAATTTTCTTGAGATTATCAGAGCCCGCCTCGAAGAAGTTAAAAAAGATTTGATCTTTCATGCAAAAACAGCCAAATTACTGCAGAAACAATATTTTCTTGAAAAAATTCAGGCAGATAGTAGTGAGTTTAATTTTGATTGGTTAATTACTTGTTTCCTAGTATTTTGTGAAGCTCAACGATGATTGTTGCTTCATGCCTTGAAAAACTCCCTCTCTTGAGATCAGGCCTCAGATAATTTATCCACCTCAATCTGCAGCTCTTCCCACATCTCCGCAGCCCTTAAATCAAGAAAATTACACACAGTTAGTGTGTGAGAAACAATAATGCATGCACCTCTCTCTCTCTCTCTCTCTCTCTCTCTCTCTCTCTCTCTTTGTCTCTCTAGATCTCTCTCTCATACCAGCAAGCCTAGGGACTGAGCTCCAGCAGCCATGGCCGAAGGTGGAGATGTAGTTCATGAGCTTCTCATCTTCCTCAGGCGACCACAAACCCCTCTTCACTTTCTGCCTATTGCAGCATGTGTGGTGATGTCCCATTTCTTCACTTTCTCTCGCTGACATAAACTGGCTTCACAGCATCTGCAAGAAAAACCAGAAAAAAGGAGGAGCACAAGATCAGATAGTAAGAGAAGTACTAGGAAGGAAAAGGGAGTGATTGAGGGCATGATATCAAGTTGGAGATTGTGAAATTTAATGTTGAGTGATGTACCATGATGTCTGAAGAGGGCCCTCTTCTGATTTTGGGAGTGAAAAAAAGCTGCAGCAATGGCTCGGAGTATGAGGGGGGAGATGTGGTGTTTTATAGCAAGGGTTTTTGCATTACACCTATTTGTCCACTAGTCTCCCCATGCACCTATCTCTAGGGCCCCACTCGGTTCCTACTCGATCGAACCGAGTGGGCCCCGAGCTAATAGTGTTGCATCTCGTATTTCGTAATGGATTTTGTGAATACGGAAGTTCGACTCATCTTGAGAATCGCAACCGAGTGAGGTTCCGGAGCTAGGGGAGGAATATAACTAATGCAGCTTCCTCGGGTCCCACTCGGTTTTCGGGTGGCCCGGGATCCAATGAGGTCCAATGTGCTATGGTAAAGTGAGATTCTAATTGAGTATTATTTGTTACATCTCTCATGTGTTGCACTACATGAGTAGCTAGTCAGATCTATTGTGTGGGGGTTGGGATGATGTACTTAAGAGTAGATGGGCCATTTAGCTAGGGAATATCCTTTATGTTTATCATATTCTTCCAAGATCCATTTTTTTTTTTTTGGAAAATAGTTATTATTTGATTTGCTTAGAGTTATGTTAGTAGTGGTAGGAATTAAGTGCTATCAACTATGTGTGTTGGGGTTAATTAACTTGTTTCAAATTAATAAAAGTTCACTAGTTCTATAATCATGGGACAGGTGATCACAATCTAGTTTTTGTTGCATCTCAATATTAAGGAGGATTGAGCACCACTATATAAAAAAGAATTACAATTTTGTTTCAATGTGGTGACGTAAAATGTGAGAGATAGAGATATGAAATGAACTGACTTATATATTATTTTACTTTTGACTTTAGGTTTCCCTTAAAGATCGAAGTCATTTTTTATACACTAGTATACTGCATAGCTTCAATTGTGATGCAGTACTAATATCCTCTCTCTCTCTCTCTCATGCAATTATTTAGTAAGAAAAGTGAAAGAAGAGAGCTGATCCTCAAGCAATGAAGTGTGTGTTTGTGTGTGTTTCCTTGGGATCCATAGTGCATTTTGCATACGTCAAAACGGTGGAGTTTTGTGTTGTTGAGCTGATCTCTTGTGTTTGTTTGTGAAGGAAAAGTCTCATCTTCATCGTTGTGGCCAAAAGTTTAGGTCTACTCTCTCTCTCTCTCTCTCTCTCTCTCTCTCTCTCTCTCTCTCTCTCTCATATATGAATTCCTCTACAATATTTGTCCCTATGTGATGAACTAAATCTAAGGTAGGTACAGAGAGTTGCAAAACTAAATTAGAATGAGAGGACGACTCGATTAAATAATAAGTGCTTTCGATATTATTGTGAGTAATCATTTTTTATAATAAAAAATAGCCATTATATTTATTCAAAAATTTCACTATTCATTTATTACATCTTAATACTAGAAAAATAACTTGTTGCTATGTACACATATGACACTTTGAAAAATGCAAATAGTTAACGATGCATTTCACTGAAGCATTAATGTGATATTTCGGTTGTAAAAAAGTGTTACGACAAAAAATTTAATGTTATATTTCATCTCTTGCTTCATCTCTTGCTATATTGATACATATAACACTTCAAAAGTATCGTTATAGATTAGTTGTAACAATAATCATTTTATTGTAACATTTTTAAATGCTTACGCGCCAATTTTCTAGTAGTGTCCTAATAATACATTTTTTTTTTCTCCTTCTAAAAGTAGCAAAGTTGGTACTAAAGAAAAAGACACATGCAACATTGATATACATTCTGATGAAGAAATAGTGCAGCGCAGTAACGTATTCATAACTTCAAAGTTCAAATTCTCTCTCTCTCTCTCTCTCCGTGTGAGTGTGTATGTGAAAGAAAGAAACAGTTAGGAAGTTCGTCATCATCGGCCAAAACAATAAATGCAAGAGATCTCAATACAATATGGACAATAGTAATATGTAAAAGTCCACTTTCTTTCAACCCAATTTGTTCCTTTTCTTTATAAGATGTATACATATGTATATATGTATGTATTTTTGGAGTTGAAAAATCAACCCCCATCACCATTTCCCTATTTGATTTATAATTTTTTTTTTCTCTTTTTTGTATTTAAAATGAAAACCTCCACTTAAACCGAACTCACTAACTAAACAAGATTAATTAAATTCGTATGCAATAAAAAATTAACCTCATTTAAAAGATCATTATTTAAACTCAACTCCGATAATCAAACCATAACAAAAACATAAAAAAATCGGAGCTCGATATAAGTCAAATTAGACAATTACATCGATATAAATCATTATATATATGCATGCAATATTCCAATAATTGAGAATTGACTGCGTCGCAAATTCAACCCCACTAATAAAAAAATGACAGATTCCAAACTCAACGTGAATTCTCGATAAAGCAATGCTTCTTTTGGTTTTATAACCAAACAGAAAAATAGGGGCACATATAATTTTTGGTTGATTCAAGAAAAACCTTAGAGCATATGCTTGTGATGAGATATCAATTTATGTTTCCTAAATCAATAATAATTTCATTTTATCTATTTTATTTTGAAAGGGACAGTTGAGGGCACATGCAAGAATTAAATGAGAGGAGGCTCCATTTCTTCATTTGACGAGCCATAATGGGACATAAGCTTTGGTTCAGTTTTGTTTTCTCCCATTTTATAGAGGTCGTCAAATTATTTGTTTTTAATTACTTTTTTTATAGTATTAGAAAATGAATACTATAATATAGTATATAGTAGAAAATGCTACTAAAATATTGCAAGAAGTTTCTTTTCTCTACGTGCTATTTTCACTTAATATTTAAGATTTCATTTTCGTTATTTATCAAATTCATATTTTTGTTGCTAACTGATCGATCTTGCTTTTCAAGGGTAATTTAGGCACGAAAATAGTAAATTAAAGAACACAAAAGTAAAGGACACAATGGATTTACGTGGTTCGATCGAGAGATCTACGTCCACGGGGCGGAAAGTGTGTATGCTTTATTAGCTTTATGCGTGAGGCTTACAAAAGATTGTTATCCCCTCTTCATCTATTCTAAACCCCTATTTATAGATATTTTTACATAGAGTTCTACTAGGATAATAATTCTTCTCCAACTTGGACTCTTGAGCTTGATCTCCTCCTTTTGTGGGTAAACACCGAGCTTCTAGATCTCCTTCAGGATTAGAGTTGTAGTTGGTGTAGGAATCGGAGTTGCCTTGTTGGAGTGTTGGGCCGAGGTGGGCTGACCTGAGTTGGGCCGAGCTGAACCGTTTAAAGGGGCCGAGCTTACTGGGCCGAGCTGAACCGTTCGAGTTCAATTATTTTGGGCTCGATGCTTGGACCTAGTAGCTAGGCCATATCCTATCATATCCCCCCCCCCCCCCCAAAAAAAAGATGTAGAAGTGAGGTGTGATGTGGGGTAGAACAGTGAAGTGGGTCAGTGTAAAATGACATTACCCCGTCGAATTTGAGAAATCGATGAAGTTAAAATGCATGCCGCCTCGTTAAGATGAGGGCGGTGTTTAAATTACATTGCCCTGTCGAATTTGAGATTTCGACGAAGTCGACCTGCATGCCGCCTCGTTAAGATGAGGTCGGTCTTAAAATTATTGCCCCATCGAATATGAGAGTTCGACGAAGTCAAACTGCATTTGGCAACAAGTCGGACGAGGCAATCTTGGTTGGAAGGGCGAAGCCGAACACAGAGCGACAGTTGGAGTCCCAATTTAGTGGGACACGTGTCGCGCCGTGGGGGTGGGAGTTGAAAAGGTGGAAGTTTTTGAATAAAACTTCCGCTATACGCCTTTTCCCGCATTTCGCCCTAATTTCAAATCTGAAAAAGAGTCGCCGTCTCTCCTCTGCCGTTGCTAGATTCTCCGTGCGTTTTTGCCGTCAATCATCGTTAGGAGTTATTCGGCTGATAATTTCACAAGTAAGTTATGGATTCTTCTTCCTCTCCTTCTTCAAGTAGTAAGGGTAACGACGGTGGAACGGTCGATGGGTTATTGCCGTCTCCGATGCCATCTTTTCCGTCGACTGTAAAAATAAATGCTTTCACTGTAGATTCTTTATCAACTAGGACAATTGAGTGTGTCTATCTTGCTCCGGTGACTGAGGGCAAAGTCCTTAAGTATAGGTCGTCGTTTAGCGCAGAACAGATTATTAACGTTTGTAGAGAATATCAATTTCCTTCCTCCGCTCTGTTAGTAGCTCCTGGACCAGGGGACAGAGCTTGTTCACCTTCAGACAGTTTCTTTACCGTGTACGAAGATAGTTTGAAGCACGGTCTTCGGTTCCTGTTGTTTCCAGTCTTTGGAGCTTTACTTCGCAAGCTCGGTATTGCAATGGGGCAAATCGCACCGAACTCTTTTAAACAGCTTGTAGGATTAGTTGTAGAAGCTAGCACCATGGGTATTCCGGTATCAGTAGACCTGATACTGAATTTTTTCTTTTTTAAATTAGGTGATACGGGGTGGTTCTACTTGACTACGGTTCGTAAGGATTCGTTTCGTTTAATAACGAAATCAAAAATTACGAATTGGCAGAATAAGTTTTTCTTCTGTCGCTCTAATGAGGTTCCCCACCTCGTCTGGCGACAGAAAGATAGTAAGCCAGAGAGGCAGGTTGCCACGGTAGAACTGGCTGATGCCGTGACTAGGTTAGATCGGCTAGGTACAATGGTACGGGATTACACCGAAGCCGAGTTTGTGTCGGCCAGGCTGAGCCCGTTTAACCCCAACACCTCGTATCCCGAGGAGGGTGAGGTCTCCTTCTGTATCTTTTTGAGGTTTGCAAGATATTTGGTCTATCATGCGTAATGTCTTCTGAATTTTGGTTGCAGTGAAGCTGGTGCAAGACAGGAAGAGGCAGAGGTCCGAGGATCCTGTAGTGTTGGAGAAGGGGGGTTCCGAGGCGTCCTCGGAATGAACTGCGAGTGTTCCGGGATCATCTGCACTAAGGTCGCCCTCTCCTGAATTGTTAGTTCGTCGGGCGAAGGTGCTGAAGCCGAACAAGAAAGCTTCGGCAACTGGCGACAAGACTCTAACCGTAGGCCAGTCCTCGGTTAGTACGGCTTGCCCAGTGGTGGAGCTAGAAGAACAACGCCGGGTTTATCCCGAGGTAAGAAGTTCAAGCCTCTCTGTGTTGGGTTTATGGTATTTTGTGCACTGATGTTGTTCGCCATCTGCAGGATGCTGACCTGGTGATGGCGAGCTTTCACAACTAGGTGGACGGGCTGGTGAAGGGCGCGTCCACCCTTACTGGCTTCCTGAATGACGGGGTCTCGAAGTACAACGAGATTAACCGCGTCAGGCGTCAGTTGGAAGAAGAGAAGGTCAGCCAAACTAGCGACCTTGCCGCTGCCATCCTGGAGGCCAAAAAGAAGGAAAACGACGTTGTTGCCACAGCTGAGGCAGCTCGGAGGGAGGTAGCCTTGCTGAAGGCCAAATTGGAATCGGCCGAGGCCGACGCTGTGGCTCGCCAAGGGCCGGTTCTCCGAGCCTATACTGAAAGGCTCTTCCTATCCGAGTTCTTCTCGGGTTTATACGGCGATGTGGCTGAGGGGTTGACGGCTCGAAGTGTATCCGAGACCGTGGAGGCTATTGCCGAGGACATTCCAGACCTCAATAAGGCGAAGTACGGGCACAAGGAGGTGTCTGTGGAGGAACTGAACCGATCTTTCGCATAAATTATGCTGAAAAATCTGAAGGCAGTTCCTCTTCTCGAGAGCCTGGTGTCTTCTACCGACCTGCTCACTGCCGAACTAATTCAGGAAAGTTCGGTAAATCGCGATCCTGACATGGATGCGATTGTTGTCGAGCTTAATGCCACCCCGAGAAGAACCGAGGCTGAGAGCGGAACTGGTGGCGATGCCGGAGGGGAAGCCAAAGTGCAAGAAAACGAGGAGGAGGTCAGTTGATCGCCTCCTCGTCTTTTTCTCTCCTTTTTTTTTTGGTAGCATGTACTTCATCATCAATAGGATGGCGTGTTTTGGTGAAGTAATGAAAACTTTATTCCTTAATAGAACTTTATTTCCATTTTTGTAGTCTTCTCCGAACTGTGTCGACTTATCGTCTTGTCTAGAGGAAATAGCTCAACTTCAACATTAACTTGATGCAGCGAAGGTTGAGGCTTTGCACTGGAAAGGCAAGATAAGCCATATTGAGAATGAGACCGAAGTGAAACTGCAGGCCGCTCAAATTAAATCGGACGGGTTGCAAGCTCAATTGATCGAGCTGAAGGAGAAGCATGGTAGGCTTAGGGGAAGAGCCAAGCTTATCGAAGAAGAACTCCTTGAATAGGAAACCATTATCCGCCGGAGTGGGAAGCCTACTATTGCCGAGGTCTTGGCCAAGGTGGATGAGAAAAGGGAGTGGCTTCAGCGTTACCGGCATGATTATGGCGAGAACTCTTGGGAGTACCGGGGTTGGTCGATGAGCTGGTTGAAGCTATCAATTTGTATGAGACTGTAAAAGCTCGTCGGCCCAAGTTATTGCAGTATCTGACCCCAGAGACGAACTCATTGAGCTCGGCTAATTCCGGTCCGAGTTCGGGAGTGTTGGATGCGGCCTCTAGGGCTTATTTGGAGGGTTCAAATGAATCACTTCGTCTGGGAGGGGTGCCGAGAGCTTCTTGCGGGCAAGGTCGAGCTCGTGGCTCCATTTCTGCCAACCAAGGTAGGGCTTCCACTGCTCGAGGCCGAGGTTGAGGTCGGGGCTCGGCTTTCCGTAGAGGCCAGGGCATGCAAGCTGTAGATTACATTATGGGTTTGCCCGATCCTCCAGCCGGGCCTAGTTTTGTTGATAGGTGGCTTAATTTTGGTAGGTCATCTAGCTCGGGAGCACCGCCTTAATGTAAATACCAATGTAATTGTACGCATTCTTGTATTATACGAAATAAGATAGAATTTTTTTCGTACTCTTACTTATGCATTCATTATGAGTTTTGTGCTTTATTGGTTTGTCTTAGTCTGATAGCCATTTTCATCAAAGAATGAAGTTCGGCTTTATACGGCTTTCTTCGCAAGAATATGAAGTTTTACCTTTTTTGACTCACTTCGTTCTTAGACGAAGTGTGGTTGTTTATGGTTTACTTCGTCTAAGGACGAAGTTTGGCCTACTATGGCTCACCTCGCCAGACGACGAGGTTTGGCCTTTGTTCGGCTCACCTCGTCAGATGACAAGGTTTGGCCTTCTATGGCTCACCTCGTCAGATGATGAGGTTTGGCCTTTGTTTGGCTCACCTCATCAGATGAGGAGGTTTGGCCATTGTTCGGCTCACCTCGTTAGATGACGAGGTTTGGCCTTTTACGCGCATTTATAGTATATGCTCCATGGTTGGAGATTTTAAATACCCTCGCCAGGGTTAAAAAATAGTTAAACGAAATAATTTGCACAAGTGGGAAGAAAAATGCTTAAAATGAAATATGTAAGACCAATAGGAAAAAATACAAACTTTATTGATAAAAAAATCGAAGTGAAAATTTGAACAGGATGACTTGACTCATGACCTAACCGACCTAAGATGAAATGGCCTTTACTCTTTTCCACCTATGCGAAGTATTTCTTTAGATGAGAGACATGCCAAGTTAAGGGTATCGGCTCACCAGATAGATGGGCGAGCTTATATGACCCTTTGCCGAGGACTTCTTCAACTCGGTAAGGTCCTTCCCATGTGGCTTGTAGTTTGCCGAGCTTTTCTGCCTTGCTGACTTCATTATTCCGAAGTACGAGGTCGCCTACTTGGAATTGTTGGAATTTCACTCTTTGGTTATAGTATCGAGCTACTTGTTGCTTGTACTTAGCTTCCTTGATGTAAGCCAAATCCTGTTTCTCTTCTAGTAGGTCCAGATCAGCTCGTAGTCCTTCTTCATTGGCTTCGGCTGAAAAATTTAGCGTGCGGTGGCTCGGCAATCCGATCTCAACCGGGATGATAGCTTCAAATCCGTACACCAAACTGTAAGGTGTTTCTCCATTTGAAGTCCGGAGAGTCGTTCGGTATGACCATAGGACTTGGGGTAGGTTTGCTGCCCAATCTCCTTTGGCTTCGTCAAGTCGGGTCTTGAGCCCCTTGACAATTGTTATGTTCGTAACTTCGGTTTAGCCGTTCGCTTGAGGGTGGGCTACCGAAGTGAACTTTTGCTGAATGTGTAGACCTTCGTACCATTCTCTGAATGTTCGATCCGTTAACTGCATTCCGTTATCTGAAACGAGGACATGAGGTACGCCGAAGCGGCAGACAATGTTTTTCCAGACAAAGTTAAGAGCATTCTTGCTTGTGATCTTAGCCAAAGGTTCGGCTTCGACCCACTTAGTGAAGTAGTCAATGGCTACGATAAGGAAATGTAGTTGTCCGGGAGCTCGGTCAAACGGTCCGACTATGTTGATCCCCCATTGTACAAACGGCCACGGGCTTTGCATGCTGACGAGGTCGCTCTGGGGTAGCCTTGGGACTGTCCCGTGGATCTAACATTTTGGCCATTTCTTGACGAGCTCAACTGCATCGTGGAATATCGTAGGCCAATAGTATCCCCACCTTATCATCTTTTTTGCTAGTGCTCAAGCTCCGATGTGACTCTCACACGCTCCTTCATGCACTTCTCTTAGTGCATATTTGCTTCATTCGGCCCGGCACATCTTAAAAGGGGTTGGAGATACGACCTTTGATACAACACTCCTTGCTCCAGGGTGTACTTTGGGACTTTGCTTAGGAGTTTCCTAGCTTCGAGCTTATCGTGGGGCAGTTCTCCATTCGCTAAGTAAGCTCGGTAGGGAGTCATCCAGTTCGGTTTGTCCTCCTCTACTAGGTTTAGTTCGGCTTCTTCAATGCTTCGAAGCTTGACTTCTTCTACAGGCGAGTTTGTTGAGGATGACGCCAGTTTACTTAAGGCGTCAGCTCGGTCATTTTCTCCTCTATGAATCCGCCGCAGCTCGAAGTATTCAAAGCCTTCTAGCAGACTCTTTGCTTTTTGTAGATATTTCTTCATTCTTTCTCCCTTTGCCTCATATCTGCCTAGCATGTGGCTCACTATGACTTGGGAGTCATTATGAACTTGAACGGCTCAAATATGCAAGGAATGAGCTAGGCGGAGTCCGGCAATTAATGCTTCGTACTCGACTTCATTATTCGTCATTGGGAAGCTAAAATGAAGTACATACGCTGTCTCAATTCCATCTGGACTAAGTAGCATCACTCCTACCCCGCTACCTGTGCGACTGGAAGCACCATCTACATAGACTTTCCAGCAGTCTTTTGGAGGTTCCTTAACATGTTTGGCTTCGGCTTTGCTTGGGGGGATTTTGTCCTGTTTTGGCGCTTCAGAGAACTTAGCTTCTACTAGGAAATCTGCTAGGGCATGTCCCTTTATAGCTTGCCGAGGACATAAATTTATGTCATGCTCGCCGAGTTTGACCGCCCACTTAGCGATTCTACCCGATGCTTCAGGCTTGGTCAGTACTTGGCGAAGTGGTAGGTCGGTTAGAACTTGTATGGTGTGTGCATGGAAATACGGTCTCAACCTTCTAGCGGCATTCACTAGTGCAAGGGCGACTTTTTCCAATGGCTGGTACCTCGTCTCCGTTCCTTTCAGAGCTCGACTAATGAAATAAACAGGAAATTACCGACGTCCTTCATCCCAAACTAGTACAACACTTATAGCTTCATCCGAGGCTGCGAGGTATAGGGAGAGGACTTCTCCATCTTTCGGAACAGACAAAGTTGGGAGCTTGGCCAGGTACTTCTTCAGCTCTTCAAACGCCGATCTGTGCTCGTCCTTCCATTTGAAGTTGGGTGCCTTCTTGAGAATCTTGAAGAATGGGAGCTGCTTTTCGGCGGCCTTAGATACGAAACGACTTAGTGCTGCCAAACAGCCCGTCAATTGATGCACATCGTGAATGGTTTTCGGGACCTTCATTTCCTGGACAGCTTAGACTTTCGAGGGGTTGGCCTTCAAACCTTATTGCGAAACCTAACACCCCAAGAATTTTCCTGATCGGACCATAAAGGTACATTTCTCAGGGTTTAGGTTCAGATTCACTTTCCGAAGTAGGCCGAAGATGATCTTGAGGTCGTCAACGCGGGTCGTTAGTTCCCTACTTTTGATGATGATGTCATCAATGTTGACTTCAACGATCTTTCCAATGTGACGTTCAAATATCTTGTCGACTATCCTTTGATAGGTTGCTCCCGTGTTTTTAAGCCCAAATGGCATTTTCTTGTAGGCAAAGACGCCGAAGTTCGTGATGAAAGTTGTCTTCGGCGCATCTTCATCACTCATTAGGACTTGGTGATACCCTTTGTATAGATCTAGAAAGCTAAAGACCTTGTGACCGACCAGGACTTCTACTTTCTTATCAATGTTGGGCAAGGGGTAACAGTCCTTTGGGCAGTGTTTGTTGAGGTCGGTATAGTCAATGCACATCCGCCAACCTCCTTATTATTTTTTGACCATGACCGGGTTAGCTATCCACGTCGGATATTTGACCTCGAACAAAATGTCAGCTTTCCGAAACTGTTGCACCTCGTCATAAATGACTTGACTTCGTTCTGCAATGAAGACTCGTTGTTTCTGCTTGACTGGCTTTACTCCGGGGTCGATATTCAGTCGATAAGTAATGATGCTAGGTGCTACTCTAGTCATGTCGAGGGGTGTCCAGGCAAAGACATCTCTGTATTCCAGAAGAAGTTGGACGATCTACCTCTGGAGTTTGGCTCCTCCCGCGAAGCCTACTTTGACGACCTTGGATGGGTCATCTTTGTAGAGTACTATGTTTTCCACCGGCTCGTCGGATACAAATTCTTGTTTCTGCTCCAACTCTTCGGGCAGCTGTAATTGCTATGCTTGGGAGTGTGGAGGTGCCCCGGCACCTCGTAGTGCGATCTGCATGCACTCCTTTGCTCGCTTTTGGTCGCCTCGAACTACGATCACACTATTTTTTGACGGAATTTTGATCATTAAGTGGCATGGCGAACAGATCTCCTTAACCGTCATCAACTAATCCCTTCCGAGTATAACGTTGTATGGAGAATCTGCTTTAACAACAAAGAGGTTGATGACCTTAGTGATTGATAATGGGTGAATCCTCACTGTTACAGGCAGTTGTACAACGCCCTCCGTTGGCGTCTCCTGTTGGACGAAGCTCTTTAGTGGGACTAGTGCTGGTGCGAGCTGCACCTTCTCCACTCCTAGTTGGTCAAAGCAATTCTTGAAGAGGACACTGACGAGACTCCAATATCAACGAAAACTCATGGTACGAGCTTATTAGCCACCCCGGCTTCAATCACAATCGCATCCTGGTGGGGCATGGTAGGTGGCACTGGGTCTTGGTCCGAGAAAGTAATTACCTCGTCCTTTTTTAACCTTTTTTGGGAAGGTTCATCCTGTTGCGGGCTTTGAGCTTCGGCCTTCAATGACGACTTCATAGCTCCCTGTGGGAGCCTGGTAATAGCCTGTACGACTCCATCATACTAAGGCTGGTCCTCATCTTCATCGTCTTCTCGCTTCGGCTTCTTGTCGGCCTGGGGGCCGCAGTTATTCCCCCCTCTATTTTGTTTTCATCTTTTGTTGTCCCGGGAACGGCCTTCATTCTGGTTACGACTTTGGTATCTCCCCAGAGTACCGTCATGCACCAAGTAATTGATTTCCGAAGTGAGATTTTTGTAATCTTCCGTGTCATGGCCGTAGTCCTCACGGAACTTGCAGTATTTATCTTTGGATCGGCGCTTCGCTCCTCCTCGTGACATCGGCTGAGGCTTCTCGAATAAATTCTGGTGAAGCTCATAAATCTCTGTCCTCGGCTTCGTCAGCTGAGTGAACTGGTTTTTCTCTTGGTTCAGCCGAGGTCCGAGCCCGGACTCTATAGGTACCCGCTGCAATCTGTCGAGGGCGCTTCGGCGACTACTCCCTTGGTCGTTGCGCTCCTCTCTCTTCTTTCGGTCGGAAGATTCAGCTTTGTCGGCTTCCTATTTCTTCCGATCAGCTTTATCCGCTTGTGCAAACCTGTTTGCTATGGCCCATAGTTCCCTCAAGGTTTGAGGATCCTCCCTGACAATCTCCCTATAAAGGGCACCGGAATGAATTGCGTTCTGGAACGCCGAAATGAGGACTTTGTCGGTCAGCCGATCGACTTTCAGGCTCTCTCTGTTGAACCTAGTCATGAAATCGTTGATCGATTCCCCCCGCCCTTGCCAAAGTGAAAGTAGTTGTGCGTGGTAGTCTTTGGTTCGGCCTTTTGGAAGAACCTCCTATCGAAGGCCTCCATCAGTTCGGCGTAGGAGTTAACACTCCTAGGCGGTAGGCTGTAGAACCATGCACGGGCATTGTCGACCAGCAGTTCGGGGAACACTTTGCACAAATAGATGTCGTTACTTAGCCCTTGATTCAACATGTTATACTAAAACTGTGAGAGGAAATTTTGCGGGTCGCATAGCCCGTCGTACAGCCTTACTGGTGGCACTTTGTATGTGGATGAGAGTGGCGTGTACAGGATGCGGTTGGTAAAGGGGGTAGACAGCCTCCCATAAACATCGTATGTGCCACCTCAGTAATTGTCGTTATTGCGCCGAGGCGGGTTAGCGTAATGGGGAGGGTTCTCCCGTCGAGGTGACGGGATGTTAGGCCGAGGTGAGTGCCGATTGTGTTCACCTCGGTGACCTTCCTCGAACCGCCTTATAAGGTCCCGTGCATGTAAAATTTGAACGCTTTGGGACCCTTCTCAGCGGTGAGGTTGTGTGGCCGCTTCACGTTGTCCTCCTTGGTTGTGTTCAAGTCGTTGTTCGGCGAACTTCAGGAGGTTTTGCTGGTTCTCAACCAGGAATGCCTTTACCACATCGCTGAGCTACCGCTGGTAGTTGGAAAGCTCGTCCTCCTTGCTGCTATCACGGCTTTCTGCGTTTCGGTGAATTTGGTTGCCGAACTGGTCAACGGGTATGTTTGCGACATCCCCTTCGGGGGTCAGGCTTCGCATCGGCTCTTTTCCGGATCGTTGGGGGCGGTCGGTCTCTGGTACATGGCTGGCTTCGACCTCTTCCGCATCACGCCGAGGAGGATTGTTAGCACCTTGTCGAGCTTGCTGGGCCTCTTTCTCCCGTTTGGCCGCGGCAGCAGCAGCGGCGTTGGATCGTGTCAACTTTGTCGATTTTTTCTTGCCATCGTGACTGAACTTGAAAGCGTTGATCAGAATTCACAAGATTTTACGTTCCCACAGACGGCGCTAGTGATCGATCTTGCTTTTCAAGGGTAATTTAGGCACAAAAATAGTGAATTAAATAACACAAAAGTAAAGGACACGAGGGATTTACATGGTTCGATCGAGAGATCTACGTCCACGGGGCGGAAAGTGTGTATGCTTTATTAGCTTTATGCGTGAGGCTTACAAAAGATTGTTCTCCCCTCTTCATCTATTCTAAACCCCTATTTATAGATATTTTTACATAGAGTTCTACTCGGATAATAATTCTTCTCCAACTTGGACTCTTGAGCTTGATCTCCTCCTTTTGTGGGTAAACACCGAGCTTCTAGATCTCCTTCAGGATTAGAGTTGTAGTTGGTGTAGGAATCGGAGTTGCCTTGTTAGAGTGTTGGGCCGAGGTGGGCTGACCTGAGTTGGGCCGAGCTGAACCGTTTAAAGGGGCCGAGCTGAACCGTTCGAGTCCAATTATGTTGGGCTCGATGCTTGGGCCTAGTAGCTAGGCCATATCCTATCGGGACATACTTGGGTCAGCCGGAGGCACTGTGTGGCCGGGCTAAAACAATGGCACTTTTATTCATATAGATTGACACTTTTCTGTATAAAGATTGACACTTTTAAAAATTATCATTTTATTCGTAAAATAATTATGTTAAAGATTGACACTTTTATTCATATAAATTGATACTTTTATGTATAAAGATTGACACTTTAGATCCGGCCGCACGGTGCCTCCGGCTGACACAAGTTTTTATCTATCCTATCACTAACAAATCCACTTAATCGAGCTCAAGTGAACTTTTAATTAGCAATCAATTAGTATTTAAATAAATAATAAAAAGTAGTCGCATTCAAGTTCAATTTAAATTTTCTTAAAAAAGAAAAGAAAATTAAGACACTAAAAAATATCCATGAAAACAGCACACACGAAAAAAGGTATCTTATTTTCGAAACAAATCCATTGAGAGAAAGTCTGCAAGCATACTCAAAAAGAAACAATGATTTTCAAAGCCATTAATTTCTGCTTTCTTGCTTTCATAATCGGCAAGCGTTGATCCATCCATGCACTCAGACTACGACTCATGCTTAAGGTTCAAATAAATAAATATTCTTTCCTATATTATATTCATCAAGATATTTCAAAAGGAATTTAAAAGATAATAATAAATGCACATTCGAACCGAAACAAATCTCAAAAAATCGAAGTTTTGAGCTTGATCTTAAGATTTTAATAGTGCCCCAATCTCACATACTCGGGTCGACTCGGCTCGACTCGGTTATCCCTAATTATTTAAATCTGAACCGCTCCTAAATGTTCAAATTGACAGCCAAGCCATCGCCTTTCCTTTTCAAGTGATCAGTTTTGAACGATAAAACTTTTGCATGCAACAATAGTGAAATAAAATCTGATATAATCTTGTTCATGATACATCAAATTTCATGATAGCGATGCTTGTGGCCCTTTTTAAGCTAATAATCAGTTACAAATTACAATATTTATATATGTGTGTGTACTACACCTATATAACAAAATGGTACGTAGAATTTAAATTAGACGATTTCCGTTAATTAATCAATTTTCTTAATGAACAAATTAAATTTTAATGAATTAATTTATTGTCAATATAAATGGTGTATACGTGAAAATTTCTAAGCTTAACACTAATTTGTAGTTATGCTATTATAATTCATTAATTTACTTGGTACAATGTTGGTCAATATTGTTATATTTATAAAATTAACTTATTTATGACGTATATATTTTAAAAAACCGTATAACAATCAATATTAATTTATAGGTCGGTCGGTTCAATATATTTTAAACATATTGAAAAAGATGCAATAGATATATTAATCTATCTCTAATATACGTTTATTAATTTTCATTTTCAATATATCTAAAGGTTGTTTTAGGAAATTATATGTATAAATGGTACTCTCTCCCTTCCACTCTAATTGATTCGTTTGATTATTATAATATACCCAGAGTAATAAAAGTTGGCTCAAGTAGAATGAGACGGGGGAAGTATATCATAATCATACCTTAATATTTATAATTAGCTGGGATGGGATCCTCTGTCCCAAAAATGTGTCCCAATGATGTCCCAAAAGTTGTGTCTCAATGATGTCCCAAAATCTAATTTCTAATAGTTTTATTTTGTTTTTTATAAAAATAAAATTACTATAATATAGTAAATCATAATATACATTTATAAGAAAAAAAAATGAATTTCTTTAAAATTATAAAAATTATACTTTAGTTTTGAATTTATCAACTCTAATATACTAATAAAAGTAAAATTAAATGCGAACAAATAATTATAAAATCTAATAGGAATGGATAAACCCTTAAAAATAATCATAAAACTAAACTAAAATAAACTCCTTCATATATTGAATCATAGCCATATATAGCATTGTCAATGACTTAATAATCTCTCAACTCTAGGACCTATTGTCCTGCAAGGGTATATTTGTCGTGCCCAAGAACACAAGAAGACATAACTAAAACATTAACTTAACGAAGCCTAAAGAGCCATTTGCAACAAAAAAAACATAATAAAAAAAGAAGGAACAAAGAAATATAAGAAAGAAAGCCCAAATTAACCTTTCCGGCGCTTCTTCTTCACTCTTCTTTTCGCTTTCAGTCTAATTTTCAATAGATTTTGAAACGTATGATTAGTTTTCCTGACTTTTTTTTATGCAAATTTTGAACATTTTTGCTGCAATTTTTTTCCTCGTATTTTTCAATTCCACAAATTCTATAGACTGCATGGGTGAATTCAATTGTGGCTATCATAAGTAAAATTTAAATTTAAAAAGCTGTTGCATTAAAAATCGGACTAAGAATGTGGGGTAGTGGGGTGTTTAAAATATTAATTGTTTATAGAGTTAACTTTGGATATTATGTGTCATTTAATTTTCCAATCGGTGGTGATTAATACTGACAATTGTAGTTAGGGGTGAGCAAAACCGAACCAGATTCAAAATCCAAACCGAACCATTGTAGTTTGGTTGGTTCGGATCGATTCTTGAGATAATTTGGTTTGAATCGGTTATATTTGTTTAGAAGCATCGGTTTAATTGGTTTTGTAGTTTCGGATCGGTTTTGACCTGAATCATCCGATTGATCACCCCTAATTGTACTCTGATAAACTCACAAACGTCGGTTTGGGGAAATTCTATTAGGGGTTTACAAGCACTACCCAACCCATTTATTTTAAGGGTAATTCTATCCACAACCCCCGAATTACTCCTCATATCCCCCTCTTTTAAAAATAAATTAAAAATAATATTGAATTTACTAATCTACCCCATAGACCGTAACCCCCAACTTGAGTTTATTATACACAGCCCCTTACAAAAAGAGACGAAAATTAGTTTCATGACTCTCAATAATGAGGAGATTGGTAAAATTATTAATAATTTTAGTTCATCACCGGGAAATGGGGCATCTAATTTCTATGGTGGAGCTCTGTAAATTCATCTTTCGCCACCACCCTTCCTTCTCCATCACTATCATCACCATCCCGCCTTCCTTCAACTCCAGCATCATCCCGGTCACCACATCTCCGCCGCCATCCCTTCCGTCACCTTCCACCACCGGCTCCCAACCCCATCGACCCCACACCTTCCCTTCATTGGAAGCCGTCATTCACGAAATCCTCCACCGCAGTCACCCCCACATCCGCCACGCCCTCCAAACCGTTTCCCACTCCACCACCGTCTTTGCCTTCATCGTCGACTTCTTTTGTGCTTCCGCTCAGCCGATCGCCCGAACTCCATATCCCCGCTTAATGTTTCGTCACCTCTAGCACTCACTTCACCGCGCTTCTTCTATACATCCCAAAGCTTGACAGAACTACCACCTAAGCTTCAAACACATGAACACGCTTGTGCATATTCCCGGCGTTCCTCCGTGCTGTCTCTCGACATGGCAATGCCCCTCCTTTGCCGGACATCTACGGATTACCAGAACTGAGGGATAAGGGGTAGATTGGTAAAAGCAATATTATTTTTAACTTATTTTTAAAAGAGGGGGCTGTGAGGAGTAATTCGGGGGCTGTGGATATAATTACCCTTATTTTAATCCATCTAACAATGGGCCCAATTAATAGTTTAAACCAATTCTCTTTAAAAAAAAATGTTTGAATAAGCTACGCACTTAACCCAATCTTAACGCCGTAAACTCTGACTCTCCATCTTCCTCGTTCAAAATTCTCCCACCACATTCCATACGCTGTATTTTTTTTTTTTGGACAAGAATCATAGTGTTTGTTAGGAAAAAAATACTTTAAAATGAGATAGTTATGATTCAAAAAATCAAAGAAAAGTAATGGCGCATTGAGAGATAATTTTATGTTATGCAAAATAATAAAGAAAATTTGGTAAGAATAATTAATGATGCATGCATTAAGAGGGAAAATCATCCAACTCATGCCTAATATGAATTCTAATTTAAATTAGATATTGAGCTCCAATTTAGATACCAAAATTAGTATCTATCTTATTCATTGTATTAACCTTAGGATATTAGATTACTTTGACCTATCAATACTTATGTTATATCTTTTGGATATAGTTCTGTAGCTTTTGGAGAAAAAATGACAATGTTGTAATATTTTACAACAATTGAGCTTTTAGATATTCTAATAGATTTGTTGAGAATTTGTATTTTTCTCTAAAGCTCTCCACTATATTCTTTGCGGTGTGTTTATGAATGCTCTAACCACCCTTATTTATAGGTGTAGAGAATTTCAATTTAAACAGCTTAGGGTTGGGCTTTTAGGCCCGAGCCTTTACAATATTGGGTCTAGGGTTAAGTGACGTCATTTGATTGGCTCTCAAATATTGATCTCAAATATTAATATATATCAATAAATAAATCTTTATCTCCAAATCTTTATTAATAAATAAATCTTTATCTCAAATATATTATTTAATATGAATTTCGTTAGATTCCAAATCAAATAAATATATAATCAAATAATTTTTTTTTTCTATTTCCTCAAATTTTCGGAACTTATACAGTAAGTTGTTTCTATAAAAATAAAAAAATAAAAAGAAGAAAGAAAGACCAAACTTGGAAAGGAGAGGGCCAGTGGTATTGATCAGAAGAATATTGTAATATATATATATTATTTTTTTTTTGGATTTTATCCAGGAATTTCAAGTAATTTATTTGTTTGTTTAAGCTATAACCTAAAATGTAAACATACATTAATCAATCATAAAAAGCTTATGTTTTTTGTACAATATTCAAAGACGATAAAATTTGATACAAAAACATATGGAGTTAAAGTTTCATCATTCAATATCCATTAAAAGCTGATTGTA
>CM038116.1:31049921-31090599 GCA_001642375.2 Mentha longifolia | reverse complement strand
ACTAAAGAGAGAGAGAGAGAGAGAGAGAAGCCGCTTGGCCTGAGCCTAATGGAGCATGACTTCGCGGAACCCTAGCCCGTTTCCCTTCCACGCAAAACCGCCGTCCGTCCTTGAAGCTTGCCGGTGAATTACAGGACTGCTAGTCGAGAGGGAGCAACAAAATATGAAAGAAAGAGAGGTGAGAGAAAGAGAGAGAAGAGAAAGAGAAAAGGCCAGCGGTGAAGACCCGGGAGTTGATCTGGCCGCTGCCCCCCCTAATCTCCGCCGCCACACCATACTTGCAGCTTTAGAGAGAGAGAGAGAGAAGCCTACAACTTTGAGAGAGAGAGAGAAAGATAGATTCAGATTGAGAGAGAGAGATCCGTAAAGAATTATGAGAGAGAGGGAGAAATGTTGTTTTTGTCTATTAGCATACAGGGCAAATAGTCTCACCACATGAAAAATGGGCAAATTTTGTGTAAGCTTATATTTTGGACAAATTTGTTTTCTTATCTCTAGGGGACAAATCTATACATTTCCTCTTTATACTACCAACACAACGTGTTTACGCATTGCGGCGGCGCTAATAAAAACAAAATAAACTATTGATGTCCGTTGAGATAATCTAGTCTGTGGTAAGCAACTTAATGGGATCATTATCGAAAGTTCATGAAAACTAGTTTAGCGCCCGTCGAAATTCGACATGGTTCACTTCTCATTGAAAATAATATTAAAATTATTTTTTTCGAGAGTATAGCTTGTTACGATCCATTCGAAAAAATAAAATTAAACTGAATTAGAAAAAAATGAAGAAAAAAACAAAGATAAGTGAGGTGTGACATTTCTTGATTAGTTTTACTCATTTTGAATGTCAAGTAGCCCGTTGATCATTGTAATAAAAAATAGATTAGGTGAGATTCTATTTTCGTATAGTTATACTCATTTGAATGTTAAGCCGTCAAGTATATATCAGTTAAAATTATTAATTTAAAAGCTTGCACATTGTCGATTGTTATTAATTGAAATTCTATAATTAATTAAAGATATACATTATTATGAAATAATTATATATATATATATATATCAAATTAAAAATACATATAATTAGATTAGAGAATTGATTAATTAGACAAAATTATGAGAATTTAGCAAAATAATCAAGAAAATTCAAGATTGATTGAAATGTATATTATCCGATAATAGAAGTATTATATTAAGATTATAGTATTGTTAGGATCCATTGGAATAAATTGAATTAGGATTTTTTTTTTTTTAATTTCTCGATTAGTTTTACTTATTTTGAATGTCAAGTAGTCAGTTGATCATTGTAACAGAAAATAAATTAGGTGAGTTCCTGTTTCTCGTGTAGTTATACTCATTTTGAATGTTTAAGCCGTCAATTATACAGTGGTAATATTTTTCAAGTAGTATTTTCATATCAAGTTTTCTGTTGGTAAAAAAAAAAAGGTCAATGAGAGGTAAATTTTTTTTTCGCATGGTTATAAAGTAAAGCCGTCCGTCATTCGATATAATTGATGATAGAATGTGAAGCAGCTCTTCATTTAAATATTCAAATATTTGTATATCAAGTCACCCGTTATTCAATGTGGATTAAAGACGTTTAATATTTCTTGAATAGCTCTACTCGATTTGAATGTCAAGCCGCCTGAAGAATTCAATTTAGATGTTAAGCAGCTCGTTCTTTGATATAATTGAAAATATGTGAAGGAGTTAGTTAGAAATATAATTTGTTGGGATTTCTTGGATAATTTATATCCTGTTTTGAATTTCAAGGTACCCGTGTTTACTTCTATAGTAAAAAAATTGTCAATCAGGTTATTTTCACTTACATTTTGAAGTCGCCCGTTATTTACTACTCGTATAATAAAAAAAAAAATACCAATCATGTGTATTATTTCTAAGGTATTGTATTCATCAACTTTTAGAATGTCAAATCGCTCATTATACATGTAAATAGGTCAATAAAGGATATTATTTTGTTGAATAGAAGGGGTAGCATTTTTCAATGTTGTTAGCAGGTAACGCACTATCATCTTATATCACGTTTTGACTAGATGATCCACCACTATCATCCAAAGAAATTATTATCTATGTGTATGTGATGATTGCCGAGGCAATCCTCCACCAAATTAAGAAGTCGAAGCCAATTGCTGCAGTCGAAACTTTCTAGTCAAAAAGATGAAAAATGTGATCTACTCACGAGCTGGAAGTGAGTTCTGAACATTTGTTGAAGTTTCTTTTGTATAGATCTATAGTAGTATTATTTTAGACAAAATACTTAAATTATTGATAAATAAGTAGAATTATGAGAATTTAGAAAAAAAAATAACAAAAAAATTATATCACAATTTTTTAAATAAAATAATTATAATTACTGTTGAAAAATGATATTATTGCACAAATATATTAATATATATATATTAGCATGATATTATGTTTGAAAAAATACGTATCAATGAGACTATGAGAGACAATATCAAGTCATTCATTGTTCACAGTAGTAAAAGAATAGGTTAATTAATGGGCTTGGGTACATATTTTTTATGTCAACACACCCGTTGTACATATAATAGAAGGAGCTCGGACAATTTTATTTTGACTATCAAGCGGCTCGTTGGCTCAATTTGTTAGAAATCTTAACCACGATATATTTCCTTACAGAATATCAATCATCAAAAGTCTAATATATATATATATATATATATATATATATCTTGTTGTAATTCGTTGCAATTCTTCTATTGAAAGATGGGATGGAATATGATTTTTTTATCCTTCTTTTGCATCTAACTAAATGTATATAATTGATTTTGGGTTATTGATGTGGGATATAGATTTTAGAAAATAAAAATTATCTTTCGTTCAAAATAACATTAATAAAAATAAAATTGAAAGATAGCAATAAAAATTGTTGTAATATCATAAAACTAAAGGAAAAAGTGACTTTATAGCTTCAACTTTTATCTCTTGGTTATTTTATGCCCCAACTTTTATCTTGATTATTTTATGACCCCAACTTTTGTTTCTTGATTATTTTATGGCCCCAACTTTTATCTTAATTATTTTATGGCCCCAACTTTTATCTTTGATTACTTTATGACCCAACTTTTGTCTTTTGATTATTTTATGGCCCCAAATTTAATATATTGAAATTTTAATTTAATTTTGATGCATATACATAATGTAAATAAATATATGCATCAATTCTTGCAGCAAAGCATATAATTCTTGCATCAAATTTAATACGTTGAGTTTTAATTTGATTTTATTAATTAGCTTGAATTTATTATTATTTTTTTTTGATATATTGTACTCCGTATATTATTAGAGTATATATTACATTATGTTGCCAAGCATAGAAGTGTTATTTTTTTTAAAATGTATTTATAGATTAATTTATAACTTCAATATATATCGTTTTGTGCTTCTTTTTTTAAGAATACTTTTATGCCTAAAACAATTTTAATGCATTTTTCAAAGAGTGTTTTGCGTATATAAATTTCGCATAAATATATGGCTTTGTTGCATAATAGTTTTCACTTGATGCATGCTTGGATTTTATTTTGTTTTGTTTTATTTTATTTTATTTATTTATTTATTTATTTTTTGTGCAAATTGTCACATAAATATATAGTTTTGTTGTATAGTTTTTTCCATTTGTTGCATTTCATCTATTATTTTTTTTACAAAGTGTCACTTTGTAAAATAATCAAGAGATAAAAGTTGGGGCCATAAAATAACCAAGAGATAAAAGTTGGGGCCATAAAATAACCAAGAAATAAAAGTTGGAGCCATAAAATAATCAAGATCAAAGTTGGGGCCATAAAGTAACCAATGGGTGAAAGTTGGGGACATAAAGTCACATTTTTCCTAAAATTAATTTCATCTATAAAAGTGAAGAAAACGAGTGCTTCTAATAATATATCAATAATTTTTTATTTTGATTTGGAGCAACTAATGTATTTGTTGTCCGAAATTATAGATGATTGCAGTCATCATTTCTAGGTTATAATTGCAATTGTTGGTTTTTTTTACTATTTGTTATTCTTATATCCAAAGATGAGGATTAAATCAATCAACAAAATAAAGTGAAATATGGCTATAAAAATTGTTGATGAGTTAGTAATAAGAAAAAGAATGTTGCTTTAGTAGGAGATAAAATATCTAATTAATTTTAGATTCGTATTACTTGCATTGAAATTAATATTAATATTATATGCGGATAAAATTATAGGTTTGTTTATTTATTTTAATCCTAATAAAATATGAAAATATACCTAATATAATGTGGAGATATAAGATATGTATAAATATGGAGATATATTATAATATGGTACATATATTGATTAAATTATTGAATAATAGGCAAAATTATGAGAATTTAGGAAAATAATCAAGAAAAATTGTGGTGGATTGACCTTTATTTTATATATATATATAGGGGTGTGTTCTTATGGATACCACTACTAATCTTGAGAAATAGGAACCAATCTTATCCATTAATATATTGTAGATCAACGGTTGTGAATTAAAGCTTAATTTTTATATATATATATATATATATATATATATATATATATATATATAAAAGCTGCATCAAATTATATTATTTCCTTACCTTTTCCCTATTATATTATTTTCTTTTCCTACTTTCGATATTCTCTTAAATTTGACCTGATAAATTTGATGAAACAAATTGAAATGATTCGCCATTAATTTGCTTGCAATACATATTATGCTCAAAGAAGGGGAACATAATATTTTTCCATTATAGTTTAACCACATTAGATAATATTTGCATTTTGAATGCCAAAATTGGCCAAATGACCTAATAAATAACTATATTAAAATATGGTACAGATGTAGTAGTATGTTACTTTTGATTTGGAAATAGTAATAGGTGCCGGAAGAAAAATAGGTTGGTTCAATACATAATAATTACTCCCTCCATTCCACTTATATAGGGATAATTGACTGCACTTTTGCCTCACAAAAAACAGTCAACTATCCCTATATAAGTGGGACGGAGGGAAGTACTAATTTATATTAAAAGTTTTCAAGTTTTCTTCTTTTGTTGACATCATTTGCAAAAATCAAAATTAGAAATATACTTCTTCCAATCTTCCATGTAATTTATAAATAATACTACTAGAATCTTCCATGTATAGTAATTAAATAATACTACTACTAATGAATTAATTACTTAAGTTAGCGGTCTAACAAATTTTAAAATAAACTTTTGCCCAAGGTAAGGTCTTCGTAGCAGTAGCAGTCCTTGGATCCAATCGCGGGCAGCGGCAGAGCGAGCCCTCTTCTGTTGATCTCCTAAGTCCTATCCATTCAATATTAATATTATAATGTTAATTTCTATACAACTGATTGAGTAACAACTTTGCTCAATTAACATTAAACAAATGTACACATCTTAATGGCATACCAAATAAATTACTAAGATTTAATTTAATGGGAGTTTTTAATTTCAATCAAAAGAAAAATCCCTCGTTATTAAAATAAAAGATTATCAACTTTACAGAATAATTGGAGTTAAGTACGTTGCAGTTAGATTATAAGAATATAAGGGAGATGTATGTTAGCTTAAGACCCAAATTTGTGGGAATAGTGTTTATTCATGGAGTATATATACTACGGAGTACTTCACTATCGATCCGCTCTAATTTATTAATTCTCGAATTGGGACTTTATTATAGAAGTGTTGGTTAATAAGGAGAAAATAGGAATAGTTTAAAAGTCCTGAAATTAATAAATAAAAGAATGCAGTAATAAATAAATAAATAAATAAAACAAAAAGAAGAAAGGAGTTGAAAAATATATGCAATGCAATTGCATGGCGCTGCCACCGCCATATTGTTTACATATATACAAACAGTAGAAATAGGGTAGGACGGAGAGCACAGTTTCACAACCATTATTCTAACTGAATTTCCCACCAAAACTCTCTCTACTTCTTCAGCTCAACCGCAACCGCAACCGCAACCGCAACCATTCCCTCAAAGAAATCTCACCGATAACCAAGCAAAATTCTGCAGCAATGCCGGAAAAATTCTTCACTCTTCCGCCGCCATTTCTCATTTTCTTCGCTATCGCCGCCGCCGTGATCATATCTCTACCCGCATCACATTCCCAACAAAGTAATGAGTTACCTCCGAATTCGCACTTATTTCGATCTATGGCGATGCAGTTTTTTTTTTTTTTTTTTTTCCTTTCTGATTCTTCTTGCTGTTTTCTGTTGCAGGTCCGGCGTATCTAGGATTGGTATCGAACGCCACCGAATTTCCATCGGAAGATTACTACGACTACATAATCGTAGGCGGCGGCACAGCTGGATGCCCACTGGCGGCGACGCTGTCCGAAGGGTTTAGGGTTCTTGTTCTGGAAAGGGGGGGAATCCCCTTTGGGGTCCCAAATCTGATGAGTCGCGATGGATTCCTCACAACCCTAATGGAAGTTGATGCTCACGACTCCCCTGCGCAAGCCTTCACATCGGAAGATGGAGTTCCCAACGCTAGGGGCAGAGTTCTCGGCGGTAGTAGCGCGATTAACGCCGGATTCTACAGCAGAGCCGATCCCTATTTCTACAAGAAGTCCGGGATCGATTGGGATCTTAGAATGGTGAATCAATCTTACGAGTGGATCGAAAAGGCGATCGTGTTCAGGCCTGAATTAAGGAATTGGCAATCCGCCGTTCGCGATGCGTTGTTGGAGGCCGGAATCGATCCCTACCACGGTTTCAGTCTGGATCACGTCGTCGGCACCAAGATCGGCGGCTCCACGTTCGACAGCTCCGGCGCAAGGCACAGTGCGGCGGACCTGCTCAGCTACGGCAATCCCAGCAACCTGAAGGTGGCGGTGCAAGCCAGCGTGGAGAGAATTCTGCTGGCGCCTAAAGCAGGAGGGGGAGGGGGTCCGAATCCGAAGCAGGCCGCCATTGGCGTGGTTTTCCGCGATCGGAAAGGGGCTTATCACCACGCGATGCTGCGCGACAATGGTGAAGTGTTAGTGTGCGCAGGGGCTCTGGGCAGCCCTCAGCTGTTGCTACTGAGCGGAATTGGGCCTCGGCCGTATCTAGCGTCGTGGGGGATTCCGGTGGCGCTGCACTCTCCTTACGTGGGGCGGTTCTTGTATGATAATCCAAGAAACGGGATCTCGATCGTGCCGCCGGTGCCGTTGGATCATTCCCTGATTCAAGTGGTTGGGATTACGAATTCTGGAGCCTACCTTGAAGCGGCATCCAACATTGTGCCCTTCCTCTCCCCTGCACGCCCAGTCTTCATCAGGCCTCCTACCTCATCTTATGTCACAGTAGCCACTCTGATGGAGAAGATAGTGGGGCCCCTTTCCACAGGCTCTCTGAGATTAGCATCCACGGATGTGAGGACCAACCCGGTAGTCCGTTTCAACTACTTCAGCAACCCCATTGATCTTGAGCTGTGCATAAACGGGACGAGAAAGATTGCCGACGTGCTCAACACGCGGTCTATGGATGAATTCAAGGTGCATCAGTGGTTTGGTGGGAGGGAGTTTAGGTATGTAGGTGCATCACTGCCACGGGATCAGCGGAACCAGGAGCAGATGGGGGAGTTCTGCAGGAGGACTGTGAGCACAATATGGCACTACCATGGCGGATGCCTCATGGGGAAGGTGGTGGACAGAAACCTCAGAGTGGTCGGAGTTGGAGGGCTGAGAGTGGTGGATGGTTCAACGTTTACGGTGTCGCCCGGCACCAATCCTCAGGCTACTCTTCTCATGATGGGAAGGTAATTCAATTCAATTCAATTCAATTCTGTACATGTGTTTGCACTTTGCAGCCATTGTGGATAGGATAAGTGTTTGATTAATTACTTTGTTGTACTGTGTTGCAGGCATTTTGGCATGAAGCTTCTTAGAGAGAGAACATGAAGATGCAGCAGCAGCAGCAGTAGCAGCACAGCTAGCTTAGAGAGAAAAGATGAAGAAGGTACAGTGGGTCTTGGAAGGGAAAGGGAGTGCTGTTGCTGTACTGTTATGTTTGTGCACTAGTAACTAGCTACTAGTATGTAATGTAGGAGTAGGATAAGCAGCAGCAGCCACATATATCATTGATTGGATACGGATGGATTTGAGAATGGGAAATTGAATGGTGTTCAATCTCTAATCTGTCTTTGACTTTTGAATGATTTCACATTCTTCACTGCAACAATTCCTGCTTGCTTTATTATCAGATTTTATCGAGACGACATGACATGACATGACATGACATGACATGACATGACATGAGGCTATAAATGAATTCTGTTATTATAGTTAGTCTTGGAAGTAAATGAATTCAAAAGGCGAAAGTAAATAACACTCTTATTAAGTTGAATTCTGAATAATTTAAGCTACAAATGCAGATGCAGATTGTATAGTTAGTAGTATGAATATGAATATTTGGCAGCAGTCTCTATTTCCTCTTCTCCTCCCACGTTGAATTGCCTCCACAAACTGATCATCAAACCTTTGCCAAGATGAAGAAAGGAGTCCGCCTCATAAATGTTGCACCTGCTGCTGTTGTCATACTGGAATTGTTGCAACTGATGATGATGATGATGTTGTTTGTAGGCAGCCTTTGCTTGATGTGTTTGCAAGGCAAATTGGCACACCTGTGGCTGTGGAGTGGATTCAAGTGCAGATAATTAAGTGGTGATATGATGTTGAGAAGGATTAGCATATATACTTATATAGAGGGGAGAGTGAAGGAGAGGGAGTGGGAGCATTCAGCCAGCGTGGAGGGAAAATGTGAATGTACAACTAGTGTTACTTAGCTTACTGTTTAGAGGGGAATTGAAAAGTCATCATGGCAATTGGGGAGCTGCCTACAATTCATGACCTTGTCTTCCTTCATCTTTGAATAGCAGTATAATTTTTCTAGCTGTTTTCCTTTCTTGATCAACCGCTCAGATTGCTGCTTTAGCTGAGCTGCACTGCACATAATTAGTAAACACACATGGATTTCACAAACCATTCTCATGTTTGCTTTGCTTTGCTTTTGGTGTTTCAAAAGGAACTATTCCTCTTCATTACTAGAATGATGCATGCATCATTTCCCTTCCTTACGCAAAAATCTATACATAATATTACGGAATTTTAATAAGCTCATTATTTGTTAGTTAATTAATACAAACTCATTAATTATAATCAATTTTCTAATCTTGGCCTACTAATTATCGATAATTTACTAATTTAAGTTTTATAAAGTTAATTGGTTAACAAATAACCAACTTATATAAACCCATGTCACAATCCGCCTTTTCATTCTCGGTGGAGTAATATTCAGAGGTACATCAAGACAAAACGCACTAGGGCATTACATAAAAAAAAAAAAAAAAAAAAAGAAAGAAAGAAAGAAGAGTAAGGCTCTCGTTAATGTTATCGTCTCTTTGGAAAATCTAGCGAAGCGAAAAAAAATGATTCCTCACGCCCAATTGCTTACCTCTTACAATTTCCCGTCTCCGATTCTGATTCTCCCCACAACCCATTTTCTCAATCCTTGCAATTCTCCCTCGGCACCAGGGGCCGCCTCCTTCATTAAGCCATTAAAAACTAGCAGATTTCCGTTGAAATGCTCAGCCGCTACTGTAGTTTCACAGCGACCGCATTTGGAGTTGATCGGCGATAATCAGAGGCCTTTTCCAGCTGAGGTTTCAAGAACTGTTGTGGAATTAACCAGTGTGGGCACTCTTTCCACTCTCGCTCAAGATGGCTCGCCTTTGGGCTTCGGCGTTCGCTTTGCGCTCGACTTCAATGGAACTCCCATATTGTGTTTGAATGATGTCGACGCAAGATTTTCTGATGATAGGAGGTGCAGTCTTCATGTTCAGGTTCGTGAGCTTCTCTGGTTTTGCGTCTTCGTTTGCAAAAGCTTGAATCTTGATTATCTAGTCTTTTTTTACTGCTTTCAATTGATGTTTACCAGTTGGAGCAATGCGGACTGCGGACGCCTCAGTGCACAATCCTTGGGAACCTCAATAAACCCAGTGATATGATTGCTTTGAAGGTATGAGAGACTTATGTTTTCTGTTTTTTCCAATTTCTTGAATTTTATGTAATGCACCTACTGTAGGTATTGGATGATCACTGCGCTTATCGTGTCTTGTGGTAAAAATTGTAGCTTCTAGCCTGTTCGTCCAGTTGAACTTTTGAAGTATGATTTGAGCATTTTTATTTGTTGACAGAACCCTTAGCCCCCTAATATTGTGCATAATCGAGAGCACGGGTAAAAATCAAATTATGCTCTGGTTTGGCTCAGGCCAGTATGCTATCTCATTGTACAAGTGGCTGCCCCTTGAAGTTTAGAGAAATCTGTGGAACACTTATGATAAATGTATCTATATCCCAAAAACCCAGTGCACATCTTTTTGTTTCATTCTGCTGCTCTGATGTCATTGGAATTGGTTTTAACAATTTTAACAGGACAGTGCTTCCATGTTCTCGTATCCTTCATTGACCTTGCTTCGGGTGAATGATATTATCCTTTATTGAGTCCAAAATTTATATGATAAACAGATCAATCATAGGCATCAGAGGTGCCGACCTAAGACTTTTCATATAAGTTGAATTCTCATTTGGCTTTCCGAATTTTCTTGTTCAACAGAAGCTTTGTTCAGCATGGAAGAAGCAACTTAATGAAGAAGTGGAAGAAAGCTACATTTATGTCATTGATGTTGAACGAGTGCTTCAGATAGAAGATTACGGCGAGGTATGGTTTATATTCAATTCAGAAGAATATTTACTCTCTAAGAAAATGTGGATAGCTCCATGAGGATAGGATGACTGGATGATGATGAAACCCTTTTAGGATGGCATTTGGGTAAGCTCATCAGAATATGCATTGGCTGAGGCAGACCCGCTTCGAAATTCTGCAGAAAAGATTGTTGATGAAATCAATACTAACAATAGAGAAGATGTTTTTCGCTTCTGCAACATTTATGTGGAATTAGATTTCCAGGTGCGTACTCCACATCATTGTTGGTTATGTATTTACTTTCACATCGTCGTCCTTGAAACTTCTTGAGGCTGTGTGACTCACCAACATTCTGCAGGCTCTTTTTGTGTTACTTTTGGGATCAAACTAATGGGCATTATAGATCACTTTAAATTTTGTACTGGGTATTGTTTTGGGGTTTGAGATTTTAATGCAACAAGTGCAAGTGGTTTGTGTTTACGCAAGCTGCTTGTGTCCAGAATTAGATATATTCAGTGTCTTATGATTTTGGAGATCCTATATTTTTGCTC
The DNA here is from genome assembly GCA_001642375.2 of Mentha longifolia. NCBI lineage: Eukaryota > Viridiplantae > Streptophyta > Magnoliopsida > Lamiales > Lamiaceae > Mentha > Mentha longifolia. Next base: position 31,079,328 of record CM038116.1, on the reverse strand, counting down.
TGTTGATATTATCGTGTCACTTGTTCCCTCCCAGTTTGATTTTTGTACTTTATGATCCCTCACAATCAATAAGATGAGTAGATTGGTTACAAGAACCTCTTTTCCTGGTGAGCATTTTTGAATATTTCCAGGCGCTGGGCAAGTGGCTTAAGAATTTAAAAAAACTTGGGTTTCCTCTCTAGTGATGTATTCTCAAGTGATGATTAAGATCTATCTGATTAATTTTCTCTATGAAAAATGGATTCAGTATTTTCATTTGTCTCAGGTACTAGACGCCAAGATGGTGTGGGTTGATCGACTGGGCTTTGATGTACGTCTCACGTCAGCACAAAAGGATGTATATGAGGTCCGAATACCTTTTCCAAGAGAAGTAGCAGATGAGAAAGGTGCAAAATCTTCTTTCAACGGTATGTCTCAGCTCGCATGGGAAGTGGAAAAGAATTTCCATGCCCCCGAGTTCAAGAAGGTCAAACATCTAAAGAAAGTTGGAAATGCTGTTCAGATGTCAACTTCTGATGTATAACATTTCAATGTTCACCATCTCTCTGTCTCATATTCTCCCCCATGTATACAAACATACATGTTCTTGAGTTGCTGTCTTTCTTCAAGCTGATATTAGGACAAGGCTGTCGTTTCATAGGTTTGGATTTGAATTGCTCTAGTTTCTAGTTACTCTCTATTTTGTGGGGTGACGAGAAGCTCAAAATTTACATAGTTTTTTTGGATGTAACACCAGCCAGAAGTAACTTCCAGAATTTGAAGCGCTGAGTATGTTAGCATTTGCATCAAATTTCTCAACAACCATTGTTTAAGGGCTTTGTGATTGCATTGCACAAATACGAATTGTTTTTATAGTATTCTTCTTTGTCCTTGTTCCAATTTGGGAATCTGCATGAGAAAAATCAGGCATATCTGTTATTTTACATGATTCAGCATTGAAAACAGGAAAGCTTCTAACTCTACCCCTCAGTTTTTGCGGCTGCTGCAACAAAAGAAATCCGACAACCCTTTTCCATGTCGATTTGACAGAGAGCAGGATCTCCTTGATGGGATGCAGCAGAAATGGTAGTAGCAAGAACAAGGCAGAAAGCAAATGCAAAAGGAATTTCTATTAGGCTCACAAGGGAGGTCTTATCAGGGTGTTGAAGCATGAGTTTCTTGCTTTTCAGTTGAAATGGAATGGCTTTTTGTATAATCTCAGGTATGCTATGCTATGCTGCTCATGGATGGAGCTGGATTTTTGTTTCAAGATGGGGTGCTTCTCAGTCACGTTTGATTGTTTACATACAATGCTATAACATAGATGCGATCTCTTCTGTTCAGGTAACAAGGTCAAATACGTTGTTAAGGCAGAGTTGTGCGAGGAAGAAGTAAACAGGAGAGGTGAAACACAAAATATAGGTTTGAAAAAGCCACATATGATAGTTGCATAGGAGATGATAACAAGAAAATGGAGGAATAAAGTAAGAGTGGTTTATTTTGTTATTATAATTTTAGTCATCACTTAAGACCAAAAGCTTATGCTTTGTCAGCTAAAATCCATGAATAATTTTTGAAGTTTCTCAACAACTTTCTCAGCCCTTTTCATATGTAGGACCATCTCCTATAGACTGGTTATGACTTAAGAACCCATGTTGGCCCCATTCATTTGGAAACTCATGATTAACCTCTCTCTATCTCGCTCATGCACAAACATCAATGTTGCTACTGCTTCATAATATCGATTTGCACAGTGCTAACATCATACATGAACCTTGCGCCAGAAATACTATTATCATTACTATTATAGAGTGAGAGATGAAGTTACAAAGGAAGATGTGATGTGATGTAATGAAAGTGGACATGAGTGAAACTTTCATTTTACATGGCTACTGAAAACAAATCAAGCGGCAGCAGGAGTAGAGGAGAAGTGAGTGATAGCAGCAGCAGTAGCATTCTTCATGCCAATCAAATCTGTGCATTTGGTGACATCATACTTGCCAAGCTTCGGTTGGAACAGTAAGGTAATTAACTTTTCTAACCTCTTAGCTGTGTATTTAACATCATCACTAGTCTCGTGATCTAATAATCCAGGCATGAATCTTTGCAGATAACTCTTGTAAGGTGGAACAATAGCTTCTACTATAAGCTGGCATGTCTTCCACCGCAAGGCTCTATCACACAGTATCCATTTAGACTGCTTCTTGTACATTTCTTCAAAAGCCTCACAGAACGTGGTGATCCTCTTCTTGACCAGATCCCGGTTGATGGCTCTGCCTCCAGGGAACAAGGTCAAGCCCTCTTCATGCAGAAGCACCACGAGCTTTTCCCAACTCTCTCTCAGGTACAATGCTGCATAATACTCCACGGATTCCTCATATGCCCACAACCAAGATTTCCCCATTAGTTCTCCAAGCTTGTTTTCTCTTGTGCTGTTGCACAAGTACCAGTGATTATTCATCATAAAGAGGTAGGACAGAGCTGTGTCGCCATAACTCTGAGCCCAACTCTCCAAGTTGATCTCTAGTGCTTTCATTGTGCTGTGAATTTCGTTGTGGAGAAGCCCTTGTTCGAAATTTGCTTGGTTCCACACCTGAGATATTTCGAGAACTCGAGTCAGAATTGAGCTCTTCTCCTCCTCAAGAAGTTGGTTGCAGTAGTCAGTAACAAAGCAAACTAGCCTCGGAACGTTCCCATCTGGTGGTGGATCAGATGCCCTCTGCAGCTCCACTTGCGCCAATAGGTCCCAAAAAATCTCGCTAGCCCCATCAACAACTTTCTTTACAAGACCTCTTGTCTTGTTTTGAATCTTCATACAGAACTTCCCCTGAAACAGCTCATTGAATAGTATTCGTAATTTGTCCAGAGTGGAGAAAATCTTGAGCAGACTCAAGAGCTTCATTGCTTCTTTCTTGCATTCACAAACCGAGATTCCAAAATCGAAGATATCTATAAATCCACACTCAGTTGCAATCTTGGCAAAGCAATCCATCCAAGCATTGTTATCTCCAACTTTGCTGTAGACCTCACTGCAGAGCCTGTACTCATTCAGGAGCAAATTCCTGACAGCAAACTCCATGTGCTTATCCCACTGGTGAAGGTATGCCTCCACATTTTGAACACTGTCCATTTCAGATAACTTAATGCCTATGTAATCCAAATTCAGGGACTGTAAAGTAGCTCGGGCATTTGCAATCCGTACTTGTGCATAAATAGACATGCAGCTGTCAAGGCGATTGTTAGCTGCCAACACCTCAGTGATGGCCTGCAATTCTTGAATAGCAGGTGCTGGAAAGGATGAGAATTCAAAGTCGGTTCGAGTCAAGAGACGGCGCCTGTACTCAATCTCCAGACTGTCAAATGCACAAGAAACAACCGCTCCTCCTCCTCCTCCATCTTGGCAAAATGACTGCAGTTCCACCAGTATGTTAAAAACTCTGAACACTCGTGTAAGATACCAATCATCATCATCATCATCAGCTGCAGTCTTTTTTAAAATGTGCACCACATCTTGGAGCCACAGGATTACCAAACTGCAATTATCAGTAAGAAGCTTCAACGCCTCTTGGAGTCGTTTGATGCAAGCAAGATAGGTGGATAAACCAGCAGCAGCAGGAGCAGCTCGGAGATTACTAATCTGTAGCGAATCCTGCAGTTCGTACACCAGATCCAAGACCTTCAAAACAGATGCAGCAGGGCCCATGGCTCTATCAACATGGCCTCTAATCTCATAAACTGCACACTTGCTGGCCATGTTTTTTATCTTGCCCTGCAGATTCTCCAAGTTGTGTCTGCTCTGCTTCAATCTGGACCCACTTTCATCAACTGCAATGCCTAGGCTCTTTGATTTTTCAATGCTGCTCTTGAGAATCTCTCTAACAACAGTGAGATTATCGGATTCCTCCATGTCGGAAATTAGTATCTTAATTGGGCAGAGTATATGTATATTGGTATTGCAAGAGGAGAGGAGAGGGAAGTTGCACTTGTCATTCATTATTACACAAGAGCAGAGGCTATGCTATAAAGTATATTTGATTATCTTGCAGTAGACTGACTAGGATGGGTGTAGCTTTACCAAACATCAACAAGTCGAGTGAAAATCAGAGTACCAGATTCTAACCAAACTTTACTGCTAATGTAAGAAATGCAAGTGCAGGATCCACAACTACCCAACAATTCAAGACTCTTTTCTCATATTTATTTATATTTCTAATCAAGAATTCTAACCTGCCTTGCACTCCTCTCATACACAACCCTCACCCAGAATTCATGCCACCTATCCCTAATTTTGTCCACTCTCTTACGCAAAACAATTACGTTAAATTAAATAATGGAGTACTAATTAATATTTGTGCTAATGAAATGACCCTCGAAAAAGAAAAAGAAAATAAAATTGTGCTGATGAGAATAGTAGAGAATTTTCCTCAGTACCAGTCCTATCAAAGATCAAAATTCATTTTCAAACGACAGGTACCCAACCCAAAGTTGCTTTGATAAACGGATAAATATGAGGAGAAAGTTAACCGACAAATGAGGAAGGAGGCTAAGGAAGAAACGTGTCAACCAAAGATCAATTTGTGATGAATACATATAATTGCGAAACCCCATTGAATTGAACTTTCATTAAGATAGACGATAGTAGTAGCAGCTAGCTAGTTATGGATAAGCTTAACAAGGTAGTTATGGTGGCGTTCCTCCTACTATCAGTATCAGTCAATGGAGATGGAGATGGAGATGGAGATGGAGGTGCAGATGATGAAACAAGTAAAATCCCAACAACAAATATAATAGATGCGGCTAGGCGTTTGTTCTCTGTGCCCACTGTTTCCAATTCATGGTTTTGGTTTCTCCCTCCAAATTTGGAGTAAGCAACAATAATAATGTTTGCTTTTGTGTTGTGTGTAATAAAAGGATGCTTCTGATGATTTTCCAATGATTGAGGTAAAAAGTTAAAAGTTTTGGAAAAGGTTATTTGACAATGTGCGGATTTTGGAAGTTAATTGAATTATGAGTGGAAATTGTGTACTGATGCCTTATTAACTTTGGGTAACTTTGTCCCTCGTGTTATTTTAATTGGTGGTTTACTATGTATAGATGACCGAGCTTTTGTTTTTAAACTCGTTTTGATAATTGCAATCAGCAATTCAAGTCCTTTTCAACAGCCTTTTTACTTGAATCATCATTCAATTGAACTTTGGAAATTTGTTGCTTAGGAGTGAGGAGAGCAGACTACTATGTCAAAGCTTTTATAGAATTATTGTGTGATCTCATTAATTTATGACCAGGTAACACTAGCTCATCTCAAGGAAAAGCCAATACAGGGACCATCACAATCATCATCAACTTTGGGTGTAAGCAGTGGTGTGAGGTCTGCAGCAGCGAGGTTCTTTATAATTATTTGGTGGTGTTTTTTGCTAGTTGGGGTAATTTAAATCGATTCTTTGCTCATTTTCTTTCTTTTTATGGCCTTCGTTAGCATTTAGCTGTATAAGTTTTGATTCCCTTTCTTTAATCTTGTTAATGTGTTCTTCACTCCTGTCTTCATTGATTTATCACTAAACCTTCTCTCATGGATTTGTAGATTGCCTAAAGAAGAAGAATGATGTTTTTGTTGCAGCTTAATGAGATGAGCTCTGCCTTTCTCTGCTCCTCCCTTAAATGTACAATAGTTGGTACAATATTGGTTAGCATGTTTCTGTAATTTCTAAATATTAGGGGTTAAATCTTTATGGATTTCTACTTGATTTTTAGATTTCTTCGACTTGATGCTATATTAGTTAACTAGTCTACAAAAAATTGGTTTTTCTTTGGTTTCCATCATAAAATTATAAGATTCAGACTTGTGCTTGATTTATATGTTCTTGTTTCTGTTTTCAGATTTTGGGTGAGTTCCTCTGTGTCCATTTTTATGTTAGATTACTATTTATTTTGAATTATGTCAATTTCAGAAGATTAGGGGTTAAATCTCTATGGATTTCTGCTTGATTTGTTAGATTTCTTCGATTTTATGCTATATTAGTTAGTTAGTCTGTAGGATTTTTTTTGTATTTAATTGATTGCTTAGAGATGTCAAATATTAAATTTTCAGTATTTCTGCATTTTTGGTGCATAATGAGCTTTTTTACTTATTTACCTCTGAGACTTCATAGTATGTGTCTCTATTGGTGCATCATTTCAAACTAAGAGAAGAACGGCTTCAACGAATTACAAGATACAAAACCAGACTTGCTCTTCTTTTGCTACCAATGATGGAGCAACACTTCAAAAATGAATCTGTTCGCTGAAAATGCTTCGTTGTTTTATAAGATGCAGGATCAAATTGGAAGCACGTAGCTCATATACGTTGATGCTCTGCAGCAATTTAGAGCAAACAAAAGTCGTACATTGTCTGTTTGCTCTTATGTCATTTGTTTTACAAGTGCTTAATTTAATGTATATGCTCTGTTTACCTTGAGTTGCTTATCTAAATCTTGTTCTTTTGTTGTTATCACAGGCCAAATTCAATGACAAATACGACGAGACCAGAAAGAAGTGGGGAGGTGGTGTTATGGGATCCAAGTCACAGGCCAAGATCAAGGCTAAGGAAAAAGTACTCGCAAAGGAGGCAGCTCAGAGGATGACCTGAGTGTTTTGTTGCTTTGTTTGTGAATTAGTTATAGTTTCAAATGAGGGATATGGATTTTTATTGTTTTAAGCACATGAGACATGAACTTTGTTTTCGTATGGATATGCATCTTTTTATTTCTATTTTGAATCAATCTCGTATGAACTGCGATCAGTATTCATACATTTGGTTTCATTGGCCAATAAAATTGGCAAATGTAACATATCTTATAAAATTCTTATTAATTTTCTTAAAGCCAACCGCACGAGTATTGTAGTATTGTACTATCGTTATCTCTTGTTATAATCAACATCTTTTTTTTATTGTCGTTGCTTTTTCTTCCCTAACAATTAATTGATTAATTCACTAAATTGTTCCAAAAGTTCCAATACTAAATCGTTCTAAAAGTTCTAACTATTGGAACGAAACACTAAATTATTCCAAAAGTTCCAATTATTTGAACAAATATACTAAATTGTTCCAACAGTTCGAACACTAAATTATTCCAAAAGTTCCGACTATTGAAACGAAAACACTAAATTGTTGAACGAAAATACTAAATTGTTCTAAAAGTTCCAACACTAAATCGTTTCAATAGTTCCAACTACTTGAACGAAAACACTAAATCATTCCAAAAGTTATACGTATGATAAATATTAAAAATAACATTTAAAAAAGTACATCACAATATAGCTCTTTTTTTGTTTGATCTCACCTTTGCATGTAAAATATTTTGCAAGGTATCACCCATATACGCATAAATTTCATGAACCAAATAAAACTGGAAGCTCTCTCTACTTGGAATTTTTGGAACAATTTATTATTTTCGTTCTAATAGAGCCAAGTTTACTTGTAACTTTTGGAACGATTTAACATTTTTTCGTTCCAATAGAGCCAAATCTACTTGGAACTTTTGGAACAATTGATTATTTTCGTTCTAATAGAGACAAGTCTACTTGTAATTTTTGGAACAATTTATTATTTTATTTCCAATAGAGCAAAGTCTACTTGGAACTTTTGTAACGCTTTAATACCTGAATCCATTTCCTCCGCTTAATTAACATAATAAATATTCGAATAATATTTTTATTTCTCGGTTCATGCAAAGAAAAGGCCAAATATTCTCAGTCACTACTAAATTCATAAGAGCTGCAGATTCACAAGAAAAACATGGATATGTATTTATATGGGCAATTAATTATGTTTATTATTATTATTATTATTATTATTTTTTTTTCCAACCTTTCTACTTCAAAGAGTTGTCTGCAAAGAAAAATAGAACCATTTTCAAAGGAATTAATGCAATAATTAGAAGAAAATATTCAAAATTATCTGCCTAGCAAACTCAAAGTATTAATTCTCCTTTACACACACACACACACATACACACACAAAAAAAAAAAAAACAAATTAAGCTATCTTAAAAGGAATTTTCAGATCATAAGCCTTATCCAAAAATAGGAACTCCAGAATTCCGCAGCGAAAAGAAAAGAAAAAAAAAAAAAAATCCCCAACCCAATAAAAATCAGATTCACGAATAAGAAGAAATTCAAATCAAAACACATAAACACAGAGAGGAAGTATTAAATCACAGAATTGGCTGAGGTCGTCGGCGGATTTGCGACTGAGGGCGGTGGAGGAATCCTCCGCTTTTGTGACAGCTGGTGCCATGGAGAAGAAGACAACATTAAATGTGACGAACCTAGCTTATGAGCCTCTCGCCGCCTCGAAGCTGGGGTGGATGATAGTCGATGAAATCCCGAGGCGGAATCTGCCTGAGACTTGAGACCAGTGGCGACTCCAGGATTTATAAATCGAGGCTCCATCCGTCCCATCTAAATTATTCACATTGGGTTTGACACAGAGACCAATGCAAGTAGAGATAAGAAATTTTAAAATGATATTAGTTGTGAAATAAAATTTTGCCATTGTAGGTAAGTGGACAATTATATGGGACATTCCAATAAGGAAACATGGATACAACTAGAGTGAGACAGAGGGAGTATAACATTAATAGTACTGTCTTACAATAATATCAATGAAAATAGTAAAATTATAAATATACATAATTTAATTTTCGACGATGGTTCATTACTTGAAAGCGATTGGCAACATCGTCATCAGAAACTCCTAGGAAAATACATCTCTTGGTGAATAGACCAAACAATCATTTAAAAATTAATTTTCAATGCTATTTCGCAACTTGTTTTAGACATAAGTCATTCCCAAAAATACTCTCTCGACACTTGCTACCGGAAGAATCAACACCAACTTGATGAGCAAAAATACTAGAGGATAAGTCACATATCTATTTGTTAATATTAATAATATTTTAAAATCAAGCCACCGATATATTGAAGACATAGATTTTGATGGCACTCTGAATCCATCTTTTCCTTTTTGAATTGTAGCTTTCTTGGAACTATTTAGCCACTCTAAATTCAATTTCGTTAGTAGAGGTGCATTCGGTTTTCCTTTGCTTTTTGGTTGTGCTGGATTTATAAAGTTTTATTTATTTATTGATTATAGTTTGGTTTGAGGTTTGGGAATGTAGTTTATTAATTACTTACAGTTTAGGACAAGATTTGTTCACTTCAGGTTTTGTAAGGTTCACATTACCACTGGTTGATTTATTAAATTTTTTTGCCTTAGCTCCCCCACTTTGTTGTCACATGAAGAAGAAATTGACAATAAAAAGATATAGAGGTTAATTGAGCTCCCCTCAATAATATAGTTTGGGTCCGCCCCTGCACATTACGTTGTATCAGTGCATATGTGTAACAGCTGTGAAAAATCCATTCTGAAAAATCGAACTATTCGATTTTTTATTAATTATTTTCGAGCTACAATATATTTAATGAATAGCGAACTAGCTATTTTATAATTTCTAGCCTAAGAATTATCGAGCGAGATATTATTTAATGAAGTATTAGCTAAGGGATAATATTTAGTATATAAATTATTTTCGGAAATGAAGAATTTATAGAAGCTTAATTTAATTTCTAGAGCGAACTTGGAATTATAGCACAACAAGTAAGACTAGCAAACTGAGATGAGTGTGCCTCTAGAGCATAGAAGCAATTCGTAAATTATTTCCGATAATGTAGAAGACTAATCTATTATTCGTAGAAGTGTTGGGAATTATAATTCCCAAAAATAGCATATAAGCATGAAAAATTATTTATTTAGCTAATGTAAATTAGTATATATTTATATATATATTGAATCATAGAAAAGAAGGAAAATAAGAATAAATATACATGTGCATAAGTGTATGCGTGTGTGTGTCGTGACTCAAGAAGAAAATAGAAGAAATAAAAGAGATATATTGTAACAGCCATGAAAAAAAAAAATGAACTATTCGATTTTTATTAATTATTTTCGAGCTACAATATATTTAATGAATAGCGAACTAGCTATTTTATAATTTCTAGCCTAAGAATTATCGAGTGAGATATTACTTAATGAAGCATTGGCTAAGGGATGATATTTAGTATATAAATTATTCTAGCATAATTATTTCCGAAAATGAAGAATTTATAGAAGCTTAATTTAATTTCCGGAGCGAATTTGGAATTGTAGCACAACAAGTAAGACTAGGAAAATGAGATGAATGTGCTCTGAGAGCATAGAAGCAATTCGTAAATTATTTCCGATAATGTGGAAGGCAAATTATTATTCGTAGAAGTGTTGGGAATTATAATTCCCGGAGATAGCATATAAGCATGAGGAATTATTTATTTAGCTAATGTGAATTAGTATATATATATGTATTTATTTAATCTTGGAGAAGAAAGAGGAAATAAAAATAAGACATGTGTGTAGTGTGTGTCTGCGCCACGTGTTGAGAGAGAGAGAGATATGAGATTAAAATCTCAACACCACCATCGCCCCTCTCATTCACGAACAGCCCTCTCTCTCTCTACAAGTTTCTCCCTCTCCCTCTAGAACTCCATCGCCGAACACCACCTCCCTCCACGCCGGCGACCTTCCACACCTCCGATCACCACCACCTTTCGTACCCCACCCTAATTCGACATGGAGAACATGATTTCAGGGTTTGTTTTGCCATCCAGCTGCTGCAACACCTTCATGCAAGCACCGAAATATTCAAAGTTCGAGTAGAGCTTTGAATTTCTTCTTCCTTAAGGTATACTCTCTATTTGCTAGATGATATGAGTATGAATAGAGGTAGTAGGTGCGAATTCGACTACTATAATAGACGAATCAGTTTTGGGTCTTAAGAGATTTAACCGTGCATGTGATAGATTTCATCATATTTGTGTTCCACGCATCAATCGATCATCGTCGATGTGAATTTCGTCGAAATCCTCCTTTGATTCACCAAGCCCGACATCCCACAGCCTTATGCGAGTCCCCTTGTTAAGTATTCTTGACGTCTCTGTGCTCAATCGATGGTCTAGAATGAGTTGAAGTCGAATTTATAAGCCTTTGTTGCATCCTTAAAAGTGACATTTTATCAAACAGTTTGAGTGCATGTTTTAATCCCTGATTTTGAACCTTCATCATAGCCAGAATCGAGTATTTATCAATTTAGAAGTGTTCCTTATCCCATCTTTCTACTGATACCGATTTCATCGAATTTGGTTGAGTAACGAGTGAACTAAGCCGTTTTAAAGATTGTATGTTCGACCCTCTTAAAAATTCCTCATGCCCAGAAGCCGTTCTTTCATCGAACAGTTTGCGTGCGTGTTTTGTTTAGCGTTTTCAAGCATGTTCCTGACTTTATCTTCGTTCGAGTCGTAAATGAAAGTTGTAGAATATGTTTTCAGCCTTCCACAGCACTTTGAAACACCCCAAACTGAGTTTTTATGCGTGAGTTATGATGATTTGAAGTTCGCGTGTCAAATCTGTCAATTTTGAGAAAAACGTTTTGAACTCAGTTTTGATCTTTGTTTTTTACTAAGATCCTTTGCTCGAATCCAGAAAGTAAAATATGGAAAATACTCTCTGTTATCCCAGATTTTCATCCATAGTTTGTATTCCGTAATGGGTTAAGAATCGATCGAGTTATCTTAGCTCAAAGTTGGCTACTCGAGTCGGCCAAACTTCAATTCCCAGATTTCAGCCACTGATTTCTGAACTTGTTTTCTTGAAAACGGTTTGCATTCTGAGCTTAATTATTTTTTCACATGAAAGTATGTGTTCTTATCTTTCTAAGCATAGCTCATAAGCTTGATTTGGAGTTCATGTCGATTTTTAATAATTTTTACAAGATTACATGTCATTAAGTTCGAAAATATTGCAACAGCTTATGTACTCTTTTGTATTCACGTTTTGAGCGATTTAAACTCCTCAAATCAGAAAATTCTATTAGACAAAGGTTGTTCCTTGTGTTCTGAACTTCAAGTTTGATAGCTCACATGCCCCATTTGGTTAATTAATGAATGAGTTACAGCCTTCCAAAATCAAGGTACCAATCATGTCCATGTCCTGTTTTCAGAATTGAAGTCCTTAATTAAAGCGTGTCCGACTCCCAACTCACTTGTGAGGAAAATCTGAAATTTAAATATGTTTTAGCCTTGAGTCTTAAATTTCCAAATCGATAAGCCATGCTCTGATCCAACTTATATCAAGCGAGAAATAATTTATTTACTAAACTGTGGCAAAACCACATCTCTTATATGAATAGTAATGAAGATGGACTTATATATTCTTAACTACTCAACTCCAGAGCCTCAAACCTATATTTCTAGAAAGCTCATCTTCCTAGTTTTTCATCCATCTATCGCACCATTCAATCAAAGATCATTTGCTCTAGTTGCAGCCTTTCTATGAAGAGTGACCCATTAGCTAAAGTTTAAGTCCATGAGTTCTAAGTACAACTATTCATGAGAGTAACGAGACTTATAAGCTTGATTAATTATTTAAGTTTGATTATTTAACAAGGAGTATATATACATATATATATATATATGCATTGCTATTAATGTTGATAAGATCAAGTATATAAATAAACTAAGTTATCAGAAAGGTTAAATACAAGTATATGTACTTATAAGCTAGTATTAATCTATCATTTGTGAATAGGTTACTAGCTACAAGGACAAGGCGACGAGGATAACCAAGGAATAATTGCTTGCTTGCTTGATTGCTTCCAAAACGGTGGGCTTTCTAAAATAAAAGAGTTTTATTAGCTGATATTAGTCCTTTTTAAAGAATTGTCATGCCATAAAGTTTTGGAGTTTATGTATGATGCCTATCTGTTTTTGGCTTTGCCAAAATTTTATAAAAATCGAATTCGGGTCCTTGTAAGATAGCGATCTTACTTGGACTAACGTGCACAAAGCGGCAGACCACCTTAGCGAGGGTGTGTCTGTCTGGCCTCCGCGGAAGGTGTACAACTTCCCGGATGCAAGTTTAGTTCGGATATGGTTGATTACTAAAGAACATAGACTGCAGTCGCTTTTAAGTATCAAGTGTTTTAAGTACACATAGGCCTTTTTCACAAAAACCCTATGTGATACTCTTGCATGGCTGACAATTAAAGAAAATATTTTGGTAACGTGTCCACTGGGTACCTAAAGTACTCAGCCCTGTACATATTTCCCATGTGCAGGTTGAGCAAATTGGAGTGAAGTGGCCGGTGGGGCTTTTGTCGATCTTAAGAAGTCGAAGTCTCTTGGTGGTGCATGTCTTCATACATGCATCCGTTCCGCTGTGCTCACTCGAATGTTATTTCGAATTAATTTGATTTAGTTGTAATTTGATGACGTCATCATTGCACTTCGTACAATTTGTTTGGTTCCTAAACTTCTTTTGACATGATCGAGTTAAGTTATTAATTCTCCTTCGTTATTTATTTCTTGATCTTCGTATTATTTCCTTAAGTCACGAATTACCGAGCTAAGCTATTAATTAGCAAAGCGCGGTCGTGACATATATATACATTATATTATAGCGTGATGTGTGTGTATAAGAAGAAATAAAAAGAATATATATGTATATAGACAGGGGCGGATCTAGTAAGAGAGGGGTGAGGGCTTAAGCCCCTACTCTTTTTTTTTTTTTTTTTTTTTAGTACTACAAAATTAGAAAAAAATCAATGAAATTATACTTCAGCCCCCATGGTCATGAAGCTTTGGAAGAAGAAAATGATGGAAGTTAGAAGATGAGAAGGGGCTGAATATACGTAATACGTGAATCGCTATTCAATATACGTGTATGTGTACTGATATAAAAAATTTAAAACTAGTAAAGCCCCCACGGTAATTTTTTTCTGGATCCGCCCCTGTATATAGAGGGAAGATCGAGAGAGAGAGTAGAGGGTAAGTGTGTGTGTGCTACAAGTATAAATAGTAGTAGCCCCTCATCCATCCTCATTTTTTTTTACTCAGCAACTTTCTCTCTCTACCCCACTCCTTCTCTCTTTCTCTAGCCGACCACTCTCTCTTCCTCTCCCCAACTTCGCCGGCCACCTCCATTAACACCGGAGCTCCGGTTCCGGCCTTCCCGACCTCCAATCAATATCAAACTTTGTAGACCTTCATTATTTCTTATGGAGAGCTCAAATATGAAGTCGGATTTGTGAGCAAGAAGCCCCAAGGTTGACATGCAAGCTCCGAAATTTTCAGCGATAGCATAAACTCCGATTCTCTTCCATCTTTTGGGTAAGCTGACTTTCCCTTCTCATTTCTAAGCATGATTCAATGATGAATTAGCTGAATTGAAGCCCGTAATTGATGAGCATAAGTCGGCCACCCTCTCTAAAGTTAGTGCATGTTTAGTTTTCTTGGATATTCTTGCTCTTCATCGAAATCAGTGAACATCTATGTTTAAATTAATCAAAAGCCCCTTGATTCCTTTCTTGTCCGATCACTACAGCCTTTCTTATGTGTGTTATTGTCGATTTTATTCACGATTAAAGCTTTAATTAGACGTTTTACTACCTGCAAAAGCCGATCTCATAAGATCTAGTTGTTTTCCAGAATATAGCATTTCATCGAACAGTTTATGTACGTTATTGATCAATGATCTCGAACATTTTCATTGGTTTGAATCGAATGATTTTTCATCTGAACATGTTCCTCGCTATCTTAGCTTTCATATGAGACTGATTTTGTCCAATTTCGTAAAGTAACGAGTGAATTATACGAGTCTAAAGATCGCATGCCAAACCAGCCAATTGCCTTGTGCCCAGAAAATTGTCATTTATTCGAACAGTTGATGTACATTTTTAATCGCCGATTTCGAATACTTTCCTTAAACATAATCGAGCTTCCATTAACTAGAAATTAATCCTTGTTATCTCAGATTTCATTTAATAGCTTATAATTCCAAATTAGCTTAGAAACAAAGGAGAAAATTTCGTTCAAAGATTGCTAGTTGAACTTCCTTTCCAGAAATTTTGAACAAAATATTCCAAGTACAAACCTCAGAACTTTCAATGAAGTTTTAAGCTTACTTCCGAGAGGATGGTTAATCTTTTTGACCTGATTCTTTCTCCATGTTGTAGCCTGTTACCCCAGCTTTCCATAGCCATATTACTCACTCAAATCCATATGCGAATACTGTGATGATTCAAAATTCATATGTCCCTATGTCCAAATCCGCGAAACAGCTACAATCATCACTTTTCATCCCTGTTTTTGGACCATTTCCACTACTTAAATTAGAAAAGTGTATGAGACAAACGTTATTCCTTGTTTTATGAACTTCAGGGTTCATATCTCACACGCCTCATTTGATAGAGAAATGAGGGAGATATCTTCACTCGAAGTTGGTATATCAAACCGGCCAATTCTCAATTCCCAGATTCTATGTTCCTTGAAGAAAGGCTTGTGACTCTCAATTCACTCATGTGAAAACTCTGAAAATTAAATATGTTGAAGCCTCATGTCTTAGCTATTCAAATTGATAACCCACACTCTGTTTCGAGTTATGATGAGTGGGAAACTTTTATTTTATTAAAGTGTTGCTGAATTGAATTCCCTCCTTGAAAATGCCCAAGTTCTACTTTGATGGATTTCAATCCTATTTCTTTCTTGGAGCTTATTACCTCATTAAACCTTGAATGCTATTTCTCAAGGTTGATTGATCCTATGTCTTCATTCTCACACCATTGGAAAAAATAAAGCAAATAATTAAGTGTGAGTTAAATATATAATTAAGAGACTAAAAGATTAAGGCTAAGTATAGAACCTTAATGGGTGTCAAGGTTTGTTTGACCCGGGTCAGTTCCGGGTTGAGTAGCGGGTCGCGGACCCAGGCTGAGAGCTGGGCTGAAAAAAAAGGAGATGGGCCGGTCCTACAACATTGGGCCAAGCCTTTAATCAATGGGCTGGACACATTATTCTCTTGTGAACCAAAAATTTAATTGATCTCCAATCCAACAATTAAATAGAATAAATTACCATTAGTTAGAAATATTATCTCGAGATTACTCACACGAGTAATTAATTAATTTTTATAATTTAACCAAGAGTTAAATTATACCCTAGTTAATTGATTAAGATAATCAATTCTTTAATTGAGAAATATCTTAATTAAATAAGAAGAACTACCACAACAATTATTAAGAAAATTCTTAATAATTTAAGTAGAAATAGCAACCCCTCACTTAAGTCGATTTATCGATCAAATCAAGGATCTCATTCTGATTCTTTGAATAAAGGTCAAGCAAAGGAGAATCTTAGCTGAGGTAGCGTTGCAGTTTGGTGACAAGAGAAGAAAAGCTATTAAGGTGGACTTTCTAAAATAAACAAGTTTTATTAGCTGATATTAGTTCTCTTAAAGAATTGTCATGCCATAAAGTTTTTCAAGTTTTTTTGTATGATGCCTATCTGTTTTGGTTTTGCCAAAGTTTATAAGAATCAAATTCGGGTCCTCGTAAGATAGCGATCGTACTTGGACTAACATACACGAAGTGGCAAGGCACCCCTTTTGGGTGTGCCGGTCCGGTGTCCGTGGAAGGTGTACAACTTCCCGGATGCAATTAAGTTCGGATATGGCTGATTACTAGAGAACATAAATGTAGTCGCTTTAAGTTTCAAGTGATTTTAGTATGCATAGGCCTTTTTCTAAAATCCTATGTGATACTCTTGCATGACTGACAATTAAAGAAAATATTTTGGCAACTTGTTCACTGGGTACCTAAGTACTCAGCCCTGTACATATTTCCCATTGGGTACCTAGAGTACTCAGCCCTGTACATATTTCCCATGTGTAGGTTGAGAAATATGGAGTGAAGTGGCCGGTGGAGCTTTTGTCGATCTTAAGAAGTCGAAGTCTCTTGGTGGTGCATGTCATCATACATGCATCCGTTTCCGTTGTGCTCACTTGAATGTTAATTCGATTTAATTCAATTTGGTTGTAATTTGATGACGTCATCATTGCACTTCGTACAATTTGTTTGGTTCCTAAACTTCTTTTGAGTCGAGTTATAAATTCTCCTTTTTGTCATTTATTTCCGGATCTTCGTATTATTTCCTTAAGTCACGAATTACTGAGCTAAGCTATTAATTAACAAAGCGCGGTCAATATGTTAGTTTGAGTCTTCAGTTTGCTTCGGTTGGTGCCCTAATGCTTCGCCCTCTTGTGCTCCCATAGAGTTGTCTATTGGAACCCTTTCTGTCATTTTAATTTAGCCTTTTTAAGAGAGACATATGTATATGCATAGTACATTCACATGACTGTACAATAGGCTCACATTCAAGCCATTGCTCTTGATATTAACATATGCCTATTCTTTTTAACCCTTTTATGTTGATCCTGCTACCTGGATATACGTGAAAGCATTTCATATTATTCCATAGTTTTTTATAGGAAATGGAGGAATTCGAAATCTAGAGTTTCATTAAAAAAAATAAAAAAAAGAAAGAGAAGAAGGATGGCCTATTTATGTATGGAAAATAAATTCAGTTCCATGTTATTTTGTAATTTTATGTTTAGCTCATTCTCCTAGACCTAGAAACGGAGCAGCCTGCTGTAGACTATAAAAAGATTATGTACGAGAGGATCGCTTGTTACACCTAATGAAATTATTCAAGATTGTATTTTATTTTTTGATCCTATTATCTAATTATCATAACAAATATCTTTGCATCCAATTTGCAAATTATAATAGGTTTCCACCCATTTTTTTGATGTTATGCATATCTCAATTCGCAGATTATAATAGGTTTCCACCCCTTTTTCTTGATCTTATGCATATCTCAGCAACCTATATTTCTATCCCATGTATGTTAGCCCTCAATCATATATCTGAAACTTATGCCCTATGAGTTCTAGTTATCTACTTATGATATACGCTTAATAAAAGTTTCATTTCCTTATACATTTATATATTTATGTATTTCCATGTTTGCTTTCCATAAATCCACACTTTACTTTAAGTATTGATTTATATATAGTCATTTCTTATTCTAATTATAATTTAGATCTGATCAACTAAGTTGTGTGAATAACTAATTCTTCTTCAAAATGTCTATAACTACACTACTAAAGGGCATAGTTTGTCATGTGGCTAAAGTGTGCATTGCAATTATACTGTCTGAAACTTGAGGGCTAAACTTTTTTTTTTCTTTTTTGGTAGGAAGTTGAAGTATGTGATGTTTCTGTTCATCTATGCCTTCTAGATTATTGAAGTTTCGAGTTTGTTGGTGAGTTTTAAAATTGCACTAATATATTAGATTCAAGGTCCTCGTACCATAGTGTTAGTATTATTACAAGTCTTTGTTAAACCTGGAAAATATTCAGGAGAAAACTCATCACTTGAACTGATTCTCATATAAATTAAACACAACACGCCTTTGGACTTTGAAAAACTTGTTGTGAACGACACGCCTTAAAGAAACAAAATAGTAATACTAGCACTATGGTTCTTCACTCGATTCAAGATTCTTCTTGCACATATTTCTGTTACCATTGAAGTTTATTTATCGTTCTTTATTCTGCTCCTTCGAACGATAGAACAAACGCAATTCCTCTTTAATATGTTATGTGCTCGTTGTTGTAGTTGAATATACATTTTTCTTCATTGTTGATTGCTTAATCTATCCTTGCACGTACTCTACTGATGCAGTTGCTACTTGTGGTTGGGTTGATGATGCTGAGCTAGGTGCAAAGTATGTCAAAAGTAGGCTAAATTAGCAATATTCTTCAATTTTCTATCATTGATTTTGTGCCGAACATGGTAACGAACAAATAGGTGGCCATCTGATGGAAGAAAATGTTCTTTTGGTTTAAATCAAGTTACACTCCATACAAATTGACTTGTAATTAAAATTGTGAGCATACAAAAATCATAATTAAACGACAACCAAGTTGTTCTCACATAATTCGTGGGGCAATTATGGCAACACCACGTCTTACGTGGTATGACATTTCTAGTATTTTTATACATGCGCATTTAGTATATATCTTAACCCCTCCCCTTTCGATCGATTATTCCGTAAACCCACGAGGAGACGCGCCGCAGGAGAGGAGAAGAGAAGAGAAGAACATATTTTCATGCGATCTCCAAGCAAAGAGATACACTCGGTAGGTAGGAGAAGAGAAGAACAGAGCAAAGAGATACAATTGGTAGGTAGGATGTTGCTCGTTGAATGCCATTCGTTAGTTACGAAACTCGTAATCAAATTAATCCGTCGAAATAATTTGAATCCATGTGTTTTGTTATGTGGTAGTAACCATGTATCTCGTTTGTTTATGAAAAAAACGGACTCTCAACCAAAAGCACAACGCATTTAACGTGGAACTACATCGTTCAATTTAGGTGGATTAATTTTATGGCAAGCAGAGAGACCGAATCTTCAAAATTTTCAATTTTAACTCGAAGATACAAATTTGAACAGTTGCGTCTGACATTTTGTCATCCTGTTTCAGGCGACACGGGCCATGGCGGAAAGAGCGATAACGAGAATTGAGGTGTCCCCGAATTTCGTCCTCGAGGATGCAGTTTGCAACCACGGGTTTTTCATGATGGCCCCGAACCGTTGGCATCCCACGACCAGGACGCTGAGCGTCCTTTGCGGCTGGCAAATCTGAAGCTGCTATCCGTCACCGTCCGCATACGGCGCCATCCGATCACCCCTTACTGCCTCGGCGTCTCGGTCGATGCGAGCTGTGGGGTGGAGTTCTCCTACGGCGACTTAGCACCCGCAAGCAAAAGTGGCCGGCTTCGGTCGCGTGTTTCGCGCGCCCACGCTGTTCAAGGACATTACGAAATCGATTCTACTCACCCATACTTCGTGAGTATATATTTATTTTAATGTGAATCTCAACACGCAGCAGAACACTCGGTCGCTAACGATCGTATCATCTTCTTTGATGGATTCAGGTGGGGCAGGTCGCTCGACATGGCTAAATACCTGTGCATGTGCGAGCACAAATTACGCTATTTCAATAAGGACAGGAAGAACACAAGAACACTGCCCGAGTGCGACTGCAAGGGCATGAATTTCCCGACACCGAAAGAGATCGCTTCTTTGGATAGGAATATCTTCACGACGGAATGCAAGCTGGGACCGAGGGCCCCCTATATTCACCAACTGGTAGAAGAGATCGAGGGCGGGAGGGAAGACCTGAAAGTTCTCGCACTCAAGAAGGCTGAAACCTTCAACCGCCTGAAGATCTATAACGGGATAGGCGATTTTGTCACTGCCACCGTCATGATGTGCAACGGCTCCTATCAATACGTCCCTTTCGACGCGGAGACCGCCACGCACCTAGAGAAGGTGCTCCGTCGTTTCTGTACCCGCTATCGTGTGTCCGACGATCGAAATATGTACCTGTGTTTTTTTTTTTTTTCTGTCGGTTTCAGGCTCACGGCAAGAAGGGATTGAAATGCAAGAAGGACACGAAAATTGCGACGGCGGCCGCTAAAGAAATATACGGCCGTTATGCCCCTTACCAATGCCTGGCGTACTGTTAAGCGATCCCCTTTATAACGAGCGTGTCGTGCAATTCGTCAATTGTGTTCTGTCGTACGTGTCAAGTATCAATCCTCTTATTTATAGTGGCTCAACTAAATAGGTTCGAGCGGGTAGGGGAATACGAGGCGCATCTCGAAAAATTGAGCCTGCTGCCCGAGGCGAGATACAAGGATGCAGCATCGGAAGTCATCAAACCTACCTGTAATCGGTAGCGGAAGACCTGTAATCGGAAGCAGAAGCGGTGAATCTCCACTCGTGCGCCATGGTCCCTGAACACGACGCCGATGCCATCGTGTTCTTTCCTGTTTTTCCTTGTTTTCGTATACCGTGATTAATGTTTTTTCGATCATTTTGGTTTTGATGGGTCTGTTTTGCTTTTAACGCGTGCCGTAACGTAGCTTTGTTGCTCGTGTTCGCTCACGCTACGGACGTGGAAACATTTTTTAAGAATAAAAATAAGGTTTTTTTCATTTTGTTATTGATTGATTCAATCACAGTCGATGAAAAATCACGACACTTTTGTTCTCCGCATCCGCATGACTTTTTTACTTTATTTTTAGTGTGGATTTGGAAAGAAATGGGTAGCCGATTTTTGTGTCATAATTATCTCTGTTTTTTTATGAATTAATTAATTAATTCTGGGAAGAAATGGAGGGAAGATCCACGAAATAATTTGGAATTAAAAATAAATGTTCGAATGCTTCTGGCGGGGGGTTCTTTTTAATAAATTTTATTTTATTTAAAATGTTTTGAGATTGGGGGGCGGGCAAATCAATCACTAAATAATCCCAGCAAGTATATTGCATTGGTCTAAATCCAATACGTATACCTATTAAATTATTTACACAGAGCCACAGCTAGAACCCTAAACCCATGCCGGATCTTTGGTATCTCTTCATAAATAAAAACAATAAATAAATAAAAACAGTTCATGCCCGAGTTGAAGATAGCTTCGAGGATCCAGATTTGCTCCGGCCGAGGGTTCCACCGTGGCTCCGGCTCCGGCGATCTCTAGTCGCATCCGTGCCCTAATATTTAAAATCGACCAAAATAAGTAAAAAAAATTATAAATTTTTTTTATCAGCAACCCGTCTTAAAATTATAAAGTTGAATATATAAAATATTGTCTAGGCATCAAACGGAAAAAACAACATGAAAATATTACAAAATTAACCAAATAAAACTACATTTTGTTTTTCTAATTTGATTTTTAAAATTTTGGACGTTTTTTTTATACTATTGCTTTAATTCGGGGTGAAAACGGTTCGGATATTTCCCGACCGATCCGGATTCGTATCCGGTATCGAATTCGGTACAAAAAATTGGTATCCGAGCGGATACGGATTCGGATAGTTGAATTTAAATTGTTGAGATTGAGTTTCGAACCTCAAACCTCGAGGTTGAGAGCTTTACCACTTGGTCTACCAAACTTATTTATAAATAATTAGTATTTTATTTTACTTATAGTGTCTTTATAACAATCAAAGCACCTTTCACACTTATCTCGATTCTGTTAATGAACTTTTAACTATTTTTATATTTTACACTTATTTATATGGATATTCTTATAGTTATACAAATAATATATAATATTTTGTATATATTTATAGTAAATATCAATATGTAATAAAAAATAATTATAATTAAGAATTTCGTATTGCAAAAATTAAATTTAAGATATGATATTGAATTTATATTAAAAAGAAATATCTTTATTATAACTTTAGTGTATTTTTTCTTATTTTATAAGTTATGAATCTACTTCTATTTATGTATGTATTTAATTTTATAAATTAATATTATTTAAAACGGTCCAACCCCGGTTCAACTGGTTGAACCATGACCCGGAGGCCTCGTCGGGTCGACCTCCGGTCGAGGTTTTAAAATATTGGTTTCAATCACATCTTGATGATTTTCGTATGAAATATACTATCCGATTGTATTTATTCGAATCCGACCCGGATTCGTCCCGTATCCATACCGTGTCTTTATACCGAATATTCCGAATTCGTATCCGAATCCGGCTTTTCCGTATCCGACTCTGAATTCGAGAAAAAAATATAGTATAGGATACGGTATGAGCACTATCCGTCCGTATCCGATCCGTTTTCACCCCTAGCTTTAATACTCATTAATTTCTAATTTGATCTTTAAATATTTGGGCCTCATCTTAGCCCAAAATTAGAGAGTGATGGGGTAGATCCTTTAAGCATGGCATATGTGTTATAAGGAGAGAATCTAAATTTGCAACCCACGTTGTCCGATTTATGGGGATGTCGTTGACCCGCACATTGCATGGATATCGTATCTTCCACACGTCTCAAAATATCGATGATCTCATCCAATCATGTTCCTCCTACAATGGAAAATATATCGATGCCGATAATCATGCAGTAATGGGCCTACACAAAATTCAAAATTCAAATTACCATGCAAATTTCCATTATTTGTAGCCTCCTTGTTTATGGAAGGAGTTTATGAGTTTTTGGACTGATTGATGCCCTTTTTTTTTTTTTTTTTTTTTTTTTTTTTCTCTCTTTTTCTTTCATTTCTATATGATTTCATGCGGTTATGCATCATCCAATACCAGCCCATTTTTTTTCTCCATGTTTCTTTATAATTTTTTTTGTAAATTTTATTTACAGATTACAAAATGATCTTTAAATTGATGTATTATATGTTCAAAATGGAACAAAAATGAAAAAGTTATAATGCTTATAAAGTTTGTGAGTAAAATTTATAGATATAATGTTTATATTTAAATTCAATTGAATGGATTATGTTTGACGTATGGTCCATTTGGATATAATATTAATTGATCATTTCGCAAATTCAATGGACATATATTAAATGGATTTTGTTTAATAAAAAATACAAAAGAATAAGACATATAAATATATTATATTGTCAAATTAATAAAATAAAGCCCACTAAGCATACATAATTTAATATTAATTGAGAATTTCGTAAATTCAATGTGGATATATTGATAACCCAGGGTTTTTGTTTAAAAAGAGATACAAAAGAATAAAATATATAAATAAATGATCTTTTATTCATCCATATTTAAAAAAAAAAAAAAAAAACAAAAACAAAAAAATCCCACAATCAAATTGAAAAATACGTTTACTAGGTACACGCGTCATATCCTTCAATTGGGCGATTCATATCTCCATCAGTTTTTTATTCAAATAAACCAAAAAAAAAAAAACAAAAAAAGAAAAAAATCAACCCATAAAAATTATACTCATCGCGCATTCGTTGAGGATAATTCGATCACAGCAGCTCAACCCGCGCCGAAACTGCTGTCTGGAGAATAAGGTAAGGCACTACGTAGGAAATTTCTCAAGTTCGTTGCCACATATTAATTCTTTTGTACTCTTCTCTCGCCGGCACCGTTGTTGTTTCCAAATTCTGTATATACCGGCCGATCGATTCGTATGTGTACTGCCAACATAGATCTTGTGTAGCCGTTCACGTTGAGTTGATTTGCCATTGGCCATTTTTTGTCGTCGAAAGCCGTGAGGTGTATTGCCGCTTAATGTGTGCTGAACAGAAACCATCACATTTTTTTTCCTTTGATAAATCTTGATGCCGGGTGATTTGTACTCTCATAACCCGATTCCACTTATTTCAATTGTTTATTTTTTTCCCCTATTATGTGGAGAATGATTCGATTACATTGTTCGTAGCACGTGTTTAGTGTTGGCGAATGAGACTATCCTATTAGATCTATTTTGACACTGCAATGTTGGTTTAGCGATTGTATATATATCGAGCGAGCTGCGTTGAGGTTTTCTTTTTTTGGCGTAATTGCACTAATTCGCTTAACAAATTCAGCTGGGTAAATAATATGGTCAAGCTTAGCTACTAATCGATGTATCCTCATGAAGGAGGTCACTACTCGAAATAATAGGTCTCGGATAAGTTCAAGAAAGAGATTCTCTCTTACTTGGTTTTCAATGATATCATTGACAAGAAAATAAAAGTTGGTGATACAACGCAAGATCACATTTTGGCCTTCATGGAACTTTTCACGAAGTATGAACAATATGGTAGTTCTTTAACCGAGGAGGCCAAATGTGAATATGTATTGACCTCTCTGCCTGAAGAGTACCAATATTTTAGAACATCAGTTGGTTATGATAACCTTTCCATACTCTTCACAGAGTTGATTAATAGTGAAAGGATATGGTTAAACATGATAGAAGAGGCCGAGGCATTTAAGAGGTACGTAAAGAACAATCCTTCAATTCTTAATACCGAAGTGAGTCTTCGGGGCTGTGCGTCGGCACTCGGCATTTCTATTGAGGGTGCCAAGGCCACAAATGCCGGAGTGAGGAGTAAGAATGAAAACCAAAAGGCTGACAACTATGTGAGGAGGAGCAAAATGCAGCGTCAAATTCGCAAGATCGATAAGGTCTATGTGAGAAGGAGCAAGATACAACTGGCATTGCAAGAGTCGGAGAAAGAGAAAGGTACGTGTTAGTCTTTGTAACATGGTAAACATAAATAGTAACTCGTTTAGCCCTTTGACAGTTATTAAATAGCAAGACTAATTATGTATTGTTATAATTACCTTTGTAGGCCCGGCCCCAAAGGAGTGAGTGAGACGGTTGGAGATCTTCAAAGGTCGGCAAGGCACGTCGGCTCCAAAGGAGTGAGTGAGACGGACATTCTATCTAGGTTTATGCAGGCACAATTTGAGAGGGGCGGGTTCTAGCTTGGTTTAGGGATTATTTCTTCCTTTTAGGGTTTAGGGTCGACACACAGTAAAAAAATCAACTATTATTATAGAGATAATTATCGATTCGATTCATAGATCGGTACGTATGTCATCCAGTTGTGTGCAAAAATAAATTTCCATTCCAAATAGATAAGTTTCAAGTATAATTCGAATTTAAATTAATTTTGGATAAATATATATATAAGTTCGAATTATATAAATTAATATATATATTTTTATCCAAAATTAATTTAAATTCGAATTATACTTGAAACTTATTTATTTGGAATGGAAATTTATTTCTGTACACAACTGGATGACATACGTACCGATCTATGAATTGAATCAATAATTATCTCTATAATAATAGTTGAATTTTTTACTGTGTGTCGACCCTAAACCCTAAAAGGAAGAAATAATCCCTAAACCAAGCTAGAACCCGCCCCTCTCAAATTGTGCCCGCATAAACCTAGATAGAATGTCCGTCTCACTCACTCCTTTGGAGCCGACGTGCCTTGCCGACCTTTGAAGATCTCCAACCGTCTCACTCACTCCTTTGGGGCCGGGCCTACAAAGGTAATTATAACAATACATAATTAGTCTTGCTATTTAATAACTGTCAAAGGGCTAAACGAGTTACTATTTATGTTTACCATGTTACAAAGACTAACACGTACCTTTCTCTTTCTCCGACTCTTGCAATGCCAGTTGTATCTTGCTCCTTCTCACATAGACCTTATCGATCTTGCGAATTTGACGCTGCATTTTGCTCCTCCTCACATAGTTGTCAGCCTTTTGGTTTTCATTCTTACTCCTCACTCCGGCATTTGTGGCCTTGGCACCCTCAATAGAAATGCCGAGTGCCGACGCACAGCCCCGAAGACTCACTTCGGTATTAAGAATTGAAGGATTGTTCTTTACGTACCTCTTAAATGCCTCGGCCTCTTCTATCATGTTTAACCATATCCTTTCACTATTAATCAACTCTGTGAAGAGTATGGAAAGGTTATCATAACCAACTGATGTTCTAAAATATTGGTACTCTTCAGGCAGAGAGGTCAATACATATTCACATTTGGCCTCCTCGGTTAAAGAACTACCATATTGTTCATACTTCGTGAAAAGTTCCATGAAGGCCAAAATGTGATCTTGCGTTGTATCACCAACTTTTATTTTCTTGTCAATGATATCATTGAAAACCAAGTAAGAGAGAATCTCTTTCTTGAACTTATCCGAAACAGCCACATTAGGTGCCGTCAAGCGGATAATACGGTCCCGTAGAGAAGGAGAGATCATATCTGAAAAATTTAAACAAGTTGACAATTAAAAACTTGGTGAGAAAGAATAACTTTATGTTAACAATATTACAACCCTCATAAAGGTAATCGACTAACAAACGAGTTGCCCGATCATTTCATATGGTCACTTTATTTCTTATCCTATCACATGAGACCTTTGTGACACAAAGAAATAATAACTCGCTTTAAAACTGGTCCCTATTATTTCGAGTAGTGACCTTCTTCATGAGGATACATCGATTAGTAGCTAAGCTTGACCATATTATTAGCCCAACTAAATTTGTTAAGCGAATTAGTGCAATTATGCCAAAAAAAGAAAACCTCAACGCAGCTCGCTCGATATACAATCGCTAAACCAACATTGTAGTGTCAAAATAGATCTAATAGGATAGTCTCATTCGCCAACACTAAACACGTGCTACGAACAATGTAATCAAATCATTCTCCACGTAATAGGGAAAAAAAATAAACAATTGAAATAACTGGAATCGGGTTATGAGAGTACAAATCACCCGGCATCAAGATTCATCAAAGGAAAAAAAATGTGATGGTTTCTATTCAGCACACATTAAGTGGCAATACACCTCACAGCTTTCGACGACAAAAAATGGCCAATGGCGAATCAACTCAACATGAACGGCTACACAAGATCTATGTTGGCAGTACACATACGAATCGATCGGCCGGTATATACAGAATTTGGAAACAACAACGGTGCCGGCGAGAGAAGAGTACAAAAGAATTAATATGTGGCAACGAACTTGAGAAATTTGCTACGTAGTGCCTTACCTTATTCTCCAGACAGCAGTTTCGGCGCGGGTTGAGCTGCTGTGATCGAATTATCCTCAACGAATGCGCGATGAGTATAATTTTTATGGGTTGATTTTTTTCTTTTTTTGTTTTTTTTTTTCGCGCTGCAAATTCTATAGACGTGGGGGTAAGTCTAGGTTCATTCCCCCTCGCCAAGCCATATCCCGCGATGGAAAATCCACGATCTCTTCCGATTTACTAGGAAAATCCGCTACCTTCCGCTGATAACATGTATAGAGTGGAAACAAAAGAGGAGGTCCCGATTTTCATGCAATAAGTTGATCCACATACCCGAAATAATTCCGAGGATTTTTTTTTTTTTGGTTTATTTGAATAAAAAACTGATGGAGATATGAATCGCCCAATTGAAGGATATGACGCGTATACCTAGTAAACGTATTTTTCAATTTGATTGTGGGATTTTTTTGTTTTGTTTTGTTTTGTTTTGTTTTGTTTTTTTTAAAATATGGATGAATAAAAGATCATTTATTTATATATTTTATTCTTTTGTATTTCTTTTTAAACAAAAACCCTGGGTTATCAATATATCCACATTGAATTTACAAAATGCTCAATTAATATAAATTATGTATGCTTAGTGGGCTTTATTTTATTAATTTGACAATATAATATATTTTTTTGTCTTATTCTTTTGTATTTTTTATTAAACAAAATCCATTCAATATATGTACATTGAATTTGCGAAATGATCAATTAATATTATATCCAAATGGACCATACGTCAAACAAAATCCATTCAATTGAATTTAAATATAAACATTATATCTATAAATTTTACTCACAAACTTTATAAGCATTATAACTTTTTCATTTTTGTTCCATTTTTAACATATAATACATCAATTTAAAGATCTTTTTGTAATCTGTAAATAAAATTTACAAAAAAAATTATAAAGAAACATGGAGAAAAAAATGGGCTGGTATTGGATGATGCATAACCTCATGAAATCATATTGAAATGAAAGAAAAAAAAAGGGCATCAATCAGTCCAAAAACTCATAAACTCCATCCATAAACAAGGAGGCTGCAAATAATGGAAATTTGCATGGTAATTTGAATTTTGAATTTGTGTCGGCCCATTATTGCATGATTATCGGCATCGATATATTTTCCATTGTAGGAGGAACATGATTGGATGAGATCATCGATATTTTGAGACGTGTGGAAGATACAATATCCATGCAATGTGCGGGTCAACGGCATCCCCATAAATCGGGCAATGTGGGTCGAAAATTTCGATTCTCTCCTTATAACACATATTCCATGCTTAGCGGATCTACCCCATCACTCTCTAATTTTGGGCTATGATGAGGCCCAAATATTTAAAGATCAAATTAGAAATTAATGAGTATTAAAGCAATAGTATAAAAAAAAAACGTCCAAAATTTTAAAAATCAAATTAGAAAAACAAAATATAGTTTTATTTGGTTAATTTTGTAATATTTTCGTGTTGTTTTTTTCCGTTCGATGCCTAGACAATATTTTATATATTCAACTTTATAATTTTAAGATGGGTTGCTGATAATTTTTTTTATAATTTTTTTTACTTATTTTGGTCGATTTTAAATATTAGGGCACGGATGTGACTAGAGATCACCGGAGCCGGAGCCGTGGTGGAACCCTCGGCCGGAGCAAATCCGGATCCTCGAAGCTATCTTCAACTCGGGCATAAACTGTTTTTATTTATTTATTGTTTTTATTTATGAAGAGATACCGAAGATCCGGCATGGGTTTAAGGTTAAGCTGTGGCTCTGTGTAAATAATTTAATAGGTATACGTATTGGATTTAGACCAATGCTATATACTTGCTGGGATTATTTAGTGACTGATTTGCTGATTAACAAGTATTTTAGGTGCATGTTGAGTATATTTTGCTTCTGTTTATGTCTCGATTCATGTATTTAAAGGTTAGAAATGCTAGGGTTTCTTAACTTGTAGCATACATTCTACTTTTCTCGTTTCTTTTCGGTTTTCGATCCATTTTTGTAAGAATTGAAAAGAGCATTCATGTGGCTAAGGATTGAAGGCTAGAAACGAGGAAGAATCGAGCTTAATTAGGGTAGAACCTAGGGTT